>JAOTON010000218.1:0-617041 GCA_034440635.1 Lepas anatifera | reverse complement strand
GTGCGCGTAACTAGTTTTCCTCCTAGTGATGAACGTTTTGTGACCGATGATCTCTGTTTTAGAACATCAGCATGACCAAGGCAAACATGATCAACAATCTGAACCAGCATCGCCAAATCGGGCTAAAGGCTTTCATGGAGGCTCTGCCCAACTGGTGCGGGACGGCCCGCCTGATTAGCCAGTTAGGCGTGGGTTTCTTCTCTGCTTGCTTGGTCGTAAACCAAGTCACCGTCCATGAACACAACGACGATGAACAGTACGTGTGATAGTCGTCGGCTTCATTAGCTCTGTTCACCGGCAGAAGGTGAACACCGAGGTGCCTCTGGGTTGTGGCACCACGATCATTTAGCACCTGAAGGAGGACAAAGGCGATTGCTGAACGAGAAGAAGATCAAGGAGGTGGTGAAGAAGCGTTCTCCTAGTTCATCGGCTACCCGATCCAGCCACTTGTGGAGAAGGAGCTGGAATAAGGGAGTGTCTGAAGAGGAGGAAGAGACTAAAGATGGAGAGAAAAAGGAAGACAAGGACAAGCCTGAGGTGGAAGACGTCGGTGAGGATGAAGATGAAGACAAAACCACAGATAAGAAGAAAAAGAAGACAATCAAGGAGAAATACACTGAGGATGAGGCTAGCAAGCAAGACCAAGCCTATATCTGGACTCGGAATCCAGATGATATCAGTCAGGAAGAGTATGGAGAGTTTTAGAAGTCCTCTGACTAATGACTGGGAGGACCAAATACGGCTGTGGAAGCAATTTCAGTATTGAAGGTCAGCTGGGGTTCCGTGCTCTGCTGTTCGCACCGCTCCGCGCTCCGTTTGATCTGTTCGAAAACCGCACGAAGAAAAACTCCCGTAAGCTGCACGCGTGCCGTGGGTGTTCATCATGGAGAACTGCGAAGAGATCATCCCGGAAATGCACCTGAACTTCATGTGCGTGGTATCGTCGACTCCGAGGATCTGCCGCTCAACATCTCTCGTGAGATGCTGCAGCAGAGCAAGATTCTGAAGGTTATCCGCAAGGAGCCTGTGGTCAAGAAGTGTGTCGACAAAGGCTCTTCGAGGGAGATTGCCGAGGACAAAGAAAATTACAAGAAGTTCTACGAGCAGTTTGGAAAGAACCTGAAGGTACGTCGCAAAGTGTTTGGGAAATGTATGGTTTCACTTTGAAGTTATTTCTCCGGTACGGTATCTTCCTGCACTAAAAGCATTCACGCTGTAGCTGTGTTCTCCGGCTTCGGTTGGGATCTCAGCAAGGCCAGCTGGGCTGTTGTAAAGGAAGTAGACTCAATGCTAGCAACGCTACGCACACACCATGTCGGACCTCTTTCTTAATGTCCAGTGGCGTGGTTGGTAGTTTGGCCCCACAGGATTTTGTACGATCACGTGTTAATCGTGCCCTCGTTCATTTTTAATGTTCATCTACTTGAATTCAGATTCAGCGCTGTAATTGTTGGATTCACGTTCTTAACGTTCGCCTGTCTGGACTTTTCCAGCTGGGTATCCACGAGAACTCTGCCCAACCGCAGAAGCTGGCCAGACACTTCCTGCGGTACCACACCTCTGCCCTGGTGACGACGCCTGCTCGCTGAAGGACTGCGTTTCGCGCATGAAGGAAAACTAAGAACCAGATCACGACATCACCAGAGAGTCCCGTGATCAGGTTCAACCTCGGCCTTCGTCGAGCGTGTGAAGAAGCGCGGTTTCGAGGTAAAGTCTACATGTGGTGGAGCCGATCGACGAGTACTGCGTGCAGCAGCCAAGGAAGGAGCACATGACTTGGCAAGACCCTGGTCTGTATGTCACGAAGGAGTGGCCCGGAGGCTTCCTGAGGACGAGGAGGAGAAAAAGAAAAGCAGGAGGAGGACAAGGCCAAGTACGAGAACCTGTGCAAGGTCATAAAGAAGGGACATCCTGGGACAAGAAGGTCGAGAAAGCAGTCATTTCCAACCGCCTGGTTTCCTCGCTCATGCTGCGTTGTGACATCGCAGTACCGGATGGTCTGCAAACATGGAGAGGATCATGCGAAGGCTCAGGCCCTGCGCGACAACTCGACCATGGGATACATGGCGGCAAAGAAGCATCTGGAGATCAACCCCGACCACAAGATCGTCCATGATCGCTGAAGGAGAAGGCGGACGCCGATAAGAGTGACACAAGTCGGTGAAGGACTGGTCATGCTTCTGTTCGAAACGGCTCTCCTGAGCTCCGGTTTCAACCTGGAGGACCCCGGTGTGCACGCGTCACGCGGATTCGCAGGTGGAGCGCGCTGCTGTTTCTCTTGGCTGTCTGGTGAGAAACTGGTTCGCGAGAAATTCATGCGGGTTGTCACTTCTGTGATGTTATTTTATAACGTACAATTTTGGTAATTTTCCAAGACAAATTGGTGGAACGGGCTGGCTTTTTTCAGAATACCAATGCAGACAGTTGGGCTTATATAATATATAACTTTAAATGATGCCTATGCACTTAATGTCTGATCCTAGTGATCGAATGATTCCTCTTTCACTGAAACTTTATCTACGTGGATCGAATTCGTTGTCATCTCGTGCATGTTTCAATAACGATGTTTTGTTTTCGCCAGGATGATCAAGCTCGGCACTGGGCATCGATGACGACGGTGAGCCAGAGACGGTTGAGGCAGCCAGCGAGGAGATGCCTCCACTAGAGGGGGTGAAGACGAGGACGCCTCCCGCATGGAGGAGGTGGACTAAATCGCGCGCGTGCTTTTGTATACTTTCGATGTTATTGATTATTGCTTATCGTATTCGCCCTTCATATGTGATGAACAACGGCATTATCATAACTCATATTTTTGTGTTCCGTATGTTCTTTGAGTGAGAGTTGGTCCAAGAATACAGGGGAGGTTGTAAGTTATTTCCATCTGGTGTTTTTTTGTCGGTTCCTATGTCGGTTGAAACTGAAACAGTCGGCGTCGCAATTGAGAACAGCATGTTCGGGCTCCTGGAAAGCGAACATCGATGGTGTGGTCTCAACACTTCACAGAATAATGCGTCTTCATCGACTGTTACAAGAACGATTCGGGCATCAGACTCGTCGTTCTGAACACGTGCAACCCAAAATCACATGGTCAAATCTGAACCTGTGCCCGCATCTCGGGGTCTTGACTCCGTATAATCCTGGTCCCGCCCTCGGATTGTCTTGTCAGGGGGCCAGTGTCGTAAAACTGCTGCTAATTTTCCCCTAGCATAACTCTTTGGATTTGGCTTGTTGCCTTCCGCACCTGTGATATATCAAAACTTCCAAGTTTCCCTGCTCAAATTGGCTGTAATTCGGATGATGTATGCAAAGATCTCGTACCTACGCTTCCCCTCCTTATTCCGGACCCTTGTACTGCTCGCGTTAAAACTGTGCGGAAGGTAATGTCAGATGGCAGTTCCTGGGACGTCGCTTTTCCGGTTGCTCCCGGGTATGGTTCCGGTGATCAAGGTGAGGTTGCATAGGGGCGTACTGATATACAATAGACAAGTTCCGGGTCCGCATAATCCATGGGCCTGACCCCGGGACGTGGGAGACCTACTGGCTATCTTCGAGCCTGGGCGCAGCCTGCAGCGCCACCATCGCACTGGGGTGCGAGTATCGGTGCTCCAGCGATAGGAGTTACTTCGGCTCCACTATGGTCCCCGCCTGATTAGTATTGATAACAAAGACACTTCTCGAGGTTTATGAGCTACCGGTTTTATTCAATGGAAAATCACAATGCTAAAGCATAGCGATTTTGACCATTGACAATCGCCCTTCGGTTATTAACCCTTGCCCCGATGGCGGGTACGAGCCACTTCGCCTGGGTGAGGGGGGCTAAAAAAGACCCCCACGATCTCAAAAACTAAGAGAGTTAGAAAAAAGCGCAAAACGGCGATCGAAAGCTTTTCGAAAAATGATATCCAAAAAAATACTTAGGTCATTTTTCTTGTCAGGTCAATATCAAGGTCACCAGAGGTCAAAATAGGTCAAAATCGCTAATATGAGGTGTACTAAGAAAACCTCGTATATCTCAGAAACTATGATAGCTAGAAACATTTTTCTAACACCATTCGAAAGCTCTTGAGATGCGCTTTTCATTGCAGTGACATTCATTTTCATGTCAGGTCAAAGCCTAGGGAGCTACAGGTCAGTAGATATTGGGCATATTCTTGGAAATGTCCATAGCCACCCATGCATAAGGGCGTTTACTTTTTCGATAATAGCTTCAAACCAAACATGATGCAACCATAGTTTTATGCACCATTGCAATCCTCTCGTCAATATGAATCGAATGATATATGATATTGCTATGCCAGGTTAAATTTAAGAATTTGACCTGACCCAGGTCAGCGGTCTGACCCAACTTGACCTGGTATGGTCATGATGTATATCATTTGACTTGCAGTGCCTATAAAAACACTTTGGTGACAAAATAAAAGTTATATATTATTTTATTTAAAATTTAGAGTAAATGCTTATTGCACCAAAAATACTTATTTGACCTAAGGTGACCCTTTAAAGGTCACAAGTCAAAAGTTAAGCATCAACTTCAGAAATGGGTTAAAAGCAAGTCGTACCCGATGTTTGAAGTTGATTCCATCTATACTTCCTGAGAAAAGCCCATTTCGTTGATTTTCCCCATGTATTTAAATGTGGAGGTCATGCTCTGCACATGACCTTGGTCACCAATATAAAAATCCCGGAACATATGTTGTAGCTCCTGGTGAGCGCAATATGTGGTATGAGTTTGAACTTGATCGATTAACCCTTCTTTTAGTTAGGCGGTTCTAAAGCATTTTGAGGTGAGGTCACTTCACCTGGCCTGGTGACCTGACCTGATATGACCTTGAGCTGAAATTTTCAGGAAAGATGTAAAAATGATGAAGGAACAGCTAGACAAAGTTTAGTGGCAGCTGCGCGCCGCGTTTTTGGTCGCTTTGGAAAACCCGAGGGGGGTCTAAAAAGACCCCCACCCGGGCAAAGGTTAAGAATGGCTGATATAAACGGGCCGGTAAGCGACAGTTCAGAGATCCGCCTCTGATGCGCAGGCGGATCCAGGACTGCCGACCAAGGGGCGCCATCCGGACCAGGGTGTGCCCCTGTTGGACGGCGATACCTATCGGGTGGGCCCCAAACTTCTATCGTGGAGCGCCGATACTCGCTCCCTGAGGGAAAAGGAAGTGGAAGCGACTTCCTGGGTGGGGGGGGGCGCTGTTTCACCATCTCACGGGACTTTGTAGTCGTTATACGGGGCTCCGTAGTCATTACACGGGGCTCCGTAGTCATTTCACGGGACTCCGTGGCCATTTCAAAAGATGCCTTTGGTATTCGGTAGACGAGAATGGACCATTCGGTTCGATATTTCGGCAAATTATCAAAATCTGAATAATTCGGTATTTCGAATCGGTAGATTGAAAAAAACTTGAGAAAATATTTAAGTCATTTGGAGTCCATAAACACCCATTTTAAGCCTTTGCCTTCATTTCAGAGCCTCTAAAACGGCTATTCTAGTATTTGAGTTTTTAAAACCAGTTTTTTAATGCTATCAAGATTTTAAGCGACCTTTTAAGCGATATAAAACAAACTATCTTCGGCACCACTTTTATATAGCTGTGCAGCTGGAAAAAGGCTAGCAGTAAAATGTTGATAAAATTATTACAGTACGGTCTTATTTCGATTAAACATTTAAAAAAGTAATTAAAAATTTTCCAACATAAATGATAAGTCTGTGCACCGTTAGTAAGTGTTGACGTCTACGTTAAACCAAGCAAACACAAGCTTTAAATCCCTGAAACGTTTTGGACACAATCAGAGAGCTGAAAGGCGTGGGTTCATCCTGCTCGAAAGATAAGAAGAGAGTGGGCTTCCCAGCCAAAACCAGCGTTAGATTGGCTGCAGCGGGGGCAAATCCAAACCTGTATCTGCTAAGAAGATTCTTTGTCGGCGCTGGAAATTCAAATCTACCGAAGAAAAAATTCGGTAGATACATTCGGTATCGGTAGAGGTTCGGTACCGGAGATTCGGTAGGGGCAGATAAATCTACCACCGGTAGTACTGAAAGACCGAAATACCGAATTTCATTCGGTAGTTCCAGCTCTGCAAGTGAACAGTTTATTGTAAGGCATGCAATCAAAGTCACAGAAGAAAACGCTCATTTAATTTCTTTCGGATTTTCAGGGAGGAAAACATTTTTAACGACTTCTATCTGAAATTTATTTTGGAGATTCTCTTGACAGGGTTGTCAGTGGTGGTATATGGTTAGAATTGTAATAAGTTTGCTACCAGCTGCTCTGCTACTCTTTGGTAATAGAAACCGCTACCATAGGGCCCACAGCTCGCAGCGAAGGGGAGTAGCGGTCCGACTGGCTGTGTCTAATAGTTCATAACCAATAAACTCGGGACGGTATAGCATGCCATACACAATTTCCTAACCCTCGTCCCACCGCAGGGGCCATTGATGCCCCGCTAATATTTTTTCAGAATAGCATAAAAACGCCGAGGTGGAACACCGTGGTTGAAGGGTCTACCTCTCACCCCATCAATTTTCCCACCATCCCTGAAATTTTTTAACCTGGACTTCACGAGGTTGGGCGAGGTCAAACAAAGTCACCTCACTTCAAATGCTTAGCTCTACCAAAGCTACATTTCTAAGTCGATAAATTTAAACTTTCTACACCTTTAGGGTCCAGGGTCTACAAAATGTATGTCCGGGATTTCTCGATTTGGCGACCTGAGGTCCATTCCCGAGGTGACCTCTCCTATCGGAAAAGCATGGGAAACTCTAATGATCTAAAAATATTATTTCAAATACCAAGATTTCTCCTAACAGCATTCTCGTCCGTCCTTTCACGGATTACAGGGGTGATATTTGCCCTTTGACTTATCGGAGGTCATCACAGGTCACCAGGTTTCAAAAACAGTATTTTGGCGATAACCTTTGACCTCAAGCTAGAGCGCCGCTGAATTAAACGTCATCGTGTTTGCCTCGTCACCGGCTTTCATTTGACATATGGCAAGGTCACTTTGACTTTTCCTGACCTTATGTCATTAGGTCAAGAGGGTGCCCTCAGGAGGTCAAACCACTGGCGAAAGGTCATTGTGTTAGCGGAGCGGAGAAAGCCCTGGCTTTTTCCCGTTAAATGTACTTTACCAGACGTCAATAGCTCTAATGGCATGAGAGATAAGCTCAGGTTTCTTAGGCATTGGATATTTTAGTGGAAATAGCCTATCGTGACCCAACTTGACCTCTGGAGGTCAAACTATTGACCTGAGCGTTAAGAGATGTGAAGTAACTCCATACTGACTTCACACGAGCTTTCCAATGCACTTCGCAGATCTGCGCAAACCCCCTTCTTTTCGGAGTTCAGAGGAGCCATCGATGGCACCTGGTGAGGTGAAGGTGGCGCCCAACCCCCGGTAAGGCGTGGGTGGAACTGTTTATGTGGAATTTGAAGACATTTTGGGCACAGAATTAACAAAAAATCAGGATAAGGTTTCTAATGACTATCACGTATTTTGCACCCATTTTGCACCCATTTTGTGGGGAAAAATGGGTGCATTGCTTCTCTCTTAACTAATTCCCCTATCGCCAGGGAAAAGTATATGTGACAATCGTTTTCAGTGCTATACTCTAGCTTCCATCTCTAGACCAGACTCTCCCAGCGTTCCGAAGCGTTCGTGCCATGGAATATATTTCAATCAGCTGGAAAAGTAAATTCGCTAAGGAAGAGGGTGGGGCAGGCTCTTTGGACTAGATGAACGATGGCAAGAATGCCCTGCATTAGTTCTTGAAACCTTACCCTATATTTACACTATGAGCAGGACATAGGGCGTACAATCATCCTAAAACAAGCCCCGGCCGACTGAAGTGGATACAATTACACATGAGGGCGCTGAGCCCCAAACCCGTGACCGCCGACGGCGCGAGCGCTCTAAATTACGCCCAGACGGGCACGGGCCCGGAGCCCGGCAGACGTCCACCGGCCGGGTGCTTAGGAAAGATAAATCAATATGATAATGAAGACTTGAACGGTAGAGATAATACATACTTAAAACGTGAGCTAAAGGAGAGGGTATTCATTTTGTGCTTTGCCACGTGCGAAAAGTTCGAATGCGTAAACTTTATTCTTTTGCTAAAATTTCACATAACAGTATCCGTAGTTCATTCCCATATTGTATAATGTTTTGTTTCCGGAGCTCTGATAGTTTTTGGCTCAGTTTTGAAGGCCAAATTTCCAGAATATGCTGCGGATGGGCATTATAATGCATTATGTGATAGACGTTTCCTATAACCCCAATATGCTAATTGTGGAACATGTCATTTTCAAACATAAGGAGATAAGGTGCAAGACGGGCACTGAGTGAAAAATTGGGCCAGAACTGTAAAAAATCTTAATCCTGATTGCTACTGCTTTTACATCTAAAATAATAGTCTGTTGACAATTTATCGGAACTATGCATCGTCGAATGACACCTTCTTTTTCTTCAGTATTACTAGGTTTTGTGGGAATGACCTGGGACCCTAAAAGGTGATAAAATAGAAGACAGAAAAAACGCTACAATATTTAAAATCCGCCCAAAAAAGCCCACCCGCTGGCAAAAAGGCACCAAAAAACTAAGACGAAGACAGTCCAAAAAGGCAAAAAAAGTCAAAATCCAGAAATAACACGCCTAAACCCTAAGAAGCCCAAAAGGCTCAGACACGATGAGAGATAAAATGTAAAGATAAAAGAGCGCGGGATGGGGCAAGCGCAACGTTTCGGTCCTTGACCGTCGTCAGGAGGGGTGCAATATGGAGCTGGCTGGAGGCCTGACGTAAACTTCAAAAGAAAAGAAAAAGGATCGAACCGTTGCGTTTTGATCATCCACATCCCTATCCCACTCCTTTTATCTTAACATTTTACTTCTTACCGTGTCTTAGCCTTTTTTTGTTTCTAGACTTTGGTATGTCTTGTCTTTTTGGGCTTGTGTACGTCTTTTTGTTTTGTTTTTGCCGAGCGGTGTTTTTTATGAGTTTTAACTCTTTAGGCGTTTTCTACTGTCTCCTTTTTAACATCTTTTAGGGTCCAAGGTCATTTCAAAAACAATCTGTGGTTTCTGGCACCCTTCCTGCAACAGGCTTTCCGAGAACTAGGTTTATATGAAAAAATCAATTGTATAAGATATACCCACTACATGTAAAAGCCCGTCTTACCCCACTCCAGGGGCGCAGCCAAGGGGAGCGACAGGGACAGCCCCCCTGAGGCCCGAACGTCCCCTGGGGACACGAGCCGGGCGAAGCGCGGCTCACCCCACCCGCACTATGCTCTGTGGCCAAATTTGAAATTTCATACCAGACAGGGCCCTCTTAAGCCTTCTTCAGCACTCTTCTGTAACAATCAGGGCCCCTTTTATCCATCAGGGCCCTTTTGGCGCTGTCGCAGGGGCCCTTTTTTAGGCGCCGCCCCCCCCCATGAGCGAAATCCTGACTACGCCCCTGCCCCACTCATTGGGAAAACATGGGTTTATTTTGCAGCACTCTAAGCCAAATGTTGTTGCTCGAAATAACAGGCACGGAGCTCAATGTCTTTGAGGGCTGGACTGGAACACAGATGTTAACAAAAGCTTCAGACTAAATTTCATTGCCGTCGCATTAAAAACGAGTGAGAAACAGAGCCCCAAACACACTACGCCAGCCTTGCCACACTCTTTCCTGCTGCCTTAAATTTTAACAGGTTTTGAACTGGGAAAATAGAAGCACTGATGTCGCAAGGCAGAAACAAGCATCCAAAATTACGGCAGCGATTTTCCATGACAAAAAAACAGCAGATTAGCGGAGTCTTTCAAAAGCGCTACCGGCAGCCTGCTAGAGGACGGCTACTCCCCAGAAATAGAAGTTCGGTATTGAGAGGAATGTTTCTCTCCCCTGAAAAGCAGCAGGGGATCAAACAAATGTTTTGTTGTGTGATTTTTTATGCATATCTTACGCGAAAACTGGTTGTTTTGAATGCAATCTACAGATATCTTAAAATATGTTAAAAAAGAACAATCACAAAACTCTAATCATCATCAAGTCAACTCCGAGTCGACTCTAGAGTCACAACACTAAAGTCTGATGTGCAACGAGCCAATTGGCTTCCATGTTCAAATCATCCGATGTGTCTCACAAAATTCCGATTGACACTGCACAATTTGAAATGGGTAAACTTCAGCCTTGAATTTCCCCTACATTTCTTTTTGAAAGATACTTAGACATGGCATGTTGACACTGAAAAACGGATATTTTCATGTGATCTTATACCCACGTGGAGATTTACAATCAAATCATTTCAGAAGGCTTAAAGGGAATGTGGCACCTTGGTCGAATCCTGGAATTTAGTGTTATTAGGCGTAATTTTAGTCAAAAATAATGAAACCACTCACGATTTCTCTGAAAAATGTACAATAAGCTCAATATTTGGTTTTTAAAAATACTCCTCTAGAAAAAGAAATAAATATCAGCCTGTGGATGATGTCACGATCTGGCAACCACTACCATACTTGAAACGCTTCAAGGGCTTCGATTGACTGATGCTCATCGTGACGTCAGCATATGTCGTCACACCAGTAGCTCACAACAATGGCCGCCGGCGACGGGGGGCTGAGGGGGGCTGGTGTCAGGTAGGTTTTAGCTTTTTTCTACGGAAATATCGAGTTCCAAGACAAATGAAATATGGAGTACCGGGTTTTCTGACCTGCTTTACAACTTGGCTATCTCAGTTAAAATCACGTTGTGAAGGTGCCACATTCCCTTTAACAAGCCAGTCCCGTAGCCTCTCGATCTTTCTACGAAGCAGTGTGCTGGGCGGCATCACACGCGGTAAGGGTCGCGACCCTTACCGGTCGGCGCGGTGGGTCGACCCCCTGTGGAGCCAGCGCTGGGGTGCTTGTTTTCGTCGGGCCCGGCCTGCCGGCACCCCACCGAATGTTATCGTGCGGGGGCGCTGAGGAGATTGTCCCCCTCCCCCTCTCTCTGGCTCTGCATAGTCTCTCCCGCCTACTCGGGTGGGGGAAAGCCACGTGGGCCACGCGGGCAGCCGACCTTGAGACATGAATGCCGAGATCTTTCGCGGAAAGTAAGGTCTGTATACTGAGTTGATAGGTAAGCCATGTATATGATCCACAATACATTCGTAGGTGGTGAAAATCGCATGTTAACAATTTAATTCATTCTTAGCTATAAAGCGATGAGTTCACTAAGGTTGTTCAAAACGGGAATAACTTGAATTGACCTGGGCTGCTGAACTTCTGCGCTGAAAGCTGCGCTCCGTCTTCCGTCAGGGACGGTGGAAAAGGCTTCTGAAATGGGCTTACCTATAGGTAGTGTTAAGTCTGATAGAGATTTTACTTGAATTCTGGTAACGGTGTTGGTACCCGATACTAGCTCCGGCCTGGACATTGGCGGGACAAGCTGGGTATGCGCTGGGGACACTAGGAGTAGGATAATAGGGGATGTTGGTTGAAACATATCGACCTTACTCAACTAGATACTTCGTAGAGAGTTAAAAGTTCACTGAATTAGATAGACAGCATTTAAATCATAAGGAAAGATTGCGGAGTTCAGATACAGTGTGAATGTGCGTAGGCCTCAGTTTAACTTTTTCCGTTTTCCCACTGGGCTCACACCCAGAGGGCAGTATATTTGCAATAACATCAATCATTTCATCTTAAATATTAATAATTATCTTTTGAATAGTATTAGAATGAAAATAGAAAGAAATATGTATTAGGAAGAAAATATGGCCTCTTGCAATTAGATTTGGACAGTAGCTCCTATTCAGACATTAGGCGATGCTTGAGAGGTATGATATCGCACAAAGCTGCAGAAATCAAAGAAGGCATTGGCTGATTTAATGTCGATTAGGGCTGCCTCAAACAGTGTTTTAGGCAAGTATTATGTACTATATTATGATGTGTGTGTATTTGACTAATGACATCTGATATGCACGTGTAATGATATGTGATGCGTATGTGAATGCATGTGTGATATACACCATGAGTGTGAAATAAACATTATTATTATTATTATTATTATTATTAAATATTTGAAAATCACGTCGTCCCACTTTGACGTTAGCCCTCACTCTGCTGCTGAGGCTGGCATTCAGGACAGCAGCGGAAACGCGCACAGCACAGCTCATCATACTCAGATTTAAATTTAAGCTGGGACGAACTTTGAAATTAAGCCGTACGTGCATTTGTAAAAATGAGGGCGAAGAAACAAATCGGGTGCCGATTTCGACACCACTTATAAGGTAATCGGAGGAATCTTGATATCTCTAAGACTCGCAACTGGCCGCCTCATTTAGAGGCCCACTCAATTTAACAATCAGTGCTCGCTCTAATATCATATTTATTTTTCGTCGGGATAAGTGTCAAGGCTAAGGTAAACGCTTCCGGGGCCAGCCAAATTTTCCGGCGCCGGAACCCAACTTTTTAGAAACGTAGAATTTTCTCTCAATTTCTCACTTAAGGCCTTCTATAAATGGGGTTTCCTTATGGGAGTGATTTAAATGGATAAAAGTACAATAATCTCAATGAAAAGTCAGGTTGGCCCGAGCCATTAAAATTCCCAGGTCCCTTGAAATTTATGGTTACAATATGCACTGATGCTTTACAATATTTCCATCAATCCCAAAATGGATTCATGCTCCTGTTTTGATATTTCATAAATTTGAACATTTTTGTATTTGACCCGTCTTGATATAGGCAATTATTTGGTCTGAATTGAAAGGCAATGGAAACAGCTTTGAGATTCTTTGGCACCGCGTACTGAATGCCGTTGGCATTTTTTCCGCTCGAGTCAAATTGGGGAGGATGATCGAGCCCTTACCAGGGCGAACATTTGTTTCATCTATTGCGAAAGTTAGGTCCTCCTTCGTAAGAACGATTGAAAACATTTTGGTTAGGCGGACCTTGTCATGGCCTCACCTGCTTGTTTCATTGGCACATCTCAAATGAGGGGGTGGGCTAGCATTCGGGCTTTTCTGAGTCGAAGAAAAACGATGAGGCGCAATGATTCGGTACTTGGGAACAGCTTGTTCTGGATTCATTTCGCAATTTTCTGAACCGTAGATGATCTTAGACCAGGTCACAAGACAAGCTCAAGTGACCTCACTTAAAAATAATTACTCAACCAATCTGTAGTCAAAGAAGATTTCAGTGATTGCCCTGAAATTCGTATCAAATAACAAGTTCATCCGATAAAGTAAACTGCAGTTTCGAAGTCACCTTTCGAAGTTTACCCTGGGTTCTTAGTAAACTTCCGAGGATCAAGGTCACCTAAAACAATTTGGACAACCCTTAAACCCCTAAAAAAACCTAAAACAATCCCTGAGGGGAAATCTTGGGTCAGTTGAACACTTAAAGGGAATGTGGCACCTTCATAACGTGATTTTAACTGAGATAGCCAAGTTGTAAAGCAAGTCGGAAAACCCGGTACTCCATATATCATTTGTCTTGGAACTCGATATTTCCGTAGAAAAAGCTAAAACCTGCCTGACACCAGCCCCCTCATCAACCCCTCGCCGGGCGGCCATTGTTGTGAGCTGCTGGTGTGACGACATATGCTGACGTCACGATGAGCATCAGCCAATCGAGGCCCTTGAAGCATTTCAAGTATGGTAGTCGTTGCCAGAGCGTGACATCATCCACAGGCAGATATTTATTTATTTATTTTCCTAGAGGAGTATGTTTAAAAAGAAAATATTGAGCTTCTTGAACATTTTTCAAAGAAATCATGAGTGGTTTCATTATTTTTGGCTAAAAGTACGCCTAATTTCACTAAATTCCAGGATTCGACCAATGTGTCACATTCCCTTCAAACAGCCTTTCATGCTTTAGCTAATATTATTGAACAAAATGTGGAAAGAGCTTTGTTAAATGCATCTCTTTCTCCTGTTGTCCATGATTATGCGTCATAAACGTTCCAGATTACGTACTCTGTCGAAATCACCACGGCCAAGGTCAGAAACTGTCACTTGCCGAGTATTCTCCGCTGCGTGCCAGCCAATAACAAGGCCAGAGTTCAATGTCTTTGTCGCAGCCTGCAACAAGGGCAAACTGTTTTGGGGCTCACCAGGGCATATTTTAAGCAACAAATCGGTGGACATTTTGTCCACCAGTCCTCCATGCTATGTCCACCAGTGAACGGTCCTGAACGGCCCAGTGCCCACCAGTTACCAGTCATTTGATGCTCTAGGAGTAGTGCCCTTTTGATGAGAATTCGTGCCCTTTTCAGCCGAACGCTCACCAGTCCCGATTCCTCATAATATGCCCAGGGGCTCACTGATACACCCGCAAAGATCAGCACCCTGCGCTTTGGAAACGCCTTTTTCCTATGAAGTTGGAGTTTGGGAGAAACTAAGCGCGAAAACGGGAGCCATACAGAAAATGAAAGAGCAACGCTGGAGATAAACGACTGTAATGGCTTAGGTCTCGTCCCGGGTTCGAGTCCTGCCGGAGCCTTTGAATAAGTTGATTTGATCCTTCAAATCCCTCCCAACAGGGTGAGAGTTGGCGACACCGTATAACCTTGGCAGTTGGTGCGTCATTAACCTCAATGATTTGTATCGCTGCTTTGGGCGACATTCTGCCGCATGGGTAAGCACATGATCATGATTTGTCTTTTAAAGTATTGATTATGCCCGATCTCCTTAGGACCCAGAGGTCGTCCCTTCCGTTTCCGGGCACCATAGATAACCGAAGTTGGCTACAGCTTGGGTACGAACAGTCAATGCTGGACCTAAATGTAAATAAAAATACTCCTGCGGCCTGTTGCTTCATTTTTTCAACTTGATTAGGTTTATTCCGCCGTTAACCGTCCATGATATTGAATAAGCTCAGCTCAGGTGGGTGGGGGGGGGGTTCGAACTCCCCTAGGCATTTGAGGCGAATATGGGTGGGGGGGCACTAGGCTGGGGGTTAACAGATATGGCAGTGCATCCCTGGAGTGAAGTTCAATTTCGACATATGGTCTCTGCGACAATTATTGCCACAAGTGGCAATAAGAACGAAAACTGAAAGCCCACTCAATACACATCACAAACAGATGGTGTGACCTAAAACCAAAAGAAACACACACACACACAAACAGAACTGATAATTGCGTGGTTTGAGTACCCAATGAACTGCTAAGGCCGTATGATGTCGCAAATTTCACCCTGTTTGCAAGCGGGAGGTTTAAACTCGCCACTGCGGCACCACGCACCCCCTGCTCGCTGGTCGCACCTCCCGGCTACCACCCGCACTTTCTCTCTTTCTTTCTCTCTCTCTCTCTCTCTCTCTCTCTCTCCTCCTCTTCCTCCCCTTACCCCCTGCCGCTGGTATCTTGATACCCGACCCCGATCGTATTTGGCGAAGGTTCGAACTCCAACTCGCCAGAAGGGTCATAAGGACAGATTCACGGTCAGTCTTTTCCATAATACCCCCTCCCCCACACACACATACACACACAAATTCGCGTGTGTAGAAATGAGCATAATAAAAATACAAATAAATACAAATATCGAAGAAATTCGGCTGCGAAGAAACGCGAATACGAAGAAATAAAGATCCCAAGAAAAGCGGATACAAAGAAATTCAAGTACGTGTATATGCAGATACGAAAAAATTGCGGATGCAAAAACGGGGACACGAAGAAATATACATACGAGGAAATGCGATGCAAAAATTGTTCGGACGAAGAAATGAGATTCGAGGATCTGTGATACGAAGAATTGTTCGGACGAAGAAGTGCGATACGAAGTTCTGCGATACGAATATCTGCTCATTCGAATTCTTGCAACACTTGAGATTTGTGTAAGTATGTTTTGAGGATACGAAGAAATGTCATGCGAAGAAACGCAGATAGGAATATTTGTGTACGAACATATTGCATTAGAAAGAAATATCTGGCCACGATTGAAAGCCATCATTCCATTGAGTGATTTGTCTTAGATGGTGCAGGGGGGGGTGAGGTGGAGGTGCAAACTCCTACCTTCCTCTGGCTGCCGACTACGACGATAAAAATAGGCCTGAAGTGCTCCTTAGGTATTTTCGGGTGATATGAATTATTCGACATTATACTATTCTTAAGTTCGTCAAGGAAATGGTGTTTCCATGACTAGGTTTAGCGTGGCACCGCGGCCACAACAGCAATGCTACTCTTGAGAGAATCAAGTACATGTCTATCGTTCGCATTATACTTTTATCTCAGTTAATAGTTACGGTCAAATCAGGTGATGTCTGCGTCGATTCTTTCCGTCGGTTACCTTGGAAAATATATGAGGCAATAACGCTACCGTGGGCATGGGGCCGTTTTATCATGCTTCAGAGATACACAATTTTACATAATTTATAACCCCACCAGTGCTTAACATGTAGACGTTGCATTCATGGTATAGGACTAGGAAGTAACCAGGATGGTTCTGTTCGGATTTAATCCGATAGAGACGGACACATTAAGTCTTTGTAGCTTAAAGGGAATGTGGCACCTTGGTCGAATCCTGGAATTTAGTGCAATTAGACGTACTTTTAGCCAACAATAATGAAATCACTCATGATTTCTCTGAAAAATGTTCAATAAGCTCGATATATTGTTTTTAGAAAAACTCCTCTAGGAAAATAAATAAATATCTGCCTGTGGTTGATGTCACGATCTGGCAACCACTACCATACTTGAAATGCTTCGGGGGCTTTGATTGGCTGATGCTCATCTTGACGTCAGCATATGTCGCCACACCAGCAGCTCACAACAATGGCCGCCCGGCGAGGGATTGATGAGGGGTTGGTGTCAGGTAGCTTTTAGCTTTTTTTTCTACGGAAATATCGAGTTCCAAGACAAATGATATATGGAATACCGGGTTTTCCGAATTGCTTTACAACTTGGCTATCTCAGTTAAAATCACGTTATGAAGGTGCCACATTCCCTTTAATGTGTTCTCAAACTCCAATCATCACCATCGTTCGCATTGTTAATATTCGCATAAGTGATGCACATGGGGACAGGAATTAGGATCATAATACAAATTTATGGGGCTTATCGACGCACCAACTGCCAGGGTCATGTGGCGTCGCCAACTCTATCCCTGTTGGAAGGTCTTCTTCAGAGCTAGCTTGCTCCTTGTTCAAGGAAGCCGCCGGGCCTTGAACCCGAGCCGGCTGAATGGAAGCCAGCTGCACTGACCACTCCACTACCGCGCCCCCACGGGTGGGGGGGGCGGAGAATTAGGAAATCTGGTTGATTGAAGGCTGAGACACGATACATCATCGACAGATGTGATACCCTGTGATTCACAAGACAAAGCGCTCGATTCGTCATTGACTAGTGTTAGGTCAGGTGAGTCAAAACATTTGATTCATTAGATTCACGTATGGGTGAAGTGGCCTGGGGATCTTTCACCCTTCAACAGCCTTTCACATAGACCAGTGCGCACTTTTCAGCAGCCGACCTGTTCTCTCTATCAAACACTTGTTTCTGCCTTGCTCATTTAAGCTAGAGACCATAACGGCTTTCGGCAACGGCCGGAAGAGTAACTGACTTTTAGAATGCCTCCGCAATTATTCTGCTGAATGAAAAGGGCACTGGCTTCTGTTGGAGGGCAAATCGAAGGTATGCACATTCCCAATTGTACTGGGAATAGCAGCTATAGAAAAGACTCGGCCGTCAGGGAACCATGCTGCTTCTTTGTGACGAACCTAACCCTTCCCCAGAGTCGGCTTCGCTCCCGACCCTCGTGGCGGGCTCAGGAGGGTTCCGGCAGGTCGATCCTGGCGCCAAAACCCAGCTGTGTCAGAGGCGGATCGAGGCAAGGTGGCCAGGGGCTAAAACTTAAAAAATTGTGAGAATGATAGTATATTTTCGCAGAAAAATCCGCATTTTGAGGAGGTAGAACTAGCCGGATTATCCCCGGTCTAGATCCCGATCCGCCCCTGGGGTGCGGCTTTCCGGCCGCTGCGGGCGCGGCGGTCGATTGCCGGCCGGCCCCAGCGCTCCAATCCACGTGGCAACTGAGTCACGTGGTAGTCAGCTGACGCCGGGCGACTGGGGAGGGGACGCCGGCGCGTTCGGGAACGTTCGCGAAGCTTCGCGCCACCGCCCGGGGGAGGGGAGGGGAAGGGTGATTGTACTCGGCCCGTCGCGTAGCGACCACAAAGCCGGGGTCTGTGCGCACGGCGACGGAACTACAGGGTGGAATCTTCGAGAAGTCCGTCGGTGGCGGAGGCTTCGAGAATGGGGTCATCTATTCATGATGCATCGACCTGGCTTAGCGTTGTGTTGAAGAGTGCCATATGTACTGGAAGTGGGGTTATTATAGCGTCTCGGCGCATATAGAAGGTGGGAGGGGGA
The DNA here is from genome assembly GCA_034440635.1 of Lepas anatifera. Classification (NCBI taxonomy): domain Eukaryota; kingdom Metazoa; phylum Arthropoda; class Thecostraca; family Lepadidae; genus Lepas; species Lepas anatifera. The sequence continues at coordinate 598,713 of JAOTON010000218.1, read as the reverse complement.
ATGAGGCCTTTGGATCCATACGCGTATATTGCCATGAAGCATATATTGCTCTGAAGCACACAACTATTTTGTAAAATGAAGATGCACAGCTTCACACACGTGTTTCATATTGCATGTTTTTTAACTGTAGGTGGATGCAGGGTTTTTGATCGGGTGGGGGCTCATGCTCGGAGGAGGCAGGGGTGTCACAAGGACCAGGGGCGCCCCTGATATGGGGCGGGAAAAGCTACCGGGTGGACGCCAAATCCAATCGCGGGGGCACCGATGCTCGCCTCCTGGAGGGAGGGATGGGGAGCGACATTTCAGGGGGAGGGGGTGCCATGACTATTACATTGGGCACCGAGGGTGTCCCCTTTGTCCTCTGAATCCGCTTATAATTTTATCTAAAGAAGGTGAACGGACTTTAATGTCTTATTCCAAATATGAAACGTTGAGATTAACGTTATGAGACATCTCATTCAAAGGACTGTTTTTCGGAGATCCATCGCATGACTGGAATGCGTTGAGTTTAACCCATTAGTGTCCAGCGGCGGCGGAACGTTTTCCCCCAAGGGGGAAAGCACCTTCAATGAGGTCCGTCTCGTCAGGGGAAATGTTCTAAATGGTCTTTTAAAGGTAAATGTATGTATGTACGTAAATCACCACTATTGAAGGGCGCAATCGCTATACAAACATTTTTGAAAATCACCTTCCTCGACTTATGTCAAACAGGTACAAATTAAGCATCCAGAGTTAAATGCTAACTCCCCGAAGTGCCTACCCGCCGAAAAACGAAAACCTCAAAGCCATAAACGGGATAGACCCGATTCCGAAAATCAGGTTAACACGCGCAGTGGAGGGATCCTTAAGTGCCCCTCCATCTGTTTTCCAAGGTGGCCGTATAACCGTTCACGGCCAGAAACGCTACTTGGCTTAACACGCGCACTGGGGGGGTCGGAGTCCCCTACGCTTATTTTTCCAAGGTGGCCGGAGAACCGCGTATAGTTTAAAAACGGCACTCGGCCATATTTAACAGAATTCAATGGTGCGTTGACTGATGCAAAAATTGTAAAACTCGGTCGATTTTTTTACTTATAGGCTTTCAAAGTCAGATCTGCACTTTGAGATCGCCATAATCACGCGGCCGGACCAGTTCGCTTGCATTGGAGACCGAATCGTGACGTCGTAACGCCAAATAGACAGGTAAAGGTCAAAGGCCACAGGTCAGTCATATTTATATCACTTTCAAGGTCATTGACCCCAGTGCTTCCGGTCAAGTGGTGTTAGCCGGTTTGACGTATATTGTGATGTGACGTCATAGCTAATGTAACTCTATGTAAAGGTCAAGATCAAAGGTCAAGGTAAAAGTCATGGGTAAAGGTCAACCCTCTTTTGCCACCAAACAGTATTGCTATATTGCTAGTTATAGTGTACATTATAGGTAGTACACCTTATTGTGACCTCATAGGTCGATGACCTTGAATGATCTTAACGCCGAAATTGTAGGAAACATTATTTGCGACCTTCCCTCTATGATCCTGGTCCACCTTTAGCGTATTTCCGTCTGTTTTTAGCCCCTTCTTAACCTGATAATAGTCGGCATGCTTAGTTATATAATTGTTGGGGTTTAACGACGCACCAACTGCCAGGGTCATACGGCGTCGCCAACTCTCACCCTGTTGGAAGGGATTTTGGTGATCAGATCGACTTATTCAGAGCCTCCGCCCGGACTTGAACCCGGGACCAGTGGCTTAGAAGACAAGGGTGCTATCCACTAAGCCACCTCATCCCCAAGATACCTTTCCTCACCCCATAATAGGCATGCTTAGTTAAAATATAAGCCTACGCAGAGTGGATGTGTGCCAGTCAGTGGGAACATGAACATAAGATCCACCTAAAATTTCATGCATTAGGTAATTCAAGAGTCAAAGTGGGATCAGATTCATAGGCATGCTTTTGGGCTTTAGCGCAAAGCGGTCGAGTGGATCAGTGAATAGCACTCTCTAACACACCGAAGCGAAACACTCAAGCCATAATATCCTTTATTTTTACTGCTTCCTGTAGGCGAGCTCTTGTTTAGTGCTGTTTCCTATGCATCGGGGACGTCAACACGGAATTTGAACGCTCAAAAGTTAAATTATAATTTATGAAATGCCTCCGGCTCGGAGACGAAATGAAGTTGACACGGATAAAGTACAAACCAGCCGAGAAAATTACCCCCGTATCCCTCTATTGTAAACAATATGAAAACATGACACATGACCCGTAATTCAGCCACGAAAGTGCGGGGAATATCATAACCAACTGTTGTGGGTGGCATTCCTATTTAGGAGACGTTTCATAAAAACATCGAAACCAATTTTTTCCAGGAATGAAAAGAATCGATTGAGAACTTCTGTAGGTATACATATGCCGCCAACACTCTAATAGGAAAACATTGAGGATATATAATCCAAACAGATAATCGGAATGATATGATCAGTGGAGTAAGAGCTTAATAAAAATGAGAGGTTTTCTCCACTCGGTGAAAAGTTCTTTTCGGAGTGTTTTCGGTTTATTTTGTCAACCTTCGTCAGCGAAATTCATTGTAGGAATGGTAAAGAGAGGAGTGCGTAAAACATTTGAATCTTAAGATTACAAATCACGAGGGTTTCAAACAACGGTTCTAATTTGTCTTATCACCACAACACGGGCACTCCATGAACAAGGAGCAAGCTGGCTCCTGAGAAACCCTTCCAACAGGAAAAGGGTTCGTACCGCCATATGACCCTAGCAATTGGTGTGTCAATAAGCCCGATTTTTTTGAGTCCCTGGTATTCCTCAAGGGACCTAGGCCATTTGGGCCTGTCCAAGGGATCTGCCTGGGCTTAGAAGCCTGAGGAAGAGTAAGGAGTTTGGGGCGAGGACGTGCACTCTGCTCCGATATGCAGTTTCAGACTTTGAGTACAACTGCTAAACAAGCTTGAATAAAGGAACCACTTTTTGTCGACAACCTCAAAATTTTCCACAAAATCAAATCTCATCAAGACATCCTGGCATTACAGACTCTCGACTCAGTGACGCGGTGGGTGGCAGAATGGAAATTGAAATTGAATGCCTCGGAGTGTAAAAACATCAAAGTTACACTTAAGCGAAACCCTATTGATTCGGCTTAAAAATCCACGACACAGTTCTTGAAAATGTGACCACAATCCACGATCTAGGAGTAATTCTCGACCAAAAGCTCACATTTTCGAATCACATTAATACCGCGGTTTCTAAAGCCAACAGGGTACTCGGGTTACTCATTCGATCCTTGCAGTCTGCTTCTCCCCGTTATAAAATTGATTAAACATGCCGCAATATCCGCCCTTAATACAAACATTCGGTCCATATTAGAATATTGTTCCGTCAACTGGGCGGGAGCGGCAAAGTGTCATCTCGCTTGCATTGAGAGAGCTCAGCAGAGATTTCTCTGTGGCTTTCAAATCAAACTAGACCAGCCTGCCCGTCTCATGAATATGATCAGTTGATGATGTTTTACGTAATTCGATCACTGCAGGCGAGGCGCAATCAATTTGATATTTCATGTAGACACAACATTTCTAAAGGTCTCATCTCATCGTCGTACCTCTTGGAATGTTTCTCATTGCGTGTGCCCCCGAGGCTAACCAGAAGTGGTGCTGTCTTCTACGTACCATTTGGGAGGGTAAATACTGTGAAGTCCGGCTTGTTCGTGCGAGGTCCTCTCACTACTAATGATTTTCTGGCATTTTCACCACGAAGCGGCATGCTTGTGGATCCAATCGGCAGATTAAAAAAATATTGCTCTGTATACAGCGGCCCAATTGGTGTCCCTCTGAATGTGTGTCTGTTCCTGTTTTGTTTCAAGCATGCGACGTTGTAATTTGTTACCATGTACTGTAGGTATTTTAGGTTCATTTTTATCCTGACTTCGCCTGTAATTGGGTTACACTCATAAATACCGGTTGGCGATTAATACAAGATACAAGATACAAGCTGTAAAAAAGCATTGGGGCTGTAAAAGGTGATATGTCCGAAAAAACTGTGCATGATGCAAGATGCCAAATGCTGTGGTGTTTTTTAGTCAAGCTATCCATTTCGTACTTTAAGGTCTGGATATTTAAAACATCACTGACCGCTAATGACTTAGAATGGCCAGACTCATAGGTGTAAGAGTATCCAGAATATTGGGGTAGGGGCAATGCACTGTTTAAAGTGATTACTTTCCATTCAACGCCGAAGGGCTAATGGGTAAGAACCTTAAATATTGCAGGCATTACCCCATCCCCCGGCCCTTGTTCCTACGCCTATGGTGATATTTACATCATTGGGATTGCCGAAATGACTGAGTTTTTTAAAATTGTGTACAAAAAATGCTCTGGTATGTTTTTTTATTATGCTCGAAAACGCAAAATCCCTAGAAGTCAAGTTCGAGCGGGAGGGCGATTCAGACGTCCCTCTCAACACTGCCTCAGACTTTATCCCCCATATTTCTCAGACTTCCAGCCGGTGAAAAGCTAATTAGTTCACGGGTTTATGCTTCATTACTTGGATGCAAAAACTCTCCTATCGATTATCAATCGTGGAATATTGATTCAAAATTAAATACCTATTCGACAATCATGCAATCGTGAACGTGGACCACTAAATTCTCGATGGCAGAATACCCGCAGCGGACCACCGAATTCTCGATGGCGGAGTAGCGATAGCGGACCACCTTTTTTCGATCGCGTGGATAGCATTGTTCAGATTGACCCAGCAGCATTTCTACTCAGTGCCAACGTGTGAAGCTGCGCCGCTCTGTGAAACTATAGTGGCGGCTTCTCAGCCTTGACTGTGACGCCATCACAATTATAGGTAGCAGCACTACCATCACTACAGATGGTAGCACCGGCTATTAATCCCGGGCAATAATGTTAGGGCTGTTCACATCACATCAGTTCACATTGACGTCAGTGATCGAAAGAGGAGGGGTCTGCCATTTTCTGACTTCTTCCGATGAAGAGGGAGGGGGTCTGTCTTCTTCTGACGTTTTCTGATGAGGGAGGGGGGGCGGTGAGGGTGGGTGAAAATCATGGGCCGTGGTGGATTTTTCTATTGAGCGGTAACTGTGCAAGCCCAGGGCAGTTGACGAGCATGAATTCAACTTTTCGCAACAAAATATTATAGAATGATAGTATGGAACCAGTTTTAGCTTAATACTCTAAGAATTTTCTAGAGGTTATGCGGGTCACGTTCTTTCATACAGTGTTAAACCACAAACGGCTGCAGCTGGTGACTGTGTTTTCCCTCAAATAAAATAACAAGGATACTATCCCAGCGTTGCGGTTTCTTCATGTTTTATTTTTGTGGCAGAATTTATGCAATTAGCGACCTTTCTTTTTCAAATAGTTTACTTTTTTGTAGTGAAGTGGCTAATTATTACGTATATTTTCGTTTCTCCCATGTGTCAACAATGAGCGTCGACGTTTTGAGCTGTAGGTATGCAGTTCTTATTCATAGTCCGTAGAGTAGACGCCCAAACCATCTCTCACCAGTCTGCAAAGTTAAAATATAACAGGTATCTACGGGAGCCTGCTGGGGAAAGCTTTCTGCAAATGTTACGGCTTGGAGAAACTAATTTACCATTAGGAGGAAAGGGAGCTGGAAGATTGGGACGGACATTGAAACAAAAGGCGAAAGTGAAATATGAAATGAGAAAGCATCTATGATCAAAATGGTAGGTAATTCTGCTGTGACTTTTTCTTACATGCGCTATTATAAAAATCTTATAAGGCGGCAAAACTTTTCCAGAACATAGAAAACTAAACATCAGCAAAGCTTATGTCTCATTTCCAGCAAGATTTGAGTTTCTTTACCCAAGGTAAAAGAGGACTTAATCAAGAATAAGGTGTGCCAAGTACGCCCGCGCTTTGCACTGCAGTTTTCAAGGGCCGACGGAAAAACCTGAAGGGGTGTTCAAACACCACCCTTCCCCCCAGGTGGGTGGTTGATAGAATGGTAAGGTCCTGTACCACCCTGAGTAAAGGAAACTCACATCCTCCTGGAAATGAGACATATGTTTGTTATCGTTAGTTTTCTAAGTTCAGGAAAAAGTTTTGTCTGCTGATAATATTTTTTTGACAGTAGTTGTTAGAACAAAATTACAGCTGAATCACCAACCATTTTGATTATAGATGCTGCCTCATTTCATGTTTCAATTTCGCCTTTTGTTTCAATGTCCGTCCAAATCTCGAGCTCCCCTTACTCCTAAAAGTAAGCAAGCTTCTCCAAGCCAGAACATTTGCCGAAAGCTTTCATCAGCAAGCACTCGTAGGCACATGTCATATTTCAACTTTGCAAACTGGTGAGAAACGGTTTGGGGATCCACGAACAATAGCTACCTACGTATAGCTCAAAACGTCGACGCTCACTGTTAACGCTTGGAGGAAACGATTATTTATTTGCTCGAGGGAAAAACGCAGCCATCAGCAACAGCCGTTTGTGATTTAACATTGTATGAAAGCACGTGACTAGAAAAACTTCTTGAACATTCTTAGAGTATTAAGCTAAAACTGGTATGACACTATAATTCCATTATATTTAGCTACAAAAAGCGTGTTTTATATTAAATACAAACCCACTCACAAACCCATCTCTTTTATATTTAGTTAAAAATATCTCGTCAATTTCACTCGGCTTGCGCAGTCCTCAACCAATAAAAAATCCAGGACAGCCAATGACAGGGGTGTGGATTTCCAAAAAACATTGGGGCTGCCCAAATTTGAAAAAGTAAGTGACCGCCATATGAAAGGAGAAGTCATAATTTTATATTTGTTTTAGCCATCACGCATTCCTTTTGAATTCTAAAAATAATTAAAAATAAAATTTAAAGTGTACTTTAACACTCAATTAATATTCGATTGCAGGTGCCCGAGCACTATCAAAGGGATATAAATTCACAGCTGTATATGGTACTGCTCATTAACCCGGCACCGCCTGGGCTCTTTTCATACACACCACCGCCTGGGGTGTGATGGGACCCCTACGAACTCGGGAACCGGAGGTGATACGGAAAAACTGAACCGGCCCTGGAAGCGCCTTACCCTCTTCTACTCTGGATCCAAGTTTGAAGCGTATCTGTTGACCCGTGGCGTTACAGTGGGCCAAAATGGGTCACACTTAGACCCATTTAGCAAATATATTACACCTCGGGAACCAGAGACCGAAAATAGAATGTAATCAATGTGTCCGTCTTGACCTAGGGATTTAAATGCTATGCGGAATGACCTTATAAGGTTACATCGTGCCATTGTCATTGAGTCAAGGTTAAATAAATTCACGTGCCAGCAAGAAGAACATGTGCAATGGCAGGCACTTTGCTGAGCGTACCACTGTACACAAAGGAGACTGTGAGGTGGGGTGTGTACTGTCGGCTGCCCAAAGCTTTTAATGATTTTATGCTTGCCTGTCCATTTGCTGACCCATTTAGATTATCATCAGGTCAGTTCAAATCTCAAGTTCGGAAATATGTTAGGCAGTAGGAACGCACCACTTATTTTATTTCATTGTGTTTTATTGTTGCCCTTTACGTATGTATTTTTTATTTTTTAGAGTTTTATTTTGTATATTTTTATCTTTTTATTCTTACCTTGTATTTACTTTTTGTCTTGACTTGTTTTTTAACATGTGCCATGTATGTAATTTTAGGGAATCTGGATGGTATAACTGACTTGAGCTTTTACTGGGGGCAAGCCCCTGTCGCTCATATGAGATGAATAAAGAAATAAATAAATAAATAAAAAAAAAATAATAACCTTTCTAGGTCATGTTACATATAGTTTGAATACTTGGGGCATGATTATTATGGTACCAAATTTAGGACTGTATCTTGTTTGGTTCAAAACTTCTGGACGCAAACAACTTCGCAAACCGAGAACTTTGGTGACGTCTGGCGACCTTGGTATTGATCGAAATCAACAATTATGTCAGCATGCAGATTTTTAATAGCATTCGATGTCTGTTGTAATAGCCTACCTGATGTCAATTGTCGGTCATAAGCTGTCCTAGAAACCCTAGAATCCTGCAAAGCAACGCGGGTCACTTCTGAATCGACTCAGAATCATTTGCGAAACACCGAATGGCGGATCCTATCGGACCCCAGGCAGTGATGGGTTGACGTCCAAGCAATAACCCATCACTATTCCAGACCGTTCAGCTATCGTTTCTACTGACCTGTGCCATACTAACAAGATTTCACAATACAGCTTTAAGCATTTTGAAGATATTAAAAAAACCTAGCCGTCAAAAAGCATTACCACCCGAAATAATTTTTCTAAAACTGATTGATGTTCACAAGTGTCCTCTTCCATCCTCGTACGAAAAGTTCCATGTGTTTAATTTCCGTTTCGGTCAATACGAAACTTCTGGACTGAAGAATAAAAAAACAACACAAAATATTTATTTTGCTAAGATTCACAATTTGCAATACTTGACATGACTTGTGAGGTCACTCACTGCCCCAGTTCCGACAAATTATGTATAATTCGAAAGCTGAGTGCTGAACGGCTAAATCTAATAGCATTGTAACAAATGACATTATTAAACAATAACTAACTAGGAACGTAACGTCATCCGGGAGATGAACAGCGGAGTATTGCAGCCTACAAACTAATTGTTGTGCCTCAAAATAGAAGTTTGGGCAATCATGGTTAGACGGCAGTGCACAGTGACTTCTGGCTGCCAGTAGGCCGGGTGACGGCAGTATTGAAAGAATGTGACAGGGGAGTAGCCCATGCCAAAGGAATACAGTGATGTTAATGTCATTTAAATATGCATACCTACTCGGTCAATTTCCTCGTGCATCCTGTGATTGGCCTGGGAGCCTTCTTGTTTGAACGGTTAGAGCTTATCCCTCCGCCTCAAAAAACATTTTATCAGCTTAAACTTCTAGCGTTGCATACACATGAAAAACCAGCTAGTCGTGTAGTAGTCGTGTCATAAGGTCACACGTTCCGTGTGTGCTGCATTGCCAATAAGTGTTTGTCAATGAAAGAAAATAAAAAGCTACATCATTTACCCTGATTCCGAAAAAGACTAAGGATTCGAAATCGGTACCTAGAATTTTACCCGCCAAGCGTATTCCCATACCGAACGCATTTAATGAACTCATACGCACTGCTCAAAGACCTAATCCACATATGTACACAGAATGTCTCCTACAAATGTCCCCATCCCCCAATGCTACAGCAGGCAGAACGACCGCCATTCTCAACACCAAACGCGTACGTTTTATAATCCGCCGCGCGACCGAGACTTGAACTCGGCAGCAGCGGCGCCCAGCGTACGTGACCTTTCTAACCTCTGTGCCCCGCGGACAATCGCCATTCAGTGGATGGCGGCTGCTGATTGGTGGAGGCGCGTTCACTTGTATAGCGATAAAATTAGCGGAATTTCTTATGAGAATGATAGAGCTTAAACCAAAAACCAGGATTTGTATTCACACGATCTTTTTCAAGCACTACTAGCCATATTTTGCCCTACATTGGCTGGATTATCTGCTACACCATCCGATGCTCTTTGCACAGGTGAGACGGCGGCAGAGTCAGCACTGGTTAACCGGCGGCCGAGTACACTGAAGTCAGGAGGGTCGCGAGATGGGTTATGGTGAGTGAAAAGGAGTGGGGCCCGGCCCGAAGGTAACTGAGGGAAGGAGAGGAGAGAGACGTTGGTAGATAAAACTGAACCTTAACCCTCGCCACACCGGGGCCATCGATGGCCCCCCTAAGGTTTTTTTCAAGATAGCAGAAAAACGACGAAACGCAGGACCGCGGTTGAGGGCTCTTTCTCTCACCCTACTATTTTCACATCATCCCTAAAAAATTTTCCCCGGGTCGCCCAAGGTCAGGTCACCAGGCGAGGTCAACCAAGGTCACCTCACTTCAACTTTTGAGCTCTATAATAGCTACGTTTCTCTGTCGGTCGGTTTGAACCTTCCTACAGTTCATTGCCCCGCCAGGGTCTACAAGGTGTATATCCAGGATTTTTCTACTTCGTGACCTAAGTTCAGGTCACGAGGTGACCTCTCCCATTGGAAAAGCATAGGAAAAAGTGTCTTATGATCTAAAAGATACAAAAACGGTTGCAAGTGCTCAGCTTGATCAAAAAAGCGTTCTTGGACACCCTCTGACGGATCCCAGGGATATTATTTTCCATCTGACCTCTCCAAGGTCATCACAGGTCACCAGGGGTCAAAAACAGTATTTTGGAAATAACTTTTGACCTAATTAAGCTAGAGCGTTGAAACAAACACCATCGTGTATGTCTCATCACTAGCTTTCGTTTTATATACGACAAGGTCACTTTCTGACCTTTGATGACCTTAGGTCATATGAAGTCACGAGGTGACCTCTGGAGGTCAAACCACTGGCGGGAGGAGGTCATTACGTTCCACATAGCGGAAAAAGTATGGCCTTTTCCTATCCAATGTAGTTACCCAAATCTCAATAGCTCTAATGGTATAAGAGTTATGTCCAGTTTTCTTAACCCTTGCCCCGGTGGCGGGTACGAGCCACCTTCACCCTGGTGGGGGGCTAAAAAAGACCCCCACGATCTCAAAAACTAAGAGAGCTAGAAAAAAGCGCAAAACGGCAATCGAAAGCTCTTCAAAAATGACATCAAAAATATTTCAGTAATTTTTCTTGTCAGGTCAATATCAAGGTCACCAGAGGTCAAAATGGGTCAAAATCGCTAGTATGAGGTGTACTAAGAAAACCTCACATATATCAGTAACTATGATAGCTAGAAACATTTTTCTAACACCATTCGAAAGAAGTTTCTCTTTCATTGCACTGGCATTCATTTTCGTGTCAGGTTAAGGCCTAGGGAGCTACAGGTCACTGAATATTGGGTATATTCTTGGGAATGTCCATAGCCACCCATGCATAATGGCGTTTCCTTTTTTGCTAATAACTTCCAAACCAAACAAGATACAGACATAGTTGATGCACCATTGCAATCCTCTCGTCCATTCAAATCGAATGGTATATAATATTGCTATCCCAGGTCAAAGTCAATAATTTGACTTGACCCAGGTCAACGGTCTGGCCCAACTTGACCTGGTATAGTCATGATGTATATAATTTGACTTGCAGTGACTATACAAACACTTTGGTGACAAAATAAAAGTTCTATCTTTGTTTATTCAAAATGTATAGAGTAAAACCAAAAAATGCTTATTTGACGTAAGGTGACCTTTCAAAGGTCACAAGCCAAATTCTTTGGCATCAACTTCAGAAATGAGATAAGAGCAAGCCGTAATCGATGTTTGAAGTTGATTCCATCCATACTTAGTGAGAAAAGCTCATTCCGTGATTTTCCCCATGTATTGACAATGGGGAGGTCATGCTCTGCACATGACCTTAGGTCACCAATATAAAAAAATCCCGGAACAAATGTTGTAGCTCCTGGTGAGCCCAATATGTAGTATGAGTTTCAACTTGATCGATTAAACCCTTCTTTTAGTTTTGCGGTCCTAAGCATTTTTTAGGTGAGGTCACTTCACCTGGCCTGGTGACCTGAACTGATATGACCTTGAGCTAAAATTTTCAGGAAAGATGTAAAACTGATGAAGGAACAGCAAGACCAAGTTTGGTGGCGCTCTGCGCCGCCGTTTTTTGGTCACTTCGGAAAAACCCGACCGGGAGGGTCTAAAAAGACCCCCACCCGGGCGAAGATTAAGCATCGCATATTTAAGTGAAAATAGCCTATCGTGAGCTAGCTTGACTGCTGGAGGTCAAACCATTGACCTGAGTGCTTAAACATGCGATGTAATTTCTTACTGAATTCACGTGAGCGTTCTAATGCACTTTGCAGATTTGCGCTAACCCCCATATTTTCGTAGTTAGAGGGGGGCATCGATGGCCCCCTTTGGGGCGAAGGTGGCGCCGGACCCCCGGTCGGGCGCGGGTTAATCGTCGGATGAGTTATAGGGAGAGTGAACTAATGAGAGTGCTGCCGAAGTAAAACAAGATAATATACCAGAAGAGGGAAGTACGTGCTGCCTTGCTCCATGTTGGATGGTGAATAGACACTTAATCTAATTTGGGACTCAAAAACATTGCCGATGTTTTAGCGCATTTCACCTTTCAGACGTCTTACCACGACATCTAAAATTCTATAATGAAACCCAAATGTTACAGGCAATTGAATGTTTTAGTCTAATGAAGGCACCCTTAATCGATCCACCATACTGATGTGGATTTTTGAAAATCATTGGGGCGCCCTAATCCGAAAACTGTTAACTACGACAGCGTTAAAAGCAATGTGGCACCTTGGTCGAATCCAGGAATTTAATGTAGTTAGGTGGTATTTTTAGCCGAAAATCATGAAGACGTTCATGATATCTCTGAAAAATGTGCAGTAAGCTCAATATTTTTATTTTTAAATGCTCTTCCCGGGCGGAAAATAAACCTATGCCTGTGGATGATGCCATGATCTGGCAACTACTATCATATTCAATAGGCTTCAAGGGCTTTGATTGGCTGATTAGAAACCGTGACGTCAGTGCTGTCGTCACACCAAAAGCTGAAAACTGTGGCCGCCTGGCTGGAGTAGATTTGGAGTACATTTCAGGTAGATTTTTAGTTTTTCTCCACGGCAATTTTGAGCTTGAAGACAAATGATATATTGAGTACCGGGTTTGCCCGCATGCTTTACAACCTGGCTATCTCAGTTAAAATCACGTTATAAAGGTGCCACATTCCCTTTAAGAGAAGCATTGTATTATAAACACTGTACAATACACCTCCTTAAATAGATGAAACTATGCTGCACTGCCTAATATAATAATTAGAGATGACTGGGCACTCCACATCCAAAGATCGAAACTCATACCCTAGCAATGTAGGTAATTTCAAAGTTTCATTTGACTAGGCGCTGAACATATACCTAGAAGACAACATACTCCTAAAGCATGAAATATTTCGTAAAAATATAGGATAAGTGACAGTGGTGGAATGATAGATCCACCAGTCAGTTATAGCTTCCACCTAGTAGGAAGACTCATTTAGTGGTAAGGGTGCCAATAGCCAAAGTAGCTGCCGCATCTAACAGCTATGATTATTATGATAATGAGGTTCCTGGCCATTGTAAGGTCAGCGCCAGAGAGTTTACCTTATCGTACGAGACAAACTGTGACGTTCCCTCTTCCAGCTGTTTCACAAATATCATTTATCCACATATGCTCCGAAAATTGTTTCCCATAAATTTGGATTGACATTGTCTATGAGCCATCATGATCTAAGCGAGGGTAGACCTACCTACCGCCTGTGGCAGAAGCAGACACATTATTGTTTGAAACAGATCCTCATACCACACGCAGAACTGGGATCTGTTTTTATTCGCATCTGAGACGCTTCATTTCTCGTTATGAAGTGCCCCATAAATGCTATCATTTAACGCTGTGAATCAATAATAGCAATTTGCAAAATATCAAAACTTGCTCACCAATAATATTTAAAAGCATTCCTAACAACTTTTAGGGCGAATTGGCGGATCCAGGAGCAATTTTTGGAGGGGGACAAAACAACGTTTGGGGGCCCAATGGAGAAAAGTCGAGAAAAATAGTATTCTGAAAGAAAAACGGCTATAATATGTTCCTTTTGTGGGCAAAATATACTATTTTAGTCTTTGGAGGAGGGCACAACCCCTTTGACCCCCTGGATCTGCCAGTATTAGAGCACATGGCGAATCAAACTCAGATATATATTTGTTGTAATGTTTTAGTGTCATTTCTTGGGTTCGTGCTTGATTTTCCTGCCCTTTTTCACATTTTGCCTTATATTTTGGTGGGGGAAAGTAATCGAAAAAACGACAGAGCAAAACGCTTCTGGAACATCAGGCGAACAGATATGGGACTTGTGAAAAGATTAAAACAGATTTGTGGTGGTTTATGAATTATCTTGCCTGAAGGCTTCAAAGTAGGGGGAGGACTATTTCAAAGTCCCTCGTTCCCGGGACATTTGTTATGTAGTTTTTCATGAAGATTCAGAATATGCAATTAATTTTCAAAAATTATATCATCTTACCCCCTTTACCACGGGGTTGACGTTTTTGATATTTTTTCCGAAACTGCTGTTGGTGCCCTGCTATCGCAGTGTGTTTATTTACTGATCAAATCACCGTAATTGGGTGTTAGACACATCCAAGTATTTTTCCCCACTGCACACAACATCCAATCCATTTACTGATTGAGCTTTGCCAACGCCTTCCTGAAGTCATCCAGTTCCAAGTTCACATGACATCTGAGCCTCCTTAGGTACGCCACCAGGTTGTAGACATAGGTCTTCGTTAGCAATTTCTTGTAGTCTTTGTTGAGGCTAAAGACCTCGGAGACCTTCGACAGGGACACTGAGGTGTTCCTGGCGTGCCTGACCTCCATGTACAGCCTTTCGCTCTTATCCTTTTCACTGACGTCCTCCTAGGCATGAAGGCCTCAGCTCGGGGCTGGTGAAGGGACCCCCATCGCTGTTAACCTATTGAGGTTAGCGTTGCGCTGTTTGTCGATGTTTAGACTGACTATTGACTATTTCCTTAGCCGCCATACCCCACTTCCTCAGCTCCTGCTGCTTCTGCTCCCACTAAGCCAGGATCTTAATATGATCTCACCCCTCTTTCCCATCATATTAACAAACTTCTTGTCAGTCTCCTTGTCAGAAGCCAGGATGAAGCTGAGTCCCTTGGCCTTCACGTGAGAGGAGCTGGCCGCCTTGAGCTCCTTGGCGCCCCTTACCCTGAGGTCGTGATGTATGTAGCCGACTCTTCTTTCGGCATCCAAGTAGTTGGAGATGGGAGCCCTGCTGATCCCTTCCTGGTTAACTTTGGAGAGTGTGGACTGTGAATGAGCGGTTTCACCAAAGCAACATATCTCGCCTCTCTGCCTGGCCCAGTCCTTGGCCTGTTTGGGTAGGAGGATAATGAGGACGGAGATTATCTCGGCCCTGTACTGCTCTATGACGAGCACGGTAGACTTCAGCAGGTCTTCAGAGTAGGGGCAGCTGGAAAAGTGTTTTTCAGACATGAAACTGAAGGCCGGCTTTGTGGGGTCCAAGAGGGCGGCAAGCTGTACTGTGGTGAGGCCCCGGTAAAGCGTGGGGAATGCAGAGCGCAGCTTGTCCCAGGTTGTCGTGGAGGAGGTGAGTGACAGGTAAGGCTCCACAAGGTGCATCCCAATAATCACCCTCACAGCCGCGAGGATCCGTAGGTACTCCACACTTTCTAAGCTGCTGATGATACAGGCGAGTGTGTTGTCGATGCTGGAGTACTTGGCCAAGAAGTCAGTCCCTTAGGACCCAGGACCAGGGTGACAGCGCAGCTGTACACGAGAGAGTTGAACCTCTCTTTGATCAGCCTCTTGGCAGGGTTAGTGATTAGGAAGATATGCACATCAAACTCGTCTGCCTTATTCCAAGCCTTGCGGTCAAAGTCGTGGGTGACAAGCCGGAGGAGGCAGTTGATCCCCTGATCAGTGAAAGAATGTTGTTGGTCGGAGAGGGTGACTGGAACGTTGGTAAATACATTTTCTGGGCCGATGTGGTGTCCACCTCCTTCAGCACGGCTACCACCTCCCTCCCGAACATGAGGACAGGGTGTACCTAACACAGCAGGTGTTCAGATATAAAGGTCGGTTTCTAGCTTCTCTGTCACTATCACCTCCACTCGTAGGTTTGAAATATATCATTACGAAGAAGATAAAAAGATGTTCTTGAAAAAATATGTTGCCCCAAAACATACGCGAAATAAGGCTCAAATGGAAATTGCATGACCTCATTTGAACTATACCGTCTCTGTTTCACCTCAGGAATGCTTCCCCCTTTAAGGCTGCTCCCCTGACAAGAAAACATTGATTCTCCCTGTTGCGACCCGAAATGAGCCGATATAATTTTGAATATCTGGAATTGAGCTGACCGCTCTTTTTCGGCCCTATTATTTTACTAATCCCTTAATCAGACTAGCATTCCTGTAGCTGGCGCGCTGTTATCTCCAGTTAACAAGATCAGAGTTTTACCTCTGGCCAGATATGGCCAAATAATCAGCGGTGTTTGCTTTTCTTCTGAACATTGGTCTTAAAACTATTAGACATATGACTTTATAACACCCATCACTGGCGGACGAGGAGCAGTGTTGGGTGGTTGAGGCAGAGATAAATCGCGCTAAAATACTGTTTTTGAAGAAAATTTTTCCAAAATTTGGCCAAATGAAATGTGAGCCAAGGTACTATTTTTGGCTTCGGGAGGCCGTGGCCCCTTCGGCCTTGCCCCCTTGAATTGCCATTGCCACATATTGATAAAAACTTCAGTAATTCATGTAGACTTTATGTTTGAATCCAACGCGCAATGAAACAAGAAAACACTGTTTTCGACAACAACATGCATACTTCGGACCCCTGGTGGAGGGGGTAAAACGACTCGATAGGACAAAATGGATATCATATTCTGATTCTGCGTGTTAAACTACATTAAAAACCGTCCGGGAACATAGAAAAAGTTTATTTCTTTGGAAAAACGCTGTTTCAGTCCTCCCCTATTCAAAGGGAGTTTGTTGGTTGATTTATGAGATTGTTTTTCAGGTGCAGGTGGGATCAGTATAGGAGCAATAAAGAACAAGTATCTTATATTGAGAGCGATCTCACCCTGGATTTTTATTTGTACTTGATGATATGTACAATGTGTAGTCGTGCAACCAGCTTCTCATTTTACATTTTTGGTAACACTTGCATCTTAACCCCCGCCCCGGTGGGCCTCCGACCAGTGGCAGATATAGGTGGAGGGGGGGGAGGAAAAAAGGCATTGCCCCTCAAAGGGAAAAGCTCGGGGCAAAAATATGTGTTTGCCCCCCCAAGCTGTCAGCCTCCTTTTTAACCAGAGTCCTTTTAAGTTTATGAGCAAGATTGTGTTGCTTCAGCTCTCAACTTCAAGCAGAACCAGTCAAGTTCAGTGTAAATATTGGGCCTTGAGTAGCAAAAACAAGCATGCTTTGACCACATTTTTCACCGTGCAACGTTTCTTTCCTTTTCGACTTATGGGCTTACCCGCAGAACCTACCGTGTAGACAAATTGTGGCATACTCTCACTGCGTGACTTTTTTGCTTATCGACTTTTTTTGCCCTCCCCCAAACCTACATCTGCCACTGCCTCCGACCCACCTTCGCCCTGGTGGGGAGGGGGGTGTTTGAACACAAAGACAAAGCATGGGGAAAAGCTGTCTTATGATCTAAAAGTCACAAAAACGATTGAAAATGTTCAGCTTGATCAGAAAAACATTCTTGGACACCCTTTCACGGATTCCAGGGGCCATATTTTCCCTTTCACCTCTCCAAGGTCATCTAAGGTCACCAGGGTTAAAAAAACAGTATTTTGATAATAACTTTTGACCAAATTAAGCTAGAGCGCTGAAACAAACACCACCGTGTTTGTCTCGTCACTGGCTTTCATTTGATATACAACAGGTCACTTTCTGACCTTTCGTGACCTCAAGTTATATTAGGTCAAGAGATGACCTCTGGAGGTAAAACCACTGGCGGAAGGTCCTTACCTCCCACATAGCGGAAAAAGGACTGGCAATTTCCTATCAAATGTACTTTACCAGACCTCAATAGCTCTAATGACATCAGAGTTATGCCCAGTTAGCTTAATCATTGCATATTTGAGTGAAAATAGCCGATCTTGACCTAATTTGACCTCTGAAGGTCAAACCATTGACCTGAGCACTAAAACATATGAAGTAGTTTCTTACTGAATTTACGCGAGCTTTCTAGTGCACTTTACAGATTTGCGCTAACTCCATATTTTCGGAGTTAGAGGGGGCCATCGATGGCCCCCGTGGGGCGAAGGTGGCGACGGACCCTGGTGGGGCGCGTGTTAAAGGGAATGTGGCACCTTTATAACGTGATTTTAATTGAGATAGCCAAGCTGTAAAAAATGCCGGCAAATCCGGTACTCAATATATCATTTGTCTTGAAAGGCAAAATTTCCGTGGAGAAAAGCTAAAAATCTACCTGAAATATACTCAAAATCCACCCCTAGCCAGGCGGCCACAGATGTCAGCTGTTGGTGTGACGACAGCGCTGCCGTCACGGTGAGTAATCAGCCAAATGAAGCCCCTGAAGCCGATTGAATATGGTAGTATTTGCCAGATCATGACATCATCCACAGACAGAGGTCTATTTTTCACTCTAGAGGAGCATTTAAAAAAATATTCAGCTCATTGCACATTTTTCAGAGAAATCGTGAACGTTTTCATGATTTTCGTCTAAGAATACCACTTAGCTACATTAAATTCCTGGATTCGACCAAGGTGCATTCCTTTTAACGCTGTCTTAGCTGACAGTTTTCGGATTTGGGCGCCCCAATGGCTTTCGAAGATCCACGTCAGTATGGTGGATCGATTAAGGGTACCTTCATTAGACAAAAACATTCCATTGCATGTAACATTTGGGTTTCATCATAGAATTTCAGATGCCGTGGTATGAGGTCTGAAAGGTGAAATGCGCCAAAACATCGGCAATGTTTTAAGTTCAAAATTAGGTTAAGTGTCTTTTCACCATCCAACATGGAACAAAGCAGCAGGTCTCCTCTGGTATATTATCTGGTTTTACCTCGGCAGTGCTCTCATTAGTTCACTCTCTCTATAACTCGTCCGACGATTAAGGTTCAGTTTATGTACCAACGACTCTCTCCTCTCCTTCCCTCGGTTACCTTCGGGACCACTCCTACAGGGACGGGCACCACTCCTTTTCACTCAGCAAAAACCCATCTCGCGACACTCCTGACTTCAGTGTACTCGGCAGCCGGCTAGCCAGTGCTGACTCTGCCGCCGTCTCACCTGTGCAAAGAGCATCGGGTGGTGTAGCAGATAATCCAGCCAATGTAGGGCAAAATATGGCTAGAAATGTGTGAAAAAGATCATGTGAATACAACTCCTGGTTTATGGTTTAAGCTCTACTATTCTCACGGAAAAAATTCCGCTGAATTTCTCACTATACAAGTGAACACGCCTCCACCAATCAGCAGCCACCATCCGCTGGATACCGATTGCCCGCGGGGAGAGTTAGAAAGGTCACGCACGCTGGGCGCCGCTGGCGCCGAGTTCAAGCCTCGGTGGGGAGGGGTCGCGTGGCACAGGGGCGTAGGAACGGTTTAAAAAGTGGGGGGGCCAACCTTAGAGGGGGCCCACCTCAAGGGGGGCCCCAGTCCATGGGGGCCCATAATTATAAAAAAAATAGTTAGCTCGTTTGGTGTCAATAAGGCACGCATGCACACTAGGATGCCAACGTATGGAAAATTGAGGAATTAAATTTTGCCCTATGATTTTTATTTGTACCTATTATGATCTAGTAAATCATAGTAAAACGCAAAAAAACATTTTTTGGTTTTTTTTACCTAGACCCTGTTCAAATACGAAATACATTTTTAAGCTCTTTTGGAGGATTTCAATCATTTTTTACCACGAGTGCGTTTCTTATACTTACAAATGTTTAGGCCCTTTTATCACATTTACAAAATTAAAAACTGTTTAGAAAACTACAATGCTTTGATACCAAACAGCCTCACTTCGCTATGCCTAATCAACATTTTGCTAATTTAATGACAAAAATGGGAACATTCATTTAAGCTGTTACGGATCCCTTCTTTCCATCATTAAAAGATTGATTTAGGTAAAGGCTGATCACAATAAATACGTCTAGCTATATTTCGATGCCTAAAATGCAGAGCTCCAGCATGACTGCAAGTGCAATGTAGGTACTTGATGGCCAGCTTTGTGATGCTGTGGAGGTGTGGGCGTTGTGATATAGTGGTTAGCAACCTTGCTTTCCACGCGACCAACCCGGGTTTAAGGCACGGCAGATTCATTGTGCAAGGAGCAATTTGACTCCCAAGAAACCCCTCCCAACAGGGAAAGAGTTGGCGACGCCATATAACCCTGGCATCGAAGGACGTCACGCCTTTCAATGGCTCAGGGACGACTGTTGCTCGGCATTTGATGCGGGGTCCGTATCCGATTCATGCTTTGTGTTGGGATTGATATGGGATGGAGTTTGATTGGGACCAGTTCTCGGGACTCATTTGGAAACACTCGGGTAGTAGGTGCCTTGGTTTTTTCACGAAGCGCTCCTCCTCCAGGGGCTTACAGGCAGCGTACTTGCTGATATTTGCATATACGTTGCGGGGGCCCACCTCAAAAAGGGGGCAGTATCCCGCTGACTCTCGGTTCCTATGCCTATGCCGCCCAGGGGCCGCCAAATTATCTCGGAGGGCCCCAAGGTCCAGACCATGGCTCAGAAACCTAGATCAGTCAGCTCAAGGGCCCAGACCGGTGCATTAGCCTCGGGACCAGCTTATCAAGTGACCCTACATAAGCACAGGACCCCTAGAAGCTCATCACAGTGGAGCCCCCGATGCCCACAGGGTGCCAGATTAGCTTAAGGGCCCGGTTCAGCTCGGGGGTCCCCAGGTCGACTTATGTAGGGTCTCAAAACAGCTCAAGGGGCTTGTTCAAGCTCACGGATCTCAGCTTAGCTCAATGACGCTAGAACAGTTCAGGGGCCTCAGACCAGCTCAGGGCTCTTGTCCAGCACAGGCCAGCTCAGCTCAGGGGCCCAGATCGGCTGATATAGGGTCCCCTCTCATACCAGCTCAGGGGGCTCCATTCAAGCTCACGGCCCCCAGCTTAGCCCAGGGACCTTAGAAGAGTTCAGGGCCCCCATACCAGATCAGGGGCCCCAGTTAAGCACAGGGGTACCCAGACTAGCTCAGGGCCCCAGCTAGGCTTAGGGTGTCCCAGGGTGTCTGATATAGAGTCTGAGAACACATTGGCGTAGCCAGGATTCGGCCAAGGAGGGGTCCGACTACCGTCGGGGGCCCCAGACCGGGGGTCCCCTTAGCAACCGGGGTCCATCTCCTATATCTTTTGTATTTTAACATTCACACGAAGGAAATTTTGTTGTGCCTTTTTAAGCATTTATTCTTATTTTGTTTATAGCTTGATTTTTTCGATCCGACCAAATGCTGGTAAACTAAGGTCACCAAATATTAAGGATGGCCCATACCTTATATGGTAGCGTGGCTATAATAACAGCTTTGTGCCATATTTCGGGAAGTTCAATGTTGATGCGCGCATGATGTTACACCCGAGTCCACCTCAATTCACTCTGGTAATCAGACATGAAGTTATTGAAGGTCAGTCGTTTTGAGTACGTAGAAATTATCTTCTACGGGAAATGATTAGCAATTATTTCCCGGTGTCGAATCCATGAACTCTTTAATCAGGAAATTTCAAAAGAAACGGAAAAAACGAAAAAAATACAAAAGACATGTAGTGTGTCCCGAACGTTACATAACCTCTCTTCCGTCTATAGATCCTGTTGAGATCCAGTTACTTTCTTACCCTTGCTATCTTGTAAACGAGCAAATTACCAAGACAAATGGCGCCTGAGATATCTATCGCCTTGGATCGCTCTGTCTTTGTTATTTTCAACCTTTCATACCTATTTTTCCTTTGAGGTTATGCTCATCGATTTCTGTCATTACCCTTGTTTGTCTGGTTTCCTATGAAAATATTTGAAGGTTGTTTATTTCAGAATATTTAGGAATGTAGTTATTGGTGTTAATCTAATAGATTAAAAATTAGCTGAAGTGCCAATTTCCCCGTTCGATTTGCTCTTATGGTAAAATTAGTTTAATTTTTGCCTTTCCTTTGATAATGGTGCCTGATGGACATGTTTCAATTTGTCTTTTTTAGTACGCAATAGGGGTAGATACATTTTTTCCGAGGCATATGATTTTGAAAATTTTTATTCGAGCTCTGGGGCCACCTAAGACCAACACTTGGTGGCACTCACAAAGCTAATTTTCGGCCGCTCTCCTGATTAGATCTCAGGAGGTCTCTGAGACCGATTCACGGCGGCTCTTGATCAAAACTGGGGGCCCCTGAGAATCTCACGGGGCTCCTGAGATTAGTTATTCGGCAGCACCTCTGAGACTAATTATTGCCCCCCCCCAGATTTACTTTGGAGGGGGGCTGAGACTGACTATCGTGGCCATCCAGATTAGCTCTTGGGGTCCCCTGAGACTGTCTTTGGGGTGGGGGAGGGGGACTGGGAATGACTTCCAACAGCCCTCTGAGACTTACTCTAGGGCGCCCCTGAGACAAACACCCGGGGGGAGGGGTGGAATCACCTCTGAGACTGAGTCTTTGGTGTTCCTGAGACTGACTCTCGGAGACCCCCTGAAATAGACTTTTGTGAGGCCCTGAGAACCACTCTCTGGGGCCCCTGAGACTAGCTCGCCCCCACCCCCCACCTCCCCTGAGACAGACTCCCGGGGTCCCTGA
Source organism: Lepas anatifera (assembly GCA_034440635.1). Lineage (NCBI taxonomy): Eukaryota > Metazoa > Arthropoda > Thecostraca > Lepadidae > Lepas > Lepas anatifera. The sequence continues at coordinate 576,363 of JAOTON010000218.1, read as the reverse complement.
TACCGACTTTTGGGGCCCCTGAGACCAATCCTCTGGGGGCCCCCGAAATCTGCTTTCGGGGGGCCTTGAGACTGAATCTCAGGGCGGGGGCCTTGAGGCCAACTCGGGACGCCATGAGAACAAATCTTCAGGGGCCCCTGAGACTGACTCTGGGGCCCCGTGATCAGAGAATTCTTTGCAGTGGTTCAGATTGGCCCAAGGGGGTCTGTGGACGCCTAGGGCCCCCTTGGCTACACCACTGCGTCCACACTTTCGGGGGCCCTCCGAAATCACCATTTGGAGGCCCCTAAAATAATTTCTCCCCCAGACCAATACTCCGGAGCCCCTTGATACTAATGCCCGGGGGCTCCTAAGACCAAGCTCGGGTCCCACTTAGATCAGACTCAGGGGCACCCTTAGACCCATGCTCGCGCTTTTCTCGGAAGTAACTTGACACCGATGTTCCGGGGCCCTCAAGATCAATATTTCGAGCCCCCCCCGAGACTAATGCTCGGTACTCTGGAGTCCCTCAATGCCAATACTGGGGGTCCTGAACCCAGGCTTGGGGGCCCCTGAGACCAAACTCTGCGTCCATGAGATCAATGCTCGTGCCTCACTGATGAGTCCCTCGATATCAATAGTCGGGTGCACCCCGAGGGGGGCCCTGAACCCCTGAGACCAAGCTCGGGGGCCCCTGAGACCAAGCTTGAGGGGACCCTGAGACCAAGCTCGGATGCTCCCTGGGACCAAGCTCGAGGGCCCCCTGACACCAAGCTCGGGGGTTCCCTGAGACCAAGCTCGAGACCCCTTGAGACCAAGATCGAAAGGCCCATGAGACCAAACATCGAAAGGTCCATGAGACCAAGCTCGGTTGTCCCCTGAGACCAAGTTCCAGGGCCCCTGAGACCAAGCTCAGGGGCCCCCGAGATCAATGTTCGGTATTCCAGAGCCCTCGATACCGATGATCGGGGCCCCTGAGACCAAGCTCGGAAAGCCCGTGAGACCAAGCTCAGGGTCCTCTGAGACCAAGCTCAGGGGCCCCCGAGATCAATGTTCGGTATTCCAGAGCCCTCGATACCGATGATCGGGGGTCCCCTGAGACCAAGCTCGGAAAGCCCGTGAGACCAAGCTCAGGGTCCTCTGAGACCAAGCTCAGGGGCCCTCGAGATCAATGTTCGGTATTCCAGAGCCCTCGATACCGATGATCGGGGGTCCCCTGAGACCAAGCTCGGGAGCCACCTGAAACCAAGATCAGGGGCCCCAGAGACCAATGCTGGTGTTTTCCAGTGCATACGGTCAGCCTTATGCATCAGATACCCTCGGATGCCTCCCTGAGACCTAGCTCGAGGGCCCCCTGACACTAAGCTCGGGGAGAGGGGGCCTGAGACCAATCTTGGGGGCATCCCTGAGACCACGCTCGGGGTCCCCTGAGAATAAGCTCGGGGGCCCTGAGACCAAGCTCGGGGCCCCTGAGACCAAAATCGAAAGGCCCGTGAGACCAAGAACGAAAGGCCCGTGAGACCGAGCTCAGAGGGAGGGGCCTTGAGACCAAGCTCGGGGGCCCTGAGGCCAAGCTCGGGAACCCCTGACACTGAACCTAAGGGTCCCCCAAGATCAATATTCGGTATTCTGGAGCCCTCGATACCGATTATCGGGGGCCTCCAGAGATCAAGCTCGGGAGGGCCCCCGAGACCAAGCTCAGGGGCCCCGAGATCAATGGTCGTGTTTTTAGTGCATAAGGTCAGCCCAAGGGGGTCCGCGGACCCCAGGGACCCCCTCCCCTGGCTACGCCACTGTCAGAACATCTCAAGGGGCCCGTTCAAGTTCAGTGGTCAGGAGGCTGTAAAGCCTTATAGGGGGGTCCCAGACCATCTCAGGGGCTCTCAGTTCAACACAGAGGCCAATATTAGCTCTGATGACCAGATAAGCTTAAGGGCCCGGATCATCCAGAGGCCCCTTGTCGGCATATATGGGGTTTCAGAACAGTTCAGGGTTTCAATTAAAGCTTACAACCCAATTTCAAGGCAGGGGCCCTAATACTGTGCAGGGGCCTCAGATAAGTTTAGGGTCTTCTGTGCATCACAGGGGATCCAGATTAGCACAAGGGACAATATTAACTTTACGGTCCCAGCTCAGCTCAGGGGCCCCCAGGACGGTGGATATAGGGCCTGGCCAACTCACAGGGCCCTGTTCAAGGTCACGGCTCCTAGCTCAGTTTAGGCATCCTAGAACAGTTCATGCTGCCCAAACCACTTCAGGGGCGCTCAGTTCAGCTCAAGGGGCCCAGATTAGCTCGTATGGCATCAGAGACCAGTTCAGGGGCCCCCAGAAGCTCAGGGGACCTTAAAATCGACTCATAGGACCTCAACTTAGCTTAGGGGTACATGTAAGTTTAACGGAGTTCCGGGGCAAGCTATAGTTAGAGTTTCTTGCTTGATATTACAGTTCTTGATATTCTTATCTCCGTTGCGGGGGCCCATCACTGAAAAGTGGGGGCCAGTGGCCCCCTGGCCCCCCGGTTCCTACGCCTATGGCGTGGCAGACTATAAAACGTACACGTGTGGTGTTGAGAATGGTGGTCGTTCTGCCTGCTGTAGCTTTGAGGGAGGGGGACAGGTGTAGGAGACATTCTGTGTACATATATGGGTTAGGTCTTTGTACAGTGTGCTGTGTCGATATCACTGGAAAACATATGCGTTCACGAGAAAACGTAACGTATGATGTTCATTAAATGCGTTCGGTATAGGAATACGCTTGGCGGGTAAAATTGCAGGTACCGATTTCGAATCCTAAGCCTTTTTGGGAATCAGGGCCAATTATGCAGCTTTTCATGTTCTTTCATTGACAAACACTTCTTGGCAATCAACACACACGGTACATGTGATATACGCGACTAGCTGACTTTTCATGTGTGTGCTACCCTAGTTTAAGCTGATAAAATGGTTATTTGAGGCGGAATGATAAGAAGCTCTGACCGTTCAAGCAAGGAGGGTCCAAGGCAAATCACAGGACGCACGAGGAAGTTAACTGAGTAGGTATGCATATTTTAATGGCATTAATATATGTAATTGATATGCCCGTGTACACATAATCATTGCTAGGCCCGTGTAAAGCGATTCCGTTCTTCTAAAATGAAGCTGAAGAAAACAGGGTGTAACTTGGCTTCTACAAGAATAAGAGAACACCAGAACCCTTGAGGTTGTGTCTAGATGCACTTTCATTCAAGAATAAGAGAGTTTCTTAACATCGTTCGAAATCCCTTGAAAAATCTGCATGCTGATATAATTGTTGAGAACGATCAATACCAAGGTCGCCAGAGGTCACCAAAGGTCACGGTTTGCAAAGTTGTTTGCGTCTATAAGTTTTAAACCAAAAAAGATACGGTACTATATTTGGTACCATAATAATCATGACCCAAGAATTCAAATTTGGGGAGACCGGGGCAAAACGGATACCTTAAGTGTTTTTCTAACATAACAAGCTTAATAGCGGGCCGAAAATTTTAAGCTATACACCCTGAGGTAGCCTAATGAATTGTGTCTCTAATGTAAGAGTATCAACTTAAGTAGTTTGGAGAAAGATGGCAGTAAAATATATAAGCTAATGTTTTTTGTCCGTTTTGCCCCAACCCTGGGGCATAATGGTTTTCAAGAAGGGGCAAAACGGACCGTACGTTGTGCTGTCATTGTACTTTGCCCGGGCACCCCCAAATATATATAAATCCACATCCCTGGCGGCCTGGGTAATATGGCGACAAACATCATATTTTCCTTTAAGCGTCAACATCTATTAACTCAGTGAAAATTTTAACCTGCTTTCATTTTGGCACAAGACTGCCGACCAACCTGGACCCGCCCCTGTCTTGTTTTCTTGCTGTTTCTTTGACCTTACCACAATAACAAACTACAAAGCACATTTTCCTAAGTGATTGGGGCAAACCGGACCATCAGACCATTTTACACCATTGGTGCATTTTGCCCCTTCCGTTTTGCCCCACAGCTACCCCGATTTAAGTTTTTACGTGTCGGAAAAAATAGCAGGGCTTGAGATTTGAAATTACTCTTACCCTAAGCCTACACCGCCACTTATTCAGACATATCACCTTCAGAACTGAACTCAGTTTGTCACTCGAAAAAAGAAGATTTAAAACTTGTAAATAACGTAATACTTACAGGAAAATCCTCTCCAGCCTACCCGCGGCGAAATGATGCCGCTAACTGACGATATACATGCTATATTCTGACGTCCCTTGTCTAAACAGTATTTCATCTGCTAAAATCTAGATGGAATCACCATTAACATACCGAAATAGCTAAAATCCGTTTTACCCCAAAGTCCGTTTGGCCTTGAAAGGATATTATTTAACCTCCACTTAAGGTCAAGGTCACAATGTGACCTCATAAGGTCATTCCGTATAGCATTTAAATTCTTAGGTCAAGACGAACACATCGATTACATTTTATTCTCGGTCTCTGGTTCCCGAGGTGTAATAGATTGGCTCAATGGGTCTAAGTGTGAACCATTTTGGTCCACTATAACGCCATCGGTTCAACAGATACGCTTCAAATTTGGATCCAAAGGAGAAGAGGGTAAGGCACTTCCAGCGCCGGTTTAGTTTACCGTTTGACCTCCGGTTCCCGAGATCGTCAGGGATCCCATCACACCCCAGGCGGTGGTGTGTATGAAAAGAGCCCAGGCGGTGCCGGGTTAATGAGCAGTACCATATAAGGGTGTGAATTTATATCCCCTTGATAGTGCTCGGGCACCTGAAATGGAATATTAATTTAGTGTTAAAATACCCTTTACATTTCATTTTTAATCATTTTCAAAATGTAAAAGGAATCTGTGATGGCTACAGCAAATATAAAATTCCGATTTCTCCTTTCATATGGCAGTCATTTACTTTTTTAAAATTTGGGCAACCCCAATGTTTTTGGAAATCCACACCCCTGTCCACTGATCGTAGTCACTCTCTGTATCGCCTTGGTCCACTGTCACTGTCGAGGGTCATTGCTGGCCGACTCACTGCCCTGTGTGTTGGCCGTAGAGAAACAGCAAAGGAACGTGGCTTCTAATTATACAATTGTGATTCACTTACTTTATTTGCCAGGAAGTCTTGTCTATTGAATCTTCTATCATGACATTGGCGAGTCCAGGATTTCCGATCGCGTGTAAAAGGGGTTGCGTATAAGCTGGGGCGCCATCGGTACCATGAGGATGTCTTTTGGTACCGAAAAATCAATTGTGGGGGCGCGGTACCTGCATACTGAAGGGGTGGGAGTGGGAAAGGGCATTTTAGGTGGCACCATCGACCTTTCAGGGCGCCCGTGACCATTTCAGATGGAGGCGAGGGTTTATGAGAGTGTAGGGGGAGGGTCAAGTACCCCTTGCCTCCTGGATCTGCCTATGTAGCGAAGTTTTTAGCCGCTTAAAGGCCTTTAGCATTTTTGTTTTCTTTTGTCTTCTCCGCGGCTGCTGGAGTTCCGATTTGGTAGACGTTTTCTGTCGCACTGAATATTTTTAGTAGCCAGGTTCTGTTGCAATCCCTGGTTGACGAGTTGGCAGGTTTTTCTACCCTTGCTTTTGGCCCTCTAAGACGGTTAAAACAAAGTAAGCCAAAAAAGTTAGAAATTTGCATTCTGCTCAACACCTTTTGTTAGGCATTGCCTTCCACCAACAATAGGCCAGTAAGCATTTATCTCTGAATGATAAATGTTTACAATTATTTTTCGAAGTCGAAGTAGGTGATGCTGGAAAAACTTAGTGTATTTGACTGTACGATAAAGAAGTGATGATTTATGTGAAATTTACCGTAAACAATCCTCTAGAGCCTTTCCCACTGAAGAGATGTACCCCATTAAAGGTGCCCCCTTGAACGAAAAGGTTCCACCGCCCCTGATCAAACCTGTTCTAATTCTCGTGGTTCAAATTTACAATCCATCATGACCCCGACATGATGGCTGCAGGACCTCAAGAAAGGTTCGTGATCCTCGTTTGCGAACCTCTCCTCTAGTTAAGTTAAAGGTGGACGTGCTAAATAGGCGTACTTTCAGGGATCCAGTGAAACATTCCTGCAATTTTCAGAGTTTTAGCCAGTCACCGAAACGACTCTTTGTCGTTCGTCGATATAAGTGATGTCTTGAAAAACTCTTTAGTTACCATAAATGTAATGCGTTCCTACGGCTATGACGCAAGCCCGCTGGGTATATTAAAACAACTGGTTAATGAAGCCTGTTTGTAAGTCTCATATATTTTCGGTTACATCTCCAGAGGAGATGGAAGTCAAGCTGCTGTTAGCTGCCGTCAAATTTGGGTCAGCACTTGTCACTACCCAGGCACCGTCTCAGGTACCGTAGAGAAAAATCAAGTGCAAAACATTTTGCTCTTCTCATCTGAGGTGGCCCTGAATAATGGCATCCCCATTTTGCACCCATCGAAAATCGTTTGTATTTTGCCCCTAACAACACACATGTCTAGTGATATTTCACCTTCAACTGAAGCGTCTTTATCGGAAACATCAAATGGAAAATCAGAATAATTTCTTCTCCTCCCTCCTTAGCCATTCATGATTTGCTCGCTGATTTATACAATGTTACGGTTATCCGGTTATCTACTCTAGCAGGAGTGAAGCATTGTTAAAAAATCAAGGTTTTTTCGGACACACCATCGCAAGGTTTGGTCAGTAGGGGCTTGGGATGGGACGATGCAAGGGAGTCGGGCTGTCGATGTCAGCTTAATTTACAATCACTCAGACTTCCACTTCTTCTAATGCCACCTATACAACTCTTTCTTAAGCGCCACCTATACCTATCGCTCGCTAGCGCGCCCTACACTCCCCTGCGTGACCGCCGGCGGCGGCGTGGCGCCCTCTGCGGTTGCAGCGGGCCTCGTCGGTGGCGCACAGCTGTTGCGTCGGTTGCAGGTCGGCGCCGCCAGTAGTGTGATGGCTATGCTGGTGGACGGGTACGGAGTGAAGCGGCTACGGCCGGCCGACGCCGCTGAGAAGCAGGTAGGTCCCGATGTCGGAGAGCAGGTGGGCAGCTGGCAGTGAGAGGCCGGGATGTGGTTGCGCCTTGAAACCAGCCCAATTTGCTTTCCGGAGTGACGCAGTTTTCTGGAGAGGGCGAAGGTTGTGCTTGTCCGAGAAAATGAACCGATTTCATCAGAACTGTTGTTAATGATGTTTGTGTTTCGCTTAGGCGAGACGGTGCATGGTCCCTTCTAAACAGCTGGTTTTCACTCAACAGCTGCATGTTATTCTCAGAAGCGCCAATGAATGCATCTTTTAATCAACAATTGACCAACTTTTTCTCAAGAACTACGAATTTCTTCCTGGCTGGGATCTGACCGTGTCTTCACCCCTCGCCCTACCCTCTATAATTACCTCTGGGTGAGGGCGGACGGCGTGCGGACGAGGTATGCTGACTGTGTTGGTTTGCGGGCGTGGTGATACCCCGCACCACAAAGCCAACACGTATTGTTGGTCTAATGAGCTTGGCTCTGATTCAACGGATGTCAGGATGGCTGCGAATAGCCAGGACTTTTCATCCGAGTCACCTGGTTTTTATACACTAAACACATTCCGATGACTGTGTTCAGCAGGTGTCTGATTTCATATCGGAATCACCCGTGCTGTTGGTGGTACAAGGGCTTATTTTAGACGAAGAATAGGGAAGTTGTAATATTTTCAAGAGGAAAGTACTTATCTCAAAGGCTGCAAACTGACTGTGTGCACATATTTGACAGTGGTGCTTATGATTCCCCCTTGAATGATACTACTTTGCTCCTGTCTTAGTTATTGCTCTTAGAACTAAGCTAACATAAGTTTTGTTTCGTTGTGAATTTTTTCAGTTGTCAGGCACGTATGTGCGTACCTGATGCAAGAACTAGGCAGTCCCACTTTATCTTGAGGTACGCCTCAAACGTTTTTAATATGTTGATGTTTTATATTTGATATCATCCGACGTTTTCATTTTCCACCCTGGTATCATTGCGTTAAAAAATATCTGGATCTGGATTACTGGTTTAGGCACGATGTTCTCCCCGTCGTGACCGATCTTTTACCTCCAACACTTTGTCAGATAAGCATATCCGACGGCTCCCTTTGTAACGGCTCATATATCCATAAAACTTTTCCAAAGACATCTCCTGCCACACGTAACAACCAGGTGCCTCTGGCGGAAGCGAATGATTCGGAAGCATGATTGAAAGGCCCGCTATTGAAGCACCTCGTCCACCAGGATCTGGGAAACCATTGGTGATGACCGGACGCGCGGCGTGCATGGGAATCCCGTGTCCAGAGCCCTGCCAATCACGGTCGGAAATTGCGAGCGACCGCCGGCCGGCGCCAATATTGAGCCACCGACACGGCACAGTCCCACCGCGGTGTAAGCCTGTCCGGAAAGCGGCCGTCATCGAAATTGCCTCAGGGCGACTGCTTTCCTCTCTTCAGCGTCAAGATTCCGCCTTATTTAAGCCGTCAGATCGTCAGTGACAATGACCTGAGGCGCACAGTCCGCATCTTGCCGGGTGACGGTGACCCTTCTGTAACGGTATCTCCGGAGTGGAGGTGCCGCTGTGTGCAGTCCGCGTGCAGTGGCCGCCGCGGCACCGTTGCAGTAATGAGGCGGCCGCGCGGCGCCGTCACCGCCGCGGGCTGTGCCGTCTCGAACAGCGCAGCGGCGCGGAGGCACCTGGGCACGGGCTCGACGAGTGGCCTGTTGCAACAATGCACGTCGCGATGCAATGCGCCGGAACACGGCACAACACTGGTGTCCTGTGGTCGCCGAAACATGAAACGTCGCGTGTTGCATTGGAGCTGACGGAGCTGATGTAGATGTCCATCGCAGCAAACTCTCCGGTTTGAGCCATGATTACGGCATCTACAGCCCTCAAGCAGGGCATTTTGGCCTAGAAATTAGGGGCCATTTCTGAGATCTCTAGTTAAAGTCCATTTTCAGTTCCTTTCATTAGTGCCCAGCTCTTTGGATTTTCTTCTTCTGAAGATCAGTGCCCTTTTAATCCTAAATAACTTCAGGTCCATTCCTTGTCCGGCAAGAGCTACTGTGTCCTTCGCTCGTGGGCGTTACGGCCTCCTAACTAGGTTTGTCGTGCGAAGTGTGCTCCTTTGAGCTCTCATTGTGCCTCATTGAAAACTGGAGATAAATGCACTGCCCTTAAGTACATAGGTATACCGTTATCGCTGAATCGATTGTTTTCAATAGGCTCACGTTATCTGCGTTAAAGGAATGCACGACGTTGCGGGACGACATTTTATCAGAGCATTGACGTCTGTGTAGATAAACCTACAGATGTCAGACACCTAAAGTTTCAGGATGTTTACTTCTTCTTTCAAGCGCTCGCCTTTCCTTCCAATAATGTGATGGTGAACAACACCACAGTGTCTCTACATCTGTGGGACATCGGTTCTTATTTTAAAGTCAGCCTGGGGGCTTCATATTTTTGTTTTTAGAGCTTCTGTTGATGCTTAAACATCACGGAATAAAATTTAGTAGGAGTTCCAGAACAAAAAGTAACTACATAAGTATTACCATGGGGACCTTATACACACATGCTCCAAAACCACCAAGAACCAGTACCAAATAGGTTGCACTAGGGCAGTGGAAAATTCAGCTCGAAATGTAGGCGAGGAGTGGAAAATTCCCCTCAAAAGTATGGCAGAAAAATTTCCAATTTAGGTACTCAGGTGGTAAACCTCAGAGCCCTTGTTTGAACTGAAGGATGGATATTTCATTTAATTTTCCAAGGTAAATATTTTAAATCGTCCCCAAGCAGCATTGTTTGACTATTACCATGTGAAAAATTTGTGTTAAGCAGGTAAATCTTTACCAACCGAAACCCCTGATGCAGTCTCCAATTATTTTTAAGGAATTGGTGAATGCCACAAATAAAAAACTTTTGGGGGCCTCTGAGACCAACCTTCGGGGAAAGAACTCTGGGAGCCACCAAGACTAACATTTGTGGGATGGAGATCAACTCTGGGGGCTTCCCTAGACCAACTCTGTGCCCCTCTCCTCTCCCACACGACCAGCCTAAAGGGCCCCCTTAGACCAACTCTGAAGAGGGGGCCTCCGAGACCGGCAGGTGGAAAAAGAAGATTTTTTAATGCAATACCTAGTGGCAAAATTAATTATCTAAGCATACACTGTATAGTTTTTCTGTACGGGACAACACCCCTCCTATACCTATACCTATAGTTATCGGAATTTTGGAGGCCACTCCTGCACTGCACCTCGCAACACCTATGCTCGGGCCCAGTAGAGCTTGGTTTACACTTAACTAACCCAGACGAAACTACAAACTTTCTATCATGGCAATAAACTCTTCCAGACTCTGCTAAAAGTTTCTTTTCTTTACCTGTCAATTCCCCTGCTCCTCTTCACATTATACTCACCTTCATATGAATATGCAGCTTTCATCAATCTAATCGAAGCTACAGCCTCTTCTGTTGTTTTTTCTTTTCGTCCACAATCAGCCATCCGCGGCGGGTCGCGACCGCGTCGAAGCAACTACTAATTTAAATATATATCGCAATCAGTTGCCGGTCGCATGAGCAACATAATTTGCATTTCAAAACTTGCTCTAAATTAATTTTCTAAATCCTTATAGACTAGAAAATTATACAACTAAAAGCACACCAAGAGGAAGACTAACAATGTTTTGTCAATAACGAATACGAAACCAGCCTTCAAAAGGCTTAAAGATGCCGCTTTTATTTACTGGATGTAAAGACGGCGTTTTGGTTAGTCCACGCCGTAGACAAGCCATACAAAAAGTGCCGATGTTTGAAGGGTAACTGGATGCATTCTTGTTGCCCAAAAAATAATTTTATGAAAATGTAGAGTTTCAATATATTCAAGTACCGGACACTTTAGTTCAACTTAAATATCAGCGTATTTATGCCTAGGGTGTCGTAGGGTGTCGTGAGTGGATTTGGGTGTCACACGGCGTGACGCACAATGAAGGGCTAATGTGGATAAAAATTATTTTCTACGCAATAAATGGTTAATTTTCTACGATACAATGTCAAAAATATGCTGCTTAGCATGCAAATTTCAAGATAATTGCTTTTAACAGCAAGATGACCAGAAATGGTTTTTCACTATTCTCGGTACCAAAAATACAAAACAACTTTTCAAGGACGTAAGCCTAGAAATCATATGCAAAAATAACCTGCTTTCCAGAAATGTATCTTTCAAAGCGGTCAGCTCATTTTTGGCAACACAAGGCCAGGGTGTCTAATTTTCCACTCACCAATTTTGCGAGTGGTCGAATTTAGTGGCGGTGTTCACCCATTGGAACTTTCTCCGGTGGGGCAGGGGGCACTGTGCGTCTTGCCCGCGCCAGAATTTCGATTCTGTTGCTCCACCGAAATCGGTGGAGATAAGGATGCCAGGTATAATTGACCAGAAAAATAGAAATCGCCAGATTCTCTTCAGAAAAGCGAAAGAAGCACATAAGAGCCGAGTTAATTTGGCGATCTTCTAGTCGATTCTGCTGCTCTCTTTTTCCAGTGAACTTTGGTAGAGGAGGCAATGGAACTGGGCTTTGTAGTAAATATTGTTGAGTAAAATTCGATAGTAGTAAATATCGTTGGAAGTGAGTGGAAAATTCAGCAAAATAAATATAAAAGTGAGTGGAAAATTCTGATTGACTGGGTGTCGTTCTGCACCCAGCACCCCAGGTTTTGGGACACTGCCAAGAACAGACTGAACATTTCCATGCCGTGTATTTGGTGTCTCAGTTTGAAAGAGGAAATATGATAAAAATTCTGACCCTTTAGCTTAGTTGTGTGCCTGAAAAAGTGACTCAGATTTTATCATTTGGTTGATCTGTTAACCGACTTGTTCCCGCAATTTTGTTGAACTAGATTCTGGTAATTGTCTTTCAGATTCAACAGTATTTGTATCAGTATTTTGCGAATATCTGCTGGATCCGACTTTGACTTGACCCTGGATTTTTTTACTCTAAGAGCTAACTTCCTGAGCCTGAAACGCCACTAATGGACTGAGTGGACGAACAAACGCATAAAAACATGAACATTTGGTCGCTTAGTTTTGACTTATCCAATAAGTCAGGAAATCACTGTCAGCGCTCTTCATCTCTAGTTCCCCGGGATGGGGAGCAACTTTGTTTTTATAACATCTTTTCCGGTATCTCATATATTTCCCCCTGTCAACCCACCTGCATCGTGTAGCAGATGCAGGCGATCAAATACCAGCTTCACTGATGACTCTCATTCCCCGCGGAAAACTTATGCCTGCCTCTGGCGGATGTCAGAAATAGTGTAGGGGAGAGGTTGTCTTAAATCTCCGATTTTTTAAATAAAACAATGTTATTCACGATTTGCGCCGTTTTGTCCCTTCCAAACGCCACCCCAAACTACCTGGTCTGAATTCGCCACTGTTGGCGACCAAGAAGCACAGCCATCAGGTTCGTAATTGGCAGAGCTCCTGTGATAATGAGCTACAAAGAAACTGGAGGCCTCACAGGGGCATATAAAACGCACGCACGTTCACTACTGGACTATTTGCGAGATGCGTCCTGCCGTTTTATTTATTGGAGAACTATACTAACTCGTTCGTGGGAACTACTTGTCACATTTATGCGGCCAATAGATCAAGCGACGATTTTGTTGGGCCTGGTTCCGTTTCCGGTGTCTTGATTACGGCCGTGTCCCGGAACTGATGCCACCCCGCCGTTCGGTCAATACCAATATCCCGACTTAATCCTGGCTTAGGAAACACTATCATGCATCATGGCGCCCAGTGGCGTAGCCAGGGGTGTCATCGGGTTATTCTTCGTTTCTTTGGTTTAACTTTATAAACTGCAGTCAGTTTGTATCATACGCCTCCGCAGTAGGCAGCTGAGGCAGCCACGCTTGAAGCCCCGCCGAGGGATTTCTGGGAATGCCATTGAGGGGATCGGATTTACCCAGTCGGAAGCCGGGTCGACGCTGCCATTTCGCTGACTATCGCCGAATATTGACACCCCGATTACGACCTATCATGCACTTAGCTTGGTGCTCGCGTGCCGGTATAAGTTGTGTGTCTGGTCGGGTTTAACTATGGCGATGCATGCCCTTTGGCGCTGTATCATTCAACTGTGGCGTTGTCGAGCACATTGAAAACGTTCAACACCTTTGAATCTGCGACCATGCGCAAATTCAGGCTGTTGTGAAGGTGCGCTCTGAGCGCCACTTTGAAGTCTATGCGATGCACGCTCCCACATCGGCGCCTGTTAAGATCGGCGACGACAAAGGCTTCATTAGCACACTTGCCGACTTTGCATGCGAATTGCTCGCGGCCACCTGTGTTGTGTGTCCGAGCACGTGCATGGGGAAGGGGGTAGGCCCAATGCCGCAGTAGCTCCTCCGCTGCCCAGGTAACGCGGGTCATGCGTTGAAAGGTGATGCTGTTGTCTCTTTCCAATGAAAATTTGAAATACTCGAGGAACCGTAAGTGGCTGCATAAAAATAATAGTTTCAGAACAAAAAAAAATCTAAAAATCAGGAAATAATATTGTTAATCACTTTCATACCCTAAAGACAGATATGTTTCCTCTTTTCTAACAATTTGTGACGTCGTCAAAATAACACTTTAAAATAATCAGTGAAATCCCAAACATTGATAATTGACTTGCTGTAAAGGCCTATTCACATTGTTTCTGCATGGCACAAATCGCATGCAGGGGCTACTCAAATACATGGTGAAAAAAATCGTAGGACCCGCAACCAATTTTCCGCTGGGGACGTCTGCTTTCATCATCAGTATCATATTTATTCCCTTGCCACGGCAATCGTCCTCTCGGTCCGCCCCTCCATTCTCGGTGTCGTTAAGCACTGGTGCAAAAACTGAACGACAGATGGCGTTACGGCGGCCGTGTTTATTCAGTGCAGTGGTGGGAAGATGATGCAGGTATGTGCATCACGTAGTAAACAAATTCAGAGTTGGATTTTGAAGAAATAAAATATAATTGATATTTGTTTTGGCAAGTACAAGGGAGGAGATTGTGATGTGTGTTGCAGCCATTGGGCGCACTTCTGCCCAGTGAAGCTCTGCAATGGTCAAGCCCTCGGCCGCAGCTTTTCGTCGACAGAGATATTACAGGATGATTCACTCGCTAGCATGGTATTTTCAGCGAGTGGGTGAAGCTTAGGACTTACGACCAATCAGATTACTGCAACAATATGGAAGGTATTCCTTCAAGGTTTGAAACAAGGCAATATTACAATATTACTTTACTTTGAACTTTAAAGCTGGCGGAAATTTCATATCGAGAGCTTTGAATGAAGTTAAATATGCCAATACTTGTTTCCTCAACACGGTCTACAAAGCTGCTATCTCAGTTCAAAAACCATTATAAAAGTGGGATACTCCTTTTAATGACTTAGAACCGTGTTCGATGACGCGCATATGTTCGATTTTCTCCCAGGATATTTTTACAACTCTACTCAAAGCCTATGCCTTTGTGATTCTTGGAAGTGCGCTTTGCTTTTTTCACTCCTCTTTTTTAAACTTGGAAAGCTGCATCCTGCAAAATTAAGGAAGTCTGTAGATTGCTGACCTTCCAGCTTTTAAATTTTGAATGGGCGTAGGCGTTTGCTGAAGCTGGATCTCCCAATAAATTTCTCAGGTCAGGACTGCCACTGCACCCTTAAAGGAATGTTTTGCTGGCCCACTGAGAGGAGTTGTGCAAAAGCTTTAAACAGTCGCCTGGTACCTATGGTTCTCCACTCTTAGCGCATCACTCAGCCCACCCGTTCCATTAGCTCCGGGATGTTCTGTCACTTGAGACGTACCCACCATGCTGAGCTTTACCAACCACCCCATATCTGCTGCGTGTGCTGGTCCACGATTAGCAAAGTAGAAGAACATGCACCTCCTGAACTCAGCAGTAGATGCCAACCGCGCACCGAGAAGAGGCTTCCCCGCCGCCGTCGGCCCGCGGAGTCTCAGGGTCGGCGGCTGTGAGCGGCAGGTCCGCCCGGCAGTAGCACATACCTGTCATGGCTGTTAAACACGCCTGTGGTTCGACAGTCTAGGCCATGAGACATTGCATCACCCCCTGGGCAGAGGTGCAGAAAGTATGCTGGCTGTCACAAACTCAATGCGACGTATGCCTCCTCTGTCACAAAAAGCTGGAAATGATAATTGTATACTAGAATACTATTTCCAATATTCTGAATGTCATCTACCTGTCTCTTACTTTTTGCAACAGACAAGGTTCAAGCACCAAGCCATTACTGCATGAAAGTATTAAACTGTGTTTTCATTTTTAGATCATGTTTATGTTTTGGAAGGAAAATTTCCAATTATGGATCATTGTTTCCAGTATTGGGATCATAACTTTTATTGGCAACTCTGACTGCAGTTTCCCCCAATGACATGCATTTCCCTTTTGAAAAAGTTTCCATTTTTGAAAGGAGTGTTTCCAATTATGGTACATTTCCCCATGATTAAATGAGGCAATTATCATGAAAATAATTATTATTGGGAACTAATCTATGAATGGGAGCGTGCACCTACACACAATTGGGAACCCTGATCACAGCTTCCCCCTCCCCCACTGAACTTCTATCTCACATATCAACAAAAGGGACAAAAATGTCAATGTCAACATAGGATTTGGATCTACCTAAAATATGTTGGTAAAGTGGACCTTAGGTAGCATTTTTATAGACAGATCAAATGCTTAAAATTTTCCCCCAACACCTGATTATCACCTGCCTGTTCATTCCTTTTTGCAGTAAAAACTCTGAGGCAACTACCCTGCATAGATGTAAAATTATGTCTATTGGCCTAATAGGTACCTACAGAGGTATTGGAAGTCTCATACCAAAGAAAGATCCAGTGTAGTCAAAGTCCTGCTTTAACTCAATGCAGTTCAGGTCCTGTGTGTTGCTTACCACCACTGGTAGTAAGCAACACACCCCCAACCAGCGTTTTTCCAAGTCTCTTTCTTTCTGAGATTTGCTGCGATTTCCGAGATGAGAAGGGGTCTACTAGGCCCCCTCCAGTGCACGTTAGTGTGTGTTTTAACACTTTGTGGAGGACTGCATTGGCACACATTTGCTATCTGTACAATATTGACATGATAATTTGATCATGAAATCTCACCTGAATTACTGTTGTTGCCAGTCTGTTGCTGGCGCCAACTCTCCCAACTTCCTCCAGCTCCAAATCTACCTAACCAATCTTGATCTAGGCACAAATAAGGTAAGGCACAAGCAAGCTAAGGAATGAAAAACCAAGTTTGATATGTGAAAGTGCATCAGTCTCAAAGTAGCCTACATTCATCTTAGATTAGCCATGGGCAGCACTATTTATTCCAGCCAGTTTTAGCCTGCACTTATCTCAGATATTGATATACCCCAAAAAATATGCCTTAAAAAGTGGCTTCCCACCTGTGTACATTTTTGGCAGGCTCTACATCAAATAAACATTACGAACTTTTCTTGTCGCTGTTGCGTAGCTTAGGTAGAATTGCTGCCCAGCTATGTTTATTTCTTTCACTCATTTAGTACTTTTCTTAGTAGCTTTTAGGCGTACTTAATACTAAATTCAAAGAAATAGGGACCGCTAAATCGAAGAGACTCAAACTTTAAATATTATTTAACCTGACAAAATGGACAGAGAAATACTTGATTACGTATTTGCGTTATCTTTAATGCCTTAAATATGCCCACAATCATGTATTTCTCGAAAAAATTGACTGTCACATTTCGGGCATCTAGGCGGCAACTTTCTGGCAACTACTAACAATCGGCACCATTGGGCTGCATGTTAAAATCTGGCAACTGTGACAGCGGTTTCCGGGTTTTCTGCAGCGGGGGTCCCTCGTTTTAGTAGAAACTGAACACAGTACCAATATTGTATCACTGATGGTACGCTGTGCAATTGAAGAACAGAGTTGCTAAATTAAATTTATCGCTACACGCTTCATTCTGTATTTCGAAAATATGCGGTTGGATTTTGAACCATACTGTCACGATCGCTATTTTGTCACACTTATGCACCTCAATTTTCATAAATGTGTCACAAACCCCAGTAGCCGAGTTGGCAAGTTTCTGCACCTCTGCCCCTGGGGAATTTGTGTTTCTGGTTGGCCATGAGCTTTCGTGGTACTTTGGCCCTTTTCACCGGTAGTGCTATATACGTAAAGTCGGCAGTCATCTTCCCTGGCAGTTGTGATCGGCCCTCGGCTGCTGCGGACATAGGTAGGTATATACGGCCTGGTAACAGCCCTATCCAATGTTGCGTAAGCCAGCACCAGCACAGGTAGCCCACAGGGGCTTCCGGCGGCCAGTCGGTCGCTGTCGCCACGCGATGTCACCTTTAGACCGTGCAGATAAGTCGAATACTGAGGGTTAGGTGCCGCAGAAACCGAGTTTTGCATTAGTTCCCTCAGAATCTGCTCTACCCAATGCTAAGATTGTTGCTGTTAGGGTAAGCCTCAGTAACAGCATTAAAACGAATGACACTGCACTCATTAAAGTGCCATAAGATTCCGATGTACTGCCTCGTAAATGGTGCTGTTAAAGTACCTCCTTTTCGAAGCAATTGGTAGTGCTCACAACGAGTATTTCTTCGGACATATTCCTATTGCGATATCTTTCCTGCGATTGCGATGTTCTTTTGCGATATCCCTGTAAATAATCCATTAAACACCCTTCTTTTGCACGATACGGTAGTTTAGACGCTTGTTAACACAAGTATCCTTCAAAAGTGAGCTCCAGCAAAGAATATACTCCGTGAAAAACTGCCAAGAGACAGATGTGTCCACCAAAACTCAGGGGACTTTCATGACCACGTTCAAATGTGAGAAATACCCTCCTAAAACAGACTTTAGAACAAGCGGGACATATAATGAGAAGCATTCAACCAAGGGGAACCTCAGTCTAGACAATGAAACACGCTCAAGGCAGCCGCGACGCTCCAGAATGTCTACAGACGAGCTTACAGGGACAGAGTTGAGGGTGTCGGCGCGGTCGAATCGGAGGAACTCGTTGTACCGACGGAATCACCCTCTCTTAAAGGTAATGTGGCACCTTCATAACGTGATTTTAACTGAGATAGCCAAGTGGTAAAACAAGTCGGAAAACCCGGTCCTCAACATATCATTTGTCTTGGAACTCGAGATTTCCGTAGAAAAAAGCTAAAACCTACCTGCAAAGTACCCCTCTTGGACCCCTAGCAGCAGGCCACAGTTGTCATGGCTGTTGGTGTGACGACATATGCTGACGTCACGATGAGCATCAGCCAATTGAAGCCCTTGAAGCGTTTGAAGTATGGTAGTGGTTGCCAGATCATGACATCATCCACAGGCTTATATTTATTTCTTTTCCTAGAGGAGTATTTTGAAAATCAAAATATTGAGTTTATTGTACATTTTTCAGAGAAATCATGAGTAGTTTCATTATTTTCGGCTAAAAGTACGCCTAATTACGCTAAATTCCAGGATTCGACCCAGGTGCCACATTCCCTTTAATATCCGGTGAAAACACCTTGCATTTCTTTCTTTGGGACTCTTCTTGAAGAATCCGTGCCGTGGTCGAGGAAATCAATCAGAGAAGAGGTCCGAGTCATTCCTCTCAGTTTATGTGGATATTTTGGTCACTTCTTGCAAAGTGCACAGAGTAACATCAACACCATCTAAAATACATGGTATAACACGTAAAAGGAAAGTTTCGATATAATTGTAGCTTAACAGCATGTCATATACATAATTGACTATCAATTGCGAAGTTTTACTTAATTTTGACGCAACTTTTTCGCGCCATAACCATCGAAGTTTGGGGCGGTTTTTTGGTCAATTATGGCCGGCGGCGGCCGAGGTGGCCATGGTACCTGTGACCCATGGTACCTTTATGGTACCTGTAGCCTGTGATACATTTATGGTACCTGTGGTCCGTGTACCTGCGGTCTGTGGTACCCTTACGGTACCTGTGGCCGGCCACCGGCAGTTGGGGCTACCGCAGCGGCCCTGTACCTGTGGTCCGGGTACCTGCGGTCTGTGGTACCCTTACGGTACCTGTGGCCGGCCACCGGCAGTTGGGGCTACCGCAGCGGCCCTGTACCTGTGGTCCGTGTACCTGCGGTCTGTGATACATTGATGGTACCTGTGGCCGACCATCCGCTGTCGCGGAGGACTTGGTGTTTCTGCAGCGCGGAGGATGCGTGATCGATCGTTTGCAGCGGGTCCGCGGGCCTGCATTATGCATGCATTATGCAGAGTCGCTGCACGACCCCCTCCCCATTCCGAGGGAGGAGGGCGCCAGAGGTCACTACTACAGCGGTGGGCGGACAAATCGAGCGAGATGGCTACCAGGGGGGACACTTCAAAAATGCGAGCTGCTGTCGCCGGAAGTTAAAGGTCAGAGCTTTGCTCGGAAGCTAGGAAGGGCATACTGCGCCCTTCATATGTCCCACACAGCTGATGCGTCCAAAACACCTGCCAAAAGCATAGGCGGGGAAACGTTTTCCAAGTTGCGGGCAAAACTTGTCACCACCGGTGGGGTCAAATATGATTCGGCCTATCACTTGATTCGTTAACGGAAAAAGGTCCGGTATCGGTTCAAAGTTTGGGGACAACCGCCCCTGCCCCCTCCGTTCCTGCAACTATGGCCAAAAGTGAATAAAGTCATCATTTGTATTGCCCCCAAATTAATCGAGGTCAGAAATTAGAGGCGCCATGGCAAAATCAAGTGCACTTTTTGGTTTGTACTTTTCAGCACTCATTCACCCTGCACGTGAGTTCTGAGTTACGCGCCGCGCCGGTTTGGCGGTCCTTGCGGGAGGTTTGGGTTATGGGGTATAGTGGTTAGACCCTGATTTGGGATACAGCACCAGGGGCTTAGCCAAGGGGAGGGGGCGGCAGGGACAGCCGCACTATGCTGCGCGAAGCGCGGCTCGCCCGCACTATGCTCTGGCCAAATGGGAAATTTAATACCAGAGAGGGCCCTCTTAAGCCCTCTTCAGCACTATTCTGTAAAAAAGCAGGGCCCTTTTTACCCATCAGGGCCCTTTAAGCGCAGTTGCAGGGGTCCTTTTCGGGGCGCCGCCCCCCCTGAGCGAAATCCTGACTACGCCCCTGTACAGCACCGACCGGAGTAGGTCTAAGCCGATCCATTTTAGCAGATATTCGTGATAACAGCGAACAATAAAATCGTGTGGAGTTTATACTTTAGTCAAAATACGCTTCAGACTGCGCCTACATCAACGATGCCATTCAACCATAGGCGGATCCAAGGGAGAGGAGTCTGCTCGACCATCGGGATATCCGCTCCGTATCAAGATCGATCCCCGGGATATCCGCTCCGTATCCAGATCGACCCTCAGAAACCCCTTAAATGGTCACGGTGCCCCCACTTAAAGGTCGATGGTGCCTCCTATAATGTCATTTCTCATTGCCCCCTCCCCCGAGATGCAAGTATCGACGCCCCTACAAAAGTACTTGGCTCTCCGTGGTAATTGCCTCCGTCCAAAAGTGGCATCCCTAGTTCGGATGGCGCCCCAACCACGTGCCCCTTTCCCCGATCAGAAATCCTGGATCCGCCTATGCATTCAACAGCCACTCTTGGATGACAAAAGTAGTGCATATGGGTCGAATAAACAAGTTTGAATGCCATGGATTACACTGGGGAATTAGAAACTTTCCAACGGAGTGCTTTCTCGTATGGCAAAAGGGGCAGCACTAATTAATTTACGGAGAACTGTCGTGCACGGAGTTATGCCCTGGGGCTTTGGCGTTGTTTATGAGAAGCTGGTACAAAGGGCTGCCGGCTGTACTCGTCCCCGAAGGTCGATACTCTGCTCGGTGCTGTTAATGGCTGACGAGCCGAGATGATGTCGGGAATGGTACCCTTGAAGCGGTCGATTGTAAACAGGCCGTGAATATTTTATGGAGTTGGCTGTTAAAAGTCTCAACACGAGTCAGACTAATTTTTGCATTTACGTTCGACATATTTGCAAATAAAGATCAGATATCGCGTGTTTTGATGCCATTTTTGCATGAGTTGTCACCATGGCGTGTTTGGGGCGGGCCATAAATGTCCCAGCAGCTTAAGCAGTTGTAAATTGGGGACGGGTGGGCGTCGGGCATGCCATCCTCAAAGGAGGTCGAACGTGACGCCATCACTCCCGGACAAATTTGGCCTACAGGACGGGAAAATAAATGAGCATTTGAAGGCAGAAATATCACTCGAGTATTGCTAGAAACTTGATGCTCTAAATGAGCACTATATGCAAATATTGGGAGATATATTGTTAACACGAGCACTGGAGGGGGCTTCGGAGGCCCCTCACTTATTTTTCCGATGTGGCCAAAAGCCGCTCGTAGCCGAAAAACGATACTCAGCCATAGTTAACAGCATTTAACGGCGCGTCAATTGGTGAAAGAATTTTGCAAATCGGTCGAAATATTTTACCTATGAGTTTTCAAAGCCAGCCCAACATTTTGAGATCTTTACAATCGCGCGATCAGACCAGTACGCTTGCATTGGAGACCGAGTTGTGACGTCATAACGCCATATTAGCGTAATTATATGTCAAACTAACCTGACAAGAAGGTCAAGGCAGGGGCATAGCCAAGTGGGGGAGGCAGGAACAGCTGCCATTCCCCTCTCCCTGAGGGCACGGGCCGCGCAGAAGCGCGGCTCGCCTGCACTATGCTCTGTGGCCAAATTCAAAATTTTATACTAGACAGGGCCCTCTTAAGCCCTCTTCAGCACACTATTCTGTAACAAGTAGGGCCCTTTTACCCATCAGGGCCCTTTTGGCGCTGTTGCAGGGCCCTTTTCGGGGTGCCTCCCCCTGAGCGAAATCCTGGCTACGCCTCTGGGTCAAGGTCAAGTTCAAAGGTTAGAGGTTAAGGTAGTTTCAGCACTTTTCAAGGTCATTGACCACATTGTTTTCGGTCAAATGGCGTTAACCAGTCTCAATTTTTTTTAAAATAACCAAGTAACATTCGTTATATCTTAAAAAATTGGGCCAAAAAGATAAATCATGTCATATGTCAGTTACCTTGCATAACCCTCACAAATTTTTACTTAGAAAGCGCTGTCATAGCTGATTATATTTATCGAAAATTATCATTTTTCATATTTGGAATTTTTGGCCTATTTCCAAGCTTGATAACAAAACACAAGCATTGACATGTAATGAAAATTTTTAACGATACCTTTCTAACCTTAAAGATCCTTCCAAATATTCTCCGCCTGTTAATGTCATACTCAGTCTGGCCAGTCTGGCGGGTTCAGGCTTGCTGGTGACTCGATGAAAATGAAGGCACACGGGGAAATCTTGGCATCATCCGTGACTCGATTGTGTGACTCAAAATTCAATGGCACTGCCACATCCTCTGGCTTGTCTGTCAACATACTCGTTTCTGCATTTTTATTGGGATCGATGTGGGAAAATTAGCCTTCAGAACCAAATTGGATTCCACCCAGGTGCCTCCGACATCGACGCCAAGAAGATTCAGGCTCTCGGAGTCAATTTTCTATATCTGACTCAACACCGCACCAGGGATAAGTGGCTTAAATAACTCACATGGCTCTAAAATAGACTCACTTTCATTTCCTATAAATGAGCTGGAGAGTCAGAGTTTACAAGTCACATTACATTGCACATTGCACACACATTTCACATTGCGTTTCCCTGGAACAGTAGCCGATCCAGGCTTTAGTTTTGGATAGTGGAAGGGGGAGGGGCGCTAGGAGCTCAACCCCGTTGTACTACCTTTACCTGGAATAAGCTCTTACTTCTTTTGAACAGATATAACTTCTCTTGCAGGCATCTTAAGTGCACTTGTCTCTTCAAGCACTTTGGTCCCACGAACTAACAAGTTCGACCTTTTGCACCATTTGTGTTCAGCTTTCTGCTCGGTTCTTGTCTAATTCAAAAGCGGGAACAGGAGGTACTCAGCTTACACAAAAGGCACTTAAGAGCCCGCTCCTCACCCTCCTTAAGGAGCAGTTCTGCAGCTTCCAGTCAAAAAGGCACGTCCAGGTCTAGGCTGCTGAACTCGTTGGTAACGAACCGACCCATTGAGATAGTCGTTATATGGAACTGATTCACATTACATGCCTCAAATTATGCTGTACTGTGACGGTTCAAAACTGAAAGCGCCTGAGGCAATCAGCTAGGATCATATTTCGAACGCAGCAAACTATGTAAATGCGCTCAAATGCGGATCAACATTTGCAAAGTGATTTAATTTTGGGTGTTTGTTTCGCATACTGTGTTATGCATATGTATGCTTGGTGCACCTCCAGAAAAGCAGAAACGATTCGATTTGAAGATGATTAAATATTTGGATTCCTCCTTCATCCCCAGTGCTCAATTTTGTAAACAAGCTCGGCTTTTCGTGGAGTGAAACAGACGATAAGAAGTTTATCGTAGTTTGATAATCATACCTTTGTATTAGAGGCGTATCCTATCTAGAGACGCATCACTATATTTTATATAGATACATACATAAATGCACACACACACACACACACACACACACACACACACACACACACACACACACACACACACACACACACACACACACAACACAACACACACACACACACACACACATATATATATATATATATATATATATATATATATATATATATATATATATATATATATATATATATATATATATATATATATATTTATGCATTCTGTCGAGTGCAATGGATAATTACAGAGCCGAGCGCCGGGCGGTCCGCTACTAAGTCCGCTATTCCACCACTCTACTACCTGAGGACTCTCCACACGGTAGCGGAGCAGCGGTAACGGTTTATAGAACGAAAAACTAGCGGAGTAGCGGGAAGCGAACTCAAAATAATTCAAAAGTGCTACCGCTACCGACCAACGGCCAGGATCACCTCCTGTGAAAACAGGAAGTGAATAGATTGTGAGAAATGTTGTGATCTCTCCATTAGGAAAACAAAAAGAATTGAATATATGTATATCATTGTTAGTTGACAAGGTGTAGACTAACCTGTCTCCTTGAATTCTGGATGTAAAATACACTAAGATTATATATTTGGGCATAGCCCCTCATCAGAATAGAAGGGCTGTGCCCGAATATATAATCTTAGTGTATTTTACAACCAGAATTCGAGGAAACAGGTCAGTCTACCTCTTGCCAACTTATAATCATGCTTCTCGCCGCAGCACACTAAAAACCTATCATTACCTATATCCTTCTTGAATGATCTTCTTTACACATATTACCTACAATAAATTTGATATGCTTATGTAATATTCAGATAAGCTGTAGCTTTCCTTTAAATTCAAAATAACTATGAAACAAATTTTGGGAACGCTTTACAATAAATATCAGCGGCAGCAGAGTAGCGAGTAGCGATTGTGAGATTTCGAAAAAGTAGCGCTAGAAGCGGCAGCGGTTTGAAATAGCCAGGGTAGTGGGAGAAGTGGTAGTTGCTTAACAAATTTGGTAGCGGTGCTCATCTCTGGATCAATAAGCTTACCTGCAGACTTTTTATAAATATATATACAACGTCTAGTTTTCTCCGAACGATGAAAGCTGTTTTTATTCGTGACTACCTTGTAAATATTGTCCCGTTTCTCCTCGGAAAAGGAAATGCCCTATACAGACCTGCAGTATCTTGAAATTACTTTTGTACAGAGTGTGGTATAAAAGTTCAAGGTAACAGGGAATCAAAATTCACCAGCGAAAAGGGTAAAAATCAGCATCTGCAGGATCAAAGGAACATCATTGAAAACACACTATTATCATTCGCATTTTCTCCTTCACAATAAGAAAGATGAGGGCATGGAAAGCCTGTATTTATTTTCAAAAGCTGACCTAATTAAAGTCGAAACATTTATTCAAAAGATGTACATTTTTGACATCAAATACAAAAAACTACATACACGAGTATCTATCAATTACGCTCAATATTAGAAAATATGAATACAATATCCTTGCAAGTAAATAACCCGAGTTTTGTTTCTGTTTAGAACCCATAATAGTAGATAATACATGAAATACAGAAACAAAGATAGTTATATCAATATGGTATGATATGTTGTGAGGGGCCAATGTCTAATATTTTTTTCATTGTGCAGTTGAATGAACTTATATGAACTTATTGTAACCAAATTTTAGTCGTGCTGTCTTATCAGTTATTAACTTCCACATCCTGCAATATCTTTCACTGCCGTTCCGAAGAAGCGATTCTTAAGAATGCTCCCTTTATAATAATTCTTTTGAGCATTTATTGTAGAATGCTGTGCTAGAATCTCTCAGTATTCCTACTCACTTCTCTCTTCAAAGACGGTATGTTGCGTTGTTTTGTTTTCACTCACAAGCAGCCATGCCAAGGGTATTTAAGGAATGCTGCATGACATAGGAAGGTAACATGTTCACAAAGCTAGTGTTGCAGGCTCCTTATCTGAGCTTTGTTGGGATCACTTGCTGTTTGGGCCCTGGTTCCATTCCTCAACTTCTGAAACAATGAAACTGATACTCTATGTTTTCCATTTCGCTTAGGACATCAAGATAGAAGGTTTAGGATGTCAGAATCGGTCAAGTCTGCGTCTGGCTTTCCACGTACAATTCCCAATTTCAGGACACTGAAGACATGATTTTAGCAGGCACACGGCGAGGACGCTCTAGCTGTAAGGATCAGCGTGGTATGTAGGCATGTAAGCTGCGCCAGCCACCCGAGCTCAGCTCTGAGCCGAGGTGAGCTGTCCCAGCTGTGTGCAGCTGTGGATTTGTACGTCCGGGGCGAGCTCAGTTAAACGTGGGGCTATGTATGGTAACTGTACACAAAAGCTTTGGTAGTTCCCCAAGCTCCACGTTTGCTGCAAAACTCCCGTTAGCTGCATTAGCCAAGTGGTCCGTATGACCAGCGCTAGTGCCCGCGACAGTCGATTTATGTGTGCCGAGCTGTGAGCTGCACCAACTGCGGGGAGCATAGGCGGATCCAGGGGAGCATAGGCGGATCCAGGGGAGCGTAGGCGGATCCAGGGGAGTATAGGCGGATCCAGGGGGAGCATAGGCGGATCCAGGGGAGCATAGGCGGATCCAGGGGAGCATAGGCGGATCCAGAGGGAGCATAGGCGGATCCAGAGGGGAGCATACGCGGATCCAGAGGGGAGCATAGGCGGATCCAGGGGAGCATAGGCGGAACCAGAGGGCAGCACAGGCTGACCTAGAGGAGAGCATAGGGGATCGAGAGGGGAGCATACGCTGACCCAGAGGGGGAAGGGCACAACCTCCCGATTGGCACCCAGCTAGCACCCCCACAAGACATCCCAGATCCCCCTGTAATAGCAACACCCAGTGGTACCTGACTCCCCCCCTCCACTAAGATGCGAGTATTGACGCCCCCGCAATGCAATTTGACGCTACTTTGGTAGGTCACTCCTTAATAATTAGCGCTTCTGACCCAAATTGCGCTCCAGCCATGCCCAAATAACGCCCCCTCTAGACCTAAATGGCGTCTTTTGGACCCAGAGCCGCCTCATCGGAAATCCTGAACCCGTCTACGGTTGGGGCCCATTTTCATGGCAGCAGCGCCGGGTCGGCTTGTGAGGTGATCTGCCGCTCAGGACTGCGTCGGCTGCGTGTCTCCCAGGACCTGTCACGAGCCTGCCGCTCTGCGTGTGACCGCCGGTGTGGTCGCGTGACCTCACAGACAGCCGCGCCGGCCATTGCCTCGGTATTGGCGCAGCTCGCCGCCGTGCCAGTGTCATGGAAAGCCGTGTCACCTGATGCTACGGACCACCGCGCCGGTGTCATGGCCCGCGGTGTCAGCCGGTGTCATGGCCCGCGGTGTCAGCCGGTGTCACGGCTCGCTGTGTCAGTCAATGCTACGGCTCGTTGTGTCAGTCAATGCTACGGCTCGTTGTGTCACGTGTCGTCACGGATCACTGTCCTGCCCTGTGTCAGTTTCCAGGCGTCAGCTATCTGGCGGTGACGTCACAGTGATGCACGGCGTCACAGTGTGACGTGTCGGCGATGGATGCGGCTGTGCTGATGTACAGGTGTGCCAGTCTATCACCTGTGTGTCGCGCCTAACTACGCTGGGGAGGGGATGGGGGTGTCTGAGGCGCCAGCATATGGGGGAGGGGAAGAACCGTGGTCATGATCTCCCATGCTGTATTTTGCAATATGTATATATAAAATGTATCGTAAGTAAGGTTAACCTATCTCTTGTGGTTTTTTTACATAAAGATCGAGTTATACTGGACGACGTTGTTTATATAAAAACCAATGAGGGATAGGTTAACCTTACTTGCAACACTCTTAACTACCAGGAAGACGATAACCGATTTGGGCGATAACCGAGCAGATGCTTCTGTTTCAAGATGAGAAGTGAAGGTTGGCGGAAATTTTCTCAGGTGGTTCATGGTGTTTGTCTGATATTAACACGCTGATATCGCAAAGAATTTCTGCTCCCATGAATTCAGGGGCGGACGCAGACCCGAGTTTTGGGAGGGGCCAAACTCATGTCTGCCTCTCCTCCTGAGGGGGTGGGAGCGTATATTTTTTGCTCCACAGACCTAGTGTAAACACCTTTTTCAAAAATTTCTCCAGCGTTTGGGGGCCAAAGATAGTTTGGCCCCCCTCCAGCGCTTTGGGGGCATGGACGGAATGCCCCCTGTGTCCGCCAATGCATGAATTCATCCTTTACTTGCAACCAATTAACATGAAACATGGTTGAAAGGACGCAAAAGAGGTCTAGATTTTTTGCTGATAACTTGATATGGAGCTCATTTTATCAGAATTTATCACTTTGGCGTGGACTTTTTGAATAAAATAATTATTCAGATTTATCGCTCGTAACTGCTTAAAATGAAACAACTCTTGAGAAATATAAGCTTCGTTATCTACGCTCACGCTCAAAATCCCTGCAAATATTCCGTTTTTCAAGCATTAAAGCTTTAGAAAATCACTGTTCATGGGATGTTGCAAGGTCTCGCGGGAACGTCCAGCCCTGATACGTACTGTAACGGTCTAGCTTGAAATTTCAATATACTGAATTGAACTGTACGGATTGCTGCATCTACCTCGTGGCGTCAAATTTATTTACCTACAATAATTACTCGCAGAGTAATAAGCTCGCCAAAATGGTTAGTACAGTCGGGCCGGGCCGGGCTGTGTCATAGGTAAATTTGCCTTCTAATATAACTCTAGGTCATACAAATTATATAACTCAGAGGGAGACCTGGCGGACGCTCGGCGTCCACTCGGCAATAATGATCCTCAAGGCAGCACTTGCCCAACTAAGTACACATGTCTCTATAACTTATACTTATGGGTTTTGCGCTACGTAGTTAACAATGCACACCTTTTAGCTGATGATAGTTTCTGGAGCTTGTTTTGTTAAGAATGGATAACTTATATACCTTTAGCACTCTCGTCAGCGGTGTTGTGCCTTATAAAAGTTTCTGGAGCTTGTTTTGTTAAGAATGGATAACTTATATACCTTAGCACTCTCGTCAGCGGTGTTGTGCCTTATAAAAACCAACTACTATGAATTAAAACGTCTTTGCTGCTTGTGGAAATCATTTCTCCCTGATTGCTTACATCACCAGCAAGTATAGGTAAGCGGTCTTGCCATTGAGACATACTTATTGTTGAGAGATTGCTAGTGGACGTGTTGGTCTTGGCACGAAAACGTCATGATTAGCCGTGGTTGCCAAATAGCTACTTAAACAACAACATTAATTATCCCTCTCTCGTCTTGTGCCGGTATTATGGCACGCTCAATTGGTGAAATGATCGTTAGAATCGCTCATTACTTAGGCAGCCAAACACTGATGATGTTAATGACCTAGCAAACTTTATTCTCAAGTGGTTGTAAGCTCCCTTCATTTCAAAACCAAAATACAAATCAGTAATTGGGGTGGTATGCGGAAGCAACAGAAAAAAACTAGCGAACGTCCGAGGGCATGAAGTACCGAAGAGCCTTAAGCTGGAGGAGCTCATTGCAGCTAAAGAAACACGTCCCGCTAATGCATCACGTCATGAGCTATACCTCCACAGCCAAAAATAACTCCACTCTACCACATATCAAAAGCATTCAATCTGCTGCGTGGGACGGTTGTGGCTGGCGCAGTCATCAATAGGATCGGCTCGGCGGCAGTGGTGCTTCCACGAATTCAGCGTCGCGAACGCCACGCGGCAACGGAAGCTGGCTGTTGATGACTGGCTTAACAGTGTGCAAGAAACGAAGCGTCCCTCTGCTCCGACAGCACCGCTGTGTTGGCATCGCAGCATGGTGTGGTGCAGGGGTGCCTGCACGGAGATTCATCACCGATGGGTGATTAATCACCCCGTCGGCGCTTCCGTGAGGTACGAAGCACCCATCCGACACTGTCAGAGGAGCTGTCCTCAGATGAGATGTCGTTCCGCGCGGGCATTCTTCATCACTGACTGGGGTCGGAATCCATTTCCATCCATTGATAACCGAGGGGAGTGCGCTCGTCATGAATGTTGCAGTGGCTTAATTGTGGTGGTGTGATTTTGGCCGTTTTTTCACTCGCTTTTTGATCAATATTAAAATCAGCCTCCCAAAACCGAGCTTAAATTGGATCTAACGCGAAACTGTGGAAGTTTGCTTGCGACTGGAATGTAAGCTCAGGCCTGAGATTATGCTTCCAGTTTCCCCGGAAGTAATATGTGGAGGCATGTCCATTATTTGTTGGCAACCATGTTATACAAGGATAGCTATTCTCCAAAGGTTGGCCGTGTGTGTTGTGAAAAATCTTGTCCATTGATATTGGTGAAATACGGAGGGCCAGATTAACGTAACATTCAGAAAAAAGGATTGTGCCAAAAAGAAGTAGATATAGATGGTTTAACGATTGCTGCCTTACACTATGCTCCAGTCAAACTTCGAATACGTTCTACAAATTTCGATGAAATTATGAAACGTATGTCTGCATGGGGTGTCGGACCCTCAGCCCCCAAATCTCCCCCTCTCACCCCCACGCCATCGGAGACGCCCCTACAGCCCCCGCTGGAACACTGTCCAGATGAGCGCCAGCCAATAGCGGGCCGCCGGTACTATTTTTCCCCGCAGCACGCACCAGCATTAGGCAGTGCGGCCAATTACCCGTATTTTCCGAGCGCGTGCCGCCCTAGCCCTGACCGAGTGACCCGGGCTGGCGCCACTCCCGGTCCCATCACACGCGCTCCCAACCCGGGCACCTACACCATTCGCTGGCCACTGAGGCTGCTGCCGCTCTGCTGATCCGGTTAGCGGGGAACACGCCGCAGGCCTGATTACCCTCTCACGCACTTAGCAGGGGGAACGATTATCGCTGCTCACTGCGGTATTGGCACTTGTTCTTTGTGATGAAGATATTTGTCTGTCGGTGGCTGGAAGGCGATATGGCTAAGCCGCTGGAAGCGCCCTAAAGCTCCAATACACACACACGGATCGCCTGAAGTGAGGTGATCTCCCGTACTCTCAGCCAAGGGTTTAGTTTCCTCACAGCACGGCTGACCAATGAGAGTGATGTGCACATCTTCTTGGTAGTGCATGCTTTTATGTATATTTTGCCACAATGTCAAAGCTGAGCTTAAACGTGATCATCTTAAGGCTAATCGGATAAGCCATTCTACTAAAGCACTTTATTCGTCTGATATTGTCTCCCTCGACCCGTTATACCCGCCGTCATAGGTATTGTTAGCAATAAAAACCAATCACTTAACGTGAGTGCTCCGGCTCCTTATCTACGGCTATCAATGCATCATGTGCTGCCTCTGCCTGTACGGAACATCCTCGCTCCTTCATCATCACTTAGTGCGGCAGAAAGACGTCCCCTTTCAGCCTGTTGCCGTAGATGCAGTACGTACTACCAAGGGTGTGAAGGATCACGCGGGGGTGTCCAAGGGATAAACTTGTGAGTTTTGTCGGGCAGCTGGGCTGCCGCCATCCCGGCATCAATTGCTTTTCTCCATCAACCGAGCTAGTGATGCATTTATGGCAAGAACTTGTCCACTCACTGGTTATACATTTTTATTTGTTTTTGCATGATTTATAAGTTGTCGGCTCCCTCTCTTGTCTAATCAGTTAAAGCTCACGCATCCACAAAGTTATGCGAAAAACGTTCCAGTTGCAGGTTCCATCTGTTTAAAACTCTCAGGAGAAACGCCGCTGTCGGCCACAAAGAAAACTTGAATCAAGTACCGTCCAGAGTGCGCTACCCGAGGCCCCTTCTGTACCTTCCAATTGGCCGGGTTCCGCGGGCCGCTGGAGTAAGAGACAGGGTCGGCGGCGGCTGGAGGTGTTCCAGGCTCGTCACGGGGCGGTGTCACGCACGCGGCCCCAACACAGCCCCGCCGCCGTTAATTGGGCACTGGAGGCGGCGTGGCGTTGTCACTGGATGCCACGGAACCATCAATATGGCCCGGTTTCCGGGATCCTGCTGATACGGTTACCAAGGAACGAGGGGATCCTCCGTCCTGATTGCTGGGTAATCGCAGGCTAACTGAGGTAGCCTTGCTAGAACTGAATTCTGCCTGAACGGTGAAGTCGTTCATTTTATCCCAAATACACACATTTTGGAAGATCTAGTGTTTTATTACATCTGCCTTGTGTTTGCCAGCTTTGGCAGGACTGAGCAGTGAAACTGGACTCATACTGATATATCACATTCTGTTATCCGGGGTGTTTTAACATCTACAATATTCTAACAAGGAATTTAAATGAGGCCATTAATAACAGTGTTCTATTTTTAACGTATCACTATCACTCAATTTGAAGTTAAAGCTGACCTTTCCAATCAAGCCCATATCATCTCTCCGCACGAGCACGTAGACCAGCCACAGCTAATGCTCAGGTTTGCATCTTTTGCTGTACTTCAGTGGCTGCGCCTTCGCAGGAAAGGTGTCGCCACGCAGATCGCCTGAACTCAGCCCTCGATATCGGAGAGATCGAACTTGGTTGCCAGATCTGAGCAGCGCAGTTGCCGTCCGGATTTTCTGTCGCTGAGCACGCGCTTAGCTGGAGGCTGAGCCTCCGCGGCGAAGAGTGATAACACATTTTCGGGACAGCGCTGATCCTAGAGATTTTTCTAATTCGAATGAACTGTAACGAGGCGGGTTTCTGAAAATGTAGGAAACATTTTCGGTGGAAATTTATATTGCCAGTGACATTCTGCAGGATAATATGGTACACCAATCGCCATTTCTCCCAGATCGCTTAAAAACAGGTATTTTATTTATATCTGTTGTAGGTACTTGCAACCATGTGGGTGGGCAATTGAACACTGCGCAGCCATGTTTCACGCTATAATGCTAAGTACCATAAAAAATCCGTTGGTGTAAGTGAGCGATTTGATCCAATCCTCGCCAAGGCTTGTTTCTAACTGAGAAGCGGGACCTTGCCTCCATCACAGCCTTGCTGAAAGACCACTGAAACCAGGGGGCGGCCATCACGCGTTTTTTTTAATGTTTCCGATGATTGATGAGGCAGAGAATCTGGTGCGCAATCTGGAACGGCTCCACAGATTGGGGAGCGGATAGAATAATAATGGCCAATACCTCCAAGATTCGCCTGAACTTGAATGAAATTTCTGATACATACGGATCTAGTGACTGTTGTTTGGAGTGATATTTATTAACATGAATTTCTCATTCAAATCAATCAATTTAGGAAATAAACAGTCTAAGCTGGTCCGTCTTGAACAAATCGAATACCTATATCGGGCAATTCACTCATCGCTAAAGCCACCCCTTAGGATATTCACCGCTTCTAACCTAGGCATTCACGCTTATGCTGGAATCCCAGCAGAGACCCTCCCAAGAGCCACCCTTCTAAAACATCCCTCTTATATTTCCGACTTGTGCGTGACCTGCCTATCGATGCTTCTCTGGTGGTAAGATCAGCCGTCCGCCGCCGCCGTCAGAGATATTCTCTCCGCGCCCATACCCTGCGGCACCGCCGGGGAAAGCGGGTGGGGGGAGGGGGAGAGGGGGCTGGCGTACAATGGTGGGGCGTGTCGGTCCGCCACGCTCGGCGCGCAGGAGACGGGAGGAGAGGAGGGTGCCCCCGGGGCGAACGTCAGCTCCGACGGGAACAGACGGCCGTGGTGGAGGCGAAGAGGTAGTGGGAGTTGGGATGGGGGAGAGAAGGGCGGGGATTGCTGCGAACAGACGGTTTTCCGACTCAGATAGAAGTGAGCTTTACATGCGGTAATATGAAATGTCCGAGTTTGATAGCTGTAAAAGCTTAATTAAATACCAACCTGTTGCCATGGATTGCGGGACTCAGAGTTCGGCTTTCGAATAAACGGATTTTTTAAAGGCGGGGGCAGCGACGGCTCCGTGGGCGGTCGGAGTGCACATGGCCACTGCCCATCGTGGTTGACCTGACCTGGCTAGTGGGAGCCTGCACTTGGATTTGGACGAAACAGCTTTCTGCAACATGACGAGCTACCCTGGTATCGAGAACTCAACATATATGTAGTTGATCATGGGAGTACCCCAGAGTAGGATGAGCCCTGAACGCCCAGCTCAACAGGGGCAACCCCGTTTGTGCGCTTGCTGCGGGTCGATATATGCAGCACGTGCAGATTATATCATGTCAATGCCATGTCTGCGCCCCTGTGCACCTATAGACGAAACACAATCCCGTTAGAACTCTCACTGCGACTGGACGACGGCCACTGTCTTATTAAAATGCACTGCTGCTGAAGGCCACCGTGGTGGTTCAGATACAGTAGCTACTTATTTATGTGTACTTATTTATTTATTCATGCTATTTATTTATTCATGCTAGCTAGGTTACTTATGCTAATTATGCTATTTACTTATTTATTTATGCTACCTATACCTACATAATGCATTTCAGTACTGTGAATTTGTCCCTCAAAGTCCATGGATAATTCAGCTTGTTTACCGACATGTGATGTGGCTATCAGAGCCGACTGGTTCGCTACTAAGCCCGTTACTCCGCTACTCCGAAGTCTGCTGACTCTCCAAATAATAAGTGATTAGTGGTCGCAGTTTCTCTAGCCAAAAATTAGAGGGATAGCGGGTTCCGGACTCTAAAGAATTCAAAACCGTCACTGCTACGAGCGCCAGTTAAGTGGACCGTCATCGTAAGAAATCAGGAGATAAAGACTGAGAGAAATGGTTTTCTCCACACGAAAAACAAACAAAAGACGGTGGTTTTGAGATGCTTTTTGTATATCCTAGAATAACATTTTTTATGCTGTATACAGATAAACAATAGTTTTCCTTGCAAGTTATTTACATAGGACAATGAGAACAATTTTTGGGTAGGGCTTTAGTAGCACCTTATAACAAGAAGTAGCAACAGCGGAGCAACGGAGTAGCGGGTAGTGATTGTCAGTGAAGCTGGCCCAGGTGGCAGAAGCAGAGAGGGCAGTTAAAAATTGGGTAGTGGCGCCCATCGCTGCAAAACATTAACACGCGCACTGGAGGGGGCATCGGAGGCCCCCCACCTATTTTCCCGAGGTGGCCGGAGAACGGCTTGTAGCCGAAAAACGACACGTGGCCACATTTAACAGAATTTAATAGCGCGTCGATTGGTGAAGACTTTTTGAAAATCGGCCGAAAATTTATTGACTTATAGGCTTTCAAAGTCAGACCTGCATTTTGAGATCGCCGTAAACGCGCGGTCGGACCACTTAGCTTGCATTGAAGACCGAGTGGTGACGTCATAACGTCATATAAGCGAGACTATATGTCAAGATCACTTCACGTGAAGGTCAAGGTCAAGGTTAAAGGTCACAGATCAAGGTCATATCTGCACTTTCAAGGTCACTGATCACTGTACGTCCGGCCAAATGACGTTACCCCGTCTGACATATATTATGCTATGACGTCATCGGTAGGGTACCCCAATACAAAGGTCAAGGTCAAAGGTCAAGGTCAAAGGTCATTGGGAAAGGTCAATCCTCATTTCCCGCCAAACAGTGGCTACAGTGTTAGTCAAAGTGTAAATAATAAGTAGTATACCATATGGTGACCTTAAAGGTCAATGACCTTGAATGGCCTTGACCCAAAAGTTGTGGGGAAGCCTCTTTGGGACCTCTTCTCTATGAACCTTGTCCGCCTTTAGCTTATTCCCGCCATTTTCCTGTATAATCACAGCATTTACCAATCGATCCCAGCATGGCCAATATTTGACCTTTATGACCTCGTTTGACCTTAAAGATATTAACCTAGGTCAATGAAAACTGGTCATCATGTAGATCACCATAGCCTCCACCCACCTACCAAGTGGCGTTTTTCTAACCCTCTTAGTTTCCGAGATCTTAGGGGGCCTACCAGGCCCCCCTCCAGTGCGCGTTAGTGCCAGACCCCCTCCAGTGCGGGTGTTAAAGTTAGTGAGAGGTGAATTCGCATAGGACTGCAGAAAACAAGCTGGCTGTATTGTGCTGATGTGCTCATGCAAGGTTCACTGCTGTAGATTTTGTTGCCTCAATTAGTCAGAAGCCACTTTCAGATAATCCTTGATAGCACCTTGGAATCGACACTTCAAGTGCCGTTGACGTTCATCTGGTGGCATCGGTCACTAAGAACATTATTAAGTTCCCTGTAGGATGGATTGGTACGATGGTAGATCCCTAAGATGTCCCGTCTCTCACCAGTCGGCGATCTCCCTGTGCGGTGCTCTGCGGCAGCGGTCGGGCCCCGCGCCTGCTGCGGTAGCGGTCGGGCCCCGCGCCTGCTGCGGTAGCGGTCGGGCCCCGCGCTCTGCTGCGGTAGCGGTCGGGCCCCGCGCTCTGCTGCGGTAGCGGTCGGGCCCCGCGCTCTGCTGCGGTAGCGGTCGGGCCCCGCGCCTGCTGCGGTAGCGGTCGGGCCCCGCGCCTGCTGCGGTAGCGGTCGGGCCCCGCGCCTGCTGCGGTAGCGGTCGGGCCCCGCGCTCTGCTGCGGTAGCGGTCGGGCCCCGCGCTCTGCTGCGGCAGCGGTCGGGCCCGCGCCTGCTGCGGTAGCGGTCGGGCCCCGCGCCTGCTGCGGTAGCGGTCGGGCCCCGCGCTCTGCTGCGGTAGCGGTCGGGCCCCGCGCCTGCTGCGGTAGCGGTCGGGCCCCGCGCTCTGCTGCGCCGCAGCTGCAGTGTCTGGCCAGCGCTCTCTGCTCTGACCCTGCCCAGCAGCCACGTCGGCAATAGCACTGGGAAACTACAGGTCCCCTGCAAAGGCATGGCTTAGTAGCGTGGGGTTTCATCAAGCGTGAAGTTCTAATTTGGCTAAATGATGAGGTCAAACCCAGCTTCAGCTCTCTCTCTCTCTCTCTCTCTCTCTCTCTCTCTCTCTCTCTCTCTCTCTCTCTCTCTCTTTTGAAGACCGTATTGCAGCCCGGCTCACGAAAAGTCCCCTCCAGAGCTATCCTGGTCACGCGTCTGTGTGAGCCCGGCCAGCCCCGGGCCGAGGCCGTGAAATCGCCCGTGACGGCCAGCCCCAGTCTGCAGCGCACTGACCGCCCTGGCTACCGGCTGCATCCGGGGCCCGGTTTTTGCCGGAGGCGACTGGTCGGGGTTTTTGTAGCGGCAGTCAGCTGCACGCTGGAACTGGCCTCGCTCTGTACGGCCAGCACGCGTCGCCCGTAAACGCTGCCGGGTTGTATACTAGAGACGGCGTGTAAGCGAATCGCACAATCTCGGAAGATTCTGTGGAATGGGGGAGCTTCTGGTGCTACGTTTTTGTAAAGTCCGTTACCATTGTCTATTTCGCAAAGATTTGGAGCTCAAGGCATGAAATAAACATCAAATTATATCAAACAGCAGCTTACATTGCTGTGTGCGCCCAGCTTTTATAAGTGTATTTTTCTGAACGTTGAATCCGAGGACTCAACATAAGAAGACCATTCTAATAAATAGCTTAGTTTGTTTGTTTAGTTTGGAATCATTCCTCAGCCCAGCATTGACAGCTGAGCGAGGTGAAAAAGTGACATCAAAGTAGCTTACAGGTTTTTATTCATTGCAATATTCTAAGTTCCTTGAAGTCTAGCCTTGTTCTGACAACACGAAGAATAGCAGAGCACCCTACCGGATACAAGATAGCGTGCCATATTACAGTCATTCTGGCTGTCATTTCTTAAGCGGCCAAGAACCAGCTGCGCCGACTCGGAGAATTACTGGCGACCAACATGTCCTACCCTGGGGCCGGCTGAAACCCCGCCTTTTAATTTCAAAAACAAACTTCTCGGCCTGGGTAGAACACGCAGTCGTGAGAGCTATGCGCTTCCGATGTGGTACCTCACTTCTGTCGGTGACAGCGGCCGTCGCTTGTGAGGGATGTACTGCTGAGGACGGCGCTATGCCGGCCCCGCGGCACGAGACCTCAGACCTCCCCCCGCCTCTCCCCCCGCGGTGTCGTCAGCTCCACCCCCTGACGCGTTGGAGCCCTGACACGGCGCTAATCAAACACAGAAAGCCTCTGTTTGAACGCAGCCGATGTGCATGACACCGTGCCAGTCTCGTCGGGGGTCCGCGTCACCTGTGCCGGCCCTCAGAGGCGGACGTAGTGCCGCCGGACTCGGGGGCGTGCGTTCGAATCTCACCTCGGCAGATAATTAACCGTTTTGTTATTAAACACGACCGTGACTTCTGCGATTTTGACGGCAATAATGACCGTGCCGCAGACTGCTGTACTACCGCCGCCTCTGTACCGTTGCACTTCTCCGTGCTGTCACCCCTGCGGTGCAGGGATCGCCAGCAGTGACCTCTAGCAGTGTTATCGGATCCCCGCGACAGATACACGGGTGCACAGTGTACCTGTATCGGGTGTTGGCCGGTGCAGGCGGCGGAACATCTGCGACCTCCACACGGGCCCCGACAGGTGCTCCCTTGCGGCCAGAGTTGCCACTGTTCAGAACCAGACCTCCAGCCACCGGACAGGTACCAATGGCTGAACTGAACAGAATCCGTACTGAGCAGTTCAATCAGTACTGAACAGAAACTACAAGCGTTTTGGTAAATCGATCTGAGTGCTCCAGTCTTCATTAACTCTGAAAATCCCTCAGTTCCCCATCGGCAGTGGGTGCACATTTTGAACCTCCAGAGCGCTCTGCAGACACCGCTGCAGGTGCAGTTTCGCGGGACTGCAGGGGGTGCCCATTTGGCATCTTCAATGCATTGTGCAGGCAGATAGAGGCTGCAGGCTGGTTTACGATTGCAGGGGCAGTAGCGCCAGAGGAGGTGCGAGATAGTGAGACAAGTACCTCCGTCGCCAGGGTGATGAGCCTGCAACAAACCAATACAAAGGCGCGTTGATGTACCGAAATCCGGTGGCGCTGCCGAACAACCAAACACATCTTAGGGGGGGGGGCTGCCCGAGACCCCTTCTTCTGCTTGGACTTCATAAGGCCAACAAAACGGCACTCTTGGTGTCATGTACTTAACATTTGAATGCCAGCCACTAGAGAAAATGCAGATGATCAATCATACAGATACTTCAGGCTTGTGTCTGAGAGGTCAAGCATCCGAAGCACCCCTGCTGCTTTTGTTTCGGAAGTCCTTTTCAGGTCCGCATACTTTTGCACCAGCGGTGGAACACGGGTGTATATTCCTGAGACTGTTTGGCGTTGGCGTTGACAGTACTGACACGCGAGCAGCGGCTCAATTCTTTTCTATCGCTGATTGGCACTCAGACCGGAACGGCTGACATCGTACATCGTAAAAATGTATCTAATTAATGTACCTTAAACATTATTTCATAGAATGCATAGTAGAAATGGTACATTGCATATCTAAACCTTATACCCTGGTTAGTTTTTCAATGGGCTATCATTTGTTTGAATGTGCACCTTGGTTTCGTATGAGTTCTTTATTAATTGAACCGGGAGCGGATGTGGTAAAAATGGGCACTTCTTCCTTTCCTCTTCGGCTTCAAACAGCAGTACCCCCTGTCCCGACTGTGGATCTCGCTTCGATCTGCGGTAGCCTGGGGGCCACATCACTACAGGCGCTGTTCTGACATTCAATCGCTGCTAATTGATTTCGCAGCGCTGGAAATAGTGCTGTCCGGGCCACGGGGGGAGGGGGAGGGGGGAGGGGTGTGACTGATGAGACATGGACGCTGCCAGCGACGCTACAGTCAGTCCGCTCAGTCACCGCACGATGATTTGAGGCGAGACTGAGACCAGTTGTAAAGGCCAAGAAGCCCTGTGATATTCTTTGGTCTAGATCCGGATAGGACAAAAAGTCGTAAACAATCGATAAGCACAAAAAATGGATGTATATTACCGGTAAAAATAGATTGAAGGAGAAGTTACTGTGAGATTATTGAAGATCAGCCTGCAAGTGAAAGATGAATGATAGAAGATTGCCGCCCGGTAGCTCAGTTGGTGAGCGTTGGGCCCGGCCCGCTGCTCAGAAGCATGCAGTGGCAGGGCATGCCCAGGCTTGGGATCGGTTCCCCTGAGACGCTCCGGCGCTCAATAGTTTACCCGACGTACAGGTCGGCTGGCAACTGACTGGTGAGAGGGTGACCTGAGCGGGGCGGCCGTCCCTGTGCTTTGTGGGACGTTAAACTTTGGCTTCAAATTAACCCTCCATTGAGGGAGTTGCTCGTTCGGGTGGTGGGGTCGGGGTCTCCGTGACAAGTCCCTTGATGACTTTAGTGAGACTCCGACTCCACCAGTCGTACTAGGAACAACTTGAAATTTATAAAAAAAAAATGGTTCACCATGTCCTGTAATGGTTGGAATGCTAATTAATCCAACAACACAGCACCAATATTAAACCAGATTAAAGCCTTGGTTTGGGCCAAAGCTCAGGAGCTCAAACGAAGCCCTGCGTCCGGCTGTTAATTCCCAGCGCAGCTC
The DNA here is from genome assembly GCA_034440635.1 of Lepas anatifera. Lineage (NCBI taxonomy): Eukaryota > Metazoa > Arthropoda > Thecostraca > Lepadidae > Lepas > Lepas anatifera. The sequence goes on along the minus strand of JAOTON010000218.1, from coordinate 536,574 downwards.
TGATACCGGTGCCGGCTGCCAATTAACATCAGAGAACGCAGCTCAGCTGAGTGGCTGTGCTAATCACGAGCTACTCATGTGTGCATCCTGTAGCTCAGCTTGGCCATGTGCCTGGTTTTTGGATGCACCAGCGGCGGAAATATGAGCTTCTGATGGATGTTGGAAAACTTCGCTATATCGGTGTATCTGGTGGGAACTGGGTCAGATTGCGTCAAGTTTTACGCAATTTGGGTCACCGTAATTGATTGATAGAACGTGATGAGGAATCGAAATTGCTGTTTATTTTCGTAGCGCCTATACTTTCCAGCGTAATCCAATTACTGACTTCTGCTTAGGTATTACACGGCGTACATTTTTCCTAAAGCAGCCTTCAACATGGTGTGCCATGTGAAGTGTAAATTAACAACAAAAAGAACAACCACAGTTTTGGAGTCAGGTAGATTGATTTTGTCATAACTCTGCTACATCACGAGAGTTTAAAGCCCTTTAAACTCGTCATATTCCCTGGAATATTACACCTTCGTGGGTTTTGAACGGAGGTATCTTATCAATCGCGTAGCGCATACCGACATACTTCTGGATTTGATTTCTCTCAGAATACACCTCGCAAAGGGAAGCAGCGCTTTCCGTTTTGAAACGACTGATGTGACGCGTCCCTCCGTTCTTTCTAGGAGCCGTAATTCCGGGCGACGCGCCGTCGGTGGTGGCCGCGGTCGGCGGGGGTCAGCCGGTCCCGATCCGCTATTTTCCAACCCCGTTTCTCCGCAAATGGTGTGTTCTGAGACGAGTGAGGTTCAAAACAAGGAGTTTTAAGCAGTGGTGGAACCAGGGCAAAACTTGGGGGAAGCTGGGGGGCTGGAGTTTCCCCGCTATTGCTTCAGAACAGTCTTCGGCTATGCATTAACTATAGACAATCTGATATTGGGGGGGGCGGCTTGAGCCCCTGGCCCCCTTTGTATCCGCCACTGGTTTTAAGGCATGCTCTTGCTCCTGGGTATGGCAGTTTAAATCCATCATAATGGCGCCACATTCCCTTTAACCCTATTATGGGACTTCTGGAAAAAGTCAGAATCGGTAGGAGATCTATTCAGTCCCCTTGAGATATAAAAACCAAGGTGCTAGGAAACTACTCGTTTTGGATATAGTGAAGGCTATAGTAATCTACATTTTAGCTAATTCTCAGTGGTATCTTTAAGGTGAAACGAGGTAAAAAAGGTCAATTCTAGGCCATGCTTTGAACTTTTTGGAGAGTCTGACCTTACCCCATCACATTTGACCTTGATCTGTGCAATTGACCTGAACAATGAGAAACATTAACTATTACGTCATAACAAAATGTATGTATGTACATCTTACTGGGTTACCTCACCGGACCGGCAGTACTTGCATCAATGACCTTGAAAATGCAGGCATTACCTTGTCCTGTGAGCTTTAACCTCAAGCTTGACCTTCCTTTGAGTTTGCTTAAACATATCATCCTGGCCGTTCACCGTTCTGGCGTAAATTTAGGATATAGCCGGGCTAGTGCAGCTCAGCAGCTCGTCAATAGGTATGCCCTCCAGCAAATGACCCTGGAACCGCTCATGGGCCAGCTAAAGTCCTGTTCAAACGTAATTCTATGCAGAATCTATTTCTAGGAGAATACAGGAAGCCAAAAGCTCCATCATCTTTGGTTCAACCACAGCACGAGAAATAGCCATCTGTAGGGAGCCTTTCCATCACTCTGACGTGCCTTCTCTAGACACATTCGTTATATCTTCAGATACACACGTACGTCACTAGCCTCCGCTACCGTCTAAAGCTAAATGTTTCAAATGAACTGAACAAAATAGCGGTTAAAAACGGAAACAGACGAATGCCACAACATCGTCTCGTTGGAACGTCCGAAGCTGTGTTTGCTTGTCTGACTCGGGGTGATGCGTTGCGGTACTTTCCAGAAATCATCGTCAGCGGCACCTGATGTTCTGTCCAGGCCGCCTTAATGGACCAGCCATGCACCGTATTTGTTTTGAAAGCGATGTTTGCTTTTTTTGCCAGGGAGAGCATCAGTCAGTTGCTCGCGTGCCGCAGCAGTGCTGGCAAGTTTCTAAAACCGCTGCTGGTATTCCGAGAAGAATTTGCATAGTGACGTCCAAGAAGATGAACGAGATGCACACACGTTATCCCAGACCATCTGAGAGAGCATTCTTCAAAACTCCTTTCGGTGAAGATTTTATGTCCGTATTCCTCAATTTTCAGATTCTAAGAAAGGACTAATATTCGGGCAGAACGTTGGCGTTATCAGTAAAATATAGCCAACTGGTCATCCCAGGACCATCAGAACGCTAGATTGCGATCGTCTTTCCAGTTTTGCTTATTTTGACCAGAATTCCTTAATGCCCCGGGGGTGCTGGTTGATGTGGGTGTGTATAGTGACATCCACAGAGTAACACGGCTGGTAAACACCCCAGTCCGGTGGTAAAAGCCGACGAGGTGTCCCCACGACACTGCCTCCAGCGCTACCGCGAACAGCCCCGCAACATCTCGCTCCCAACAGCGCGGCTATTTTTGGCACCAGCCCGGCCGTGCATCTCCATAAGCCCGCTGACATGTGTTGCCCCGGAGGTTCCACTTACTCGCCTCTCGGCCTGAGCGGGATGTCCCGCAGTGCGAGCCGATGCGAGGATGTCCCGCAGTCCGGGCCTGAGCGGGTTGTCCCGCTGTCCGGACCGACGCCGGACTTGCGCCGGCCGAGGCGGGGCAGGATGAATGGCCTGCGGACTCATCCAGCATAAATCAGCCACAGGGGCGGCGTCCATCACGGGATGCTGCTTGGCATTGGTGCAAATCCGCTGACGGCCATCCGACCATTTTAAAGGCCATGCATCTGGATGCTTCAATATCTGTCCAGTTCAGTCTCCCACTGAATCTCGCTTCGGAATCGAGCTGGTTCCATGGAGATTGTAAATGGCGGTGCTCCGCCCGCGTCGGCCGGAACACTGTGTTATTTATCGGCCATGACGGGTGAGGTTGGGGCAGCTACGCCGGCAGTTCCAGGGCAGCTATGGTCAGGTCGTTGCCTTCATCGCCTCTGAATCAAATACAATCCACCGTAACAATGGACGCCGTCGGATCTCGGCGCCTTCAGGCGTCCAGATAAAGGCTCCCATTTGTTACCGATGAGAACAAGGCCGCTCTTCTCTTACGGGTGGACCTCCTTGCAGGCTGGTGAGCTTATCAGAAAGAGAACTGGTGTGCTCATTGGGATTTCTGTGTAGCAAATGCCATTCCACGCTCTGATTCCCACCAAAATACCCGTGCACCACTGCAGTTGAGGATGTGTCACAGACTTCCTGACGCTTTTGTTGCATACGAGGAGCGATACGTTGGGAAGGTACAAATACACCGAGAAATGACTCGTTTGATACGTATAGAGCAGTGATTTAGAGAATTTGAAGGTCTGTTTTCTTACGCTATGTTACCACTCAAACGCCTTGATTGGCGACAGCTGAGTAGGCGCTTCTGTTTCAAGATGGCGTAAACATTTTTGGATAGCTCATTATTCTTCTCTAGCGTAGACACGACGAAACCGCACAGTAAGCCCTGTCGCTATAAAGAAATGCCTTAAAACCAATTTAAGTGAAATACAAATAAAAAATAAATAACAGCAAAATAATTACAGGAGAATTGATCGCATTTTCATTCTGAACTTTCTGAATGAATTTAGATATGCTCATCATGTTAGCAGTGTTCAACATGCGTGATAAAGAACAATGGAGACTGTTTTCCTAGACTTAAAGATGAAGCCATGAACAAATTTACCAGATATTTTTTTAGGGGAGGAGGAAGCTTCTGGCTTCACTGGTTACCAGTCTTTTTTGCTTTTGTGAACATTGTTACCCCCGGCCGTTCCTCTTGAATATTGTGCAGGCGCACTGGTCCCCATCGGTATTAAGACACGTTCGATAGAAATATTGGAAAATAATAGATTCGATGCCGGCTTTTCTTTTACAGTAACATATACCCTGACCGACAGATATCAGTATGAAGCATCATCCAGCTGAGATATCCATTGATTTCTCCGGGGCAAATTTCGTACGCTATCCTGTAAGTGACGCACATGTCTAACATTGAGAAATTAAGTCAGCTAGTGAGCAAATCTCAGGAGCTGAGCACCACTTACGAAACCTGCGATCAACACTTGCTCGGAGCACAGAGACAGAGTAGGTCATTAGACTGAGGCATTAACAGTTACGACCCGGGTGCAAATTGCAGGTGAACGCCGTCTCGGAATGATTGATGCCACCATTCCGCCTCTCTCAGATTCAGTGAAGTGTACAGAAATCACGGTGACATTGAGAAAGCGCGCCGTTTTCGTCTGGCGCACGACATCACGCTGCTCGCTGTGTTAATGCCGCCTCGTTAGCGCGCGAACGCCCTGTTTCGTGTCGGAGCTTTTGGCGCCAAATTGATCCGACTGAGACAAGTTAGCCGGCGGCGGTGTATTTCGGGCCGGGGAGCCGGCGGCTCGGACACGCCACCACAGTTCAATAGTATCGGCTGACTTCAACGTCGCCCTGTCTCCCGTCGTCAGGCTCAGACCTGGATCCGTTAAAAGCCGGCGGGGGATCGGATGCCCCGCGGCGGTGTTTGTTGTGGTTGTTTTCACAACTGGTGTGATAGCGAGCAGCCTGCCCGCAGGCCGAGCTGGCAGTATCGTTAGCAGGATGCAGACGGCTAACCTGACGGAGCCGTGTATCAAAACAAACACAGCGGCGCCGCTTCATCAGCCCTGATGGACGCCGTCTCCTGCCGCGCCACAGCGGTCAGGAACTGGACGCATGTGCTACGTCATTTCCTTCCGCCAGGGCAACCCGGTGGCTGGTGGGGATCGCTAGACTCGTCTGGTATGCTTAGTCTTATATCCTGGATACTCTATGTTTGAGTTTTTGTTGGAGTGCTGGGATTGCGGGAATTCTTACAGGTGAGTTAAGGTTATGGGAAGTCTTACTGGTGGAACGCCTGCGTCAAACGTTGGCACTTTTCTCCATTGTCAGTTGAACGAATTAGTGAAACCACAGTGTTTCATCCAGTTCACCATGGTTAATGTCTGGCCAAGCAGGTCAGCGAGAAAACAACAAAGCACCTTTATCCATGGCGTACAATTGAACTAAGCCAGCATCCTCGTTATACCTCACCGTCGGTTAGCTGCTTTCCCCAGTAGTTACCCCAGATACATGAGCAGACTCGGCACTAAGACATTTGGTCCAGACGAAATATGACGCGGCTCAGACGAATGTGGCGACATGGAACATACCGTTGTAAACATAAATATTCATTTTATTTGAAGGAAACATTCACGTACGCGCATGAACTCATTTCCCATTTTTTAAACTCGGTTTATAGTCAAATTACTGATATCCATTGAAAATATTGTATTTTGAATCACCACTTTGTCCAATGGTACGGACCACCTTCATGGTCCTTCCAGAAAAGGACCAGGATCGAGTGGCAAAGCCTTACCAGTCACATGGATATATGAGTCGATTGGACCGTCCTCTCTGTCGTTACCGTCCTGAGGCTGCTTCTGTATCCGGGTTAAGTCCCGCCCAGGCAGTAAGCCCTCCAGGAGATGCCTGCGGGCCTCCGCCCCTGCCGCGCGGTGCCCGCTGGACCGGGCCGCGCCAGCACCTCGGTCACGGCCCCACTGTATCGTGACAGAGCCGGACGCTAACGGGCGGCCAGCGCCCATTCAGAGGGCGTTAATCAACTCCTGCTGGCCGACCCCCGCCGTCGGACCGGGTCCACCGCTCCCCGGAGAGCCGCCGCACTACAGAGACGGCTCTCCGACGCTGTTGAAAGCGTCTGGTCCAGCTGAAAGGATGGAGGGTAAAGTTGGGCTTCGAGTTATCAAAAGCCTAAAAGGAGTTATCGATGAAGATGTTTCGATCTGCAGGCTCCATAGTCTACAGAAAGGCACCACAACAAAGAGGTGCGAATAAACTTAGGGTAATGCTAGTGACAATTCCAATGCGATTTCAGAGCGATTTATTGTCTCACTCTTACTCTACCGGCATGCAAAGAGTGAAATAGTGTATTTAGGTATGAGGCCTCCTCAGCGTTAAAACAATAAACCAGTGTTTATTTACTCAGCCGTGTCATCATTTTGTTTCATTATGAGCCCCAAAATAATACATTTACAAGATGAACACTCAAGATTCGACAGGAAACCAAATTTTGCACTACGGAAACTTTTCAGCAGCAGCAGCGCTCAACTTTTTAGGAGTACACTTCTCAGATCTACACCATCGATCCGGCTTGATTAATTTCAACCCGCACTGTCGAGGGACCGGGCACGTGGATCAGTAAGTATGAATCACAGGGTTAATGAGTCCTCTCAGGTCATCGTCCTGGAATTGTCATTGGTCGTTCAGCTAGCTGATGATTTCCACTTCGATTACATCCGCTTCCTTTCGCTGTTGACAGTGGATGTTAAACATCCTCACAGTGGAGCCCGTACCAACATCTCCTAGCTGATGACGTAGTTGGGGCTAACGCCAGGAGTATACTAGGTCTCTACTGGAACGCCCGGATCTCTACTAGGACTGTCTTACCGTAGTGCTGCTTGCCATTGCAGTGACGGACAGGCAGGGGCGGACGCAGACCCGAGTTTTGGGGGAGGGGGCCAAACCCATGTCTTCCTCTCCTCCTGGGGGGGGGGGGGGGTGGGGGGACGTGCAATTTGGGTGCTCGACAGACCTAGTATAAGCTACCTCTCCAAGTGCATGATCCCTCTGCTGGGGGGGGGGTGGGAGCGAATATTTGTTTGCTCTTCAGACCTAGTGTAAACATCTTTTTTCAAAAATTCCGGCGTTTGGGGGCCAAAAGGATAGTTTGCCCCCTTCCAGCGCTTTGGGGGCATGGCCGGAATGCCCCCCCCCTGCGTCCGCCAATGCGGACAGGTTGGTAGGAGCTAGAACGCACGTGTGATGCTCTCATCAGAAGTTGTACATGGCTCAACTTTGGGAATTCGAACGTCCGACTCTTGCCAGGTGTCAAATTGGCTTGTCTAAAGTTAAAGCCTGCAGGCATCCTACGTAGCTGAGTCGCATGGCGGGGTCTGATGTAAGCCGATGGTAATTAAATTAGTTCTTTCGAAAAGTTAGTATTTACGGTGGCCCTCATTGAATCACGTACCAAATCCATTCCTTTTTGAAAAACCCGAAAATTACTACCTCAGCACTCAGTTAAGCATGAGAGGGAAAGGGCACCGGATAATTATGGAAACAGTTTCAGCTGTTTTTTGCCCATCTACGAATTTTCCTCGCTGTTTTCCAGGAAACGATAATGTCTGTGATCATAAAGCTAAGGTGACTAAGGTGGCTAAGGTAAAGCTATATGTGACGGCGATTTTGCTGCAATAGTTTTGAAATTTAAATTGGAATTCGGAATACCTAATCTAATTTCACTTTCTTTGTTCACCTATTACACTAAAAGGTAGTGCATGCAGTTACAGCTGAAGTCATACAAATAAAACAAGGCATCGGATGCATATTGATAATGACACGTCTGTCGGTCTGCCACCAGTGTTGAAGGGAACTGCGCGATGAAATATAGGATGGAGGCCTTTTAAAACGGTATAAACATAATAAGAACAAAAATAGTTCGAAAGTTCACCCAACAAAAACAATGTTAAAACGTTCAGATGCGAATAAAACGTGTGTTTTAACAGCTTTTCAATCCTTAGAAAAAATGTTGCCCCGGAAAAATGTTTAAATGAAATATAAGGAGCTATACGTTTTTCCTCTCACAAAATTGTATACATACCTTAAAATGACATAATAGCATAAAAATGTACTGGAGACAAATGATGATGTGGCACGGCCATGAAATCCTTAAATACTCGTAAAGTGGTAAGCCTCATAAAGTGAAATAATCTCGAAAAACCTCATCACGGCTAAGGTAGCCGTGAGTTCGCAGCTCAAAAATGCAGCATGACGTCACGGTGGAGTCCTCGGCACGTGGCGTCAGGCAGAGGGCACCTCCGCCGCGACAGTGCTGAGGACTGAGATGGGGCTGATGAAAACGGCCGCCCTGATGATGACGCCGCGCCGATGACGCCCGATCTCGTTAATGACGCAGCCAGCACGGGGCGTAGGCGCGGGCGATGATGGCTTCCCTGACAGCTTAACGGCAGTCGTGGCCGCCCGGTGCCGACACCGCGTGCCGGCAGACAAATGAGACGGCTTGCTGGAAAATAAATCAGCTCCTGCTCTGATTAATTTTTTCAACGTTGCAGCCCTACCACCTTGGTCGGAAAAATGCCCATCACCATTGGAGGCAACATTTTTGAAGAAGGCAATTGACTTATTTTTCCATTCATTATAATGGTATTCCAGGGCGAGCTCAAAGCTTCCATTGGCATCAGCTTTCACCGCTCGGAATCTCGTGCGTCCGATGCCCAGAACACTCCATCGACAGGTGCAGACAACCGTGGTATTGTACAAAAAATATCGCCGACGCTGACGGACATGCCAGCGGTCTGACTGCTGCTGCTCCCCGCGACGGTGAGAGACCCAACTTCGTCCGCACGGCTAGGAAGGGGAGGGGAAGCATCAGGCAGCTCGCGCGCTGCCGAGACAGGCCAATTACCACAGGAACAGGTGTCGCGACTCGGCGTGTCAGCCACCGCCTCGTTTTCTGCCCGATCACCGTCGCCAAAATAACAGCGCGTGACGAGATCGGGCGGGCGCCTCCACTGCGGAGACCGCCGCCGCGCCGTCGACGGAGATGCGACGTGGCGTCGACGCCGACGTTTTGGGTCACTGGTGGCTGTTTGTGCCCTGATGTCGGGCTGTTTGGGATGAAATCGCAGACAGAATTCCTGGAACGGTTTGTTGGTGGTGGTAAACTTGCAGCACAAGTTTGGATTCAGAGACAGAGGAGTTTTGACTGGTAACAAACGTGCCTGCTCGGCCGACGACTGCGATTCGGAGCGCTGAGCTGATGATGTGATGTGCTGGGTCTGGTCCGGACACAGGGAGACGGCGCGATGATTGAGGAGAATCTGGGGAAAAGCATGACGTCTGGAGGACTGATGTGTACTGAAGTTAGGTGTTCTGATGATAGAGATGTCCTGAGGTGGCCTGAGGCGACGCTTCCTGAGGACGCTGCTGATATGACAACTGAGGACACGCCCTTCGGACAACTGAGGACGCCGCCCCCGCTGATAACCGAGGACACGCCAGATTTGGCAGCTGCTCCGCACTGCCACTGCCCTCGCCAGGGATGCGGTCTGTTCCAGACGCCAGCCCGTAGGCGGGCGAAATTCCCCACCGCATGAGAAAATATCAACGCTGGAAATGAATGTAAACCCATGTAGGCCTCTGAGTCATCCGGTCGCGTGCTTGGCAGCCCAAACACTTCACCGCATCGCTCTCGAAGCGATGAAACGCTGCCGCCCTCGCAAATACCAGATTGTCACCTGTCGCAGCGAGCTGCTTTAACGACAACCTCTCCAGGCCGGGCTATTTCGGCCGGTGGTGATAAACGATCGGCAGATCTGCGGCAGCATTGATAGCCAGATGCGCGAGACGCTCGATGACTGCGAGCCGGCTCGAATGCAGGCCCCCGGCGGGGCCCCGGCGCGCCGGGACCGAGGCGGCCCATTTACGCCGCTTTGATGCATCTGACGGCAGGAAGATGAATACCTCCACTAGCCGTCGGAGTGGCGGCCAGTGTTTCGGAGTGGGAGGCTGGGACTACTCACCCTGCTCGCCAGCACCGCCCGAAATAGACTCGCCGAGTCTAAAAGAGAACACGCAGCTACAGAGCTGATGCTTCTCAAAATGAGGGCCAAACTACCGCGTCTGTGTAGTTTCTCGCGGCGTTGATAAATTTGCCCGCCGTAGACGTTGCGAAAACAGCGGAGGCGGCGCCCTGTGCTATTTCCTCTGGGTTGGCGTAGTCCTGAGAGTGCTTTGCGCGGCCCCAAGCCTTGTTGTGGAGAACAACAAGACGCAGTGTTGACCCACGTCGGGTGAGACTCCCGCGCTAAAAGCGACCGCCGCCGGCCGCACCGCGAACCGCGCCGAGAGGGGAGGGACTGGCGCCTCCGCCGTTCCACGCCGTTAGAAACGTGACATGGCCGTACAAGCGTAGGACTTGTAGTCGTAGTGGTATTTCTTTGGTTGTTTAGAAGGTTTAAAGTGGTGGTTGTTAGGCGTTGAATTAGGTTTCGCGTTTTCTTCAGTTATCAGGATAAAATTACGTCCACATGAAAACATGGCATGCTATTATACAGCTTTAAGCTGTGCTTTTGCCGGTCTTGGGATGTTTTGCGCTCTGCTTTTACATTTTGGCTGCCATTTTAGCTGTCTTCAAATTATTCAAGTTAACTGGTCAACACCAGCATACGGGGACTACGTCTTAGGGAGTCGTCTGGCCTAGTGGCTTATTGTCAGGCCCCAGACAAAAAAGTATTGTATCATGCAGGTTAAATGGTCATCGGATACACCACGGTGAAGAGCTAGATACACCATGGTGGAGAGCCGGGTTCACCACGATGGAGAGCCGGATGCTCCACGATGGAGAGCCAGATGCTCCACGGTGGAGAGCCGGATGCTCCACGGTGGAGACGATGCTCGAGAGCCGGATGTTCCACGCTGGAGAAGCTGCTTCAGCACATATCGCAATGTTTCCTGTGATGAGTGTTGGGAGGGGACCTTATAGAATGATAAAATAAAGACAGCAGTTTGAAAAAAATAAGACACAAATAATGACAGGTTTGATGCCGAGTTTCGGACTCCGAGGAGCCACGGACTCTGAGGAGCCAATAGGCCCAAGGCACATGTTCTCTCTTCACTCTCTGCATCATCCGAGGTCTGCGCGGGACTGAGGGCACCTTACTGACCTGCAGCTTACACTGTGGTACCGCCATCGTGGAGGCCGCATCGGTAACGACAGCACACGACACCGCGTCGCCTTCGACGGCTGCGTGTTTGTGTTGGACACGCACGCACAAGAACGGCGGTGGGCGGCGACGCTGTTACCTTGGCCCCGCTGCCGAAACTGCCAACATCCGGCCTTCGAGGCAGGAGTGAGTGATTGTTCAGCCACCCGAGCGCGATCTGGCTAGACTGGCTCAAGTCTCCTCGATCTAACGCCCGCGGCTCGGGGCAGATTCTCTCCAGACAAAGTGGTTTTACCATTGCCGACATTGTCCTCGACACCACCCCGCAGCGGCAGACAGAAGACGGGGCCGATCGCCGCCCCTGATTACATGGTGTGCTTCAGACATGTACGACGGTATGAGTCGGGAGAAATTATCGAACAAGTGTTTTATGGACTAGAAGTTCTAACGTGCTCCAGCCCTCGTAACTAAAAGCTAGAAACGGAAAATTAATTCAAGTTTTCGTTGTATCCATGGATATAACCGTCTGATGTGCTGGTGTCGTTTTTCTCTCTTTTTCTTTAATTTGGCACTCCGGTAATGACCATGGCCTTCAATGCCCCCTAAAACACCAATGCTGATGATGGGGCGAGCATTCCGCATAAAGAACAACAGCGCCTCTCCTTTGGTATAGTTGGGCGCAAAACGATTTCTGGCGTCGAGGAGCCATATGGCCCAAGATTACCACCGATCATCACCTCTAAGCTCGATGCGCCACCACCGTCGCAGATGCGGCAGCGATTGGCGCGCCATTGTGACGTCAGCAATGTTGACGCCGTCGCCGTCGCCGAACGGAAGCAGCCGCTAATGAGGTCTTTGAGGCCTGCCGTCTGATACCCAGCAGCTTGGCTCAGTAGCCGTGGGCTGGTACCCACTGCCCGGCCAATACACCGACAATACGCTGCCGGCTAATGTGGCCTCGTAATACGCGGCAGCAGCGCCGCCAGGACCAGAAAATTGGCATGTTTTGTTCTAGACTTAGGCAATCTTAAAAGAAAGCAACCTAAAGATATGCACTGGCTGGCGTAGCAAAGCCGGGAAAATGGAGCGCGAGTCCCGGTGTGTAGCTCGGTGTCAGACTCCAATTTAGCCTGCCACTGCAGCTCAATTTATTGTGGCTACCACGTGTCATCCGACTGTCGACCTCTGGGGACGCAAATCTATTGGCCTCCTCCGCATCGACCGCGCCACGTGGCGCTCATGGACCGGCCGCCGTGCCGGCCACCTTTGTTTTCCTTATTTCTCAAATCCAGGTGTGTGGTGTATAATGACGTGCTCTGTTTGGCCCCTTTTATTTGGTTTGTTGAGCGGTTTGAGTTGTGAATGCGATATTGGAAGCTGCCAGTAGGGTTCTGACGACTGTTTAAACGGGAGTATGGCTTTGCGGATGTATTTGTGGTTGTGAGTGGGTAACTTTGCTTATAAAGTTCCAGCACGGAAGGAAGCTTTTAGGAATTTGTTATCACGGGAAGTTGTTTTTCAGAGACAGCCAATAAGTCTTAAATTTCAGTGCTGGCATCGGAGAACCCACCAAACCGACTATTTCTTACCCTGTGACATATACTGAACCGCTAAAATTATTTGATGATAACGCCAGCGTCTATAAAAAGTGGGCTGGGTGGTAAACTGAAAGGGCATAAATAAAAACTTTCATCAAGAGCTTTCCTCTGTTGGCTCGATTTTTAAAATCAACAGTGACCGCAACATCTGTATAGCAGCCTCTTAATTCTCTCATCAAGTTAAAGGCAAAGCCCGCATAGGCTATAAACGCATGGGCGTTGATAGAGTTGTCGGAAATGGACGTATTAAACATAACGGATTTTGCTTTGATGGGATCCTCCTCAAACATTGCAAACGTGCTATGTCACAAAATGTGCAGCACGGTCCGCCTCACCGTTGCGGTCACAGAAAATGAACCATGGTATTTTATCAGTTTAGATCTCACGCCCCCGGGTGTCTTTTGACAAGCACAACGCTGCAGAACCGCACCATTAGGGCCATAGCAATGTACCTACACACGTGTGGAAGTAATTGCCTTCTTTAAAAACAAGTGTCTGATCTTTGCTGGTCGGCTTTGTGCCAATACCAAAAATGAAATTTAAACTCATTTGTTGCCAATTGCAGAGTGTTGTTTGTTGGTTACCCTGGGCCAATACCAAAACTAGAATTTAGTGGTCTTTTGTGCCAATTGCAGGATGGTGTTTGTTGGTTGCCCTGGGCCAACACCAGAACTGGAATTCAGAGTTCCTTTGTGCCAATTGCAGGGTGGTGTTTGTTGGTTGCCCTGGGCCAATACTAGAGCTGGAATTCAGAGTTCCTTTATGCCAGTATCAAAGTTGGCGTTTGCCTCCCACATGTGTCAACACCAGAGATGGTGGCTGTTGGATCATGTATGCTCATAACAGAGATGGTATTTTTGGGTCTTCTGTTCCGATAACAGACCAGGTATTTGAGCTCATCTGCTCCAGCAACAGAACTGGCTTTTCTAGCTTCGCTGTGCCAGTAAGAGACCTGGTGTTTACAGTTTGGAGCTTCTCTGCGCAAATGACAGAGCTTGTGTTTGCTGGCTGCTCTGTGTTTATTGCTTGGCCAGAGTCAGTACCAAGCCCGTGTTTGCCGGCACCTCTGGGCCAATTACAGAGCTTGTGTTTGCTGGCCCCTCTGTGTTTATTGCTGGGCCAGAGCCAGTACCAAGCCCCTGTTTGCCGGCACCTCTGGGCCAATGACAGAGCTGGTGTTTGCTGGCAGCTCTGCGCCAATGACAGAACTTGTGTTTGCTGGCAGCTCGGCGCCAATGACTGAGCTTGTGTTTGCTGGCCCCTCTGGGCCAATGACAGAGCTTGTGTTTGCTGGCTGCTCTGCGCCAATGACAGAGCTTGTGTTTGCTGTCAGCTCGGCGCCAATAACAGAGCCTGTGTTGGCTGGCAGCTCTGCGCCAATAACGGAGTGCCGTGTCGAAGCGGCCAGGTGAGGGCTCATCCGAGAACAACAGCGCGATAAGCGCGTGCGCTGGGCAGCGGGGCACCGGTGACGCTGGAGCTGCTGCTCGGCCTGATGTATTATTCAGCCGTTGTGGGCCGCCACCTCACGCAGACAGGCGGCTGCTTATTTAACCGCTAATGAGGCTGGCGCTCGGCCTGAAAAACCATTACAGATTCATTCTGAGCTGGGGCAAGCTCGCCACCAATGCCGACGTGCTTCACAACCCACCAGAAAAGCAGCTGGCTCAGTGATGCTTCGTCAAGTGGCTGTCATTAATACGTTATACGCCATAGCCGGTCTACAACATCAAACTTTTCTCGCTGTGGGCGGCGAATTTGACGGAGCCATTGCTTCTGAGAGCGCAGCACTGCTGGTATTACTGCGCGCTGCTGGTCCCCAGTTAAGTTATTTACTTGGTGCCTGGAAACTCGGCCGATGGCCTCCCGCCGGCCATCTCTTCTCATGACGGCGGATCTCATGCATTTATTCCGCTCTGGGATCTCCCCCGCTTCGTCTCTGGCATGGCGTTGCCGTTCGGAGTCTTGCTGGCACGTTTTGTTACGACACCCTTGAGAACTCACCAAGGTTCAGGAGTCGCTTCTGTATATCTCCAGCACCTCTAAAACAGAGAAGAATCTAACCGAACGCGAAATGTTACCCCCGGGTCGAACAATTGTTGACAAGAAAAGCTACAGCCTGGTTCCAGTAGCTTCCAGGGCCGGGCCCGGGCCACTCCTGTAGCGGGTGCTGCGCTGTGTGCTGCGACCCGGGGGATGGTTCTACCTCGAAGGAACTGCTGATGGTCTTTTCTCAACTAGATACAGATATTTTTGCGTGCAGGAGAGTAAGGGTTTGAATACATTATGTGATGATATAAAGGACTAAAAAAAGGCCAGCAGTCGACTCAGTGTTGGTGCCAACATCAACGCCGGGGTGCGTTTTTTGCTAGAGAGCTCGTCAAACTCAAACTCCTCCTGGGTTCTGTTTTTTACAGTTTTAAATTGTTCAATGGTCAATTTTAGCACCAAGCTAAACTTTGAAGTGATTTTGCATTATTTTTTCTCGCACGGAATCCGATTTGATGCTTTTGATCGACTTCGCAGCCGTGTCAGCTACCTCCAGAGAGGCAAGGTAGTGTCGTCTGCCTCCACAATGTGGTACTGTGACACCGTGTGCTTGAATTCAAACAACTTTCCTCCAGGCTCGGTTGGGCGATATTGCAAGTTGTTACAGTGTTGCCACACGTGGGTACGTCGACGCCACACAGGCTCTTCCTGGAGCGGCGAGTAGTTTCCTCGTGCCAAAGTTCTAGGACAATAACAAACACGTGAATCGAAAGTTATCCCAGTTGAATGGCCTTGCATATAATGTAACTTAGGGATGTTGAAGACGATAATGTGATTCACTAAGTCGCTAGAGTTTCCTTTATGCTTTACATCACACCAAGCACAATAAGAACAATGGTCATATTTATCATGAGCTGCGTTAGAGCTATTAGAGTTTCGTTGAAATACTCGTAAACATTGAATTTGTCAGTCATTGTGAATCCAGGGGAAGGGTTCTTATATTCAATAGAAGTTTACCAGTAGCTGAAAATTGGATGTTGTATCTATACTTTTATTTACCCTCGGAAAAGCTGGTAAACTAACTGGGTATATATGGAGAAACTCGTTCTCTTTTCTACGCCTCTCACCTTCAATTTTCGATTTAGCAGTGGAACTATGCTGAGTCATGGGGTACAGAGAGTGTTTGAGTATGCATTTGCTTATCTCAATCAGCCGAAACTTCTCCCTTTATGGGTGGTGTGGCAGAGAGTGAGAGGGTAAAAGTAAAATATAGATATCATTACTCATTGCTGAGAAGACAAATATGCATACGGTGCTCCCGTAACCTATTTTAAACTTATTGCTTCAATTCATTTTGGGTAATCATCAACCTGGCCGTTGCAGATTATTTGAGTTAAACTGGAGCAACGCTACTACAAACATGCCGGACAATACAATTCTCAGCATATAGTGGCAAGTAGCAAACTTATACACCCTGCGAGTGCATCTGTGGAAACAAACCCAATCTCAAAGAAGCACTTAATATTTTTTGGAGATATGATTACCCACTAAAGCCCCTGCAGTTGCACTGAACTTGTATGAGACTTGACATGACGTCTTCGAATAAAACCATACCGCTGCTCCGCTCCAGCGCAACAGCATCCCACTTAACCAATGGCACGGTTTGATTGTTTCTCTGAGGGTCCCATCAGAGCTCAGCTTTGTTGCCGCCGCAGGGCAACATTCTCCTCCCACGCGCTTCACTCACGAGACCGCGCTGACCTTTTGACCCGAGGCGCGCTGAGCCCTTACCCAGAGGATGGCGGCGGCGCGCACGCACGTAAAGTCGATATTTCGGAAGGTTTGCGTCATATTATAGCTTTAGTGTCCAGTTTCTGTCAATGGATGTTGCACAGCCTGTGACACAGACCCTTACAAACGTTTACGGGGTGGTTAAGTTGAAAAAGTCAGAGACAGATTGTGAAAAGAACACAGCACAATACAAAACTTGAATGGGAGCACCTGCGAAAGCATCGGGCATGATTCCCCGTTGGGTCATGTTCCTGTTTATCGGAGTTTTCTACGAGTGTTCTGTGCAATATGCAAGAACTAAGGATTGTTGAGACAAGACAACCTCAACAGCAACGATGATAAAATGCCTGGTACAAGCGAACAGGTGATACGATGAACGTGTCGCGATAAACACCCAAGGTGCTGCTGTCATTTTTGTTGCCTGACTGCCATACTTGTGTTGGTTGATTGTTGGTAGCCCATCAATTAGGTGCTGTAGCAGGAACTGAAAAAGCGCTGGCGTCAGTGCCAGCGCCACAGTTTACGATACAAAATCTGACCTCGCCATAACCCTATAACAAACAAAACATACCTGCGTGCGCATCAAATCTGTCCTTGAGTTTCACCGGGAAATGCTGCCATTACGTTCTTATTACCATGATGTGGCCATTTACGTAAAAATCTGGGCTTTTTTGGATAACCAGCATACTCATACTCATTATACTCTAGTATCCGTGAATGGGTCTGTTTTTGTGCTGTTCTTTTTTCCTGCTTATGGGATTAGTAGCTTAATTATATTACGGCAGACCACAGAAATTGTTGTGGATAATTTGAATCAAAATGGCGCTTATGCATATAGAGCTCTCTGCACCTGCATTCATAACACATTCAAGAAGTATTTAAGTAAGTAAAGACAATGGCACATATTCGATACTTTTTCGATTCGACTAGTTTTTTGGTACGGCAGCAAGACGAAAACAATGAAACCAAAATACGCACCAGCGCGTGAGCAAAAAGCTTATATGACTCCAGACCCTCAGCTGTCTCGTAGGGCCAACGTGCAACAGGTTAGCCTCGCTCCCCGTCCAAAAAAAACAGCACATAAAAACGTAAATAAAAAAATATACTTCATTCAGGCCCCACAAAGCAGTTACGCGGATGTCACAACTACATAAACAACGGAAGCGACTCCATGGTATTCAAAAAGGCCGTATCTATCATTCGTTGAACATTCTAACATATTCCACTATCAGTGATCTGCTGAATATTCTTTGAATGCGTTCTAACTAACCGAGTGGCTTAGTGGTGTAGGACTTCTTTCTGGTTTCTTTGTTTCTTTTTAATTTTAGCTTGGTGTGCCGCGACTTTTCCAAGGTCATCTTTGGCTGCTAATGTAATGGAATGTAATGTAAAAACGTACCAGACGCCAAAACAATCATTCAAACCTGAAGAAACAACAGAATATATACATTCGCTTGCCCTTCATAGATGATCAGCTCAGTAGGTCTGTAAATCAAATCGTTCGTTTGACCAACCTAAGGATTAAAATTGCATGGTATTCGGGCCCATCACTAAAATCTAAACTCGTTAGGTCAGCGCTTAGCCCTCCCCAACGTCCTTCTGATAATAAGCGCTGTCACACATGCAAAAACGGCTTGAGGGCAAAATGCAGCATCAAGAACGGAATTTACAAAATCTCGTGTCGTTCCTGTGCCTCCGAATTTTACATTGGTGAAAGTTCACGTCCTGTAAGGGAAAGGTTTAATGAACACCTGAGCGACGACGTCTGAGCTTCGACGTCTAAATACACCCTTAGGAGAACATATGATAAATTTTCACCCAGCCATGGAACAGAAAGATACTAACGACAACTTTTCCATAGAAATTCTCACTACTACCAAGGACAACACAGACCTCAAAATGGCTGAGGGAATCCACATTCGAGAACTAAAGCCTACTATGAACAGTGTAATTTACCCGTGGAAATTAATTTGATTCAGTGGTGTCGCAGTTGTCGCATTAAACCTCTCCCAAAAAAATAACAAAATGTAATACCATGTTCCTTGCGTTTATTTTTCAGCCCTTTAAGAGTGAAGTTTTCCGGACTGTAAACCATGTATACTGTGTCACGATGTTGGATTATTTTTTGCTGATATTTCTGTAGAAATTTTATCACTCCAAGAAGATGGCGTAAGCCGAAACTTGTCGGATTTTGTAATACAACTAAAAAAAGTATAAATTCATTTTTTCCTGGTCAATGCGTTCATAATATATTAATTTCAGTTCTAGCTCACAGTCATTTTTGGTGTTAACGTTCGCAAAGTTATGAGCTCAGTGGTGTTGAAATTGACCATTATCTGCCAAATTATTATTTTTATTTTAGATCTAAATTCACACTGAAAGAATAGATACAGTAATAATCGGAGCTTTCGACTTCAAGTCATCTTCAGCAATGATACATTTTTGAGCACAAAAATTCAAAAAGACAAGCCCACGCTTAGGGGCAACCACTTCTTCCTGCAGAATTAAAAACACGCATTCATACACAGTATACATATCAATATTTTCTTTCCTAAAACAGTCATATATACATATATATTTTTTTACATATATCACGCATCACAAGACCAACTAGATTTTTGCTTTGTAATTATTATTATATATAGGATTTGTGGGTGATAGGCCAAGAAGCTGACATGGTATTCATTTTGGGTTCAAGATCACGTATAAAAATGGATTCCTTGATTTTCGTTTCTGCGACGTCCCGGTTAACACTTAAAATTTCGATCCGGAATAGGGAATTAATTTCATTATCACTTAGGTCTTTATGATAGTGTAATATATGATCACCGAAGGGCGTGTCCACTCTATGTAGGCGAGCATCACCTAAATGTTCGTTTAGACGGTACCTAATGGGTCTTTTGCTCTCGCCTACCTATGAATGGACATTCCCTAACTGCTCACATTTAGTGCAGGTGGCCTGATAAACAACGAGCTGGGTCATACATTTGCCCCGAAGGCCACACTCACAACCATGACAGTGTTTGTTTCCAGCTGGACAGGGAGGATGCATCAGAGCAGATCGTATCAGTTTTTGTTTTAGGGGAGTTCCGGAAGTCCAGGATATGCGGATGGGCAATTTTGAGGCTCTGATGATTCCTTGTATCCGCTTAGACAGTGTATCATTAACGAACGGCAGGCGCATGTAAATGACATCAGTACGACATTTTTTGTTCTTGTAGGGGCTATTGTGTGACTTAAGAGTTGTAGAATCATTTGATGCAGAATTCTTTGTACATGATAAAAAAATATATATATATAACTGTTTTAGGAAAGAAAATATTGATATGTATACTGTGTATGAATGCGTGTTTTTAATTCTGCAGGAAGAAGTGGTTGCCCCTAAGCGTGTGCTTGTCTTTTTGAATTTTTGTGCTCAAAAATGTATCATTGCTGAAGATGACTTGAAGTCGAAAGCTCCGATTATTACTGTATCTATTCTTTCAGTGTGAATTTAGATCTAAAATAAAAATAATAATTTGGCAGATAATGGTCAATTTCAACACCACTGAGCTCATAATAACAATGCTGCTGCCAACTGTTCTCCGCATACTTAGTTCGCAAAGTTGTTGCTGAGATTGTGGCATGGGTGCGCCTGGTTGCATATTAATTGGGCAGCGGAACTTAAACAAATATGCTATTTCAAACAGTTTCCACGAGGCTCATTTGAGCTTTTTTTGCTGCAGTAATAACATTCCTTTCGTAAATTTAGGCATTTTACGCTAGGAAACTTGAGGTGCAATTTCGAGACAGTTGCTATCTACTCCCCACGTAACTTATGAGTGCTGTAAAAATGTTGTTTATCGTATGAAAAGTTAATTTGTTCCTTGATACTCTCAGTGCAGCCTCTCTTAGATCTAAGTGCGCCATAGAATATGAGTAATGTGTGAGGCATACAAGTGTCGTGCGAAGCTGAAGGACTGTGAACGGGACGTCGTTCTCATCGCGGTGGAAGCGCCACTGGCTGCTCATCCGGCAGCGGATAGCGAAGATGTTTCAAAACAAATCCTGGAGCATTCTTCGTGTTGCGCGATAATTATCATACCTGCAGCATTCGACATCATTAAATACGTTTCTCGTTCACCCTTATTTCAATAGTTCAAACAGCTTCTGAATGATATATTTTTGCGACGTTCATACGACGGTGCAGTGAATAATTGCGCAGATTCCATATTATGTCTTTCGGTGAAGGGTTCGCGTGTTTTTTAGTCGGTTCTTTCCCCAGGAAGAGTTGCATAAGCCTGTTTTGACAGTCTGGAAGGGCTTCGACAGCAGTTTGTAAAGCATCGACCCATACAAGTTATGCATAGCTGGGGAGAGCCGACGCTGTTCGTAGTCTTCTGGCATCATTTCATTGAGTTGTCGTTGTCGTTGTTAAACTTGTCACCAGCATCTAAGATAAGCCTTGTTCGATGTTGCGTGAAGTCAAATGTCGGGGCTTAAGTGACGTGGATCTTACATTTTTTATTACTGCGTCAGTTCACTCTCTTTCTTTGCAGTAAACTGCTATCAAAATGATAGTGTGTGTTTTGGTTAGGGTTTTGACCATATTTTGCAAGATTTTGAGCACTAAGGCTCTTTAACAGAGAAAAAGTTTAAGAAAGTATATTTATTTTGAACAAATGCGGAGGAATAAGAGTCGTGCTTCATAACTCTATAGTCCCACTGGTCATCTTCTTATCCTCGTCCATACTTTACTGTGACAGTAATATATTCAGCCACAAAATCATGCAAATGTGTCCAATTTGTATTGCAAATGCTTTGCCATCAAACACAGTCATTTTTCTTGCCTTTTTGCTTGCTCTTAAGACGTAGACTGGAAATATCTGGAATGAAAATGTGAAGATAAATTCCTGGCAGCCACTCTTAGAGTTTTATAAATGCAACACAGGAAAAGTGCAGCATTTACGACTTTTATATCATATCCGCAACCGTTCAAACATAAACGCCTACCTATAGGTCTTGTTCAATCCCTCGACAATAGTAATCTCTCTAGATAGTGCTCAATAAGAGAGAGCTAAGACTAGCAGTGCCCAAGGCCAGGTCAAGGAACGAGTGTCTGACCGTTGGCGCTGACCTCGAGGCATGCTGACATTAGCGAGCGTGACGTCACCGTACCAGAAAACTAAATATGCGCTTGTGACTTGTTGTCAGAACAGTTTTAGCTCTCGACGTATAATTGAGAACTAGTGAAAAAGACTTGCGCTCTCCGTAGAGGGAAGGCAAAACTAAGCTTTAATTTCGAACCGGTAGGGTGTTATCGAGGAAGACAAGCAGCCCTATGGGGGAGGAGGGAGGGGGGGCGAGGAAGACAAGCAATCCCGGAGGGGCTCGGCAGAGTGTATTTTTATCACAAGCTTTGTGACATTTCCAGAGCTGAAATGCTACAGCCATGATGTTGCAAGCACGTGTGCTCGGAGTTGTGCAGTGCTGAATGATATAACGACAGGTAATTAAGACTTCTGGATTTGCGAATATGTCAGTGATCACTAGCCTTCGGGCACGGCAGTGTTTTCAGGGCGCCCAACTTTCCACCCGGGCTGTTGTTGCCAATAATGAAGCTGCCGCTGCTGGTGATAGGTTAGTACATACCTAGGACTTTCTGAAAGGGGAGACATGCATGACCACCAAAGTTTTCCGACATAGGAAGCATTTACTGCCGCGTAAATACAGCAAATGCTATGCTTCTTCTCTGGAAGATTCTATTTTTCATTTAGGGAATTTTTGTGTGTGTAATCCTATCCTGAAAATTCGATTTTTGAGCCTTTACATTTTAAAATAAACTTAGCTTTTATTCATCAATATAGTTCTGGCCGGAGGTAATCAAAAGATCTCAGTCATATTGGAAAACAGAAGGAAAGTACGCGACAAAGGGCAAAATAAGGTTCCCTTCTGCAAAGGTGCCTGAGTTATATTTTACAAACCTCAACCAAAGCTCGGCATGGTCCATAGCTACCCAACTGCAGTGGTGGGCTTTATTACCCGGCCCGTGGCTTCCCAACTGCAGTGGTGGGCTTTATTACCCGGCCCGTGGCTACCCAACTGCAGTGGTGGGCTGTATTACCCGGCCCGTGGCTACCCAACTGCAGTGGTGGGCTGTATTACCCGGCCCGTGGCTACCCAACTGCAGTGGTGGGCTGTATTACCCGGCCCGTGGCCACCCAACTGCAGTGGTGGGCTGTATTACCCGGCCCGTGGCTACCCAACTGCAGTGGTGGGCTGTATTACTCGGCCCGTGGCTACCCAACTGCAGTGGTGGGCTGCATTAACCGGTCCGTGGCTAACCAGCTGCAGTGGTGGGCTGTATTACCCGGTCCGTGGCTACCCAACTGCAGTGGTGGGCTGTATTACCCGGCACGTGGCTACCCAACTGCAGTGGTGGGCTGTATTACCCGGCCCGTGGCTACCCAACTGCAGTGGTGGGCTGTATTACCCGGCACGTGGCTACCCAACTGCAGTGGTGGGCTGTATTACCCGGTCCGTGGCTACCCAACTGCAGTGGTGGGCTGTATTACCCGGCCCGTGGCTACCCAACTGCAGTGGTGGGCTGTGTTACCCGGCCAGTGGCTACCCAACTGCAGTGGTGGGCTGTGTGCTGGACCGGGGAGCTGCCGGAGCCCGCAGGTCCTCCGGCGGCGCCGTTTGCTGGTGGGGTCTGTTTGTTTGTCGTGTGCGCGCCTCTCAGCGTTCGTCGGCACCGGCGCGGACAGAGCCGCTGTGTTTGCGCCGCGAGATGGAGAACCAGTGCTGACGGAATACCAGGGCACGCCAGCCTCGTAATCGTGACCCTTCCCTGACCGTTGTACTGAATTCACTCTGCGAAATATCTACAAATGCTGCCGATATATAAAAAACTTTGATCCTTATTGGTATCATACTGTACAAACTTTTGGATTATAACTATTATATGTCATATCATTTCAACTATTTTTCAAAGAAACGTTATGCATTTTGAGCAACATCATCAGTTGCAATGTTTCCAACGGTCTCAAATGACTCGGCTACGCCTCAGCATTGATAAAGTCATGCTCGCTCACAGTGTGTTGCTGGCTTTTACTGCTGCTGACACCAGTACTCAGAGACGTTTCAGCAATTCGTCAGGCAAATATGCACAGTGGAGCTCGGGTAATCGCGTGGGACGGAAATTGCGCTCTGTTATTCATGACGGAAGTGGGGAGAGACTGTGTTCGTCCGATAGTGGCTGGGCGCTGACTGCTGAACCACACTCGTTATAGTGATGGCACGCACGTGTATATTGAAACGCTTCCATGAAATTCATGGCCGATAAATACCGCGATCTAAGTCGCTACTTAGCTCTTGTCAGAATTACAGCAGGGAACGATTCAAAATGACGGTTGACGATTTTGACATCTGATGAACGAAATATTCGCGTTAGTTTGTGATCGTGTGACGCAGCATTGTTCCACATGCTTATAAATACGTCATTGTGAGGTAAATTATTGCATGCCGTACCATGGGCGTAGAGGTTTGATGTGCTTCAATCAAACTGTACATGAATGTGAAGACATTTCTCTGACAAAAACTCGGACCAGTCATCCCTGCGAGCAGCGGAGAACCCTTCAGCGTCCACCAGGCGCGCCCTCTCTGTAATCCGCGGAGCGTGCGGCTCCGGTGGGCATGGACGGGCGGCTGGAGCGGTCTGGGATAGACCGGAGCACGCGGCAGGTTCCCGCCACCGCCACCACTGCCGACGCCCCAGGCCATGTTGCAAAAACGGCCGGCAAAGGCCAGTCACCCGAGCCGTGCGCCGTCGCCGGCGGAACGGCATGGGGCGGTCAGAGGCGCACCCAGGGAGACGGAGATGGGGGGCACAGTAGGACACTGGTATACAGATCAGAGGGAAATCCTCTTCCCCCAGTCAATGTATGTTTTAAGGGATATTCTGTCACTTTTATAACGGGATTTGACTTGAGATAGTGTGTAAAGCACGCCGTAAATGTTCATATCTGGCATCTCATTTGTCTTAGAACTTACTATTTTCGGAGAAATGGGATCTGAAAGAGAGCCCCTCAGCCCCGCGCCGGCCGCAGCCACCACCGGCGACGCGCTGTTCAGACTTACGGCTAAGAGGAGGATTGGGAGGGAGGTGGGGGACAGTCGGTTTGGAAAGAAAAGGGTTGTTTCTCCTTAAGAGGTGAGTTCTGAGAGAGATTAAAAGATGAAGTCAGAGGTTTATCGGTATGCTCTTTGCCACTGATAGCTCTGATCAAAACCCACGAAGGTGCAATATTCCCTTAACGGAAAATGCTAGTAAAGGTTTCTAGAAAAACTTGAAGTTGTTATAAATAGGGTAAGAGCGGGTAAGAGTACGCAGGAGATAAGAGTACGCAGCAGCTGTTTTGGTTACTTAGCAACCACTGAGATGGTGGATACCCTGGTATAAAAAAGCAAGGTCAGTGCCTAGGCTGCACACCAAAATTCAACGTGCTCCTGTTCTTTTCGCGGGAGTACAGAGCAAAATAAGTTTTTGGGCACCCTTGAAGTAATATTTCTTAACTGGGTAAACTTGTAGACTATGCTTCTATTATCAAAAGTATTGTGTTGCGGTCTGTCATCAGTAAGAAGGCTGAGCTAGGAGCGTGCTCCAGGACCGGAGCTCACGCTAAAATGCCTGCCAACATGTTTATGAAGACCTTCTTCCCAAGGGAGCATGTCCGGCAAGAGTACGCGGTAGACCATTGGGCAAGAGTGCACATGCTTAAGAGATAGGAAAATTTAATTTTCACTCGGACCAGAGTCTGTAACTCATATTTGGAAAGCTAAACGTTGCAACATAGTTCTTGTATATTCAGAACGATATAGAATTATACAATCGCCTAGTTTGGCGACAAAAAACTTCGCGACATGGCCTATGCACCTAAAGCACTGCGGGGTATCAATGCGTACTCCAGCTTCCTTTCTTGCGTACTCTTACCGACCCACTCCGGCAAGAGTACGCACGTGACATTTTATTTTGGATGGGCTCGTGACAAGTTCCTTTCAGAGACATCCAGTTGAAACATGGACCATACATAGACAATTCTTCAGGCTAAACAACCACATAAAGATTTTAGCTGTTAGACTTATAGGAGAAAAGTGAAAGCCCGTAGAAAGTTAAGTGCGTACTCTTGCACGGACTTCCCCTATGGGCGGTGGGTGATTTAGACGAAACATGCTTTGCTCTCCGTTCTCTGATGTATAGCAAGTCATAATGTTCACTCTCAGATTCTTCGAGGAGTCTCGTTGTCTTGCGGTTGTCTCCGCTGGAAGTCGCCTGCGGTCGTCGTCACGCCTCTGATCTCGTGCCTGGGTGCGCTCCTGGCAGCAGGAGGTGGCCCGAGGCTAGTTCCGAGCGCAGTGACCGGACACCCACCTGTGGGAGGGTGCTGTTGCACAAGTGGAAGCACGCTCTCTCGCCTCCGCAGATGATGCCGGGCCCTGAACCTGCTGACTGACAGAATGAGTCAGCCTAACCGGCTCTGCGGACAATCAACACAGGTGTTGAGCATGCATTCAGATCATGATTCGTCACATGTTCGTCGAGGCGATAAATGAAGGGCGAGATAGAGAGCATCGCCCCAATTCTGAACCAAAGCCGACTAGCACAAACATAGTCACAAATCTGTTAAATATCTGACTTGCTAGCTTTAAAATATGTGACATTCCTGTGTGCTGTACACCGAACACAGCATCTGAGAGTGGAGCAGCTCCCTTCCCTCTCTCCAGCTGCCCCCGGCGCCGTGATAGAGACAGGCTGGCCGTGAAACTTCGACGACTTCGTGCCGACGCCCCGCCCGGCCGTAAACACAGGGGCGCTCCCAGCGCTTCTGCACGGTGGGGTTCAACCTGATCAGCACTGTTCCAGCTCGTATTTCACACAGCGGTGGAGTTGGATTTCACATAGTTTCGCACGATTTGAAGGTTCCATTACTATCTATTAGAACCATAAACCCATTTCATTGCGGCTCTCCGACTTATTTACTGTCACGGAGTCAGGAAATTTATCAAGGGATTAGTCAAAGGGAGTTTGCACACTCAAAGCTCAAAGCTACTTGCAAAGCTGTTCAGAGGAAATTCATATAAGATGCCTTAGTTGGACTGCTCGCCTCCTGGTGCCGCTGCTGCCGGGTCCACATCCCAGCCGCCGGGGGCGATTATCCGCCTCAGGCAATCGAGCGTCGATAGACCGGTAGGGCCATCAGCCGGGTACGCGTGTCTCATCAGAGTAGATGGAGCTGGTGGACGAGCCGCGTCAAATTACAGCCCGGCCAGACCAGACGGCCGAGCAGAGGTCTGAGCGGAACTGACCCTGGTCTGGGCAGAGGTTAAATCATAGAGGGCTGACCCTGGTCTAGGGCAGAGGTTAAATCTGAGAGGGACTGACCCTGGTCTAGGGCAGAGGTTAAATCTGAGAGGGACTGACCCTGGTCTAGGGCAGAGGTTAAATCTGAGAAGGACTGACCCTGGTCTAGGGCAGAGGTTAAATCTGAGAGGGACTGACCCTGGTCTAGGGCAGAGGTTAAATCTGAGAGGGAATGACCCTGGTCTGGGACAGAGAAGGGGTGTGACCCTGGTCTGGGACAGAGGAGGGGTCCGAACGGGACTGACCCTGGTCTGAGGCAGAGGAGTGATCCGAGTAGTACTGGCCCTGGTCTGGGGCAGAGGAGGGGTCCGAACGGGACTGACCCTGGTCTGGGGCAGAGGAGGGGTCCGGGCGGGAGTGACCCTGGTCTGAGGAAGAGGAGGGGTCCGAACGGGACTGACCCTGGTCTGGGGCAGAGGGGTCCGGGCGAGACTGACCCTGGTCTGAGGCAGAGGGGTCCGGGTAGGACTGACCCTGGTCTGGGGCAGAGGAGGGGTCCTAACGGGACTGACCCTGGTCTGAGGCAGTGGCAGGATGACCGAGACTGAACGCTTCATGATGGGTAAAAGGCCCACAGGTGTAAAACCAAACGGTTCACGGTTCTCGCTCAGTTCAAGTTCGCACAGGGGATGAAAGCACCCATGGTACGGGTAGACTGAGTCCCTAGGCTTGTCCCTTTTGAAACGGCTGGTGTTCGTGGGTGTGTGTGTGTGTGTGCAACTTCTTGACATGGTAACCCCAGCTGGAGGGATGTGATCCTTCCGAATTAGATGTACCACTGCTCAAAGTGGCCTAAAACCATCCAAAACGATCGCGCCATGGTGGTAGAGTGTCAATTCTGAGGTCAGCCTGGTGCGATACTAGTATCTTACAGTCATGACCCAACAGAGACTTGAATTGCAGTCTTTATCGCTATGAAGAAGTTTAGAGAAAAGGCTGCACTAGGACGGCAGGAGCATTGCTGCTATTCAGTCTTTACCTGGTCTGGTGCGAATCATGCATGCAATGTAAACCTCATTGCAAAATCAACAGTGTCAGTCGGTCTGGTGCAGCTAGTTCAAAGGCGCTGTTGCACAATACCGGATTTTAACCTCGTATTCAGGTCAAGCAAATGCCTACCTTTATGTGGGATCATAACACCCTATTTGCCCGGATGCCCGGATACAAACAATTAACCCTAACGCTTCTAGTTGTCTTCTACTCGTACATGCTACAATCTTTCTAAAACTGTGAGTTTCTATTTCTTGGCCCTAGGCTGTCCTTTTATGTCACTTTTCCGGCCAAAACGAGAACACTTGATTCTTGATGTCATTACTTTCAGTTATAAGTTCCAAGCGTTGTTTTCGAATTGGTGTTGTTGAATGCCTTTGAATTGTCAAGTTTTGTCGATTAACGGACTGACTTTGAAGAAAATTGTCCGCTTCTTGCATCGTCCGCTATTTCTGCTGCAAATAAGAAGGCAATGTTGGGGATCGAAAACCATGTATTGGCATGCTAATTTGGCGAAACACTCACGTGGCATAACACCCCCAGAATGCAAGAGAGAGACGTAGGACAGTCTTCTACACAAAAGACCCTCACATTATCCTCACTACAAGGTTTGACTGCACAAACTACACCAACACTCTTTCTGGTCATCTTCTCTTTGCATATCGGGGCCTCTTGAACGGCCGAATTTTCATCTGCGCATTCTGTAGATAAAGGTTGGCGTTGCCAGCTTTTCTCAGCCAGTGCATGTTGGCCACGTGCTTGATGTTGAGGTAGGTGAAGCCGCAGTTTCTGTGCCAGAAGGGCCCGTCATGGTTGGCGCAGTTATGGTCAGTGTGTAGGTCGTTATCCTGGTCCCCCGTCGAGAAGGTCATGTTGTTGATGAAGGAGAGACTGTCCCCTGCTGTTCCAGTGTATGAGCCGAGGTGTATACGGTATTTATACGACTCACTGTCAATTCTAAAATAGTCGTACAACGCATAGAGCCGAGCTCCTTCAATATCCTGCATGTCAACTTTGAGCTCATATTTCCACCCTCTTCTATACGTTAAGATATGGAGCCACTCATTTCCAAGCCAAAACGCTCCATTTAAGTTGCCAAAGCCTTTCTTATAATCGATCCAGTCTCGATCGAAATCTTCATGAGCTTTGTAAATGTCACGTCTGTGAAAAACCGTCCATTTGCCGTCCTTCTGAATATCGCAGTACACAGTAAGGTTCCGTGTCTTGCTGACACGGATAGTTTGAATTCCGCTCGGGGTTTCGTACGGAAAGTCATCGCAATCTACGGCCATCTTGCTGGTGGGAATGGGGAGTGGCGGCCGAGACACGGCTAATAAATTGTACAGGAGACAGGTGCAACATATTGCAGCAAATGGCCAGAGGCGCTTCATAATGCAGCAAGTTGGAAGTTGCAGTGCCAGTGTCTTGAGTAATTGAGTGAGGAACTGAATCCGACATACAGGCGATGAAAATAACTCACGTTGCCTGGACCACATAACGATCGTAAGCTGGATTTATGCTGCTGGATAATTTTGGGGTAAATGCTGTGCGGTATGCGTGAAAATATGTTATAAACAATAACTGTTTCTGATAGTTGCAATTACTTTTCAAGACTAGAGAAACGCATTGAAACTGAAAAATAAATTAAACCGTATCTGACAAGTAATGATAAACAGTTGAATATTTTCTAGGAGGGTCAGAATCTATTAATAAAATAATGCCAATTCTGAACGTGATGTTGTAAGCTGAACCTTCTTAAACTTTAAAGATCACAAATATACCATTTTGTATTAATCTGGTCGAAAAGAACTTATGAAAAGAAGCACTCTGGAGCCTGCATGACGACAGTTCAATGTTTTTTATTCTGTTTTTTAATGTTCCAGATCTTAGACGTTTAATAGTACGTCTCCATGCCATTTCCGTGTCTTTCCTAATTTCCATGCAATTTCACTTTATCTTCTTCACAGCTCTGCTTCAAAAATGAAAACAGCTCGAGATAGTTTTTCTATCCTAGCCTGTAGACTCATCTTTCAAAGTAAAAACCTTGCAGAAATTAAATATTTATGGTGTGTTTTGCGGCACGGGCTGCTCTCATTCATCATCTGTCGAAATTGTGGTGGTTCCAGGGCTTTGGCCTTCAGTAAGCGACTTTAGCGGCATACATTGATGATAAATGCCTGACAATAATTTATGCGTGGCAAGCGAATTTTATTTTGTTCCGTCAACAGAGTTGCTGGAAACACTAGCAACGGCGCTTAGCTATAAATTTCCGTCAGACCTTGCACTGTAGTCTTCGAATTTTATTTTGTTCCGTCAACAGAGTTGCTGGAAACACTAGCAACGGTGCTTAGCTATACATTTCCGTCAGACCTTGCACTGTAGTCTTAGTTCAGGTTGCCCAAATACCAAGGCCCCAGATGCTTTAGTGCTACTAGCCGTGACGAAGCATTGAAATCAAGAACAAGATGAATGGTACCTTAATTTTATTTATAAAGCAAGGTAATGAAATTG
Organism: Lepas anatifera; assembly: GCA_034440635.1. Classification (NCBI taxonomy): domain Eukaryota; kingdom Metazoa; phylum Arthropoda; class Thecostraca; family Lepadidae; genus Lepas; species Lepas anatifera. Next base: position 506,402 of record JAOTON010000218.1, on the reverse strand, counting down.
ATGGTCCCATTGTCAGCACAACCCAGTCGAGTCTGTGTCAGTGTAGGCGCGCCCGGCAGGGTGACACGATGCCGGCGGTATGTCGTGACAGCGATGGCTGTCTGTCAGTGACAGATGAGGCAGGGTACATGTGTGATCCAGTCACGCAGACCGCTGATGGAGATCGGCGATGCCAAATTGTATCAGCTCGTGTGTCAAATGCTGACGAAGTGTGAATGATGGTGCGCATTATATGCGTAAGGCACCATCTATAATGAATATTAAGTATAGTTGGTAAAAAAGTAGGCGAAGAGAAGCCTTATGTTATTGTTCTAAGGAAGGGATATAAATGGAATAAACCCTCGTTCATTATTGTCACCACTGTTTTGAAGGCGGTCCCGCAGCGGCGACGATTGCGGCGCGCTAATGGCGCGGTTCTGGCGCGGCAAACACGTGTAAGATACCGGGCGGGCGGCTAGCGCAGCTGCGGCAGAGCTGGCGCAGCTTTTGGCACGGCTGCGGCGAAGCGTGACCGCGCCACCGACGAGTGCCGGGCTCACGCGAGCGCTCGGCACGTCCGGCCAGCGCAGAATACACAACACTGCCGGGACAGGGCGCTGTTTCTCGCACGGTTGTTTCCTAGCCTGCTATAATCTAATGGAATTGATTGGACCGCCTAAGAAAAGTTGAATATTTTCGGATTATTTAGTATAAAAACTATCTTGTAAAATTCGAATCCCCGAAAGGTGCACCACGACAGCAGCGTACTTACCCAGGGTACTTTAACTACGGGTACAACCAAGTTTCCTTACTAAATCTAGTCCTCCCCTGATGACGTCAGGTAACATTCCTACTTAATTCTAGAATAATCTACCAAATTTTGGGAGGATCGGTTGGAATATACCAAGTTTGGGCGTAATTTGGCAGCAATCTAGTACAGATCTAAGCGCACCTCTTTCACCCATTAAACATCATCTTCGATCAAAACGGCGAGCGGCGTAATTCACGGTCATATTTTCAAAAAAAATCCAGAGCCTTCAAAGAATTTGTTGCAAGGGATCAATCATTTATATGATTGATGCGAGCCTAGATGCATTTATGCAGCTATGAACAGCGATTTTGACAAACGTACCAACAGAGATAAATTAGCATAATAGAGATAAATTTTTAGCTTGTCAAACGCAATTTTAGATACCTTCTATCACGTAAATTCACATTATCAGCACCCACACGCTGAAAATCTTACCGCTTACTAAAAAATGCAAAAGAAGCGTCGAGTCGGTAGGTACTAGCAGGATAAAGCCGCACCAGTGAGCGACCATAAACCTGAACCAGTGAGCGACCATAAACCCGGGCCCGGGTGCTACGAATCCTGTCTTCATGGAAACTGAGCATGATTTGAAAATATCTAGCATTAATATTAATAGTATCACAGCCGAAAATAGAAGGGACGAGCTAGAAACATTTGTGAGTCAAAACAACATAGGGGTATTTGGCCTTGTAGAAACTAAACTAGATGATTCTATCGACAGTTGTATGTATAACTTAAGTAACTTTCATAGCCCCCTTGCACGTCATAGAAATAGAAAAGGAGGAGGAGTCTTACTGTATTGTCATTCAACACTTGCCATTGTTAGACTTCAGATTTAGAATTAGGTAACATTGAGTGGGTATGGGCGAAAATTAAACTGAAAGATTTGCTCTTAATAGTATGTTGCACGTACATTCCTCCAAACTCAAACGCTCAAGCCCAAGAGCTATTTCTTGAATACTTAGCGGAAAGTGTAAATCAAGCAAAAGGATACAACCCAACATGCATAATAGTAATGGGGGATCTAAATGCTGGTAACATGTATTTAAAAAACAAAAATGTACCCCATTCTCCACTGACACATTTTGAACGGAAATTAGAGGCAACAGCTGACTCTCTAGGACTATCTCAAGTAATTGAAGAGCCCACCAGAGTACAGGAGAAACTCAAAATTTACGCGATTTGTGTTATGTTGACAACAAGCAAATAATATCCAATGGTGGTGTCCTGTCATCTTTTTCTGCGCTTGATCATTTACCGGTCTATGTTTCAATTAAACAGAGAATTGCTGCCCCGCAGATACAGTATAAAACAATGTGGGATTATAGTAAGCTGATGCACAACGACTGACCAACATTCTCACGACGACAGACTGGCAGGACATACTAGACAAAGACATGAACACTGCAGTGAACTTGTTCACAAACACCCTAAAAAACGCGGCAGCAGAAACAATTCCCTTAAAAACTATTACTTTCAAATCAAAAAGACAAACCATGGATGACTAAGTCCCTTAAATCTGCGATGAGAAAACGAGACCGACTATTTAAACAAGCAAAAGCTATGCAGGCCCAGCATAAAGATCAAAATCATCCAGAGACAAAAATTGCCTGGCAAAGGTGGCGGTCGCAGAGAAACAAGGTCACAAACGACACACGCCAAATTAAAAACCACTATATCCTTTTGAAAACAAACCAACTCATTCAGTATAAAAGCAACCCTCACAAGTATCATTCTATCTTGCGAGAACTGACTGGCCGTAAAATTAAAAGTGAAATCCCCCTTTAGTGAGAGAAGATGGAACATTGATCAACGACGATGACCAGAAGGCCAACATGTTAAACAATTATTTTGCTTCCCAATCAACACTAGACATAGAAGAGCCCGAGACAATTATTACTCAGCCACCAGACTCCCCTGTCCCAGAAATTGCTCCCCTGGTGGTCACCGAACGCGAAGTACTACATGAATTAAATAAGTTACAGCCCCATAAATCAACCGGTCCCGACGAGATCCCAACTAAACTATTAAAACTTACCGCAATCCTCATAGCTGACCCACTTACGAAGCTTTTCAACAAATCTCTTCAACTCGGTATTTTCCCGTCAGCATGGAAACTCGCCAATGTAAAACCCATTTTCAAAAATAAGGGGTCCCCATCCGACATTTCTTGCTATAGACCGATCAGCCTTCTATGCTGCCTATCTAAAGTTTTTGAAAAAGTTGTCTTCCGAAAAATATACAAACACTTGTCAGAAAATAGCCTCCTTACTGACAGACAAAGTGGATACCGTCCAGGACACAGTACGCACATGCAAGTATTTTTATTTGACACACAAACTAAACGAGTCATTAGATGAGGGACGAGACTTCACTGCAGTGTACCTTGACATCTCGCGCTACTTCGACAAAATTTGGCACAGAGGACTTTTAGAAAAATGCAAACGTGAATTCGGACTGACTGCGGCTTTAGACTGGCTCACATCTTATCTCACGGACAGAAGACAACGTGTTAGCTTGCAAAATTCCACTTCGTCTACACTCTCACTAAATGCAGGCTGTCCTCAGGGATCTGTTCTTGGCCCCCTCCTCGCCCTCCTCTACTTAAACTCCCTGACAAAACAAACGACCCAGACATACTTTGCTTCGCCGACGACACATCCTTGTATGCGGCTCATTCTACCGAAACATTCATCGCCACCCAAACCACACTTCAGGCAGACCTAGACAAAATATATAGTTACGGAAATAAATGGTTTATTACTTTTAATGCACTAAAGACAGTTCAGCAAACATTTTCTTTAAAAAACAAACCACAAGTCCCAAAACTCACCTTTGGTGGTGAACCAGTACCAGTGGTGGAAAAACACAAACACCTAGGAATTACTCTTTCTCATGATTTAAAATTCAAAGAACACATAAATCAAATTATCAAAAAAGTAAATATAACATTAAGCCCAGTCTACCCTCTGGCAAAGTTTCTCCCAAGAACAATCTTAAATCAAATCTATACGACTTATGTAAGGCCCCACTTTGACTACTGCGACATTATTTATGACGGACACATCACAGCAAACGACAAACTTAGACTCGAACGACTACAGAATAGAGCCGCCAGACTAGTGACAGGGACTCTCCTACGAACACCAACGGATAAATTGACAAAAGACCTTGGATGGAGCTCACTTGAAACACGAAGGAAAATCAACAAAATTGTATTTTTTCATAATCTTCTAAATAGCCCCTCCGTACCTCAATTTATACGCAACGTCGTTCCCGAAACAAGAGAAAATCATATGCCCAGAGCCTTAAGACATCCAGAAAGAATAAGAGTACCGCGGCACAGAACACTCGGCTTTAAAAATCCTTTCTTCCGAACGCTATCGAACAATGGAACCTATTACCCCAAAATATACGAGATATTGCCTCTAAGAAGAAATTCAAAAACAAAATCAGACATATTTTAGGAACACCTCCTCCTCCTCTCTATTACTCTCTGGGCCAAAAGAAAGAAAACTATATTTTGACTAGATTGAGGGTAGGAATGAGCAAATTAAACGCACACCAGTTTCAAATACAAGCAACCGATACTCCCCACTGCGCTTGCGGCCATACAAAAGAGGATACACCCCACTACTTGCTTAACTGTCAACTATTTAACCACGCGAGAATGGCTATGTTTCAAGAAATAGATTCTGTAACCGGTATGAACATGAGCAACATAGATAAACAATCAAAACTAAACATCATTCTTCATGGTTCTTTATTAAATAAGTCAAACTCTAGCAAAGTAACCCCAATCATATTCAAATATATTCATAAAACAAAACGCTTCGATTAACTGCTTCTGACCAGCCCGGGCCGGGCAGAGGTGGCGCTGCGTGGTCGGCACTCGGCGGCTTATGTACTTTGAGTGGCGGCACTGGGTGGTTCCCTCCGTGGTGGTGCGGCATGTCAGGAACCAAACCGTGCGAGCGGCGCCTTGTTTAAGCATTCGTGCTTTTGCGCCAATCGCGAACCATGTCTTATGTGTTTAAGTGTCAAATATGAAAATACACGTCTGTCTGTCTGTCTGTCTGTCTGAAGCTTGATGCTACGAAAACTCACTGAAATGTCTAACCATGCACGGCGGCATGGATTAATACAAGTACAATAGCACAAACGTCAAAAAAACCTGCACACTCGTTAAAGTTCGTCCGCATCTCATACAAGCCAAGAGAAATGCGTCTACATTCGGCCGTCAGAACAAACGATGAAGGCCAATGTTTGTTGCTGTTTTCGGGAGTTGCCATGGCAACGTCAGCTGTTCAAGTCTGACTGCAAACGGCTACTGGTGCTGAAGCTGCTATTATTATGACACGTTTTAGAAAATGTGTAAAACTAATATTTTACGCTGGAGTTTCTGCAAAACGCACGATGCTTTCAAAAATGAAAATGTTTCAGCTATCTAATCAAGCATATCAATTTTGTTGTTCCAGTTCTTAAAAAGGTTTTTCAGATTTTCGAAAAAGTGTAGTTTCTCCTTTGCACTGGATAGTAACCGTTGTGCCCTTCCAGCCCTGATGACGTAATGCTGCGAAACAACTTGAACGGGGTCTGTACTTACCTAGCTTAGCTGCCCGATTTCGTGGGCGAAATGGAAGGCGGAATTGCTGCCAGATTTTCCACGCGTGGTCAACTCGAGGCGACAGAGCCGACCGCGCCCCGTCAAAGAACTGTCATGACCCTGTCAGAGGCCTGAACAGCTCACCGACCGTGCAGTAACGCCAAAGAGCTGATAAATGCCTGGTCACGGGGACCACCCTCATAGCGGTGGCGGTGCGGGAGCTCTGATGCCGCTACCGTCATCTTCTTGGTCTGCTGCTAAGGTTTGCTCCGAAATCACCCCGTTTGAGTATGATTTAACGAGAGGCTGGCACACAATATCCTCGGTTATCATGTCTTCGATGGATCTGTGCTGTGCTGCTTTCTTTGAACCGTCGTAGGGTTGAAGATAAGGAACATTATCACTTGGCGTGCTTCGAAACACCCCCTGTGGCAGAATTCGCCGAGTTGTCACCAGCGCCGATGTAGACCTCAATACTGATCGTCGCCGATAGGCCGGGGCGGTGTTTCTCGGTGGCGTCGCAGCAGTAGCCGGCGGCGTTTTGCTGAGGCGCGGCAGCGCCACTAATGCCGCCGGCGCGCCGCTATTGTGGCCGGCTGTCTGTGAGCCGGTGCGATCGCTGGTTCTGTATGGAGCCGGACTGCGGGTCCTTCCGGCCGCCCCCCGGCCACCTCCGCCTCTCGCCGCCGCTCTGCCCGCACTATTGTCTCTGCTGCGCAGAACTCTGCCTGCCTGTGTGTCTAGGAAAGGACTCCCGCTGACAGTCGATCTCACTAATGCTTCTGCAGAGCTTTCTGGACCGGGCGGAGGAAGGATGTCAAAGAATGATCTTGAGCAATGCTGGAGCTTTCTATTGCAGATGAATACGCTGAACTCCCGTATTGAGCCACCGCTGAATTTCGTCCAGAAACACCTAACCCATCTATCCGATCGCAGTTTGATATTTTGTAATGCAAAGGCTGCTAATCGCATCGGCATTAATGATAAATAAGTGTCTGACATGTCACCTGCAGGCTAGGAAGCAGTACAAGGGCCCGATCGGTCCAATTATCGTGGAATTTCTGTAGCCGCTTATCAAAACTTCAGGGCATATTGAACTAGCATTCTTGAAAGAAGGAAGGGCTCATTATGGAAATAGTACAGCACAAAAGATGCTAATCTCACACACAGATACAAAACTTAACATGTTCAATGACGGAAGGAGGCTATCTCATCATCAGGCCGTAAGTAGTGCAAGTGGTATGAAGGCGCAAAAGTCATATTTGCTCTTCAATACACATAATAAACGCAAAGGTAATGCTTCGTACGCTTGCCTATGCTTTGTGCGCTTAGGCAAGACGATCTCGAAATATTATAGGTCGCTTACCACTTTAATTTGCTCTGTATTAGTGTGAGGATATCAAAACATTACATAATTATGGATCATATCAAGGTTGTGTTGGAGAAGGACAGTGCGCAAGCATCGAAAAGTGATTTTAACATGAAAAAATGATCTTGGGTGGGGTAATTGCGTTTGGATTCTGCATGCGCATATTTCAACGTTTCCAAAATGATGCAAAAGCCTTTGAAGCCCAGTGAGTATTGGATTTGACATGCTCTAAAATTTGTGTAACAAAGAGATGCGCCGACAACTCAGCCTCAAAGGCCACATTTTTATCCAGAAATGAACATATTTAGCGTCAGCTGAACCTTGCTTTTAGAAGTCCGAACAGCCAGAACATATCAGTATGCCCATACATTGATAAAAAATCAGCGACTGTTTACGCCTCTACATCAAGGTATAAAAAGTCATAAATGTCAATATGTCAACGAAAAGTAGAAGCATCAAAGACTGTGAACATCGCCTGAACTCTACAGAATTTCAATTTGGTCAACTTGAGACAAGCTAAGGCGCCTACCTCGCTCAGTTTTGACTGCCTTGGACTAGTTCGAAACTTAGCACCTTGAGTGAGTGCTGCCAACAGGGTCAAAGTGTTGCCACACTAGCGATACCAAGTCTATTGCTGTGGCTTCACGTCGGAAACGGTACTCCACCATCAGCCCGTCTGTTTCAACCTCTCCAGTGGCGCGCACGTCCGCGGAGGTTCATAATTCGGAGATTTGTCCTGGACATTTGGTGAGCAGGCTGCCAAATCTGTGCCGCCTGGGGGCATCCAGGGTGCCAAGGCCAAGTGCGCTGTGACATCGCGCCCGCCAAATGAGCTCGCAAGCTTGCGCTGAGTCATTGCTCAACTTTGACAATCCCAGCTGTTGAGTCCGGCTGAGGTGCACTATTCGGTACACTCTTGATATTTTGAAGGTATTTTGGAGGTATCGTGAGATAAACATTTCATATCAGCACTCCATGGTGGATTTGTTGGCCTTTTCATCTGTTATGCAAGTGTTGCGGCTGGTGCTGCGAGGTTGACGGCATTTCATCGTAGGCGACTCCGACTCTGACTCCGACTCCGACTCCGACTCTGACTATGTTTCTGGCTGTAGCCAGATATTTGGAAGATTATATTTGGATAGACTGCCAGAACAAGGGGTAATAAACTGAGTATTTTTTTATTCTATGTCCCCTACAGAAGTGGTTCCTAGCTTTCAACGAATGATGGCAGTTTTAAATCCATGGGAGCTTTTAGAACCATCTGTCTTTTAGCATTCATGGTTCGGATTTCCAAATCTTCGTGACCCCCGAAATGGCTCCGAGACCCAAATTGGACCCCACCGCTTCTGAATCACTACCCTGCAAGCAAGGGCGTCTCCGCGGATTTTCGAGCGGGGGGCTGACCTCAGTGATGAAAACTTGATGAAAAACCAAGCACCTAGAAAAACTCAGTGATGAAAAACCATCCGTCTCTATGTTTGGTTGGCTAGGTAGGAAAGTGCAACTCCTTTTTGTATCAATTACCAGTTCAGTGTCGTAAATATAGCAAAAGGGCTTTTATGCCTAACATTGAACTTGTACAACATATTACACCCAGTGGAAAGTGGGAGTCACGCTCCCACTTTTTGAGGGTGGGGCTCCCAGATTTCCCGGTGGTGACACCACTACTTACAACCAGTAACGATGCTTTATCGGACACAAAATTGTAACTGCACTAAAGCAAAGTTTATGTATTCTGTTTCTGAAAGCAATATTTTCCTCAAAAATTTCCTCTCAAACTCTTCTGAACTGTTTTGGCCTTCATGTTCCACCCCGCTCGACCCGCAACCTGCGACTTTTCGCCGAGCCACGCGGCCGTGTAAACACGGTTGCCTCGGGGTTTCTGTGCCGGATACCAAAATCTGCTAATAGGTTTTTGACCATGATCAACTCCGATTTTTTGTTGATACCTATAGCATTTTTAGAGTTCGCGTTGTGGAGTACATAAGGGACCTAAGAGTGTGAGGTCACCAAGGTATATGTGCACCAAATATATGAAGAGGAATTTGCTCAAACTATTTTAATAACTTTATTTTTACAGCACCCATTTTACTCATTTGTATGTTTTTAGCACTAGGGTGTTTCGGACATGTTAATGTGTATGTGTTAGTTTTGGTGAGAGAGTTTTAATACCTGACTTCACCTGTTAGTGGGCATCAGCCTGTTGGTGATTATGTTTAATAAACAAATAAACAAACAAATGTATCGTCTGTATTCTATTATTTAGGCATCACTCTTCTTGCAAAACGCAAAACAAACTTGAATATCACTAAATTTGTGCCACTATCAGTCATTCACTTTCTTTACAAGTCGCTGCCATGAATAAAATAGAACAGAACCCATGCCTGAATACACGTAGTGAGCTAAGCAATAGTCGCCGTCGACGCCTGTGGAAGTCACTGCCGACACCGCCTCGGGAGGAAGGCCCTGTTCGAACGTGTCGGAGCCGCGGCAAATTTAGCGGAGCGAGTGTAAAGTTAGCCCTCTCTGTTCGTACGCAGTCATGCCACACTTCCTTTACAAGGTAACTCGTCACCATCCGTGACAAACCCGAAGTTCGACTCCGACCCGGAGTCGGAGTCACCTGCATGCCATCGACTCCGACTCCGACTCCGACTCCGACTCCGACTCCGACTCCGACTTCGACTTCGACTCCGGCCGAAGCTGTGGATGCTGACCGACTTAAGCTCTGACTCCGACCCGCAGCCCTGGATGTGATGGTTTATTTCTTGGAAATACCTGGGGAACTAAACTGCTCTAATTATTTGGGGCGGCTTATACCCCGATGCATTCGGAACACAGAACAACACGTGTGGCAATGTAGCGGTCAGATTGAATGGGGCGGGCATTGTATGGACAGTTTACCATAGCCTCACTGCAGTTAATCTGGCCATATTGCTTACTTTTTATTTCCTGTTTTCGTCAGTCGTTGGTGTTTTCTGGTTGCCAGTCGCTCTTGATTTAGCAACGGACAAATTTGCACAAGTCTGGCGCAAACATGAAGACTTTTCTGTCGTTTTATTCGGAAGCTTACGGGCGGCAACTCCTCACTCGTGGGCCCCGCACGCCTGAAGCAGTGCGAAATTGCAGAAGTTCTGCCTTCTGCCATTTCCTTAAATGATTTCCCAGGTGGCTTCTGCCACAAAATAAGGTGTCCGGCTGTATCGCAGTGATCCATTGGCAGCGCCAGCTTCCAGGCAGGATTTTCGAGATGTTTCTGCTGGTTGCATGCATGGCACTAGTGCTCCTTGATTCACCAAGGCGGTGGATAGAAGTGGATCAAAACGAATACGAACGAACACAACGGATCAAACCACAAATAAAGTCGATAATGTTACTGAAGTCACGTTGAGTTAGGACATGAATGTGTAGTTAAGTGTGGACATTTGTTAATTATTTCATTCTCCAGCAATATCAAGCACCATTACATTTAAGCTTCGGGTCGGTTCTGCAGCTCGAATTTACAACTGGTCAATAAAGACTAGTGAGAAGCCATCGCTTGGTTTCAACACGCCCTGAGACGCAGGGAGGCATCCCTTCACAGAAGTCGGGTGGACGCACGCTAAGCCAAGTGTTTAGGCACCAATCTCAGCTGTGGTGAGCCCGTCAAGACAATTAACAATGCTTCATCGGCTTGCAATAGCAGACATGCCGGGGTCGAACTGGAGATCAACGATCATTTACTGGCCGGACTGAGACAGGCTATCCGTCAGGGCCGCTCCTATGATGGTTTGTTCACACTTCTGAAGATAGATGATTAAGCGTTAGCAGTCTTCCACCGAAAATAGAGCACTATTCTGTGAGGTTAGGTGATATATCTACACATCATTTTTTTAGCACATCGAACTATTGTTGCATTGTTTAAAATAAGTATTTAAGATGCTTCGTGAGTAATTTAAAAAGAAAAAAGGATACCTTGTGGTGAAAATAATTGTAGGGTCTTATCAAGGCATTAACTGCAATATCATATGGGGTCACCAACTCTTCCCATGTTGGAAGGGTTTCTTGGGAGCCAGCTTGCTCCCTGTTCTAGGAAGCCGCCGGACCTTGAACCCGAGTCGGCTGCGTGGCAGACAGCTGCGCTGACCACTCCACTACCGGCTCCTCTGTGGTAGCTTGTAAAAGGGGAAAATCGAGATAAGTATTGTAAGGGAAAAACATTTACGATACAATAGATACAATTAGGCCATAGATAACGGTAGGTATAATGATATATATGATAACGCCTACTTATGTTTTTTTAAATACAAAATGTTAACATTACCTTGTAACACACACTGCTGATACAAAGTATTAAGGAAAAAATTATTCAGAGACAACGTTTAGAAGTCTGCACAGTATGTGATAATTTTGTCTATATGTTTTGTTTTACATAATTTTTACAGCTCGAGTGGAAACCTTTCTGTTTTGTTTGGCTTTTATTCGGCCATTTCCTGTTCTAAAAGATGGCAGGCGTATTATTCATTGCAGGACCCACTAGATGAACTGCATCAGAATAACTGTATTAGAACTATAATTATATTACTAAAAATACAAAAATTAAGATAGGATAAGAGCTGCTAGTCAGAATTTGCTGAGTCAAATAATTTCGTGCTCCTTTTAATGATTTCCGTGATCTGCTATATAGATAAGGCCAGTTTTACCTGATAAGATAAGCAAATGTTGAACAAATTTCAAAAAACAATACTATTCTACCATAGAAGCTTTCGGACGCCTTCTCTTTTCCTTCATTGCATCATAAAACTGTTTGCTTCTTGGGATCCGGAGCCATTGCAGTGGATAAATGTCAAAGCTTTAAATTACCTTGCAAATTATAGCGTTGATGCATCTATCACATGCAATCGAAGTCGCCAACATAGAGATCCATTTGTCAGTTAAGATTTATTTGCCAGTTGTCCGTCGCAGGATGCTATTAATCCCCGCAAATTTCTTTGTTTGATTTGTTGAAATGAGCTATGGGATCAATACTGAATTGAAAACTTCTATTAAAGCCTAAAGCAATAAACATGGTTTAAGTGGGGGTAATTTTTACGTGATACGATTATAGCTTTTCGCAAAATGTTCATCGTGTGCGTATAAGCTTTGATACATATATCTACAGTATGCAACAACTTCAAAACATCTACATCCCAGATTTTTTATCAAAACGATACGTGATACCTACGAAAAAAAACTATAGGTGCCGTAGGCGGATCCAGGGCTTCCGATGCGAATGACTCAAATGGCGCACAGGGCCGCCCATTTGAGTGCTGAGGAGTTGCCGTCAGGGCTGGAGGAAACACCGTTTGGGCCAGGAGTGTACATTCTTGTGGTGTGACCAATCAGAGGGGCGCCAAATCGCCTAGAGGGGGCGCCAATACATGCATATCCTGGGGAAGGGGTGCGGGGAGCAGTATGGGGGCGCCGTGTGGGTCGATCAGAAGCCCCCCCCACCCTCTGGATCCACCTATGATGCGTAAGTAATCGTTATACACCCCTTTTGCACGTGTCTGTCGAGCTTTACTTGGTCCAGTGTTTTCAGAGGGCAACGTATTTTGAAAGGCATTGTGAACTTGTTCAACATTGTTTAGCGTAGAAGCCTTCCTAATTCTTTACATCTCGCTATGGATTTTGAAAGAGCCTTACTCTTACAATGACAAATTTTGTTCCGCCAAAAACGAAAGCTGGTGCAAGCATAAAATTGTATCTTAGTGATTATTCAGCACCACCAATGAAAAACAACTGTAGGGCTTAGCGCACAGCTTTCAACAGCTACAAACGACTAGTCATCATTTAACCTGAAGCGCACGGTCTGACAGCTAGGGCACGCTGGAAACGAGAGTATCGGCGAACAAACGAGCAACCCCTCTCTGAGCGTGCTGGTGTGAGATTCATAACAAATCCATTAGGATGTCACGTGGACCACGATTCAGCGAGACCGAGCGAGGCCACGATTCAGCGAGACCGAGCGAGACCACGATTCAACGGGACCGCGATTCAACGGGACCGAGCAAGACCATGATTCAGCGAGACCGAGCGAGACCACGATTCAGTGAGACCGCGATTCAACGGGACCGAACGAGACCATGATTCAGCGAGACCGAGCGAGGCCACGATTCAGCGAGACCGAGTTTCAGCACGAACGAGACCACGATTCAACAGGACCGCATTGAACGGGACCGAGCGAGACCACGATTCAGCGAGACCGAGTGAGGCCACGATTCAGCGAGACCGAGTTTCAGCGAGACTGAACGAGACCACGATTGAGCGAGACCGAGCGAGACTACGATTCAACGGGACCGCGATTCAACGGGACCGAGCGAGACAACGATTCAGCGGTACCGACGGAGACCACGATTCAGCGAGACTTTGAGTGCGGTTGGATATGTGTTGCCGACTGCAGCTGCCGGCTCCACAACTCGGCCTCGGCTGCCGGCGGAAGGTCCTCAGGAAGGCAGATATAGCGGCAGTCTGACGTTTGCGTCGGATGTGCCGTCCTCTCAACTGGTGCAGCGCCGACCCTCCTCTCTGATAACCCACTGGTGGACGAGCCGAAATTGTCTCACACCACTCTCAGCTCTTCCCCTGTTCCTCCTGTCCACTCAGCCTCTCCCTCTCTCTCCCTCTCTCTCCTCACTCTCTCACTCCCTCTCTCTCTCCCTCTCTCTCTCCCCTGTTTTCCCCTCTCGTTTTGTTTCTTTCTATATTTTTTGCTTTCTCGTTTACTTGTCCCACTCCCTCTCTTGCTCTTGTCACCCATATCACCTCTTCCATCTTCATCACCACCTACCATTCCCCCTGTTTTGGGCGCGTCGCCCGGCACATTCTAACAAAACAGTTTACCAATTTGCTGGATGGGGTCGTGTTGAAAACGTTGTTTTCTTGAGTGAATTCTGCTGCAGCGGCGCCGACAGCGGGCCTGGAATTTCCATGCAGCTATGATGGGAATGTGTTCCGAAATGTGTTCAACTTCCTGCCGACTGGCCCAGGCCAAACGCAGTGAGGCCTGGAAAAACGGTCGTCACCTCAGGTTTTTAGCAACAGTTTTCAAACCACGCTGGTGAGGAGGCAACTCCCAATCGTGCGCCTGGGCATTCTGCAGACGTGCAATATTGACACTACATTAGTGGAGAACTAATTCTGAGAGCCTAATCTTGTTTTCAGCCGCATTAGGTCCACGGGAGCCGCTTGTAAATTTGATTAGGCTGAAATGGGTAAAATGGTATCTGCAGCAGACCAACCAAGCGTGAGCTCGTTGTGTAAGCTCTACAAAAACGCCTGATCAGGCGTAAGCACGAGTTGAAAATGCCTGATCAGGCGCCAGCACGAACAGAAAATGTCTGATCAGGCGCCAGCACGAACTGAAAAGGCCTGATCAGACCCCAACACGGACTGCGATGCGTGATCAGGCGCCAGCACGAAGTGAAAATGCTTGATCAGGCGCCAGCATGGACTAAAAATGCGTGATCAGGCGCCAGCACGAACTGAAAATGCTTGATCAGGCGGCAGTACTAGCTGAAAATGCCTGATCAGGCTTTGGCGGTGCCCATCAAAAGCAAAGCGTACCGCAGGATGTGAGCAACTGTCTTTGGCAGGGCAAAAACATCATTAAAACACGATTTTTGTTCTGTTTATTTCAGGTTTGGCTTTTGGAATCAAAGCTTCACTAAAGCCATCAAGGGACTTATGACGAAAACTCTGACCCTGTCATCCGAACGGCAGCTCCATCTATGACGGTTTAATTTGAGAAAAAAATTAATGTCCCGCAAAACAAAGGGACAGCAGCCCCTCTCGGGCCACTCTCTCACCAGTCAGTTACCAGGTGACCTACGTCGGGTAAATACTGAGCCCCCGGAGCGTCCCAGGGAGCCGATCCCAAGCTTTCACTGGTGCACTACCACTACACGGTTTTCTGAGCGAGCCGGAGACCAATGCTCTACCAACTACGCTGCCGGGGCGGGAAGGGTGTCCTCACTGCACTGATCTTTCTTAGTTTTTATTTTGGGGTACTCTGCTTCAAGCCCAGAAGCCACGCCTACTTGAGCAGCGGTATTAGTCAGCCCAGCTGGCTAGTCAACGTACACGATGTGAGGGATGGCCTCTTTTATTGGGGGTGGGGGGCTGGAAGGCTGGAGTTCGGCACGAATAGCTGTTGTTTTCTTCTGGACTCCACTCCCATCTTATTAGAACACCAAATCGAGTGTTGTCTTTAAACCCCGCTCCCGACCGTGCTGGGCGCGTGCTGGCTTTCTCTGTCAGGTGCGCCAGGCGACAAGACAAGCGGGATTTAAAGGCAACGCTGGATCTGGTATCATTAAAAGATGAGAGCTGAGTCCAAAAGAAAAGAGCTGCTATTCATGATGTAGCCCAATCTTCAGGCTCAGCCCCAAAAAGTCAGGCACATGTTGGTTGTGTTCTACCAAGCGTGGGAATTGACCAGTGCCATTGCGTTTAAACAGGACTTCCGTATGGATATCATACGTTGACAGACAGGGGAACGAGGAGCTCATCGGGGAACCAGATTTAAACCAGAAGACTCGAAATGCTTACGATTATTAGGACACGAACAGCATACAGAAGCAAATATCATGGAATTAGGCCTCCTTTAAAAAACGTAAACAAATTCCATCTGTATTGGTCTCGATTATATTTAAAGCGCATACAGCGACCAGTCCTGGACGGCGTCTCTCACTCATCTCTTGTCGGGCTGTCACACCAGCACTGTCAAATCACTGTCACAGTCAGCTGACTGATGACGTCACAAAAACGGACCCGCCACCAGTCTACCTCCTCCCTCAGCTGTTCGGACGTTATCTTTGGCACTGAGTTCGGATGGAGACCACTGAACAAAAATTGTGGCGCACTGACAGATCTGACCTGACCGAGTTTTCAGGGGTGTAAACTTTGTGGAAACGTTTAAGTGTGTTTTTACTGGCCTATACCATTTTATTGAAGAGGCGATATCATGGAGAATATTAAATGTTGCTCTTATATATCTTTGCAAATATCAAAGATTTTAAGTGGATTTTTCCACTGTCTGGCATAAAAATTTAAGGTCATGCAGTCATGTTTAAGTCATGTATTACCTTACATACGTCCGTAGCGTAATTAGAAGGCATAAAAAGACGGATTCTCTGAGTCGACCTGCGTAAGAAGTCCCTCATTAGCGTGTTATGTCGATGGTGTAGTTTGAACACTGCCTGTGATTTGTATTTCAATGAGTTTCCGTTGTCCCTGAGAGTCGTTCGATTTGTGAAATGCAAAATTTGGTGACAAACTTAGGTTACCATGGCAAATGCCGTGCAGACTGGATTTTGATTGTATTAAGAGATTGATCCGGCATAATCTTGCACTAAGAGGAGAGTTAAGTCAAGAGAGAGTTAATTTGTTAATTTGCTTGTTCAAGAGGAGAGTTAATTTTTTACCTCCCGTGAATAAATAGGTATAAGCTGAAAAGTATCGAAATGAAATTATTACTCCTCATGCGCCATCGAAAGCGATTCGTCGTTTTATTGAGCCCTGTTTGATTATTACTGTTACTGTTACTTGTACGGTACAATATTCCAGTCTCCTTCCCAGAAATTTTAGACTTCCAATTAGCGGCGGGTTAGCAGTTATGAGTTCATAGCCTTGCTGCGTCTGTGATTTCTTGCTTGAAGGAAAAAATTCCCAGTAGTTATCGATCGGGGAATACAAAAATCACAGAATTAAAATCCAAGCTGAAATATATTCTGCGATCGCGGATCACCCAATTCTTTTATCGTGGAATAACGATTGAGGACCCACTATTTCTTTCATCGCGTACCCATCACTGAAAATTGACGGAGAAAGCTCAGGATTTCAACAGCTGGCCAAGTTATCTAACCCGGTGTCCTAACCAAACGGTCGCCGACCGTCGCCAACCGTCGGCGACCGTCAGCGTCAGTTGCAGAGCGGCAATTTTGGAGGTTTGGCCGACAGAGGAAAGGTTCAGCTTTGGTAGCAATCTGGTAGCTCAAGTTGCGACGAACTGTTGTTTACCAACAATCAACACTTGGCTGGCATCAAGAACTCAAGGCTGGCTTCAGGAACTATTAATAGGACGATTTAGGAGAAAAAGGTAATAATTTCCAGTTTCCATCGATTTTTCAGCATGAATTCCAATTTGAATTATTATTCTAAAACATGCATTACATTTAATGACTAAAAACAACAGCAAATAACACGGATAGCGGCTTTTGACGCAGACCGTCGGCGTCATAAGTTGGACATTGTTCAACTTTCGCTGCGACGCGTTGCAACGCCGTGCGACGTGTAGCGGCAGTGCGTTTGGTGTCTGGACCGAAAATCCTGGTCGTTGCGGCAGATCGACGGCGTGCAACGCCTTGCGACGCGTTGCGTCTTGGTTAGGACACCAGGTAAGACATGAATTCTCTGGAGGTTTCCTTTTGGTGGGCGCACTTCAAATAACTTCATCGATAGCTCAGTTACCGCAATAATTACCCACGGAAACGCTTCTCAGCTCTGCAACTA
The DNA here is from genome assembly GCA_034440635.1 of Lepas anatifera. NCBI lineage: Eukaryota > Metazoa > Arthropoda > Thecostraca > Lepadidae > Lepas > Lepas anatifera. Next base: position 489,107 of record JAOTON010000218.1, on the reverse strand, counting down.
TCCCTAATCGAATTCTAGTTATCATATTCGCCGTTCCGAAAAGTTATCTAGTTATCTTTATCGAAGTCTGGATAAAGTTATCGAGTGTCCATCACCGCTGTCTCGGAGTAACAGCCAGTGCAATAAATACATACTTATATAGCGAAAGGAACCAAACATCAGGAACTGGTCAAGTGGGAGAGGGGCGAGTCACACTCCCCAAACCACAAGTTTAAATTAAGAAATTGAATTTTCAGGATCTTGGCCCTGCTTCACCTCTCCCTCTAAACCGGTTTCAACGGATGCACGATTTTTATACGTGAACCTTGTTTTTGTTCTTTACGTGAGACATGATGTCAGTGAAGAAACGACCACAGCAATGACGTTGACGAGAAGAAAAGAGAGCTCAAGTCCCTGATGTGAGCTTCCACATCAGGGATTATTGTTCTTTTTGCACACCAGGCTATTGTTTTCTGATATCTTTTGGCAAGAAGAACGCACTTTCAGATTTGATCGCAAGTGGTAGCTGTCTAATCTACATGGCTACTCGTTGCCACTTAACACGCGCATTGACGGGGGGTACCCGCCCCCTCGGGTTTTCGCAGATAGCATAAAAACGGCTGCGCGTATCGCCGCCATACTTACCATAGCTTTTTCGCATTGTTTTTACAACTTCTGTGAACATTTTAAGGTTAGGTCATCTCAGGTCAGGTCACCAGTACAGGTCAAGTGACATGACCTCAAAAGAAGTTTAAGATAGCATAAGTCGGTACAGGTTGAACTTATCCGATTAAAACTCATATCACATAATGGGCTCATTAAGTTATTTAAAATGAATTCCGGTATTTTTGATATCGATGACCTAAGGTCAGATACGAGCCATGACCTCTCCATCGGAAATACATGGGAAAAATGATTTTATCTGAATAACTTAGTAACGGATGGTGATAGAGCGTTTATTTTAGCTGCATTAGATTTGCCTTGTCTGTGCGGTTCTAATGATATGCATTTCATATAATTTGACTTTGACCTGACCTTAGGTCGGGTCAAATCCTTGATTTGACCTAGCAAGGTCATATTATATATCATTCGATTCGGCTTGCTGCGAGGATTCATACAGCTTAAGTCGTTTTGTTCTATCTTTACTTGTTCAGATGAAATGACCGAAAAACCTTATTTTACATGTTATCCCTATGCCGGCATGTTTTGACCTCTCGTGACCTTCAATGTGATCTGACAAAAAATGGTCCAAATATTTTCGATGGAGAAGTGGATGGGGTAACTAACCCCCTTTACCGTTTTTCGCTATCTACCGTGGTTCTCGAGATCTTAGGGGGTACCCGCCCCCCGTCAAAGCGAAGGTGGCTCAGACCCCCGTCAATGCGCGTGTTAAATGTGCCATCACGTAGTTTCATTGAACCCCCAGATCACAACAGTAATATTTTACCCTCTGAGATATATTTCCAAATGAAGCATTGCTGTAGGGAAACTCTATGATTCTTATGACACTCCCTGTCATATTTAATCGTGGTGCTGGCGTTAGGTCCGCTTTAGACATCACTAAAAGTTCAATTGGTGTTTTTCGAACTTAAGGGGTGTGTTTCAAACTTTTAGAGATTCTCACGCCATAAAAATAGGCAAAGTTACAAACGACTTGTTAATAACCAAACAAAACACGACCAATTCAGCCCAAGCGATATTAACGTTTGTTTTTACCCCTCAAAATACTGTGATCCTATCATCTGTCGGGCTTGGTCAGCAGCACCTGTAGTGAAAGCAGGCGTGACGTGGGCTCATGAGCGGGTTCCGCCGACAACACCGTGTGGGAATGACGAAGGCTCTCGTGTGTCTGAGCCTTTCTCGAATGATATCACCGCATTGTGTCGTATTGCATCGCATAGCATCTAAAAAGAAAACAACGCGCTGCTCATGAACTGTCGTCATACGTGCATCGTCATACGTGCAGATTTAAAGCCATTGTCAACAAAGATATTAAGATAGCTTTCTCTGAAAACGCCATAACATCGTTAAAAGTAAAAAGGTATTGACAGCGAGGATTATTTGAAATTCAAAACTGTGAGGTCCTATCTTGCAGGCCTCCGGTCTCTTTGTCGACTCGTGGCGTGTTCGGCTGCTGCTGTTTTTCCCACACGACATGGTTGAGACGACATGAAACTGTCCTGATTCATTCGCTTTACGAGGGACTTGGCTCACTTCACAAGAGAATAACTGACAAGCTATGACTTATCGATGTTCAGCGGCGAGGCGGTCAAAAACGGGTTTTCAAGATTTGGTCGATGGATCAAGTCCCACAGACTGCTTTCAATAATAAGTAGGTACAACTTGAGTAATATTTCCCATGTCAGGCAGAAATGTGCAATGTGCACGCAGTAGTAGATTATTCAACATAAGGACGAACAGTTAAATCAAGACGCTTTCGGAGAAGACCTGAACAATTCAAGTTCACTCGGCTTAGAAGCCTCCCGACTATTTGATATGCTAGCAACTTCAGGGAAAGTTTGGGAGCCGTTACTCTTCACGGTTGAACTTCCTCTACGATGTCCTTGACTTTCATGAGTCCCCGATTTGCTACGACATTCGGCGAACAGCCATTCTTAGCCTCGATACATTCTACGTTACTATCCTTGCCTAGCATATGTTTAGCACACTTCTCGTTGTTGTGGAAACTTGAGAAAAATACAGGACAATGGAAGGAGTTGTGGAAGGAGCTGAAGTGTGCCCTCGTTGGCCGCCTGTGGAGCACACCTGAGAGCAGAGACCACACCTGGAGCGCGCGCGCCGCAAGCTTGCGGCGGCTCAGAACTGTGAAATCAAAGCCGGCAGCAGCGGCGTCGGCGGAGCCGGCTCCGACCTGTTCACCTGCGATCAATGCCAGGCTGGGCCGGCCGCTCCCTCGAGAGCCCAGGTAAGCAGGCCCGCCTCAGGTGCTCCGCGAGCGCCCAGGTGGACAACCTCGCCTCAGGTGGTCCGCCAGAGCCCAGGTGGACAACCTCACCTCAGGTGCTCCGCGAGAGCCCAGGTGGACAACCTCGCCTCAGGTGCTCCGCGTGAGCCGAGGTGAACAGGCTCCCCTCAGGTACTCCGCGAGCGCCGAGGAGGACAACCTCGTCTCAGGTGCTCCGCGTGAGCCGAGGTGAACAGGCTCCCCTCAGGTACTCCGCGAGAGCCGAGGAGGACAACCTCGCCTCAGGTGCTCCGCCAGAGCCCAGGTGGACAACCTCGCCTCAGGTGCTCCGCGAGAGCCCAGGTGGACAACCTCGCCTCAGGTGCTCCGTGAGCGCCCAGGTGGACAACCTCGCCTCAGGTGCTCCGCGAGTGCCCAGGTGGAAAACCTCGCCTCATGTGGTCCGCGAGAGCCGAGGTGAGCTGGCTGATCTCAGGTATCCCTGATATTTCAGGTGAACAGGCCCGCCTCGGTATCTGTCGAGAGCTCAGGTGGCTGTCCGATCTGAGACCTTCTCTGAGACTCCGTGAGACGTAGACACTCAGTCGACATTTGCGCTCTGGGACGCTGCTATGAAACAGGCAAATACTCTTGGCTTTCAATAGTCACAGTGGAGCTCTGAAAGCATTCGGCAGTGAACAGCACAACTCCAGTTCGTGGCCTACCTGGGTCCGTCTCTGACCAATCCTCTACTCCTTCACACTTCCCGCAAATACACCACAGTTCCGGGCCGTCAGAGCGGTATGTGGGAATGTTGCAGCGGCGCAGCTGGAGAGCGGGCAGGGGCGCTGAAGGTCGAGAAAAACTCCCGGTCAGGCGGCGGGCGGAGACTAACGGCTCACGGGCTCAGGGGACCGGAGAGAGAGAGAGAGAGAGAGAGAGAGAGAGAGAGAGAGAGAGAGAGAGAGAGAGAGAGAGAGAGAGAGAGAGAGAGAGAGAGAGAGAGAGAGAGAGAGAGAGAGAGAGAGAGAGAGAGAGAGAGAGAGAGAGAGAGAGAGAGAGAGCGAGAGCGGGAGCGGGAGCGGGAGCGGGAGCGAGAGCGGGAGCGGGAGCGGGAGCGGGAGCGGGAGCGGAGCGGGAGCGGGAGCGGGAGCGGGAGCGGGAGCGAGAGCGGGAGCGGGAGCGGGAGCGGGAGCGGAGCGGGAGCGGGAGCGGGAGCGGAGCGGGAGCGGGAGCGGGAGCGGGAGCGGGAGCGGAGCGGGAGCGGGAGCGGGAGCGGGAGCGGGAGCGAGAGCGGGAGCGGGAGCGGGAGCGGGAGCGGGAGCGGGAGCGGGAGCGGGAGCGGGAGAGGAGCGGGAGCGGGAGCGGGGGCGGGAGCGGGGGCGGGAGCGAGCCCATAATTCTCTAAAACGAGGAGCTCCAGGAATTAGCCATACAGAGTGCTGCAGACCAGACGTCGGTCCCTTCTGACTGGTGGCTGCCGGGGCTGCGGACCACACCACTGACCAGCCAGGACCGTCTGGCCCGGTTGACGGCGATCTCTGGTGCTCTGCGCCGACAAATTGGAAATTGATTGCGGCACTAACCAAAGCCAACGCTGAAAAAGAGACTGCACGGGCGGACGGGGATCCGGCCGCCCGACGAGGCGATCCGCAGACCACTGCTCTGGCTTCTACGCAGTGGATTTAAAACTCAGTGGCCGTATCTTTGGGCGTTTGGAAAGTCCTCTGGACAAGAAAAGTTGAATTGAGGCGCCAGCTGTATCGGAAATGAAGTTTTTTTGCTTGTCGCTAAGCATCTAACAAATATTCTTTTGATGTTTTAAGTGAAGTTTTCATTTCTAGCTGGTACCCTTAGAAGGCCAAATTTTCCCTGTATCATCACTGTTCCAACGTGGCTCCACTCGGGCGTCCCGCCAGTGGAAAATCGTTCTACCTACCTTTCTTGAAATAACTTTATTTCCTATATTTCTGGATAGAATTTCCAAAAAATTGTTTATAAAAAACATAACATATACCAAAAAACGTTGTTTTTCCGAATCTTAGCGCCTCACGCACACTTTTTTTAAAATGTTGTCAATGCATCTTGAGCAATAGGATTGTTCCCATCTTTTCGAAGTTGGGGATATCTTCTACCACATGGAGCTGTAAAATGTTTATGTACTACCTCGGAATTTTGATGCGTTAATGAGGAACGTTCAGGAATTGAAGTCGTCTTGGCCCTGAAAGCGTAACTCTTCATTCAGCTAGTACTGTGATAAGGAGTTTACGTTATTCAGCATCACCATATAATCTGTGTAGCCGTTTGCTCCACACGTACAATTTTCATCGCTGTGCTTGAAGTATTGTATTAGAAGACCAGCCTTGCAAAGGCTAGCAGAGCCGGGCTGTCTATTATTTAAGTCCGTTATTGCGCTACTGAAGTCTGCTACTCCGCTACTGAAGTCTGCTACTCCGCTACTGAAGTCTGCTACTTCGCTACTGAAGTCTGCTACTCCGCTACTGAAGTCTGCTACTCCGCTACTGAAGTCTGCTACTCCGCCACTGAAGTCTGCTACTCCGCTACTGAAGTCTGCTACTCCGCTACTGAAGTCTGCTACTCCACTACTTTACTACTTGTATTGAATCACATGGACAATTTTGTTTTATAAATTTTGTCCAAGCTGTTCCTAGTACGGCTGTTAGAGTCGGAGTTTCACTAAAGCCATCAAGGGACTTGCCACGGAGACCCCGACCCCACCACCCGAACGAGCAACTCCCGCAATGAAGGGTTAATTTAGAACCCAAAGTTTAACGTCCCACAAAGCACAGGGACGGCCGCTCCGCTCAGGTCGCCCACTCAGCAGTCAGTTGCCAGCCGACATACGTCGGGTAAACTCTTGAGCGCTGGAGCGTCTCAGGGAAACCGATCCCAAGCCTGGACATGCACTGCCATTGCATGTTTCTGAGTAGAGGGCCGGATTCCAACGCTCTACCAATTGAGCTACCGGGGCGGCTCAAATATAGTATTTGATGTACTATATTTCTTGCAACGTGCAAGAGGTTTCGGATGCAGAACTCTTCCTTCAGTTAAATAGATATTGATAATTTAAATAATTAGCATGTACCGCAACACAACATATCACAAAACACGACAAAAATCTCCTTTCCTCTCTTGCCTTCTTTTACCGCCTCCTTCTTGATTTTCTGCGATTTTTATTGTGTTTTTTGGATATTAAAGGTCTAAATTTAAAAAAAATACGATTTCTACCTTCTTTCAAAAAGTTTTTACTGACGATATGAAAACCTCTGAGCAAAAAGCCCATTACTACTCCTCTTCTTATTCTTTTTTTACTCTTTGGCACTTTTTGCTCTTTTACGGTGTACTGAATAATGATACACGCAATCTTCCTTGAAGAACAAAAACAACCCGGAGGATGCAAGATAGGAGAAAATGAGTGGTGGTAGCTTTTCCATAACCACGAAGTACCAGAGTAGCGCTAAGCAGGCTCAAAAGAGTTCAAAATCGCTACCGCTACCGACAGCTTGCTAAAGGAGACCATGAACCAAAACAAAATCGGGATGGATGTTGAGATAAATGTATTTCACCACCAGAAAACAAAATGAGATTTAATGAATGTTTTTGATTAAATTTGTTTCTATATATATATATATATATATATATATATATATATACAAAATAAATATTCAACTTTGTTACAGAATATACAGATAAGCAGTCTTTTTATATTTCTTAAAGACCAATGACGGCAATTTTGGTAAGTGCTTTAATAGTGCTTAATTATAAAATTTAGCGATGACGGTGGAGCTCAAAAGCGGGTAAAGGTTTCGCAGATTTTAAAATAAGCGTTAGTGGCGTTAGCGGTTCTAGCAAGCTAAGGTTGTGACAGCGGCTTAAACAATTGTGGCAGCGCATACCTCTGAAAGCCAGGCATCAGAGCCTTGCATTTGAAAATCCAAGCTATGCAGGGATGCAGTGGCGCGTTTGGCTTCAAAGCCGTGTACGGGCAGCCTGAGCAGCTGACGTCCCCTGAAGCTGAAATCATCATCGGGCTTCCACACCGCTGACCTGGGCTCAAATCCCCTGCAGGAATACTGCACAGGCTTTCTGATTCCCTCTGTATCCTTCCAACAGGGTAATAATTGGCGACACCATAGGCCGTCAGCAGTCGGCGCGCTGTTATGTCCCAAGACTTCATCTAAGCTCTGACATTTCTTGACACGTTCAAGAGGTGGCGAAACAGCTGCTAGTGCTGGCATTCTCTGACTGCTGGACTCAGGGGCTACTCTCCGCTGTCACTAACTGTCGTCTCCCTCTTTTCCAGGACGAGGTGATCCGGGATGCTGGCCCGCCCCGGAAGCGGTGAGTGAATCTCGAATTTCCAGCCTAGCGCAGTCAACAGGCCAGCTGCCACCGTGCTCAGAAAATGTGAAGATTAGAGCGACTATCGCAAAAGCCTCTCTGCAAGAGCAAGACCTCTTAATTTTAAGCTGGAACTGATTGTATAATGATTTTATGCGTTTACAGAGTGTCCTACCCTGGAATGATTTTATTTATACCAAATTATGAAATAGACAAACATCACTGCATGGTTATGTGCACCATCAAAGGTCAATAAAAGAATGAATGGCAGTCGCAGCAACATATATTGACCATCCTAGTAAGCATCGGCCGCAATATTCCTATGTAAGAAAAACCTGGCTGCATTTGGAAGCTCCATTACCTATATTTTCGTGATATACTTTCTAAAGCTACTGCTGGGCTCCATTGCAGAGTTTGTTAGACCATTTCTGTACAGCATGAATGGGTGTCTCCAAAACAGCGACAGGACGTCAAACGCATATGCGTAAAATGTCTAATACAAGTAGGTAAGCAGCTGCGCTTAAACTGTCCGAAGTTAGAAACATCCCGGACTTTTCTCCTCCACGGCTCTTGATCTAGGCCAATTTTTAGAAGGTTAAGGATGGCTTTTAGATAGAGTGCAACAACTTTTCAAAGAACACAGATTTGCCTAAAGAGGTGTTTATGCATGTCATGCATAAACAGGCAATAACGTTCTAGCCACAGATGCAAGTCGTTATCTACAAACATTCTGGCCACAGACGCGAGGCGAAACCCACTGCTGAATTCGGCTATTCATGAATGATTATATTCATTAAAACAGGAATATCCGTATTTTTGACGTTATTCTTACCAGTGTGACTTCTTTTAGCAGAATATGCTGATTTAAAGCTATGCAACTTAACATACATCCTTTTATGACTGAAATCCAATCATAGACTGGTGTCAAGCCGAGACAATATTAGAATTTGTTCTCCAAAGCTAAACCAATGTGTAGGACTAGTCCTCAAAAGCTGTAATCTTGATAGATTACCATAATATTCAATTTGTATGTAACGTAGGTGCAGGTCGTTATTTTGGGGTATCCATTTCAATGGATATGCCAGAGAGAATAGTATTTTCATAGGAGGCTTTGATATACTTTGAGCTTTGGGCATCTACGTAAGGTATCGTATCCTAACAGAGGTTCCTGAGCTTACTTTATGTGACCGTCATGAAACTTTGAGGGGAATGACCGAGGTAGATGTTGTATTTTTTTTGACAGCTTTCCAAGTTCCATTTTTTACGTACGGGTGACATTTCCATGGTAAGGTTGAGTTATTCCACTTGAATTATTCCATTGATTTAGCGATCAGGAGAAATATTAACAGAGAACCTCTCACACTCTGCATCGAGGGCTGCCTCTCTCTACGTATCTGAGCCGTTTGGCTTACGTTCGCCAGAAGCGTGACCAAGGCGATGGCTCCTACCGTTGTGTCCCTTTGAGTTATATCTTCTTGAGATGGCTACCGGAATCCTAGGTAGCAAACTTTGTATATCACGCTGTGCCACTCGGACTGACTTCTCACTACGCCTCCGCTGACCACGGCCACCTTTCCTTATTGCTGCACGGCGGTAAGTCCCTGCAAAGACGGTGGGATCGGCCGGTCACGTGACCGCTGGGCGGCCTCCTCCATTGTGATGGGGCCGACCACATGGTCTTTATCCGTTGGGATCAACAGGAGCACGTGAGCTCGCCCGGGGGACCAGCTCTTTTTCTAGACTCCCATTGGACGAGATCTGATTGACTGGTAGCTCTTCATAGCCTTAGTGTGAGCACACACCGTGTGTTTGGGTGTGCTCTCGTTAATTAGTTTGGATGGCTTGCAGGGATTTAAGGCGGCTCCGAATAATAACGGAGTTGTGCCTGCAGCTTGTAAACCCTGTTGGTCATCCCAGAGTACTTATCCCTCTTTTAATTGTCCACAAAAATACATATTCCCCCTCTCTCTCTCCCTCCCTCTCTCTCTCCCTCTCTCTCGCTCTCTCTTCCCCTATCTCTCTCTCTCTCTCCTTCTCTCTCTCTCTCTCTATCTCTCTCTCTCTCTCTCTCTCTCTCTCTCTCTTGAGTTATGGGCACTTTAGATACTATCAAACCATCATTACTATGGACAATCCATAGACCATCAATATTGATGGTGATAAACATGTGTCACGGCTTATGAAGTTAGGAGTTATGTGTGCAGGGTAAATTATACGGAGAGCTTCTTAAAATGCGTTGGCCAGGGGTCTAAAAACCTGCCATTTTGGTATTCTAAATGGCGACAGCCCAAGGTGGGCAAGGTGACAAAATTAGCCGACATGTTTCCTCCAGACCAATAACGGAAAAATTGCTGAAATTGGCGGCTGTAATTTGAACTCGCGGTGTTTTTCAACAACTAGAGTGGTCCAGGAGTATCCATTGGTATCCAACTAACGCAAAACGTGCCACCTTTTGCACCATGGGCTGATGACACATGTATGGTTTGACGTTTTCAATGGTGACACACTGAACACTTTTTTGGCCCCCGGCGTTGGCTTGAAAATAGTATGTTTTGAAGCCTACTTCTATTTAATATAATGTTGCAGGGCTTGTGTAAAACTACAATGCTGAATAAATCCTCTATCAATCATGGCATACAACTTCAAATCTGATGTGAGATTTTAGTTTTTTAAGGAACTTCTAAAAATATATTTGGAAAACCGCTTTTTCTGAAATCGTTGTAAATGTTCTTAAAAATTGGAATAAAGAGAATGTTCTTACAAATTGGAGAAATTGAGGATCTCTGGTCCTAGATGAAGCGAATGTGGCGCTTTTATAATGGAATGTGAGCTGTGATAGAAATTTTAGAGGTCATAACGTAAAACACTAGGATTAATATTTCAACTGTCTCAGAACTTACTGCGTGCATAGAAACAGCGTATATTAAGCCGTTGTCCACCTCATCTAGCCTAAACTCCCCCGACCCGAAGACCTCGTATCCGCCAACAGACGTCTGGCCCATAGGAAAGCGTGCGGGGCTTAGTGGTAGATATCAGTGGGATTAATGCGCGTGTAAAGCGCTGTTTTAACGTAGTATACAATTTTTTTGGAGAAATGTAATATGAAAGGAAGAGGTTTTCGGCATGCTTAACGCAGCTGGGAGCTCAGTTCAAACCCCAAAAAGGTCCCATGTTCTCTTTAAACGCTACCCATATGAACAACGTTTCGATTTCAACGCCTAGGGCATATCCTTTTGAAAACAGATAAGCACTAAGCCATGGAGAAAATTACAATTGAGAATCTTTCCAGTGCAGTAGTTTTTTACTTTAAAAAGCACGCTGAATCCCAAAATCATGCATAGCATTGTCACGTAATTTAGCGATTTTGGGTGATTTTTGAACTTATATAGCCTCATTTTTATTTTTTGCTTGTTTTAGCCTGCCACTTTTCAATAGACGTAAGAAGCGAAGACAGTACCTTTTTGAAAGATCTCGACAAGGTAAATCGATTGTATTCGTCAAAATTTAAATACAATATAGTGTAATGCGATCCTGAAAGATCAAGTTCTCGCCGTCTTGCTGTTGCAGAGTCCTTCACTGATACAAGATAATGTGAGAAAGAGTGCTCTCCACTGCAAGACCACAGAAGTCTCTTACGTGTGTACGGTCGCGTTAGACCTGATCAAGAATTCACTGACGGTCCACACCTTAGAAATGGTATATCTATTTCAAGATGAATGCCAATTTCCCCCTCCCAGTATCTTGCAGTACCTACTCATTTGGTCGGTCTGCTCATTACGCCTTGAGTGCTATTGGGAAAGATGTGACGAGTGTCATACCGTCAAACATTGTACGGTCAATAGAGTAAATGTTTCATGAGATCTGTCTTTCGTCAAGAGACTCTAGTTGTTGTAACCCTAGCATGAGAAAATGACCGTAGTTAACACTAGAACTAAAGCTTCAGGCCTTATTTGTGTGTTCTTTTTATCTTAATATATCATCACTATTCATTAGCTTATATCAAATATCTATCTTTCTACTGAAGTCAATGTTTGAAATTAACTCGCTTAAATCATTCGCAACCATGTGCAATGCTTCCCACATAACTTCATTGTATTGGATATGCCAAGAATACCACTTTGAAGTCTGAGCAGTGGACTTTGATAGCGGTCGAGTAAGGGTTACTGAAAGTACCTAAACAACTTCACAGAATGCACGGTATGTTTATGTGGTCAGTGCAGACCCAGGAAAGATACCAAGTAGGCTCCTATGCCTCACGCACGACCGAATATAGGACATATGGTCTTGATGATAAGCCTGTCAGATGATGTCATCAATCTTCATACAGTTACGGAGATTGATGAACTCATCAGATGGGCATCTATCGTTAATGAGATACTCCTGGCCTCACGCAGAACATAGTGCTGCCATACAATACCTTCTCAGCGTGCTGTGAAACCTGGCTCCACTGTTTTCTGTTTTCTTTTCCGTATAAGTGTTTGTTATTATAAAGGAAATGTGGATGGCGTGGCGCTAATCTGCGGAAAATCTAGGAATCATAGTCTACTAAAATAAGAAAGAAATTGAGCCCATGAGTTGTCCTGGGTGCCGAATGTAACATTATCGCGGTCGCAGGTGCTCTCAAAATCTCTTCCTAGATTCCGATACAATTTCACACATGAGCGACCCTGCGCGGCCCGACTCTATGGTAACGCCATTGAACAACTTATATCTCTACGAATTGATTTCGCGCCAGAATTGAACCTGCAGGCATGGTCACCTGCATTGATTGAACTATACATCTTAAATTTTGTGGAAAAAAACTTAAGCCTTACTTTCAGGGAGTGTGCGTTGCCCCAAGACCTTAAAAAAGCCCCCTATCAAGAGTTTAGGAAAGTCTCAGCACTAAAAAAACGAAATATGCGAGTGAGCGTTAACAAAGCGTCTATTTCCGTAAAGCTGCTCGATATTGATGGAAATTTAACCAAAACATCATTTGAATGAGGAATACCTAGAGGTAAAACGTAATTAATTATTTTCAAACCATTTTTCGGTCGACTTGTTTCTTACGTGTCCGATGTAGTTTGGCGTTGCAAGTCATTCATCAATCGCGGTAGGACATACAGTGTAATTTAGTCCCGGTCATGTCAGGGAATAAAGGTGGGCGACTGGGCTACGCCTTGCCGCCGCAAACCCATTAGATTTACTGTCCTGCTCTTGCCGTTTGTTCGCATTTCCTCTTGCATGCTATACTGTGCCGCGGTACACCTATGGGTTATACTGTCCCGCCGTGCACCCGTCCTATATACTGTCCCGCAGAACCTGATGGGACGATGTTCTGCTGTGTGTGAGATTTTCTGCGGCGCAGTTGTGGTATTTTAGACCCAGCGGGTATCGCGGGAATACACGATCTCCCCACGCTACACAATTATACATTGACGTGGCCCAAAATTGGCCAACTCTTCAAAGTTAGTTTGTCCGTGAACTATTCCCGTTTCTTGAGACAAGAAACGAAGACATGCAACACCTTTGGGATCTGAATTGATATCTCGCCCCCACAATCATCGTTTGAAGTTCTCAGCATAGCCCTCAATGAAGAATTCAGCAATTGAACACGGCAGGTTCTTGTGTTTTCCCGTGTACGTTACAACAAAAACATGTCGCGGTTTTGTTATATCGGTGGCTCTTCATGAAATACGATGGAATGATTGCTTTCTTTTCGCTGTTTTTTATTCCGAATCGTTCAATTCACGTTAATCTCGTTACATGGATGGATCTTATGGACCAATGGCGGCAGCGTGTCAGGATTTCAGGGGAGGAGGGGGGGAGGGCAAGATGAAATTCTCAAACCATTTATTTTCAGTCAACGTCATAGGATACGTATTAAGATTCACATATTTACTCATTTCAGGAGGACAGTTCGCCCCCTCCTCTGGTGCCCCCGCGGTTCGCCCATGTTATGGACATGAACATAACCATGCATGATAGGTTATTCTATTCTTGGACAACATTTTAAGATGTGAGGTCACATTATGTTGGGTCTAACATTGCACTATCAAATTCAAAGAGCAACCAAAAGGGCCATGGCCCAAAAAGGTCCGATATATACCAAACATTTGAAAGATTATGAGTTGGTGAACAAAGGGAGCACTTTGCCCTAGCATTCACTTGACACCGCCGGGTAAAGTTGACTGAAGAAGTATCCAGCACACCCCCTTCAAACTTCCACCAGAATATTAGTCCAGTTGTTCCGCCCCCTCCTCTAACCGAATCCTAAATTCCCTGGTGTGACAATGTATGTATACACCATGATGCCGTCTATCTTGTAGCTTATCCAACAAGCAAGAACAGCTGTCGTGTTTCAGCCCTGAGGTCCCAATGGAAGGCTATGGTGTAAAATTCAAACGATGTGTACAGGGACCAGACATTAATTTGAGCACCCAATTTTTACATGTCTTTATTTTCAGGTCCTTGGAAATGGTAATAGCCTAGGTAAACATTTACTTTTAGAATATGACACATTCATATCCCGTTCAGTTGAACGATTTCAAACTTTCGGTATATATTCTGATAAAGATGAGCAGCTCACCAGGGATCCAATACCATTAAGGTATTTGAGCTGGTAATTTTAGTTGGATTGGGTAACCTGATCGAATGGGCAAGAGTACGAACAAATTAGCCCAGTTCGCTGCTCTGTTGCACTATCAATTCTAAACCAGTCGGTAGTTCCCCGGTGATAGCGACCCTAGTTACAACGTTCGAAAGCGCGGTCGGTAATTGGCTCTCGCTGGTGTGGAATATAGGGGCGCGTTCTGGCGCGAGGCGTCAGACAAGAAGATTGGCTGTCAGCGGTGCTGACTAGTTGGACAGATCTCGCCCCCCTGCCATTGACAGTGGCGCGAGAATCGAGTCTGATCCGCTCGCCCACGTGACAGACTGGAGACGGCACCTCCGCTTGGGCGGAATCCCTATGTTGATATGTTTATCCCAGATTATGTCACTTCGGCCAGGGCTATCAGTCAGGGAAATGTCGAAGCATTGAGGCTTAATATTCTGCAAAGAGATGTGTAGAAATTTTTATGATACTAGGTACAAGATACAAGAAAGCGATTTTCTATTGATAACTTAATTACTATATTTATAAAAGAGCCATCTTTACCGAGAAATTCCTGATAGAGATGTAAAAACATTCGCAAAGTCAATGAGCACAAGAGGCTTAAAGACACCCTAGAGGCACAACAATGGCTAACAGGTGCGAACTGATGGTGAGAACGAAAAAGAGCACTAAACAGAATGGGATGAATAGGGTTTTGCCATAGGAGGGGCCAGGGGTCAGGGGCAAACGACCCCCATCAATCGACACTTGAAGCCCTCTGAAAGGTCGATGGCGCCCCCTGAAATGTCACTTTCTATCCCCCACCCTACACCAGGATGCGAGTATCGCCCCTCCCCCTTACCAGAGGACTTGGCTACGATGGGACGATAGGACCTGATAGGTTTTGTAGCCCAAAAGTGGTGATCCCCGGTCCAAATAGTGCCTCCTGACTATGCCTCCCCGATGGCCTATCCTGGATCCACCTATGGATGCTGCAAGAGACAGTTCAGGCATGCATACACGATATGCTGACACCAGAGTCGCCAAGCGTTCCTTAACAACCCACTGGCCTTAAAGGAGCAGGCGAATCCAGTTCTGAGCAAGTCATTGACTCGACAATGGGTCTTCTTAATGTGCCGTTCTCCACGGTTTAAATGCTTGTAGACTCTTTATGAAACTAAGTTCTTTGCCGACGGTCACGGCTTGGAACGAGTAACATCTCTGTAGACCAGGGTCCTTTTCAACGGCGACAGAAGCCGATGCTAAAGCAAATCAGAGGTGAAATGTCATTGTGTACTTGCTCGGTGCCGCTTTAGATCGCAGTTGCCATGTAGTTCCAGTATCGAGCCTGCATTTAGGAAATATATTGCAATTGACGTTTTGAGGTTGAGTATTTCCCAGATGAACTTTTTTGAGAAAAAAACCCAGCCATAAGATCCGTCGTTCAGTCAGCTTTGCAAAACAGCTTGGCTGGTGTGAAAAGAACAGTTCCATTTGGAGCACAGTAGTCCACTTGAGTCCCGTGCTTTATGCCCCAGACATGTTTGGCTTACAGCCTACAGTAGTGGATACAAAACTTAATTTCGGTGGAGGGGAGGGGGGCTAGGGGGCTCAAGTCTCTTTCGCTATTACCTCGACCTACCCCTAGATATGTGGTTACTAAAGGCATTCCTAAATACCGATGGGGGAGGCTAAAGCTGCTTACTGTCTTCCGAGTTCTCTGGCGAATGTTACTAGGCCTCTATCTTTCGCTAGAATCTCGGAGGGCTAACACGAATCTCCAGTTTTGGGTAGTCCTGTTTGGAAAAAGACTAACAATCTAACCGGTAATGAGCTAAATTATTGTGCATTTAACCTAGATAGACCGATTCCTGCTCCTGTATATTTACAGGGAGCTACTACTGGCAGTTTTACTAATAGTATGATATTTCTTATGCTTTCTTTAAGTTACTTTCTTTTCCTAGCAGGGCGTGCCACGACTTGTAATATTTTATGTTCTGGTGGTGTTAACGTAAGGGTACTGTTGTCGTTGGGATCGCGGAGGGGCACGCCTGGCTACCCGTTTAAATGGGTGGCGGACCTTTCTAGCAATAGAATTGCATGAAAAAAGCCCGTCCGCAGTGTTTCCACACGCCAAAAATCGCATGCGATGACTATTCAAATACATGGTGAAATAATGACATGGCTCGCATCCGGTTTTCCCCTGAGGCAGTCCGTTCGGACCATCCGTTCGCATATGAATTCGGCCTCTCTTAATTGCTTGCGAGTGACTTGTGGGAGTTGTGGGTATTCAAGGGTCTAAAATAACATCATGTTTTTGCTCATCGTGTCATGCTGCTGGCTTTGTCGTAAACTTGTCACAACCATCATTTTACAGTTGTAGACGGCACAAAGTGGACGTGTTAAGCTAAACTTTCACAAGACAAGTATTTCAAGTGATTCTGATTACTTATATTTGGGCATGCTAGTGCCCGTTTCGGACAGTGATTTCGCTGACCAGTTAGTGGTGAGCGTTACCTGCCATCCGAGCAGGAGCCGTGCCGTCCAACATTTGCCGCGCAAACACTGCGAACGGGCCCACTGGCGGACGCAGGAGCGCCGTTTGGGGAGGGAAAATGGTAAAAACATAGTGTTTTCTTTAGAAATTCGGCCTTAATTTCGCCATTTGGGGGGGCATGGCCCCTTGGCCCCCTTCTGGGTCCGCTAGTGAACGGGCATTCAAACCTCCCTAGCCCCCTTGCATCTGCCACTGGCCGCATATCCATGCGGATAGCCTGGGTTCAGAGTGCCCCGATTTAAAGGGTACCCGGATTTCAGTTTTATCGCACCCGTATTTAAAGGGAATGCAATACCTTCATCGGATATGAACTGAGCCTTTAGACTCCTCGAGCACACCCAAATACCCCTCATTTCATATATATTTTCTCTAAGAACTTATAATCTTACGGAGCAACAGTGCTTCCTGAGTGTACTTCTTTTGAAATGCACTGCTCTCAAATCTCGGATGTCAAGGCATGCTCTATCTCCTGGATATTTCAGCTAAAATCTCATTATAAAGGCACAGCATTACGTTTCGTTGCCATAGTTTCCTTCATGGAGAAGTCATAATTCCACTTTTCGGGAAGATGTAGTGCGGGCATTCCGTACTGAAGACATACTGTCAAACAAACCAAACTAGCACTCACCAGATTTTCACTAAGGACAAAAATATGATTCGTATTTAATAGCAAATGGTCTGCACTATGAAAGGATTTCTGAGCACCATGTCATCTCAGATGATTACGATTAAAAATCCCATTACGGCAGCGCCAGAAAACTAAACGTGCGTACATTTTTTGTGACGGAGGTTTTTGCATTCATTTGTGCCGGTGCGTCGCAGCTAGCAAAAAACGTGCAGTGCAGCAAATATTCGAGCTCACGCTGATCAGAAACTACCCTTTATTCGTTCTAGAACCAGCAACTCCTCAGCTTTGGGCTACTTGTTACCTTACACCTGTATTGGCTGCAAAACCTCTATTTGTTAGAATTCTAGTGCGGCTGAAACCGGCCAACTATCGCATGAGAGGTGTAAAGGGGTCTAAGCCCCCGGACCGCCTTTCCGACGCTTATTCATTTCTCTGCATGCACTCATCCGGCAGCGCTGCTTACCTTAAGTTTGTATCACTGCTTATTAAAGCAGACTGCCGACTTGGTGTCAGCGGGAGATTTCTGTGCCGTCGGACGCTGCAGTGTGCGCCGGAGAGCCAATTAAGGGTGCTTTGGATTCATATATTCTGTTCATTAACATTATATCGTCGTTCCTTTTGCGTGTTAATAAGGCTGACTGTTGCGTTAATATCAATAACGAAGGCATCCAGAACCATCGCTGCCTGAATGATGAAAACCGTTTGCCTGTAAGGGCTCATAATAGTTAGTGATGGTGAAACCTTACGTAGTAATTGTGCGATGCAACGAACCTCATTAAGCTTATTAACCTCTGTGTTGATGTTCATTTCTGACCGCAATGCCGCATTTTCAGGCGAGACTTCGAGCCGGAGAAACCGAATCACATTCTGCTGATGACGGTGGTCAACCCGGTCTACCCCATCACCGTGGTGAGTCGACCTGTCCGTGTATGAACCGTCAGTGATCCCAAACCAGCCACAGTGGGCCATGTAACCGACTCCACTCAACCTGCAACTAAAACTGCCTATTGAATTACAGCTATGGTGATGACACCGACGGTAAAAACCATGAGAGGAGGTGATTATTTTGGTCATATTAAGTACAGTAAAAAATGTATGTGAATTAAAGACTTTGAGAATCTTTTTTTCAACGAGTGGTGAAAACTCCTTGATAAATATGCTCTAACTCGACGGTAATTGTGATGATAAGGTACCGTTGTTACTTTTAGGAAGTTCTGTGAAAGTGTCTTTAAATAATTGTTCAATGCATGTTGACCACAAGCGTTAGTATACATTGGTGGGCTCAGGTAGACTAGTTTATATTCTTCGATGCGATAGGTGCAATGTTGAGATTGATCCCCAAAACAGTGAGCTATTTCGTTTTGCAGTGCTGTTTGGCTCTGAAAATCGAATCGTGAAAGTTCCGTTAGATCTATCCTTGCACATAACAATGGAAAACAAAACGTAGGGCTGAGGCAATCCAGAATTGCGAGACAACCAGCACATCAGTATTCAGTCGCCGCCGTGACGGGACGCCAGAACAAGTTGTTATTCATCGCTTTCGTTGCTGTCAGAGCTGCCACAGCTCTTGTGACGCTTCCGAGCCCCGAGGGCACCGCCGCTCCGAGTTTAGGGGATGAGCTGATTGGAACTGTGTTGGCACAAACACAGCGATCTCTCGCGGGAGACGTGATGCGTCTCAAAATGGCACGTGACGTTACGGCTTTGAGTAGCCCTGGCTCAGCAGGTGGCGACTGTGGAACGTCAGAACAGTTGCCCGTGGAAGTGGCCCATTTACAGATGTCGGATTGCATAGCTGGAAACCACGACAGACTCCAGGCGAGCCGTAAAAGTGGTCGGTGCTCGCCAAGGAACGGTACTTGGCCCGACAAAAACGCGACGCCGGCGAGACGCAAACCATAACGGACGAGCAGGCTGCGTCAATCATCGGGTTTATAGGTGCAGCGTCAGACGCAGGTCAGACATCAACACTCTCGAGGCAGGACAGCTCTGAGTACTGCAAATCACGCAGGAGGCTAGGAAGGATTTGTAGCGTGTTAGAGGCGGTCACAGTGTTAGCTGTTTTGTCCCTGATGAGACATTTGCAGTCCTGCTCTTGTTACGTGGGAAACCGCTTCGTCCTAGTTTTTAATCATCACATCACTTAGCTTTGCTTCCGACAGGTTGTGTTTATCAATGGGGCGTGTCAGGGAGCATAAATCGTCCCGTGGGATTTTAGACGCCCTTGATCCCAGGAGCTAAGAGCGGTCTGAATCAAATGCCAGTGATGTAGCTAGACGCCAGACAACTTACGATGAAACAGAGCCAGCTGTGGTCGGTTGATCACGTGTTAAGATAGCGTGGGAGCGTCTTTTCTGAACAGAAATAATTCGAAACTCATAGATTGAATGATAATGCTTTAGTTGGCATTTGCATGTAGCTATCTTATACTTGTTGAACGTGGCCTGGAGTAACATATCCCCTGGCTCGCAATATAGCTTATAAAGACTCAAGTTCAGCCTTTCAAACCGTAAATCACAAACTTCTGGTTCACGAAATGGAAAAATCGGTTATACCACCGGGACAGCATTGTCATGGCTAAAACCTTACCTTTTCTGGAAGAGAGCAGCGAGTAGTTGTGAATGGCCCATGCTCTTCATGGATCCGGCTTACCTCAGGCACACCTGAGGGGGACAACTCTCGCCTCTCCTCTTCGCCTTTTTCATTAAAGACCTACCGACTGCTGTTCACTGGGATTGTATCCTTTTCGCCGACGACTGTAAACTGTATCCCAGAGTTGACAGTGCAGCTGACGCCACACAACTGCAGGCAGATGTATACCGATTATGCGCGTGGTCCATGGTGTGGAAACTGGCACTGAACCTAAACAGCGTGTACAAAGCCAAGTTCAGACACTTATCACATAGGCAGCACGGAGCTTGAGAGAGTGAGTGAGATACACGATCTTGGAGATGCCCGATCTTGAAGTGATCATAGAGTCGAAGTTAACGCTTCAGTCTCACATCGATGACATGGTGCGAAAGGCAAACAGGGCTCTAGGACTTTTAATACAGCTTCCCAGACAGGAAATAATGGGTAATCACTTCAGGGTGGAGAGATCATAAAAGTATGATGGTGACATTTTGCGTCAGCATTCGTAGTATTTTATCATATGGCTGTATTATATGGAGAGGGGCTGCCGACACACATCTGAAACGTGCAAACAAAATTCAGCAAAAGATTTTTATTTGACTTTGCGTAAGGTGTCATGTCCAAAACCTCTCACTGGAGTATGCTGATCTCCTCCATCACTTTGCGTTGGCATGCTTATCCGCGAAAAGATTACAGTACGATATTATTTTCATCCGAAACATTCACAGTCACACAATTGACTCACCATTTTCTTCTGGAACGCCTTTCACTGGCAGCTCCTCTCCGTGTACTTCGAAACTGGTCGCTGTTCCACGATCCCTACGCCAGAACCAGCACTGTAAGGTCAGGCATGTTTACCAGAGTTCCCCGTGACTGTAATACGTTTCTAGATGCGAATTGGGACGTTGATAATCTGGTACACAAGCTTAGGAGATTTTAAGGAGCGAGTGGTTGTCTTTTCCTGTATTGTTTAAGGTGTAGACGGTATGCCCCACGAGAGTGTATGATTTTAGCTTTATTTACATTTTATAGTTTTGTTGATCCAGTGTGCTGTTTTTATCTAATCGACTTCATTTATAGTCAAATAAACACCACTAGATGGTTTGATGCTGCCTAAGAATGCTGATGCTCCCTCCTCACCCTATATTTATGATGTTCCCATCCCTATGGACCTGCAGTAATTTGCACCCTTTTCCGTACCTCCAAGTTGTTGAAACATAAGAGAAGTCCATTCCTCATATCTATTATTCGTATGGATATCCTCTCGATACTCCCTCAATAATGAACTTTTGTGAATTCACAAAACAAGAGAGCAGAAAACTAAAGGAAAAGGAACATATTAGTGTTTTTGAAGCAACAACTGATAAGAACAACTGATAAGTGCAATTGCCTAAATCTTTGCAAAAAACCCGCGCCGGAAACTTTCTTGTCTATCGGTGGTTTAATGATGATCATTCATTAGAAACAGTTGATGATGACAGACTGCACTGCGGGATATCAATACCTGCAAAAATGAAAAAGAAATACATGGATAAATCACCAAAGCTGCGTTACTAATTCACCATCTTACCTGAATTATTTCAAATCCAGTGCAATCTATCCTGTCGTTATCCCCACCCTGCTGCAATAGAGATCTGCGCTGGGCCTTTGCTGCCCATCAGTGGTGATACGCGGCGCTCCCGCATCAGGGAGCTGTTGCCAGCGGTCCAGAATTTACAACCGCAAGCTGTCTGATTCTGGCGATAAACTTTATTCTTCTCCTTTCAACAAATGAAACGGCGCACACAAAACCCGGCCGCTCTGGCCAGGAGTCAGCCAACTCCGAGGCCTCCGCTGCGGGTCGCCGTCGTCGCCGCCGGGAGGTTTTTGGTCGGGCGCTTCAACCACCTGAAGCTGTCAGTGGTCACCGCCGTTGTCAGCACCGCCAACAATGACGTTTTGTTCGACATTCCCGCGGCCAGCAGAGCTGACACGTTGACACTCGGCAATAAATTAGCAGCGACAGCGAGAGCCGGCGAGCGAGGCGACCACGCCAGACGGCAGTAGCTTTGAGACACTAGGGAGAGAAAACGTCAGTCCCAGTTGGCTGGAACTGGGCTGTGCCCTTGACCGCAGTCGCTGAACAAACTTCGTGGAGGAATGACTGGAATGCAGTGTTTTGGAGAGAGAGAGAGAGAGAGAGAGAGAGAGAGAGAGAGAAAAGTACTCCCTGGCGTAAGTTACGTTGCAATCAGAGATCTCCTTTGATGGCACGAAGCATGTTCTTTTATTTGTCCGCAGCGTCTGTTATTACCAATGTTGATCACTCATATCAAAGAAGCTGCGGGCGATGGTTGGCGGATTGCTTACGACTCCCTGCTGCACTTGGTCGTCCGCAGCCGTCGCCGTCAGAGCACAGGCAGTGCAAAAAGCCCAGAAAACCTACAACATAGGTAATGTGAAAAGACTGGACTCTGTATATCTTTCGCAGAGTATGTGCCATGAGAGTGCACCACTAGTATGGTGGAATAATATCATGTATCTCTGCTGTGCTTCGGACGGGAAACCTGCCCAATATTGGAGAATTTGACATTAAGGCAAGGTATTGACCGTGAATAAAGACTCCCTGAGGAGCTGCTGGGTAAGTCGGATGCGGCGACGGTCTGCGTGGGGCGAGGATTGAACCCCGCTCCGTGACATCTCGGGCTGAAGAAAGGTCGGTGTCCCTGGATCATGCGTTGGCCTCTTGAGTTTGCTGCTAGAGTAGAATGTTTTTAATGCCTTAAATATGTTTTGCCCGGGCTTGAAAAATGTTTTGTCCATTCTTAGAAAATATTTTGCATTTTATATCAATGACTATTTCTGGGTTTAATGCTGTCTTTTGGATGGTCAGGTCCTTGTTAATCAACAAGAATCACTCTTTCCTTTCTTGTCATATCACATATTTTTAAGAATGCTGCATGTGGCGTAGCTTTTTCTTTCTGTGGTGACGCTTTTGATCTGTAGACACAGAGGCTAACACTGTATTTGAGGAACTTTCAATGGATGAAAGACATCTACAAAGTGCAATGGCGTGACCGTGCTCCCTCATTCATATTTTGTATTTCTCTTTCTGTTACCTCTATTAAAGGCCCACATCCGTTGCGGCACATCCTTTACTATCCGTTCTCCCATTTCTACATGCATTACTTGATGCTGGTCTCATAACTCGCCGCTATCACATCAGTCACATCTGTCACCCCCTCTGCACATGTCATATCGCACATATCTGTCAGGCTGGCTGATCTGTCACGGCCGTCGGGTTTTCTCACCATCGCTCATGTCCTCGTTGTCACCTTCTGGGCCCCTCGGCGGCAGGCAGCGTGGCCTCACTATGACAACAGCATCACTCTCTGCTCTATCGCGAAACTACCGCTTGCCACAGCACTAGTCGTCAACGTCAGCATCAGCCGGCGTGCTATCATCAAGTGGTTTCTCAATGACGTCATCTGTGGAGATGTAACATCACTGCTGGCATCATGGCTCCATCACATGGTGGCATGATGACTGCATCGTTAAACTTGGCTACATCACGAGTGGAGTTATTTGGACGTCAATGATGCAATTGGACATGGAGACTTCTGATAGGAGGATGCAACAATATCTCGAATATCTGTAAGATGGTTTATCCAACCGCCTGATATCAGAATTCCTGTATTAGAATGAATTAAACGTAGCTTTGTGTTTGCTTGTTGAAGGTCTAGGTTTATGGACTCGGACAGACTCTTCCGTGTGAGGTAGTAGAGTAGGAGGAAAATCAACCCGTGATTACCCGTAATTTCTATGAAGGTGATGGTCCTGTCCACTAACAAATATTGTTTGGTACATTCATTTGATTGCATCGAACTGCTTGTTGCTGAAGACTTATTAAAAACTTTTTTTAAACTTAAGATATATTTATATACTTGCTCCATTGCTTTCGATGTATAATCGTCATAACCGACAAAACTCTTCGGGATGTTTTATTCTTAAAACGGACAGTAGTCCAGTAAACGGTCACAGGGTTTTACAAAAAATTTGATAAGTTTATCTCAAAATGGGGCATAGTCTATTCTCCTCATGAAGTTTGCCAAAGGAGGAAAAATCAAGAGGATATAAGACATGTGGGAAGAAAAAACCTTGGTAAAGGTGGCGTGATGACACAGTTTTGAAGTCACGTGATATCGCTCTTTAATCCGTCTGTCCGACTGAAAAACTAGTGTATTTTACCTTTCCGTAATACGCATCATGCTCCCCTCCCCAATTTATTCACTGCTCAGTATCACATGAAGCCATTACGCACTCCTGAAGATCGTAAACGTCGGTGAGATCATACTTTGTTGGTGATACTTTCGCCCCATTTCTTAAGAATTTGGGCTTGATTCGCACTCCTGTTGCCAAAATGAATCCTCAATTTTTGGCCTCTGTATCAATATCTATCAGAATCTAAAATGAAACTGCTTTTGACTGAAACTAACCAGCAAACTGTAGCTAGTAAACTGAAATCGAAACTAGTATTGACCTACAACTGGTCTATTGTGTATGTATGTACGTACATCTAATCTCATCTTTAAACCTAACCCGGACGCTGAAATCCCTGACAGCCCCGCCCCCGTTGCAGGACGTGATCAAGACCATATCCAGCGTCCACGGCAAGGTTCTCCGGATCGTCATCTTCAAGAAGAACGGTATCCAGGCCATGGTGGAGTTCGACTCAGTGGAGTCAGCCACCCGGGCCAAGGACGTCCTCTCGGGGGCCGACATATACTCCGGCTGCTGCACTCTTCGGATTGAATATGCCAAGGTGAGACGGGTGGAGTTCAATAACCTGAGAGTCCTTTCAGGATAATTGATTTCATGTGAGATCAAGAGGTCTGTCTCAGTTGTTGTCAACTTCATTGAAATGTGTTAGGGTCTGAAGATATGTTCTACTCTGTGGACCATCAAATCATTCAGAATGCAGAATCCATAGCTCAGAATCAGAGCCTCAGTTCCTGCGAGTTTGTATTTGTACCAAAGTCTGTTTGTCGTAAGGGCTACATTATGCATCAGTATTGTAACCACTTCACATTGGTATCATAAGTCGACATATTTCCGTTTTCGTAGACTGTGTTCCATTCGATTTGTTTGATCACATTCAGACCCATCTGCCTTTCAAATTGGTTGTAGCGTTTGTATTGATTCAATTCGTTCTAGCCCCTCTCTACTGGCTGATCCAGGACCTCATTGGGGGAGGGGCTAGCGGGCTCAAGCCTCCCCCACCATTACCTTGGAGTAGCCTCCAGCTATGCATTAACTATAGGCGCTCTAACATTGGGGGGGGCACCTAGCCCCCTTGCATCCGCCACTGCCTCTCTCGATGTTGCTGGCTGATTCCCGGTCAGTTTAGCTATGCGTATTGGTTACTTTTTGTATTTTCCGAAAAACCCCCAGCACATCCGTCTCTACTGTTGGATTTGCACTGTCAATGGCTATCTGTTGATGCCGTTGTTCCGAAATAGAGTGTAGTGAGGACAGGATTCTTACGGGATGGATGTAGAATTCTCAGCCCCGTGGGGGTTCCTAGAAATGGTCTTTGCGGTGTGCTGTATAAACTTTGCACACCTATCAATCCTCACTTAATAAAAAGTTATATTTCAAGTGACCGTTTCCCTTCTATATTGATATGTTTATTACACCGCAAGACTTGATCAGGAATTTCTGTGCCACATAGGTCTCCAGTGCCTGCTTATCCAGCCAGGACATGTATCGACCCAAAATTCCTTTTTCATTCACTTTTTAATATTATTTTTCTGTTGTTACAATGTAAAACTTTGGTGCGATCCTTCATCAATAGTATTTCTCTGACTGCCGTTTTCCACTTAGCTCTATATTTAGTATCCAAGTATAATCTTATCCATGAAGCTTCAAGGTTTTTTATTGTACCAACAAACCTGGAGCCCGAAGCCCTCAATCTTTGTATTTTTGGCGTTGCACGTTCAGTGCATCCTTGTTCTCTTCTCAGACTATTTCTAGACACTAACCATCACTGGACTTAATGCTCCTCACGGCAATATTTTCAACATTTCTACTCCCGCAGGTATGATTCATACATTCTGCTCGCCGTATCTGGTTTGCCCTGTGAGCTTTGAGCTTGGCTTAAATTATCTCGAATAGAGGTGGGATTGGGAGGCTTTGGCGCGTGCATTGTTAACACACGCACTGACCGGAGTCTGAGCCACCTTCGCCTTGACGGGGGACTACCCCCGTAAGATTTAAAACAATCACGCTGGCTAGGGCGGTAAACGGTATCCTTGGTTTCGTTAGCCTGACCTAAGCTCTAATGAAAGTGATCTTTAATGTTTTCCAGGTCAAATTCAAGGTCACCAGATACCAAAACATGTTGCGGTGAGGCTATAATGGGATGTAATGGAAACGAAGGTTTTTCAATCACATCATCTGACGTATGTACAGTGTGACCCCAAAAAAACGGTCCCCGACATTCAAATAGCCATAACTTCAATGTTTTACGTTGGATTTAAATAAATCTTTGGCCACAAACGCGTTTTTGTGTGTTGAGTAAGATGCCAAAATATCAAAATAATAGGATATAAACTCTTTGTTCCATAATACATATTCTAGACATCCTATTTTCTGTATCCGTGCATTCTCAAAAATCGACGAAAAGTCATGATTAGTGGTCGGTGTAGTGTCCTGGATATTTCCCAGGGCTGCATATTTCTTTAGCACAGGAGTGATGCTGGACTCTTTGGCTACACACAGTCCTTTTTGCAGCCCGAAAATAAAATATTTAAGGGGTTTTCAGGGATGTGAAAAGGGACTGTTTTAGCCCGCGCACCAGATTCCTCGGGCAAGGTGACCCTCAACACCTGAAGTTCTCTCCAAGCTCGACTATGCACTTCCCTGGGCATTCCAAATGACTTGGATTGGTTTTATTATCTGCATTGAGGTTCTCTTAGGATGCATGCTTATCGAAAAAGTCCTGCCATTTTTGTATTTAATTTGCGGAGCATTTAAACTTTGTAAGTACAATGCACGAAAATGAACAGATTAAGAAAATAGGATGTCTAGAATATTTCATGTGGAATGGAGAGTTGTAGTTCTATTACTATGATATTTTGACATCTGACTTAACACACAAAAACGCATTTATGCCCAAAGTTTCATTTAAATCCGACGCAAAGCATTGACGTGATAGCCTTTCGAACGTTGAGGCCCGTTTTTTGGAGTATCCCAGTACAAGAGCCATCAGAAAACTATGTAGAGATTTGGAATCCTCTCAGCAGTCCGCACCGAGTGATATATAATGTGACATTGGTAGGTGAAGTCTACCATTTGACCTAACCTGGGGTCCGGCCAAGATCAACTCGGGTCAAACTGCATATAATTTGAACTGCAGTGATAATACAAACTCAATGGTGTTAAAATGGCAACAGTATCTCCCTTTCCGACAATGTTATTGATTTTAAACCATTTATCCCATGAGTTTCCAGTCGAGAGGTCATGGTTTGTACTTGACCCTAGGTCATCAATATAAAAACCCAAACATATTTTCTAGCACCTGTTGTCCCATTATGTGATATGAATTGCAGACCCATAGACTGACTATGTTCGTACGTATGCTATCTTAAACCTTCTTGGAGGTGAGGTCCCGTGACCTGCACTGATGACCTGACTTGAAATGACCTGGGACCAAAATTTTGACTTGAGCTGCAAAAAGGGTCAGAGAAAGGCGATGACACGCGCTGCTGTTTTAAGGCCATCTGCGAAAAAAACTTGAAATGGTGGGTATACGCCGCCCGTCAATGAACCTGTTATGACATGTTGGAATCCAGGCAGTAACACATTGTGCTAGTGTGAGTTTACCATACGGATATAAACGTATTGCTCTCCATTATTTTGTAAGCCATAGCGTTGCTCAGGTACCACTGACTTCTAATAATTTTGGGGGCTTAATGACGCACCATTTACTGGGGCCATATGGCGTCGGAGGGGGAAGGGGAACGGGCTAGGCTTGAGCGTCAAATCCTGCCTTCGGGTGAGCTTGAACCCACGACAACCTGCACATACAGAATCTCATAGACCGAGCCGAGTGCGCGCACTGACCGACTTCACTACCCAGACTCATTTAGCACTGATTTCAAACTGGCATTTGTAAATGGATAATTATAGAAAGTAAAGCAGTTTGGTCAGCACTGCAACAAAATGTGATAAAACCCTCAGGTACAAACATACGCCGGGCAGAATTTCCAGGGCTGAGACTCCTGCGTCATACCGGTACCCTGGATGATTGCAGTGACATGCATATTGTAAAGGAAGGGTGTAGATAGAAAGCTTAAACTTTTTTTCGGTAGAAAATTACCCTCTGAGGTATATGTTTTATTTTAAATCCGCAAAAGCTATAAGAGCAAATTGCTAGTGAAGTTCTCCTTCCATATATAGATTTACGGAAAAAGGGAATTGTTTTATCATGCGTGAGGAGTCTTTTTTAGAGAATGAAGTATAGGTATTTTAAGCTTAAAATCAGATGATATTAATGAGGTATCGCAAAAGCTTCTGCCCCACCAAATATTCTCAATAAGGCAAGACGTGCGAGCACCATCCCCACGTAGCAGGTGCTTGATTGCTGACCATACACACGCGCACTGTCACGAGCCGCGGTTCATACGACTGCCGGCTCGGAGCCTCTGCCGAAAAGTTGTAATTATTCTGAGAATTGCGTCCATCATGCGTTTAGATTGCTGGTTCTGTGACAAATTTTGGATCAATATAGATATCCTCGGAATTTATCATCCATGCTAAATCTTATGAACGACAGCTTGGAGTCGGCTTTTGAAAGTGCTGCTGGTTATGGGCTGTCGTCCATCATCCCCTGGGTGATTTATCTCCGCTATTATGGAGCTAGAGCCAGGGCGCAAATGTCAGTCTGACAATCGACTGTCAAATCTTCAGCGATGGTGTTTCTCCCAGATAAAACCGACAGGAACATGGACAAATTTAGCGGAAAGTGGTATCATTTGTCTGATGGTTGTACAAAAGTGAATCGTCTCTTGTTAGAACAGTGATTCTGTAACACCACTGTCTTTTTACACTTCTTCTCTTCTCTCTGTCTCATTTCTCGCTCTCTCTTCTTCCCTTCCCTTTTCCTTCTAGCATACACCCCGGCTCCCTCTCCCGCTGTATCCATATTTACCTGCGTCCTGACCTCGCAGTCCGTATTTCTCTGAGCACCTCCTCCGCTCGGCGGCCGGCCGACCTGCGCCACAACGACCTTCACCGGACCTGCTGGTCCCCCGAGCAGCTCGCCAATGTCTTCCAACGACTATTACACGCCAAACAGTGTCTTCCTGCAGCCATTATGTGTCCGACAGCCCCATAAGCTCAGTCGTCAGTCGGAACATTACCGAGAACGCTTGTGTGGATGCTCCATTATCTGATCACCGGGGAAGTGGCCCAACTTCAGACCGGCGGCAAGGGGGCCGGTCGGTCCCCCGAAATACAAGACGGTCCTACTTAATATTACTTAGAAAAGCGTCGGGATATATCGGTACAGATATCAGAACGAATATAATATTCAAATTGTCAGTTCTTTCTTATTTAATTATAACACAAATGTACATTATAATCATGTTCGATCCACCCATGTGTTTCCCTTTCTTCCTCCAAGATCTGATTTGATTCGCAAAGCGTCAGACCAGACCTGCAGTCCAGCCCCAATAGCCTGCATCACTGTGTTTCATCTAGTAATGCCGCTGTCCCAGCTTGCCAAACATGCCGTAAATCGATGTTGGTGGGAGGCAACCAATCCGATCGCCACCCCCTCCCCACTGAGGATGGGAGGAAGAGGCCGCAACGGTAGCTTCCTGTCGCCTGATCTGCTACATCCGGTGCCGCCGGCAAGGGAAGATGGCGACAGCAGCAGTGCGGAAGTTTTTCCTGCTTGTCAGCAGGCCAGCCGCTGCTGACTGGACACGCCGATCTTTACCCGCCCTTTTTCGGCAAAATGTCAAAATTAAAGACAAATCTTAGAGAAAGGAAAATTGGAAGGTTGGGTGTACGAAACCGTCAGCAGCAGAACGCTGCACGTTTGAAACTTGTGCGGAGGTGTTTGGTGGCCAGACGTTGGATGCCACCTCCGAACAGCAGCACGCTCCATTAGCGGTCGGTGATCCGGGGCGCGCCTCCGCCCCGACGCGTCGGGCCGCTGCGTCGGCGTCGACGCCGCCGGCGACGCGGCGACAGACTGCTGTGAGTCTGTCTGTGCTCTGATGAGGCCGAGCTGTGGGACGCTCCACCGGAGAACAGGGACACGGCGGACGCCCGGCCCTCCTGCTGTTGGCTCTGGCGTGTGTTGGCCGTGCTTCCGGCCGAGAATTAGGTGGATGCCGGCTACCAGCGGCCAGAAAGGGTGCTCGCCCGGCCTGCTGACCAGGCAGAGGGGCTTTCCAGAGTGAGGAGTCGGAGAGCAGTGGACACGAGAATGAAGGAAATTCCAGCCGCGATTTTTTGCCAAAATCTGTTCATCATATTTTTTGGGAAAGCCGAAGCAAGTTGGTTCAGAAACTGTTTTTGTAGCAAACGTTATTTTCCTAAGGTTTTCTGATTAAACACTCTAATCGATCCCAAATGAAAAGTGGTGCAACCATTGCCAAGCCAGCCTAATCTCCAAAGGCGACGCCACGGATATTTCAACGCGGGAGGGGGAGGTGAAATAGTGATGGTGGCATCCGTCCACCTTTTATGTCCGGTCA
This sequence comes from Lepas anatifera, assembly GCA_034440635.1. NCBI lineage: Eukaryota > Metazoa > Arthropoda > Thecostraca > Lepadidae > Lepas > Lepas anatifera. The sequence continues at coordinate 458,723 of JAOTON010000218.1, read as the reverse complement.
GTCAGAACATCATAATTCAAAACTATTGTTTTAGATAGAGCTGACCGCACATAAGATTATGCCAATGGAAATTTTATCCTAAATATGTCACTCGAACATTCTATTGCGAGAAGTTACTTCGGGACACTGACAATGACAATTGGGGATCCTCTCAGTAGATTCCACTGACCGAGACTGGAGACCAGCGCCCGGGGGCCGGCCCACGAGACCCCCGGCGGTGACGTTTGTGGTCCTGTTTGCACGCAATGGCATTGACCATGTAATTGGTGGTTCCCACGTTCGACTGAAGCAGACCGACATGCACGTTGTCAGTGTTCCCACACGGAAGCAGCAGCGTGCATGAACGGTGCCAGGTCTCAGGCTTAGGGGTCAGGGGATATGCCGTATGACTGGGCTTCAACACGAATATCTGATGCTTTTTATTCGACTTCCGTCGTTTTTAACACGAACTTGAGTGTCGTTCGTATACCCCACTGATCGCAAAGCTCAGCACGTGCCGGCGTCCTATGAGGGAAACTGCAAACCACGTTGCAAGATATCTTCAAACCGGTGGGTCCTAAATGGATTGAATGCTGCCCCTCCTTCGGCCTTGCTGCCGCTCGCATCCGAGAACGGACGAACTGCGCGAGTGCCGAGCGTGGGAATGGCCGAGGAGTTGGTAAATGCCATCACGTGTAAACAAGACCCTTGCGCACCCTTTATTACTTTTATCCTGCTTCCCTTTTCCAGCAACAGGAGAAATAAATATTGAACCCTTCAGCAGGTTTTATGTAAATAAATTGGACTTCTCCCCAACGTAGCTCAGTTTTCTACCTATCATCTCTTGTTTTCAAAACTTTATCGAAGACAAGGCTTTCGTGTTTCCAATTTTCACACTTTTTTCCTTGGGGCGTTCGGAATCCCCTCATTCATGCTTCAGAATCGATTCAGTCAGCCCTGAAAGCTGCTTCTTTATTAGTGTGCTTCTACCAACCCCAACTCTGCACACGAAAAGCATCCACATTTTGATACTTACCTCAGCCGACATAATATACTCTCCACAAAGTTCAAGCAGGTCATACTGTACTTTCAGTTGCCATTTTTAGACGCGGCCCACCAGGGGACTACTCATTTCATAGTTTGCGGCTCGCTCAAGCAAGACTCATGTGCGTCCAACTTTGCTGAATACATCCGAGCAGTTTTAGAACTCGACCTCATGGGCCAACGCCTTGATTTGCCGCAGGTCCAACAATCTATCTCTGCTGGAATGTAGTTTATTCGGCAATAAGTGGCACCGGGCGCAAGATGGAATGTTTAATCTTCGATGGAAGTTTTACTTTATATCTATTTTAATTTTTGTAATAACACTCAATGGCAGGGTGCGTGATCTTTTGTCCTGGGGCAAAGACAAAATCCCGCAAAATATCTGCAAGGTATGATTTTGAGAACAGGGAACGGAATTATCATGACATATTTGCTCTAGATATCAGGGTTCTTCAGTGGTGGAAAACCTACGAGGAGGAATTCACAAATCATGAAGCGCAGGATTAAATATACGCTTTCCTGTTCTGGGTTCATGGCAGGCATTGGCGGACGCAGGGGGGGGCATTCCGGCCATGATCCCCCCAAAGCGCTGGAGGGGGCCAAACTATCTTTTGGCCTCGCCAAACGCCGGATAAATTTGTGAAAAAGGTGTTTACACTAGGTCTGTAGAGCAAAAAAATATTCGCTCCCACCCCCTCCTCTCCCCCCGAGAGCAATCATGTACTTGGAGAGGTAGCTTATACTAGGTCTGATGAGCACTGAAAAAGGTGTTTTCAATAGGTCTGTAGAGCAAAACAATCTTCGCTCCCCCCCAGGAGGAGAGGCAGACATGGGTTGCGTCCGCCCCTGATGGCAGGCAACGTTTCCAGTTGACATTAGGATCGGGTTTTGTATCGGGCCATTGGGATCGGGTTTTGTATTGGGCCATTAGGATCGGGTTTTGTATCGGGACATTAGGATCGGGTTTTGTATCGGGACATTAGGATCGGGTTTTGTGGGACATAAGGATCGGGTTTTGTATCGGGCCATTAGGATCGGGTTTTGTATCGGGACATTAGGATCGGGTTTTGAGTTGACATTTGGATCGGGTTTTGTATTGGGACATTGGGATCGGGTTTTGAGTTGACATTGGGATCGGGTTTTGTTGACATTGAGATCGGGTTTTGTATCGGGCCATTAGGATCGGGTTTTGTATCGGGACATTAGGATCGGGCTTTGTATCGGGACACTGGGACCGATCAGCGGCAAGCGACTACCATGCTGATGCAGCGTGCTCTTTGTGGTGTGCACGGTGTCCGCGCAAAATGTGTGTGACGCTCTTCTGGTCTTCCTAAAATAATCATTTTGGGCACCGTATGCTTAATTTCAAAGGTACATCATACAGCAATTGATACTCCAATAAGCCTCAGACTATTGGAAAGCTCAGGCAAACCCTTTAATAGAAGAAAATTTGTCTTCGTTCTCAGATGGCCAATAAAACCATCAAACACCGAATATAACTTTACTTAAAGGTACATTCAAGAGGGATTCCTTCAAGCCTGAGTGACGTCACACAGACGTGATGGGATTTTTCTAACGCTGGATCAGCTGAAAACATTTGAAATTTTGTGATGCTCGTTTGCCGACGCGAGAAACATAAATAATTCAATTGTGTTTCAAATATAGAAACAAAACATTCCATTTTTATTACGGCTGTCTTTTTTGGACCAGTCTGGATAATTTTGATACACCCTTGATACGGCCTGGATGGGTGGGCGTGGGACGTCACATTACGGACCGGCCCTTGCTCTTGGAGTGGGCTAACACGCACCTGTAGATGGCCCCTCTTCCCGCAATCCTCCGGCGCAATGAAGAGCATGTGGAGCATCTGTCTTAGTTAACAGAGGCAGAGGGTAGAGATGCTGCTTGTACTGGTATCTGCTATCATCTGGATTGCTTTTATTTTTACAATACAGTGATATTTCAATAATGGCATAGGCAGATCAATGATTTTCGATTGGAGAAGGGGGCACATGGCCTGGGAGCGCCATCCAGACCTGGGAGCATCTCTTTTAGACGGCAAACCCTATCAGGTGGGTGTACAAATTCTATTGTGGGGTCACCGATACTCGCTTCCCAGGGAGTGGGGGGGTTCATAAACGATATTTCAGGGGATGTCATCGACCTTACAGGGGGTGCTGCAATCATTTCAAGGGTGCCGAGGGTCGATCGGAAGGGGAATTGCCCCTCTGCCCCCTGAATCCGCTAATGAATGATGATTCTGTCATCTTTCGTTTCAAATTGATTGCTGGAGATCTGGATACACTTTTCCGGCGATTATGCTGTGTGTACGCAAACTGTAGTCCAGCTTACACGCGATGGAATTGGCCAACTACTTGGCGATTCCCATGCTCGGCAAGAGCAGCGTGCAAGCACGCTGACAGATCTGACTTTTAGGGCAAGCTGGAAGAATGGGCCACAGCACGGATACCTAACTGTTGTTTTCTTCTGCACTCAACTTCATTTTTTAGTACACCAAATAAAGTGTTGTCCTCAAACCCCACTCATCACGTACAAGTGGGTTTTAAAGAGAATGTGGCAGCTTCGTAATGGGATTTGAACTCAGCCATGTGAAAGAGCATGTCGAGAAACCACTTGATTCCCAAATCATTTACCCCAGAACTCACCGTTTGCCGAGAAAAAAGGCAAAAATTAACCCCCTACCGACCCCGTCCTCTCCCGGTGTTTATGCCCCAACATGGGACGATTTGAGAAAAGTGATGTCATGCTCAGGCGCCGCTGTGTGTGCCGCGCAGGCAAACTTGTATTGCTTGGACATCTCTAAACCCACGTGCTAAACATAACTTTGGTACTGTGGATTGTCAATTTGGTTCTTATGGCATTCTCTTTTAACTAAAAACGCTTCATTTGTATTCGTATTCATTGTTGGCACAAAGTAAACAGGTTCAATCTGACATAAATTACTGCCAGCTCATACGCCGATTCGACGTCACGCTAATTTTGGGACTTGATTGCTAAAGAGGAAATTTAAATAAAGCAAAGTATCAGGCTTCTTAGCCAGGCAAATCCATTATCTTTAGACTGGATTGCCCATAAAACTACCAGAGTCTGGAATTGCACCAAGGTTCCACATTCCCTTTTAAGACAACAGTGGATTTTGTGTCACAAAAATATGGAGACTGAGTCCAAAAGAATGCAACGGTAATTCGTGTTGCAACCCAACCCAACCCAATAGGCTAGCTTGCCACCAGAAAAGTCACCTCTGACAATGTGCATGTCGACTAGCAGTGGCAAATACCGCCGCTCGTGTAAATGCGTCTGGTGTTGAGTTTTGTTTTGGAGGAAATCTCCCAGACAGCCAGTGCCCGAGCTACAGTGGCGGAGCCCGGACTTGGTCTGGGGGCGGGGTGCTAGGGGGCTCGAGCCTCCCCACCATTGCCTCGGATCAGACTCCGACTATGCATTTACTATACGCACTGGCATTTCGTAGGGGTTTGAACCCCCTAGCTCCCCTTGTATCCACCACTGCCCAGCCAGTATGCTTAGTTATACTGTACCCAGACGGAAGCTACAATTACCACCTTGCTGTGTCTACACTCTTTTACCCCATATAACATGACACCATTATCCTTCGCCCGGGTGGGGGGTCTTTTAGACCCCCTCGGGTTTTTCCAAAGTGACCAAAAAAACGGCGGCGCGCAGCACCGCCAAACTTGGTCTAGCTGTTCCTTCATCATTTTTACATCTTTCCTGAAAATTTTGGCTCAAGGTCATATCAGGTCAAGTCACCAGGCCAGGTGAAGTGACCTCACCTCAAAAAATACTTAGGACCACATAACTAAAAGAAGGGTGAATCGATCAAGTTGAAACTCATACCACATATTGGGCCCACCAGGAGCTACAACATTTGTTCCGGGATTTTTGATATTGGTGACCTAAGGTCATGTGCAGAGCATGACCTCCCCATTGTCAATACATGGGTAAAATCACGAAATGAGCTTTTCTCCGTAAGTATGGATGGAATCAACTTCAAACATCGGTTGCGATTTGCTCTTAGCCCATTTCTGGAGCTGATGCCACAATTTTTGATTTGTGACCTTTAAAAGGTCACCTTAGGTCAAATAAGCATTTTTTGGTGTTTTTCTCTATAAATTTTGAATAAAATAAGATAGAGCTTTTATTTTGTCACCAAAGTGTTTGTATAGTCACTGGAAGTCAAATGATATACATCATGACTATACCAGGTCAAAGTTGGGTCAGACCGTTGACCTGGGTCAGGTCAAATTCTTAAATTTGACCTGGCATAGCAATATCATATATCATTCGATTTGTATTTACAAGAGGATTGCAATGGTGCATGAACTATGGCTGTATCTCGTTTGGTTTGGAAGCTATTAGCAAAAAAGTAAACGCCCTTATGCATAGGTGGCTATGGACATTCCCAAGAATATGCCCAATATCTAGTGACCTGTAGCTCCCTAGGCTTTAACCTGACACAAAAATGAATGCCACTGTAATGAAAGCGCATCTCAAGAGCTTTCGAATGGTGTTAGAAAAATGTTTCTAGCTATCATAGTTTCTGAGATATATGAGGTTTTCTTAGTACACCTCATATTAGCGATTTTGACCTATTTTGACCTCTGGTGACCTTGATATTGACCTGACAAGAAAAATGACCGAAGTATTTTCGATATCACTTTCGAAGAGCTTTCGATTGCCGTTTTGCGCTTTTTTCTAGCTCTCTTAGTTTTTGAGATCGTGGGGGGTCTTGTTTAGCCCCCCACCAGGGCGAAGGTGGCTCGTACCCGCCACCGGGGCAAGGGTTATGCTATTCTGGGTGTCGGCTATCGTCGGCCGTTTGCGGCCACCGTAGGTTGAGAGCTGTGAAGTTTATGTGTGTTTTCTGGAGCTATCGTCGGCCGTTTGCGGCCACCGTAGGTTGAGAGCTGTGAAGTTGATGTGTGTTTTCTGTGTTTCAGCCGACCCGCCTCAATGTCTACAAGAACGACGCGGAGAGCTGGGACTACACGCACCCCAGCCTAGGTAACGCACGCGCGCTTACAACACGCTTATTTCTGCACTCGCTTGTGTGTTAAACTGCACCAAAGTAACACAGTGTTTTCATTGTTTTGGAACGAGAAGCTCCATCTCGTGTAAGCCTCTTTGAAACTTGTTGAGCGAGCGGAAGCTTGTTTAAAAGCTTCGTTAGAGCTTTATGCGTTTCAATCTAGGGATTGATCTGCCTGCAGCTTACCGAATTCAACAAACACAGCCGATTGGAATTCTAAAATGCTATGCCGGCGGCCGGGCTGAGTGTTGATACCACCTGTAGCACCGACGGTTGGCTGTTAATGGAGGGTGCAGCTTAAAGAGCCCAGCGGGCCTCTGATGAAATTACCGCAGAGCAGTGCGCTGGGAGAATTTGGCACCGTCAGCTTGCCGCTGGGCTTCAACTGGTGTTAGCTCCCATTTCAGAGCTTATTGTTTGACTCATGATGTTAATGAACAGGTTTAAAGTGTAAGCGCCACGACATTTTTTGTTGATTTCTTCGACCTTGCAGCAGATTTAGCAGAAGCTCATTTGATTAATATTTTTGCCCACACCTCTGATTTTGTCATTGACATTTTCTTCCCTCAGCCTTTCATTTCATTTACCTCTGAAGTCGTATTCTCGACTCTTATATAGTTGCATTGAGTCTTGCTTGGAATACCCATAAACTGTTCGTTACTAGTGAAGGTCATTGTGAAAGCTAGAATTTATTGTGTTACCGGAAACAGTTCCCTGTTAGAGTGCAGTTATTGTGTGTATTGGTAAAAGATACTGCAGGTCTGAAACGCGTGTAAAACAGCCGGACCATTCGTCTTCTGTTGCTATTTTGTCTGATGTGACTTTTTGGAAAACGCAGGGTGGGCAGTGGACAACCTAACAACAGTACAAGTAGACATAACAATGAATAACACATACACTGGATCACTCCAAAGCTGGTCTTCTTTGTTTGCATGCTTTACAGTTGTGAACTTTGCATTTTCTATTTTGAACTATATATATATATATATATATATATATATATATATATATATATATATATATATATATATATATATATATCTGTTGATATGTAGACGGTAAACACTTTATGCATATCAAACCCTTGGTTTAACAAAGCTGCAAACTATCTGGCAGCTCTGTACCAGATACAATATATAATTTAGGAGCATACCAAATACCTTTTGCCTCGGGAGTTTGTGTGCTACATAAGTAACGAAACTTAACAATGGATAAACTTCACTGGAATTAAAGCTGCTTATACCACCTACTAGGTAGAGCTATGTAATATATTCGGCCTTTTAGCTACAAAATTATTTCGGGAGGTGAATTCTTGGCTTAAGCGTGGCTGCTTAGAAATTAGTACCCTGTAACGCTTAAGCCTTGCAAAGGCGATGTGTTATGGCCTGAAAACTGTGTTATAGCCTGAAAACCTCCATGTGACATGCATTTTTGAATGGTTTACAAATTGATTTGTTAAGCTACTCTATACCTAAGAGGAATGGGTTAGTTGTATCTTTCAATTCCCATTTTTTTCTAGATGTGACCATTCAAATGCCTCAGTCAGTCACAAAATCTAGCAATGGAATTTGCCACGAAAATGTTTCCAGTGTAATAAGAATGTCGTTGGAGTTTCATGGCAACAAAATCTGCTACAACCTCAAGCTGGCATCAATGCATAGGTGATGGGACTTAGGATGAGATTGCTAAGCCCAAATCCCCAGTCAGTATTGATGACATCATCAACCTGTTGGAAATGTGCGAGTAAGTTAAGCATCTAAGCTGGCCTTGACGTGAGATTGAAGAAACCAATTACATAAAGACCTGAAATGACTCCCCGGGGAGCGAAAAGTTTGGGTTAAATGTGTGAGCGTATGATTGTGCTTGAAGTCTCTTTCTCCAGAGACAGCACTGTGCTCTAAAGTCTCTGGCCATCTTTTCAAAGTTATGGTCGTGTATTGAGGACATTGACTTAAAGCCTAGATTAATAATGCTGCACTCAGTGCTGATTTAACACGTTATTTGATCAATTAGGAGAAAAACTATTCTAGAGATGTTTCAGAAATGTTTTGCTTGGTTCGCAAATGTATCAATTATGAGGGTAATTCATGTGGAAGTATTTTTGGGTTCCTTATAGGAAGGACCCGGTCCAGATAGTGCTCCCGCATCACTAGTGCTTTCTTTTCAATTCTCTTTTGCTTCATCCAACCCAGACAAAGCAGGGTGGCCTCATCTTATTTCAGCACGTTTAAAATAAGGGAAGTCTTTAACCAGAGAAGACGACCAAGCCTAAGGGCATCCGGTTAACAGCTTCAGCGGCATTAAAATGAATTTTCTTGTTGTCTGATTAGGTCATTTACGACCGCAATAATCTGCATTATTCCAGGCTGTCAAAGATCCCTTTCGCGCTAGTTCCTGTGTACAAATGTGATAATATAGTTTTGTTGCGGGGAAGCGTATTCCTTGTGTTTTTCATAAATGACTGCGGCAATGATATGCTTGAAAATGTGAATCGACACTGGGATTAACAAATAACCTTTTTTTCCTGCACAACCCTAGCTCTGGTCACTTTCATTTCTATTTTACTCCTATGGGCTCACCTCGACAATGGTCCCACTCTGTTTCTAACACATACTCGCCTTGGATGTTAATGGTTCCATATGGTTGTATTTCGCGTTTGTATACACACACTCGTACACCAATCACATACACGAAGACAACATTGTATCTACTCGCCAAACGCCTCCAACACGACCGGGTCATGAACAGGCTAAGTACACTAAAACACCTGCTCAATCCCGCGGCTCCTCAGTTCTAGGGGCGTGCTGCAACCTCCTCTTTTGCAGGCAGAGACATCTGTCGGTGACCGGTGGTACTGAAGCCGTGTGACCCGGTCGTGTTGCCATGACAACGAAGAAACGGCGTCCTAAGTGGCGCTCACTGCGCGGAAAAGATGGTAAATAGGATTCAGAGATAATATCTCCTTCCTTTCTCTAGCAAGTAAAGACCCAGACCAGTTAAAGTTAAGGCTATTTTCTGTGTAAAAGTACGTAGTTTCCTGACGAGTGTGGAAAACACCCTGGTCTGTCATCTCCACCACAAAACATCTTAGAGCCTAATGTGTTCCGAAACCGGTGTGCAGGATACAGAATCTGGACTTGCCATTCCACAGGAGGATTATACCTAGTTAGACATTAAATGCCAACACATATAAGTAGCATTTCACCTGGAACTCGGTCGTTCGTTTACAGTGTACTCTTGCAGCATTGTACGTTATTCGCATGCTTGCACATTGCACAAGCATCATAACATTTGAAAGCGGCAGGCAAGAAGGTAAAGTGGTCCATTAAACTTGATTTAGCCTATGCGAACGCGAAACAAGTCTTCTTGAGAGCCCCATTTTCCAGCGAAGGTGAAACGTGTCTCAGAGTCCGTTTTATCTGCCAAGTTTCTTGTTACTGTTTTAATTCATCATTATTCAGCGTAGGTTACCTATATAATTTTCAATTCAATAGCAATACATTTGAAAATTGCGGCTTCCAATACAATGTCGCTGAAATGTTATTGTTTTGTGAACGCCAACTTAGCCCTGCTCATTGATTTTAGTGTTATTTGTAATCTTCTAAATTCAGTTACCCGACATTAAAAGGAATATGGCATCTTCATAAGGGGATTTGAACTGAGATAGCCATGTGATACAGCATGCCGAAAAACCACTTGGCCCACATTTAATTTGTTCCAGAACTTTTCGTTTGCTGAGAAAGAAGATAAAATTCACCCCCTACCGGCCCCATCCTCCCCGGATGTGACGTCACTCTCGTCATGCGCCAGGAGAGTGACGTCTGCTCAAGCTCCGCTGCGCATGCTGCGTGGACCTCTTTAAGGCCAGCGCGCTAAACACGGCTTTGGTACCGTCGATTACAAATGGGTATAACTTGCTTTATCGACTAGTTTGAAACGTGAATGATGTAATAGATCAAGGGAAGCAGAATAAATTAATAAACACCATTTTGTTCCCATTGGTGATATCTCTTAATAAAATACTTGTCATTTGTATTCGTATTCATTATTGACGCAACTGAAACAAGTTCAATCTGGTAAAAGGCGTTGGCAGCTAATGCGCCAATTTCACGCCATGCTTATTTGGGGACTTTCTATTGCGAACAGAGGAAAGTGAAATAAACAAAATAGAGATATTTTTGGGCATATAAAAGACCAAATCCATTATTTTCAACATAGATTGCCCCTAAAACCACCATAGCCTGGAATTGCAGCAAGCTGCCACATTCCCTTTAACGTGTAAAGAACAACAATGTACCGAAAACCAAAAATTCTGCAAAATGTAAAATAATAAGGGGTAATTAAAAAACAGCAGTTGATCAGCTTGAGAGCTTTCTTCAGGGTGTGCAAGCACTTACCTTCCGGGCAACTAAAAAATTTCATCAACAGATTGCAATGCGTATTATCCTCTCAACTAGGCACTTACACACTACCTGATCGGTCTCCCTACCCACGTAAATGTACCAAATCTTACTGTTTATATAAGCTTGGCTTATAGATAATCTTTCCGACTGCCTAAAAATCATTTGAACGTGCCTTTTAGAACTTATGAATATATATATATATATATATAATATAAATATATATATATATATATATTTTTTTTACTCGCTACCTTCTCAGACAGAGGCAGATTCAGGACTTCATTGGGCGGCTAGTGGGCTCGGGCCTTCCCCACCATTGCCTCGGAACAGGCTCCAGTTCTGCAGTTAAAATAGACGCTCGGACATTTCGGGCCCCCTAGCACCCCTTGTATTCGTCACTGCTCCCAGACCAGCAGAAGATGTAGAAAACCTGTTGCACCAGGGTCTCGATGCAGCCGAATGAAGATTTACCTTACAGAAAATGGTACCGGCCCAGACTCTTGTCAAATGGCTCTGCCAAAATGCACGGTTATAAAAATAAAATTAAAAGTCAAATCTATACTTACCTGAATAAAATTTCCAAAAGTGATGGGAGCTTTACCGGTCCAACGAATAGGTTATCAATCTGATTCATCAAAGTTCGAATTCACAGTTCCCTATTCAGGCTGCTGCAGAACCTAATGGAATGTTCTTGATTATTGTTTTATTTCCTAGAATCTCCACAACACTCTTGAATATATCCAAGCTGACTTGCATGGCTACCAACTGGCACACTATTATTCTCATTCTCAGTATTTTCTAGACGAATCTGGCCTCGCCTTTTGTTCAGCACGCGCTCTCGCAGACACTTCAGATATCTTCACCTTTCCTCTACTGCTGGAGCGCTCTTTTCCCGGGATGTGGTCGATACCTGCTCAGAGCTAAGTTTTTGTTCTTTTGTCAACCGGATGAGAGCATTCAAGATGACTTTTGAGGAGGATTTCTAGTACCCGATGAAAAGTTGTGGTAACAATCATGGTGGAGATCGGATGTGGAGACGAAAGTTAGGAGTCAAGACCAGGATTAGAGAGGGCCCCTTTAGCTTTGTTTGCAATGAGCCCAAAATGGGTGAACTCGTCTATGCTTTACGCTTACGGAGCTCTTCATGTGATATTTTGTCGCGCTATGAGCTCATCCGCTGGCTCTCAAGCACTGGGTCATTGGTTCATTTCCCTAGCCTAAAAATTTCTGTCAGCCAACTGAGTGGGTTGGCTGGCTGTTTCCGGAATTTTGTACTCTTCACTGCCACCGGACCTTGCTTCGTCTCTCACGGGCATCCTTTTTAGGGGGTGGAGGAGGATGGAAAACGGTCTGTGACTTTGACAGTGACCGGGGAGAAAGGGGGAAAGGAAAAATGATACAGCGTTCTAACTTTTAGAAATCCTGGAAAGCAAAAGCTAGCACATCTAAATTGCAAGTCATCTATATATATGGAGGATAATTTGTATGAGTCGCCCTCGATAAGCCATAGATAACTCGGCCGGTCCACATACTTGCTTTGGCGGACGCCTGCGTCCAGGGCTTACCAAGTTGGAGGATCATTTCCCGCTGCCCTGTTTTCGACTTCCGCGCTGTTGCTGTCAGCCGCTGTCCAAACCGCCGAGCTCAGTGCAGAATTCCACAGCGGCTCAAAGTCCCCGAAAACATCGCTGGTGCCCGCTGTCTCTGAACAGGGGCCAGCCGGGAGGGCGAACGTTGAAGACTCTCCGCAGCTGAGAGCGACCGGCTTTCAAACACTGCCAGCTCGTTAGTCGCTTATTTCCACCAATCAGGCGGCAGCCCGACTGCTACCAAAATACTCCAGCAACGCACACAACGTCGGCTGGCCGGCGGAAAAATAAGAGCAGGCCACGAGGAATGGAAAGTTTGCTCTGAAGCAGCGCGCTGAAAAAGTTGGCCGCTGTGCAAAAGTTGAACCTGAGGCGTCAAGAGAGTGGAAGGCTTTTCTGGACGACAAATGTTGATAGCTCCCATATTGATACATATCTGACGCTGATGGATTCTTTGAGTGTTCTATCACTATCTCAGATATAAGAATCACTGTAAGCTTCAAACATGTTTAATTAATGCACCTAACGGCCGGTTTCGGTCCACAACACTTCAAAGACTACGTCTGCACACCATCAATCCCATTTAATTTGCAGCTAACAGCCCGTATCGTCCTTGTTTACCAACATCGGCAGCCAATTTTTTCCGATTAAATAGCACGGTAGGCTTGCACTGACACCCACCAGGGCTGAACTTTTGGCCCATCGTGTTCAACACGACACTTCTGAAGGCTGCCCTCAGCCTTTAAGTAGGCCCGTGTCCTGGTACGATCTGCCCGGCCTCGACCTTTAAAGGTAAAACTGGCCATTATGAGTCCACGGAGTCCGTGGTTGTGAACTTTCCCCGTTGAAATATTCCTGGAATCGGTTGTCTATGCTATGAATGACTGATAAGAGTGGTGCTTCCAGCAGAGAATCGGATCAAAATGCACTTTACTGTGACTTAGCTTCAAATCTTATAAAGAACCCAGGGGAAAACATCGTCTTCGAAAATTTCAGTTGCCATTTTCCGGTATAAAATAGTTGTCACACGTCATTTATCTATTTAGGAATTTCACACGTTATTCTATGAATTATTCTGTGGACAAATAGTTTGATTATTTATCTCTCTTTTTGTTCTCTCTCTCTCTCTCTCTTTCTCTCTCTCTTCCTCTCTTCATTACCTTCGATTTGCCTACCCTGTAAACAAATTTCTCTACGTCTGAACTCCATTCCATTGTGAGCTCTTGGTGGCTCCTCGTCGCTCACAGCTCTTCTCTCAAAGGCAGATCCAGCAGGCAAGGGTAGCACGTGCCCTGATCGCCCCACCTGGCTCCATTTGAATCACCACAGTGTTCTCCTAAAACGTCGCATCCCACACCATTTTCCTGGAATAAGATTATGGACGCCCCGACGATGCGGTTAGGCGCCCCTCTGAAAGATCATAGGTGCCTTAAGAATTGGCGCTCCCTCTGCCCCCACATGGCACATCTGACCAAAATTCCCCCTATTGTCGGAAACCCTGGATCCGCCCTTGTCTGCCACTCGGAAGCTGCCGCCGCTCTGTGGCCAATCTCAGCCTCTCTGGCCCAGTTTTTATCGGGAGAAAGCGACCGGCAGTGTTTGCGTCGGGTGGTCAGGGAACGGTGCCGGACGGCAATTACTCATACCACCTGCCGGCTTATAACTGGGCTTTACACCCGCACTGGAGAGAGGTCTGGTAGTGCCAGGCCCTGCGTCCTCTCCTGAGATCTCAAAGACTAAGAGACTTAGAGAAACGCTGGTTGGGGTGGGTGGTTGGGGGCCATGGTCATCTTAATCAAAGTTGATTTTTTTACTGTATCAATATCTTCAAGGTCAAGTCAAATATTGGCCGTACCATACGGTGAAAAGGGGGCAGGGGGGACACTTTTGCAAAAATTTCGATCTCGGTCAAAAGAGAGACAACCGACATTCTTATATCCAGCCGCTGCGGAATGCAGCGAGGAGTCAAATTCGAACAGTTTTGGTCCGATGTGAAAGTTTTTGTCAGCATCAGGTGAAGTTGGCTGGCCCCCCCTTTCCGGTGGCGACAAGGGCCGTACTAAGGACTGATCGGAAAATACCTACGCGCAAACAAGTCTGGGATGTACTAAAACGGACATTGACCTATGACTAAAGGTCATTGGCCAATGATGTCACAGTATGGTATATTCCCTATAATGTATGTGCATTATGACTAGCACCATGGAACTCGTGGGGCGGGAAAGGAGGATTGGCGTCGACCTTTGACCTTTGATCTTTCTCAGTGACCTTGAGCTTTACATTGAGCTATCTTAACTATGACGTGATAACATAATATACGTCGTATTGAGTAACGCCATTTGACCAGAACCACTGCGGTCAATGACCTTGAGAATACTGGTATGAACTTGACCTGTGGCTTTTTATCTTGAACTTCACCTTCATATGGGGTGACCTTGACATATAGTCTCGTTTATAAGGCGTTATAACGCCACCAGCCGGTCTCCGACGCAGGTGAACTGGAGCGGTTGCGCGATCGCGATTATCTCAAATATTGGTTTTGTCTTTAAAAGGTTATTAGTCAAAGCACCTTTGACGGTTTCTCAAAATAATTTCACCAATTGAAGTGCAATTGAATTTTCTTCAATTTAGCCCAGTAACCTTTTGATACGAACGGCTCTCCAACCACCTAGGAAAATTAGAGGGGAAGGGGCTCTTAAAGTGCCCCTCCCCTACCTTTTTCTACAAGGTGGTCGAAGACCCGTTTGCTGCGAAACTTCATACCAGAAAATCATTCTAGAATTTCAAAAATCATTCGCTCCAGTGCTGCCGGTCACATAACGTTACTCAGTGTGACGTGTGTTACGCCATGACGTTTTAGTTAAGGTAATAATAATTGTTGCGGTTTAACGACGCACCAACTGCCAGGGTCATACGGCGTCGCCAACTCTCACCCTGTTCGAAGGGATTTTGGGGTCATAGTTAAGGTAACTCAGTGTTAAGGTCGAGATCAAAGGTAATTTTTCAGGATCATCCCTCGGGGAATATATAATATTGTAATGCCATCGGTCAATGACTTTGAATGACCTTGAACCAATAATTTCCTTTAAAAAAAAACTTTTGAAATCATCTCCCTGAGAGTTTGGTCCGCTTTCTATAAATTACTGAAAGTAAATTACTGATTTTTCCACAGAATCATGGCATTTAGCAATAGGTCCCCAGCTTTGCCAATTTTAACATTTATGACCTCGTTTGACCTTGATTATATTTACCTATGTCAATGAAAGTTGGCTATAATATAGATCTACACAACCCCCACAAACCCCAAAACGGGCGGTTAGATAAGTCTGTTGACTTTTTAGATCTCAGGGGTAGCTACCAAGCCCCTTCTCGTGCGCGTTAATGCCAGACCTCTCTCCAGTGCAGGTGTTAACACGCACCCGGCAGGGGGAGGGGCAACATTCGTCCCTTCCAGGCTCTCCCAAAATACGCAGAAACAAAAGGACGCAGAACAACGCAACTTACAGTAAGTTTTCCTTGATTAGTTCCACGCATTCAATTAAATATTTTAGATCAGATCATGTCAGGTCAAGGAGCTGTTCAAAGTCAAGGAACCCGACCTCAAAACCCAAGATCACGAGTTCGAAGCGGCGCCAAAGGACATCAGCCAACCGAGCAGTTCCACACATTCATGATATGATGAGGTCAGGAGGGGGTTTAGAAATCTCGTGTTTCGGAATTTGCTTATTATATGCCTAAGATGGAGTCAATTTTATGGTCACACCATTATTATAAGTTTATGGTAAGGAAGGAAAATTTTGAGTAAATAATGGATGCATCGACGTGAAAGTCCTCATGCCATGGATTCTTAGTGCGTTCCCGACTATCAAGTTGTTTTTTTTTGAGCATCAAGCCTCTCAAACGCCGTGTTAGTTCACCTGAGCAACCTGTGCCTTAAACTGTGAGTGTTCTATCAATAACTTCTCACTGAACTGAGATGGAGCTCCCATTTTCATCTAATTGTGCTTATCTTGTCATGAGAGTCGATCGATGTGCAACATGGCCATACCAGGTCACATCGATGTGACCCTGACCTGGCTTCAGGTCGCGTTATTTCCATCATTTGGCCCTGAATGATCATATTATATTCCTTATTTTTTCCTATATCATATCATGTTATATAACATAATTTGATTCGCCACGAGGGCAGAACTTTATGAGGCCTAAATATTTGCTCAAGTTCCGCTCAGTAAATGTCTATAGAGGAAATTTACAGTGCCGTGCTGTTAGCCTGTAGAAACTCTTTGACTTCTGGTGAACTCAATATTGACCTGGTCTAAAAATAGTTGGATTGTCAAGAGCTTTCCAGCGCCGCCAGTAATTATATTGTAGTTTTTTCCAAGAGATGATACATCGAGAGAGCAAACCCCACCCCCAGTGGATGCATCATGCCAGTGACCCCAGTGGGGCACGAGTTAAAGGGAATGTGACTTATAATGGAATTTGCAATGATATAGTAATGTGAAAGAGTATACCGAGAAACCCGTGGTTTGATATTTGATTGGGCTCAGAACTCTCCGTTTGCGGAGGAACGGCGTGCATTTAGAGCGCGGGTACCGACCCCATCGGCTGCAGCGGGGCGTCGCCTCGACGAGGGACCACGGTCAGACATTGGACCCATATTGGATATCCGTGCGCTTAAAGTAGTTCGCTTATGAAGCGATGCTGATCCGTAAAAGGTGAATTCTGAGAGAAATGTATTATGAAACCAGAGGCTTCCCGTGCGCTCTATGTGTCTGATAACTCAATTTAACTCCTATAAGGGTGCCATATTCGCCTTAATACCTCAATGCACTGGACATAGAACGCTAGGTGTTAAGGTTTTGGGCTTAGGACGCCCAGCATCTAAGTTTCTGTTAGCTGTTTCAGAAATTACGATACCTTCATGAGTGAATTACAAATAATATTCTCTCTATATCCTCACTTTCTCCTCCCCTATCCTCGTCTTTGTTCTTATCCATTCTCTCTTTTCCCTCTCTCTCTCTCTATCTCTCTCTCTCCCTTCCTGTGAATAACTTTCATTTATCGGGGCCTTTGCCCATGCGAATGTGACGATACTGTTCGTCAGCTTTTATGTGTTTCCTTCGAGCGTACGAGTTTATGTGTTTCGTGTTTCGCACCTTGTATGTGTTTTAACATCGTGTGAAGGTGTGCATGTATATGAGTATGATAATGATAGTAATGCATGTGAATGTTTTTTTTTCCAATTGCTTTTCCTGTGACAGTAAAAGCCCCTTGATATCTATGCCGGTTATTTTTCACCACGCAATTGCTAGAGAAGAAAAAACTCATACTGTGATATTTTGTCTCCATAAATATGTAACTCACCTGTTGAACTGATTTCCAAAAACTTAACATAACATAAAAATTTTGAATTTATGTAAGGAACATTGAGAGTTGCTTGATGTATATTTAAAGAGGTCTCAGATAATTATCCAGCTTGTAGAATTCACACCAAATATAATTGGCACCAGATAGAAGGTTGATAACAAGGCTAGGTATTGCAAGAAAGCAGAAGTGGCCCGGCCCGACCTCACCGTCTCCTGCATGAGGACATCTGTGTGCTCCTTATTTCAGTGAGTGACATGGTTGCTACTTTTAAGATGAAAAGCCATACTCTGGTATGTTCTAAGAAATGCCTTGACTGCTTGACATTATTTCCCAGCTCGGAAAGTGGGCTGTAAAGAAAGAAGCCAAGTGAGCTTATGTCGTCTTTTTGACCTAGAGATTGCAAGAGAGGCATTCTGTTTTTTTCTGTATGACCTTCCTGTCTTCAGGTTTTACCTTGTTTTTATATCCTTTGTGAATTGGCTGCATCCTGTCAAACTCACAAAAAGAAAAGATATTAGCAGAACATAGCACCTGCGACTAGTCTGTAAAAACAAAGAGACGTTACTAAGTCCGATGGTAAATAGAAAGCTCGAAGCTGATATATCTTAAGTATCACTCTGAGCGCACGTGATATCAGCTCACGTGCACATCTATCCAAATCCTGCGGACCTCAGCCTGCTTCCAATTCCCTTCTCTTATTGAATGAAGAAATGCTTTCCAGGGAGTCCCAGCCTAGAGGTTCAAAGGATCTGTATGAATAAATGGTTGGGAAACGCCGGAGTGTATTTTCATGACCTTGTTCGTCTTATTCGATCACACGATCCTCCTCTGTGCGGCAGTGAACACGCCATCCAGCGTGGCACACAGCTGTTTGCGCTGAAACAGTCATGAAACGCCAAAAAGTGCACCCGTATATAGAGAATAAAGAGAGCATGCACAGCACTGAGTGAGTGAGACGCTTAAATAACGGACACGTGCTGAAAATGTACGCTTGACAAGACTACGCAATTTCATTAATGCTCTTGAGACTTGTCAGTGCAAAACATAAACTGTGGTGAGTTGCCTAAGGCGATCAGCAGGCGGCAGTGGCTTTAGAATTTGGACCGAATGGGGGCCATTAAATGCAGGACACGGACTGGATCGCGGTCGAGAGTAACGGGTTGGTTTGTGGACTTCTGGGAAAGCCTCGGGCCAGCTGTTCTTGATCCCTGACCTTCGCTAGGATTCCCCACCAATATATTCGGCTCGTGCTCCAAATATGTCAACTCAAAGAACGGCAGTAAAATAATGAGTGGATCTCCTTCATTATCATTGTCATGTTAAAAACGGGAGGAAATATTCGGTACCAAATATAACATGGAACATACTGAAAAGTGCATTTCCTAGGTTCATAAAGCTTGCAACAAGTAAAAGTAACGTGTATATTCTTTTTAGCGCTTTCAATTTATCTCTCTCATGGGTATTTATTCCGTGTGTAACTGAACTAGTTATGTTTTCCTCCACCACCCCGTTCAGTGCCCTCTCTCCCCCTCTCTATCTCTCCCTCTCCCTCTCCCTCCCCCCTTTCTGTCGTGTGTGCCGCCGTTGCCCTCCCCTCCGCGGCACCTGTGACCTGTGTCTGTGGTCTGCCAGGGGCAGTCAATAAGCCGGAGCTCATCGCCAAGACGCCGCTGCTGCAGGAGCCCCACTTCACCGCCTTTCCACTGCCCTACGGTGAGTCAGACGAGAGAGAATGCAGCATGGCCAAAACTCATTCATCTATATAGCTGACGTCTCAGTCACACTGCATTTATTTAGCCGTCGTCAGGTAAAAACGAGCAATAATCAAAGCCTGCGCTGCAGGCAGAAAAAATAAACTGTTTATGCATAGTCTCGCTGCCACCACTTGGATCTTGCGTAGCTAGCCTCTTTTACCTCTCAACCGGCTTTGGCTAATGCACGGTAGCGTTCTCTTTCGCATTAGCCATCTCCCAGCGCTCCCGTTCTGAAATAAAGTCTTCGGAGAGGACACTTTTATGCGGCGGTGCGTTTTATGTGTCTTTAACTATCAGTGGATATGAGTGAGAGAAAGCGGCAGCGCCACTCGTTTGCTGAAGCAGCGGTTTCCCTGCCACTATTTTCGACACGGCTCCCCTGACACCCTACTTGGGAGGCACTCATTTCCGTCGCGGTATACTTTACCGCCTTATTCGTTGAGGCTGGTGCTCAGTCCAGAATTCATTAAGCACACGATGGTCATTTTTAGAATAGTTAACGAACTTACCTTGAATGAATTTATGTTCATAGCCATGCATGTTTGGCCCTCATTTTCGGCTCATTTTATAGTCAGTAGCTGTGAATGTCATCTTTACCAGCGCGCTACTACTACAATGTAGATATCCAGCTGCTGATCTGACAATTCACACGGCTTCTATGCGCCTGGATTAGAAAACAGTTTCCTACATTTAATTTGTGTACCCAGCTAGGTATTTATGTCATGCAACAAACAACAGGGCTAACAGAAGAAAAATTATGTATTTTGTGTTTGTGCTTGATCAGGATAATTCCATTATCGCCGGCGATTTCAGAAGCAGGCGCCTCCGTAGTGAAGCGCAGTCAAAGTGGCCATAACAGGCCTGCCAGAACTGCTTTCTTCCCACACCCAGCAGTCTTCTGCCTAACACCACATCAATATTTCTAACCCAGACCCCTGGTCAAAACATTAACGCTAACGGTGAAGAGTTTGTTGGAACTGTATGTTAGACTGTGCAATCTCTCTAACTCTAATGCTGCTCATTGTTTACAAAGCTCCTTCTACATGCTATGCATCTACGCCTTTCGGATTTCTTTAGATGAGCTTGAAAGAAAACAGGGCTTAGAATAAATATATACTTCTTCACGGCAATTTCGGTTTCGTTATGAATCATTTTCTGTGAGTTTCGAATCCTTAAACAATTTTAAATGAATATCACACCGTAGCTTCATCAAAGCTTCATCGATAAAGTAGATAAATAGCGTGTTTTTGACGTGTCCGCTAATTGCCCAGAAGACTACAAATAATGAAACCCGACAGAATAAAAGAAAATCGTATGATATAAAGTATCTAAAAGAAAGCATTAGAAAGGTGAAATTGTTTAGAACAGGCAAAATTACAAATATAAGTACATAAATGGTGTTAATGGTCAAATGACGGGTTAGATTATTGACTGCGAACAGGGACATCAGTTTACCTATAAAAAAGTTTTAAAAGTCATCGGCCCAGGCACATCTTAGATAGAAGAAGCTCAGCGCTGAGTTGGAGTTTCTATCGATATTTGTGTCGTTAGTGAGGTTAAGATGATGTGACGTTGATCTGTGTTCTAGAGTCTGTGACAAGGATCTGGAAGATGCAGAAGTAGGGATTTTAGTCCTGGTGGGCGCTGAAGGCTGACGGCCTCTGTGCCTTAGTCGCTGTCACACTTTGACAAGCGTCTCGGGTGTTCTTCCACTCTTAAAGTCTCGTACCGACCTCCCTACCAGAATCTTCTATGTAGGCACGTTCGGAACCTCCGGCAGTACAAGAGCACCTGATGAGATACGCCACACGCCTGGTGTGCACTCTCGGCAGGCGGTGTCTGTTTTATGGTTTTAAACTTGCAAGAAATGGTTTTTAAACAAAACAGAAAGCGCTCGGAACGATTATTTTTACGCTCAATGGAGAAGCAGCGTAGCAGTGCTCCATTAACCATGCCCCAAACTCTGCTACAATGCTTTCTAAAAATAAGACCCGTTTTTTCAAGAACTTAATATTTTTCGTGCTTATTACACATCCGCCCAGAGCTGACTCTTCTCACTGTTTCGTTTGGTTACCCCCCTCCCCCTCGTGAAATCTTATTGACTCGACTGCAATAGTTCCCGATAGGTATCTGTTGAAATTTGTTTTTGATAGTTATGTCCGCTTTTCGTAAATTAGAAGTTGAAATGTAAGCATCATCCAGAAATATTATTGAATAACAAGGTCATTAAATACAGGAAAATAATCCGACAGCGACCAGGCAAACACGGCAGATTTTCCCTCTCCATCATGTGTGGAGTTCCGCCCGATGAGATTCACCTCAGCTCTGGCCAGCACAGCGGGCCATCTCTCAGGCTTCTCTGAGCACCCCCCCTCCCCACCAGCTAACTACCGCGGTCCTCGGCTGTTTGGTTGCGGTAGGTCGTCGCACACGACTACCTCAGCAGCGTCGGTCCCGGCTCGGAGAAGCCTGCTGTTGGCGGCGTCGGCGGCGGCGGCGGTGTGCCACTTGTGAGCGCCGCAGACAGCAGCGCGGCAGTGGGCCGCGACCCGCTGCCGCAGGCAAAAACCCGCCCCAGGCCAACTAATGGCTTGTTTGGCGGGCGCTGCTGTCAGGGAGGATGGGCACAGAATGCGACCTCGTCGGCAGCGCTCTCTGGCCCGTGAGATGCATGTCGTGTCGTTTGGCCGAGGGGAGGGGCTGCACAGACTCGACGTGTCGATTCGTTTGAAGCCGTCCCAACCGACGACTGCAACGGAACGCTTGGGTGCATAGCAGAGCGGTGTAATGGGCGACGGTGGGGGGAGGGGGCGTGCATTTTGGTTGTGGTTAAGGGGGGCTGACTGGGGGTCATGGTGGAGCTTAATCACGCTCACCACAGCTGGGCAGAATGGAATATATGTCCTGATTTATATTAACACCCGTCCCGCTGGGTCCCTGGCATGACGCGCCTTGCTGGGGAGCGTTTTTCGCCCCCCCTCTCCATATCTCATTTCTCAGGAAAGCTAAAGAAAAATTATGGACGGAAATTGAAAGCTCTTGATAAACAAAGAAAATTATAAGAAGCCTTTTTATATCAGGTCAATATTGAGGTCAGCAAAGTTCAAAGAAGGTTCCATAGGCTTACAACAGGGCAGTGTACGTCTACCCTTCTAGATTTTTACACAGCAAAGCTACAGCAAATATTTATGCATCATTAGATTCCTCTCATCGTGGAAAATCAAATGATGTATAATATGACCTTGCTAGATCAAATTGTGAAAATGACCTGACCTCGAGCTAGGTCAGGGTCACATGGTGACCTGGTGTAGTCACATTGCATATCAATCAACTCCCTGGGACAATATAAGCACAATACAAGCAAAATGGGAGCTTTATCTCAATTCAGTGAGAAGTTATTGGCAAAATAATCACTGTATGTTCCCGTGACGTGACATGACCTTTGAGAGGTCAGATGGTCAAAAACTCAGCTTAATGGTCAAGATTGTGGCAAGAATACACGTTTTTAGGATTTTCAGGCTTATCTATCCTGTTTTGACTAAAAACAAGCCCTTTCTATTTTTCACCATATACTTATAATGGGGTGACCAAAAAACTTACCCCACCTTAGGTCAACAGTATCAAAATTCCGAGATAAGAAATTTGTAGACCCTAAAGAATTTATCATATGGTGAAAGTTTGAAACCGATCGGTTCACAGATGTTCCTTAGACACTGCTTCAAACTCGTGATTTTGGGTTTTGAGGTCGGGTCACTTGACCTTGAATAGCTCCTTGGCCTGACATGACCTGACCTAAAGGAATGTGGTCAGATGCGTAAAATTAATCAGGGATAAGATACTATAAGTTTCGTGGTTCTGCGTTTCTTCGTTTCTGCGTTCTCTGGGGAAAACCAGGATGGGACGAATTTCGCTCCCCCAGCGGGGCGCGTGTTTAGCGATTCTTCACATATCCTGTGTGTCTTTTCATTTCCGTTTTAAATTCATATGTGGGAAGAATTTCAACGCCTCAGGATGTCAACACCCCTCGTCTAATGTTTCCCGTAACATAATTAAGCAGCTGGGAAGAAGGCGCTTTTCCGAGTGTTACATGACATTTATATTCTTGTTTCCCA
Source organism: Lepas anatifera (assembly GCA_034440635.1). Taxonomy (NCBI): domain Eukaryota; kingdom Metazoa; phylum Arthropoda; class Thecostraca; family Lepadidae; genus Lepas; species Lepas anatifera. The sequence continues at coordinate 435,404 of JAOTON010000218.1, read as the reverse complement.
TAAATGCCGGCTAGCCACTTACATCTAGCGCACCGAATTATGCGCGTCTTTGTATATATTGACTTCCCTTGAATCGATTGGTTCTATTACGTGAAAATAACAGAAAACCTATCAAAAAAACAAATTGCAGAGATAGGTTGCATAGGTTTTAGAGTGCCTAAGTTGAAGAATTTCGTTTAATGGCTTAGTATGTATTAATGCACAAGATACGCTTGTCCCTTGCATTTTGCCTGTTTGATGGCTTTGATGGGACAGTATACCCATAGCTTTGTTTAATGGTCATTTTAAGTAATAATTCTGTGTTCTAGATATAAGATACATGAAGAAAATAAATTTGTTTAGGAAAAATCATGTAACAAGCTGGCGTTCAGAGTTCAAAATGAGGAGCTTTTACTCTATGTTGTTGCTGCACAAATGAAGCAGCGCATCCCCGTTGCTTAGTGACATTCCTTGAACATTGTGTTGAGACTGGTTTGGGAGCCTCTGATCTGGTGGATTTCACGATTATTTGGATTTGTAGTTGGTGCAAGTGAATACATTTATTTCGGTGAGTTTGCTATTTTATAAGACTTGAACTTAATCACTCCTCGTCTTACAATATACCACCCTGGAGGAAGAAATCCAGCCTAGGCTTACTTTCACGCCGTTCACAGAAGCCAAAGCTGCATGATGGGGTGTTGGCAGACATGCTGTATCTGAATGGCTGGCTTGTCGACTCTGACGGGTACCGGGAACGGCTAGCCTCGGGACAGGTGGTTACCTTGGCTCAGTATCGCTGCGTTCCCCACCTTCCGCGCTGCAGCAGCCGGCCAGAGCGGGGGTGTGCTCTCGGCTGGCTGGCAGCCGGTGGAGTGACGGGGCGGGGTGGGTGGTCGAGCTGGTGCCAGCCAGCTCCCGCTCCGCCACAACAATAGACAGGCCGGCGCGCGACTCACGCCGCCTGTGGAAGGACCCGCCGCCGAGACTAATGATGGACGGCAGAAGAGCAGGAATCCAGAGAAAAATAGTGGAATATGGCGGAGTTTGTCGGGCCACAGGCGCCGTGACTCAGAGGTCTGAGGTAGCTGCTGCATTCACTGATGATACATGTGGCGTAGGTCTGGCGAACCACCGCCCGGTGTGAGTCAGAGGCCGGCAGTGGAGCGGGGTATCCGACACAGGAATCCTGTCGGATGCAGCCATGTTGGTGTTTACCTGGACGTTGTGATTCAAATCACAGCTGCTTCTACCGGGCTTTCTTTGTAATGCAGCCTACGGAAATTACCTTGTAAAATGGATTTGGACAGGTAGAAAAATACATGCTTCCAGGTTTTACAAAAACAAATTGGCCACCATCGTGCTGTGCTGTTTTGCAGCTCATTGTAGATAAATCAGTTCCTCACGAGACACAAATATTTTTAGATCAACCATAATTATTTCTTAGATGACCGTTGTCATTGGAGATAATTTGGTATCATATCGATCACGTTTGTGTTAGTAAAGTGTAAAATGGAGCTATCTTTCATCAAGTATATGATAATGGTAATTTTTAGGCTTATCGACGCACCAATTGCCAGGGTCCATCAAATATATTACAAGTCTGAATGAGCTTAGCGTGTAGATAAAACAACAAGTCCCTCCCAAACTCGTACAGATGATTCATACAGGGTCCACAGAAAGCAATGTAGCTAAAACAGCGTACAACTCTTGTACAACCTCATTGATTTCTCTTACGATGGCTACACTCCTAAGATTTTCTTCACATTTCAGCAGTTCTCCCCTAATTTGTACAGCAGTAAGGACAGTGATGCCGATCGCCTACACTTTTGGCATGTGGTATAATAATGATTATTGGGGTTTAACGACGCACCAACTCCCAAGGTCATACGGCAGTGCCAGCCCTCACATTGTGGGGAGGAATTCGGGGAATCAGATCAGCTTATTCAGAGGCTCCGCTGGGACTGGAATCCGGGACTGGTGACTCCGGAGTCTTTGATGCTCTTCACTGAGCCACCCATCCCGGCGGCATATGGTGCTGACACACTGGTGTCGAATGCCTCCTCCGTTGGCATGTGGCTCTGCGCTGATGCCGGGTGCCTCCTCTGTTGGTATATGGCTCTGTACTAATGCCGGGTGCCTCCTCCGTCGACAGGCTTGGAGGCAATGCGCGGCTCCCCACTTTACGGCGCTACGCCCGTCGCTGACACGTGAGTAGCAGTGTCAGGCCCAGCTTGCTTCCTTCTCGGCCTCCAGCAGGACAGGACGTATCCAGTCCTATCATTCATTTAATCAGGAGAGAGCTGTGTTTTATGTTGTCGCATATCGTGTTTTTAGTGCATGAATCCGCATGATCTTTTCAAATACCATACAGTCAAGTTTTCAAAATCCGAATTACATTTTTGGGTCCTTTATCCCATCCTTTATACCATCCAAAGAAGCGCGTTCTAATGTTGAAAGTATAACTGAGAGTAGCCTTTTCTAATAGCACAGCTTGATCATTTTGTTTATTTTGCTTACAATCCGTAGAAGCCAATCCATTTAATATGTATTCGCTCCGAATTTTATGGTGATTTTCAGATATTTCTACGACCGTGACATTGCTTTCATAGTTCAGGCCCCTGTTTCTGACCTGTCCGTGCCCTCCGGCAGTCTCTCACTGGGCCGGTTCGCAGCGCTGGCCGCCGCCGCCACCCCCGCCGTCGGTACCGCCGGTGCTTTCGGCGCGGCCGAGCTGGCGCTTCAGGCGTCGCCTCCGGCGAGAGCAGCTCTGGCCGCCAGCTTCGCGCCGGCGCCGGTAGTGGCGCCACCGTCGCCGCGTCTGGCGCAACAGGGCGCCGTTTTGATGGTGTATGGACTCAACAGGGATCTGATGAATGCCGAGCGGCTCTTCAACCTGTTCTGTCTCTACGGCAACGTCATCAGGGTGAGTGTGTTAGAGGTAATGAAGGCACGCCAGGTGAGGGGCTTCAAATCATTGAATTGAGTATGGCAACACGATTGGGCAGACAAATCTGCTTGACTTTCGAATTTTTTTAACTAGGTTTTATCTTGGTAGTTCTGCGTCTTTAAACGGATTGTTATCCTGTCGAATGGATATATCCTGTACTTTGTCTGCACTCCCTTACATTTTCACTCATCACAACTGCTCCGTATTCATACACGCCGTTTCGCCTCTGGTGGATTCCCCGCACCAGTGACCTTATTCAGTTTTCTCCACGCTTCACTGTTTGTGGGGCCACCAACCCTGCGCTTTTGCTAGTTATGCTGCGCCACATTGTAGCTGTCGCACAACACTCCGGGCTGAACTGTGCCGTACTACACTCCCTGTGTGGTATACTGCGCCGCTCGACACGTGTTTAGGCTGCACCGCAGTACTCTCGGTGGAGCTGGGTGGTATGCTGTACCGCACTACGTTCCCTGAGAGCTATGCTGCTCCGCGTTACACCCAGTATTCGTGCTGGGTGGCAGGACTTCTCTCCTTTTACCGTGGGTGTGCCAGCGCTCAACTTTTAATTTGATGCCGGGCTGAAATAAAACATAGCGCTGCAGGCTTTACCAGCACATTGAGTAGGCTTCCGCGGCACTTCTGGCGTATTTGAGGGACACCTTACAACTATATTACCCTGTGAACTATTTTTAGCAGAGGTACGAAAAATAATAAGTATTTTTTATATGTAGTGCCCAATGCACCGTTGAATTTCTATTGCAGCTTTTTCTGTTATTGAATCCCTTCTGAGACATTTTAAAGGGACGAGCAACGCTGTACAGCTGTTCTGAACTTTCCGTCAAACAAACCTCATGCATGCTCTCATAAATCTATTTTGACTGCATGGTGAAAAGAGAAGACGTTTTTGCCCGGCTTGTTACGAGCCCCGCTGCCCGAAGCTACAGACGGGACGCCGTTAGACACGGCGGAGGCCTGCGTTTGTCAGCGGGCGCCGCTTGGATGAGCCTCTGCTGCCGCCGGCCGCCCGCCGCAGAGCTTACACGCCAGAGTGGTGGGGAGGGAGAGGCGGGGAGCACCGCTGCAGCGAAGTCGGGATGGGGCGTCGAGTGTAGGGAGGGTTTCGACAACATCATAGGATTTGGGCCAGTGGAGCTTCCGTAGACTGATTGCCACTGGCGTGGATTGGTGCCCGCTAAATTTCGAACACCTTGTGTATTGAAATGGTCTCAGGGTTTGCCGCTGACCTGTTCACAAAGAATACTGAAAAACAAAGTTCGGCAGGGACAAATCCAGGCGAGCCGGGGGAGCGATTTGGCGGCTATTTTCCCTCCAAAAGCCTTATCTTGTTTTAGCCGATTTACCTAGTTTTTAGCGATGAAATCCTGCCTAGCTTTATTACTGATTTTCCTAAAATGTGTTGTTACGGTTTAGTCCTGGTTGGCCTCCAAAAAGTTTCGCCTAGATCAGCCTCTGAATCCCGAATTATTTCTACCTAAGTTAAATATTCATGCAACCACCCAAAACGCAAATACCCACTTTATGGATATGTGAGGATGTTCTACACTTAAACATATCCCAAACATATTCCTGGTTTGACTCTTAATCCACACGAAGCTCCAGTTTTCTTACTGCGTCATCAGTGCCGCAGCTACAATTTCATCACAATCTCACATTTATCCGACCCGGGAGAGCAATCTATGCCACTGAAATCAGGACCAGATCGGGAGCAAAAGTCATTACCCTTTCACTGAGACGACGTCGCGTTTAATCACGTCCGTTGAAAGCGTACGGACGACATTTAACGGTCGAGGAATCACAGGTGTGGCGGTTTTGATTGCTGCTCCTGTTTTGGCACGGCGCCGGGCCTGGGACCAACTCTAACTCTGGAACAGACTCGATGGCTACGATAAGACGAGATCAAAGCCGGCGGCACAGCTAAATTGGTTTTATGGATCCGGGTCCGCTCTGTTCTGGTACGGGGTGACAGATTGGCTGGGGAGGTTTCGTCTGCGCTAGATCGAGTTGACGCTGCAGCCAAATGTATTCTGTATAATCCGAAGAGAGTGATATTTTATGTTATCTCATACAATATTCGTAGTGTACGGATCCACATATTCTTTTTAAATCACATGCAGCTAAATTTTCAAAAGGCGAATCACATGTCTAGGTATTTTGTGCTGTATATAAAACTTTATACGGAATGGGCTAGATATTGAATTTTACAGGGATAATTTTTTATTTTTTACTCGTTTTCAACCGTTTCTACGGGTTAGTTTGATAATTGCAATAATGGTGTAGCCAGAAAATCGTCTGGGGAGTTACAGCAAGTACAGGAGGTACAGGCAGTACAGCAAGAGCGACCTTGCGTAGCAATAAAAGATCTGACCTTAATCTCACTGAAAATCTTGGCCAGGCAGGGGGCGTAGCCCAGTTAACCCCCTCCCTTCGTCTGCGGTGTACGCCACTGAAGTGAGTGACAATAATGTATTCATCCATCCTGAGAGCAGCGACGTGCAGGAGTGGGCGTATTCTGAGCACTGGCCCCGCAGTCGCTCTCCGGCTTTTCCGAGAAGCCAAGCCACCATGTCACTTTCTTTGCTTTAAACATGGGTTGTACAATCAAAATTGTTATAGAGAATGGTTCTTTGAGCCGCCGCCCGGACATGTATTTTCCTGTGGCGTCTCTGTGTTGCTTTTGTTAGCCAGCTTTTCCTCTATCAAATCCACTCCATCATATAGTTGCGTGTAGGGTACCACGGTCAACCTTCTGCAACTGTAGAAAATGTTCAGAATGGTCCTTTTGGATGTTGCCAGTAGAGCGAGGGTGAAGCATTAGATTACGTATATTTTCGCAACTCCAAAGTTTTAAACATGCAAATTGTATGCAAACTTTTGAGAATGCATTCAATGTTTACGCTTGAAATTGGGATTTAGCACGTCTGCCTCACAAGGAATATTTGAACTACTTGAGATTCTCCTTGGTGTAGAGGCTGCACTAAAAAAAAGCCAAGGAATGGTTACCATCAAAATCGATTTGCCGTGTAGGAGGCAGTAAACGCTGTCACAAGCTCTCCCACCCTCACGTCTGAGCCCACAATGCCCGCACGTCTGGTGTGCTAAAACGCGTCTGTCTGTGTTTGGTCGGCAGATCAAGTTTCTGAAGACGAAGGAGGGCTGTGCGATGGTGCAGCTTGGCGATGCCCTGGCGGTGGAGAGAGCCATCGGCAACCTCAACAACATCAACATCTTCACCGGAAAGCTGCAGCTGGGGTAGGACATCTGGTTGCGGACACGGGAAATTAATGCTTTCTTCTGTCAACTGCTGTGGTAACGCCATAAATGTGCCATTTTGTTGCCATTGACAGTTGCGTAGCCACATGCTGGCGTCAATGGCTTCTACATATATAAGCTCATATACTGCAGATATTGATATTTTTCTTACCTTAACCTCTACCTGTCGGTACAGTTAGTTTCCATATACCTGGCTTTCTTCAGCATGGTATTGGCCTTTGACACACCGTCATCTCCCCATGATTGCAGGTACAGCAAGCAGGCCTTCCTCAACACCGTGCAGCAGCCGTACAGCCTGCCGGACGGCTCTCCCAGCTTCCGAGACTTCACTGGCAGCAAGAACAACAGGTTCCTCAACGCCGGCATGGCCAGCAAGAACCGCATCCAGGCACCTTCAAAGGTGCATGCGGGGTCACTAGCCTATTACTTACACATCTGGATTCTTGCTTAGGCTATTAGGCTTTCTAGTTCGGTTTCGCGCAGCGTTGGTAGGCTGCTTTTACGCTCTTGAGATCGTTGATATTTTAACCTGATCAGTTTTTAGCTAAATTCGTGGAGAAATATATAAAAATAGACTGATCTTCATCAATTATGCAATCCGGGGATTCTTGTAACTGCGTTTCTCTCACAGCGTCCCTGCTTTACCGCAGCGTTCCAGCCTTCCTGCTTTCCCAATGACGCTCTTGGTGGGCTACGGATTTTTCTGCCGTGCCTTTGACGTTCCTGTTTTTTTCGCTGACGTTCCTGGTGTGCCGCTGACGTGTCTGTTTTGTCGCTGACGTTGGCGTTGTGACACCAGGTGCTACACTTCTTCAACATGCCGCCACAGCTGACCACAGACGAGCTGATGGAGATCTTCCAGTCAGCTGGTGCCTCCACCCCACTCTCCGCCAACATATTCCCCTCAAAAAGTAGGTTCCTGCTACGGTCCAGAATCTCAGCATAGTTGCCTGTCGGATAATCTCCCTTAGATCGTATTACTGCCTCATACGATGACTGATCTGGGGAAAAACGGGCACATGTCTCCCCCTACAAAGGACTTAAAGTAATGATTTGTCTTAAGAATTATCCTGTTAAGCTTTAGAATTGCAAAATCGATGGCAAAACGGTATTTCATCGCCCTCTCTTACAGGCCGTTTCTGCCATGACTGCATGTCACCTCTCCGGTTCCTTCAAAAAGTGTACCCCACTTAACAATCCAGCATTTGCTCAAATCGACAAGAAAAATGGGAGCTCTATTTTCCAGCCTTGAATTGTTTCATACATTCGATGACTGGGTTTTCTTAAGCTTTTCATTAAACTTTTAGGCACAAATTCAATACAGACAATCATTCATCGAATCCAGGACAACATTTGGGGGAGGGGCGGGCTAGGGGGTCGAGCCTCCCCCACCATTGCCTCGGAACAGCCTCCGGTTATGTGTTAACTATAGGTACTCCTCGGGGCATTTATAGGACATTTCGCGGGGAGGCTTGAGCCCCTAGCCCCCCTTGTATCTGCCACTGAATCAGGCCATTCTTTTACATGTTAACTGGGGGCATTTCCCCCCCCATTGGGCCGAAATGCCCCCCCAGTGCCCGGAAATTGGCCCCCAGTGAAACAGCTTCTGATAGACAAGAGATGCTTTAAAATTGAACAAACGCAAACTCGCCTAACGAAAACAAGAAAACACCGCCCAATAATAATGATTTTGTTCTATTGCTCGTCCCAAATTGACAGTCCAAAGTTATGTCAAGATATTTCCGCCAGTAGCTGCCTACTCCATCGTGCATAAACGAAACAAAGTGCGTAGTTACGGGAAATCCTGGCAAAGCAGCCCCAACAAATCCCAACGCTGGAGATAGCCTACAACCAATCGAACATCGTGTTCCATTTCCATCCAGAAGCCCACGTCCCAGCCAGAACCGTAGGATTGCATAATGCTCTCATGGGCGCCCTACGACCTATGATGTCGGCGCGCCCCTAAACCCCAACTATGATGATGATGACGATGCTCTCATTTCATATGTGGCCGTGGTGAGTTGTCGGCGCTCGTTCGTGGATTAGGCGGGACACGGTGTAGTTCAAGCGCGTCAGACTGGTTGCTGGTTTGGTGGTGTGAAGTGCTCAGCCTGTTTATTTATTATTGTGGTGGGAGCATACGTAAACTCTATAGTGAGATTACTGCATTCATTATTTTTCTGTAAAGTTAATAATTTGTTACTTGGCCTTTCTCATCGATTCATTGATGTTGAAAATTGGGATAAATTATATATTCGGCCACACCCCTTCGTCAGAATCATCAAACTGGCTCCCGATAAACATTTCCAACAGGGGAACAGGGAAAGAGTTGGAGACGCCATATGACCCTGACAGATGGTGCGTCGATAAGCCGCAAAAATTATTAACTGGTTTTTGCACGACATTCCCAAGATGATTTTGACAGCAACATCCACACATCATAGTAGGTATGTATGCACGTAAAAGTTTGTCTCAATTCAGACTATAAACCACTTGCGTTAGATATTTTAGGAATTTACTTACCTTGACATACTCATTACGAAAAATAAGAAACTAGTTTATCGGTCAAATATCTCGATTTTTTCTTTTTGTCGTGTTTGGCCCCGTGATTTTTCCTGTTGGTACTTTCTTGGAATCTAGCGTTTTTTGGCTTTTTTCTAGTAGCTGGCATGTAGGCTATTTTTGGTTTGTCCCTTGTATAAATATGACTTCTTTTGGCCTTCTTTGCCCTTGAAAAGATGTTCTCACACCAAAAAAGAAAAAGAACAGCAGAAAAAAATAGTATGGTGGTGAGAGGGAGGGACAGAACTTTGTAAAAATACGTTCCACAAAAATGAGGGCCACCGAAAACCGGATGCGAGGCATGCAGGCATGCTTTTGCCCTTTGAGTGAAAAGTTGGCGGCAAAGTGCATCTTCTGAGGCTCCGCCCTCCCCCAATTATCAAAATCCTAGATCCACCACTGTTCAAGAGCAAAAAAATTCACAGTTGGAAAAACATGAAAAATATTAAATGTTGACGGGGAGTGGTGTGACCAAGATAATTGATGGTGCTAAAACATTTTCTGGTTCTGTGGATAAAATCATTTGATGGCCACGCGGGATGGGAAGGGCACTCCTGGCTTCCTATTAAATGGGTAGGGTGCTAAATTAATACTGCGTCAAGTCAATATCAAACCGTCAACAATTAATTTTAAACAGTGATGCAGGTAGCTTTTATGGTAATTTTACCCTCAAATCTGGGTTTTGTGATATTTATTTAGCCATTTTGTGAAACATAGCCCCTTTTTGGACGTTTTTCTAACTCAGTTTGGCCTTTCTCCGCCGAAAAAAACTGGCAGCCGTGGGCAGCATCTATAATCTCTAGAATATGGAAGAACACAAAAATCGGGAAACATTTTTTAACACTGGCGCCTCTAAGTTTTATTACCCCCCTCCAAATGGGGTCTTGATCCCCTAAAGGCACTATAATGGCCAGCACAAGAAATGCCCCCCACTCATTTTTCCTTAAAAAATTCCCTGCACTGAATACAGATATAGACATAAGATCGCAGCGGTGCAGCACCTAATAACATACACGCTCTAGAATCCCCATTCATTGCTAAAAACCGTATGTGGAAAGCCTTCGAAGAAGAGATGCCGATTATTCGTTGCAACATTGACGATTGAAATTTTGGGTCGTTAGATTGATATAGATATCACTGTTATGTCGCACAGTTTGAAACTTGATGTAAGCATTTTTGTTATTTCTGGAAAATTTGTTTCCATGAAAAATAACTTAAATCATAAAACAAACTTTACGACCATTTTCTTCCGCCGAATGTGAGGACTTTGCACCGTGGTTGTGTGGTACGTGGTGCAATGTTTTCCTTGCCGCGCCCGAGGGGCAGCGACCCCTGTCGTCCCGTGTTTTGATTGTCTTGTTGGCTCTGCGGTGGCAATATTGGGCGTTTATTGGGAGGCGCCCACCCATTTAGCCCCCTCTCCCCATCCCCGACTCCCGCTCTATTTATGGAGGTGTTGTGCCTCAGCAAAGCCTTGTTGGTCTTCCAAACATTGCGTTCTTAGGCTCGTGTAGATCAAATTCGACCATATCAAATTCGGTCATTCTTTGTTTGAATGAAATATTAATTTATCGCACTGGCCTGGTTTTTGCGAATAAAATTCTGCTTTTCACTTTGCAAAACGAGTACTTGTTTTAAGGAAAATCTCTCCAAATCGTGATCCTTTAACCCTCGCCCCACGGGGGTTATCAATGGCCCCCTAAGGGTTTTCCGAGATAGCAGAAGAACGACGAGGTGCAGCACCGCGGTTGAGAACTCTACCTCTTAACCCATCATTTTCCCACCATCTCTCAAATATTTTTATCCCGGGTCACCCAAGGTAAGGTCACCAGGCGAGGTCAGCCAAAGTCACCTCACTTCAACTTTTGAACTCTATAAGAGTTACATTTCGAAGTCGATCAATTTGATACTTCCTACACTTCATGACCCTTCCAGGGTCTACAAGGTGTATTTCTGGGATTTTTTATTTCGTGACCTGAGGTCAGGTCACGAGCTGACCTCTCCCATTGAAAAAGCATGGGGAAAAGCTGTCTTACGACTTAAAAGTTACAAAAACGATTGCAAATGCTCGGGTTGCTCAGAAAAGCGTTCTTGGGCACCTCTTCACGGATCCCAGGGACCATATTAGCCCTTTGACCTCTCCGAGGACATCCAAGGTCACCAGGGGTCAAAAACAGAATTTTGACAATAACTTTTGACCTAATTAAGTTAGAGCGCTGAATCAAACGTCATTGTTTATGTCTCGTCACTGGATTTCATTTTATATACGGCAAGGTCACGTTCTGACCTTTCGTGACCTCAGGTAATATCAGGTCACGAGGTGACCTCTAGAGGTCAAACAACTGGCGGGAGGTCATTACGTTCCACATAGCGGAAAAAGGTCTGTCATTTTCCTATCAAATGTACTTTACCAGATTTAAATAGCTCTAACGGCATAAGAGTTATGCCCAGTTTGCTTAAGCATTGCATATTTGAGTGAAAATAGCCAATATTGACCTAACCTGACCTCTGGAGGTCAAACCATTGACCTGAGCGCTTAAACATGTGAAAAAATTTCTTACTGAATTCACGTGAGCGTTCTAATGCACTTTGCAGGTTTACGTTAACCCCAATATTTTCCGAGTTAGAGAGGGGCCATCGATGCCCCCGGTGGGGCGAAGGTGGCGCTGGACCCCGGTGGAGCACGGGGTAATAGGAATTGATATGGGTCCGACCATGAATGTCATTTGGTAAAGAAGGAATGACGTAGCCAAACGGGGATGAGGTGGCTTAATGGGTAGCACCCTTGTCTTCTAAGCGACTGGTCCTGGGTTCAAGTCCCGGCGTAGCCTCTGAATAAGTCGATCTGATCCCCAAAATCCCTTCCAACAGGGTGAGAGTTGGCCACACCGTATGACCCTGGCAGTTGGTGCGTCGTTAAACCCCAACAATTATTACTTGGCCTAACGAACTGAGGAAGAAACTTAACATAATGACTATTACCCGGTACCTGAACTTCGCGATTTCAGCTAAATTTATAGACTATGCTTGAGATACAGTTTCCAAACTTATGTTTGGTACATTTATTAATCTATCCAAACCATCTATTTGAGTTTCGCAGAAAGATAAGCCTACCTAAAGCTGGACTGTTACCGCTATGGAGTATGCATAGCATGTTTAATTAGAATTAGGGAGTGCGTGATTTGAAACACGATTTAATGATAGCTTGAAACTTCTAAATTTTGAGCTGTGACCATTCGTGAATCCAAGCTGTGATTCAACCAGGGCCGTTCCAACTTGTTCATGCATCATTTGGCGCAAGGGTAGGACATGGTATCGGTTAAACTGCCATCGAGGGGGAGCAGAGCCATTTCAGACCTATATGAACGTGGGTAAAAGTGGGAAACACTCCGCACTATTTTTACCAAACGTTATTTATTGAACACCGGCGGCTGTCAGCCGCCGACGGGAATAGGGAAACTCCCTGAATATATTACCCATGTTCTTTAAAACATCTCAAACTTCGTGCATTCTGTATCGCTTGGGCCTGCTTCGACGCTGGGATTCGAAAATGTAACAGATTTTCAGGTGCAGATTCTATACTTTGACACAAATCAAACAGATTTTGTGTCTATACAGCAATACCGAGTATGGCAAGTCTGTTATTATTCATTTTGTTGCAATTAATCCAGAAGATATGAAGAAGTATCAACCATTATTAGTGAAATACATAAACATAACACAAAGCCTGAATTTGTTGCATGTGAGATTGTTTTTGCGCGCCCTCTATCGCTCGCAAGTTCAGGTCGTCTGAACAATAGCCAATATATAATGTTAAAATGCTATACGAGCGCGTGTTTTATCAGTATATAAAAGCTAGATGAAAAATGAATTAATTGCATCAGCACTGACAATTTGCACGTGAGCCTGTAAAAAGTCTTAGATCAATACACCGGAGAGATTGGATCCGTGGTGAATAGTTGTGGGCAGCAAGCCACTACTGCTTAATGCATATAGAACCTCTGACCTTCCAGGCTCTTGATGCCCCTTCCTGAGAGTATCGGCTCTCCAAATGAGAACAATCTTCACACAGCCAAGCAGACAATGCGCAATGAGCAGACGGCATCAATAAACTCGAAGCTTATGCAGAGGACGTCTGGGCCGCACTGGCGCCGTGCTGGGTACAGACTGCCACCAGACGGCGCGCCGCTTGGGCGGTGCTGCCGAGGAGATGCAGGAGGGACCACCCACACTTTCCATCAGATATTGACGAGGTTACAGCTAAAGTCGGAAAGAACTGAAACTTTCTCGGCAGTGTTAGCCACGGGCAGTGATGCGGCAGAGTCTGAGGAGGTTCTGTTCTGGATTTGGTGGTCCCCAGTCAGGAAGGAGGCTGGAGACATAGTCAGCCCCTCACTTTTTGGCGGGCGGCGGCGCGGCTGCCTCTGCGGTCACGTCTGTGTGGTTCCGGCCCGGTCCTCTGTACGCCGGGAGACTGGTAGGTTGGCGTGGCATCCCTGTCAGCCCAGCAGCTCTGGCCCTCTTTCTGTCTGGGACTGATTATCTGTCAGTTCCGTCCATGATGATTCCCAGTGTGATAGTTTCAATACTCCCTTATAAGTCAGTACAGAACACGCTCTGTAGGCTGCGGACTTCTATCTAAGACCGGAAATAAGTATTTGATGTTATCGTTGGCTTCACAGGCAGATCCAGACGGGAATGTGGAAATACATCCCCTCTCCCACGGTTAACCCTCGGGACCCCTGAAATGGACTCGGTGCCCCCTGGAACGTCGCTTCTCAGCCCCCTCCCCCACCCAGGATGCCAGTATGCCCCGGAGATAAGATTTAGCGCCTGTCTGATACGTTGCACGTCCAAACGTGGCGCCCCTCTGGCCCGAATTGCGGGCCCCTGACCGGAAACTTCCCCCTCCGATCAGAAATCCTGGATCCGCCTATGACTGGCTTCCCGAATGGATTCGAAACCGAGGTTTTCCCGTCTGCGCCCCGACCAGGTCAGCTGATTGGACAATTGACTCCGTAGCCAATCCAGTGCCTTGTCAGCCCTTCCGATGCACCTATCAGCTTCAGCCGACGATTGGGTGAACTCGAGCCATTCGAGCACCTCTCCTGTCACCGTCACTGGCGGGACATAATGCGGCGGTGGAGTCAGAAATGGTGTGGAGGAAAGCGCTGGCAGCTATTCATGCCTCGGCATTCATATCTGTGATAGCATCGTATTCTTCAGCAGTGGGGGGTTTCGTTGAACACTTTTTCATTCACATTTGATCTTATTGAAATTACTTCTGTGGGTAAGAGAATGAAAACGCTAAAAGTAGCAATAGTCGTTTGTAACTGCTTTGTTTTACATTAGCAACAGGCCTTAACGCGCATTAACGCGCACCTAGGAGGAGGGGGGGTGTTTGTAGGCCTCCCGCTGAGATCTCGGAGACTTAGAGGCTTAGAAAACCACGGGTTGAAGGGTAGGCAGGGTTATTATGAGCTACATTTTAACTTATTTTCATTGGCCTAGGTCAATATCGTCAAGGTCAAACGAGGTCATAAAGGTCAAACCATGGCCATGCTGGGGATCCATCGGGAAATGTCGTAATTGAGCGCAAAAAAATCCGGAATGTACTAAACACAAACCAAGCATAGCGAGAAGGTTCCAAAAATGTTTCCTCAAATTTTTGGGGTCAAATTCATTGAAGGTCACTGACCTACGACGTCACACTATATATTCTTTATAACTGCACTATAATTAGCACCATAGCTGCCGTTGGGCGGGAAATGAGGATTGGCCCTGACCCATGACCGTTGGTCTTGGAGTGTGACTTTTACATTGACTTATCTTAACTATGACGTCATCGCATAATATACGTCATAATGGGTAATGCCATTTGACGGGAAGCACTGGGCCCGATGACCTTGATAATGCTGGTATTGCCTTGACCTGTGACGTTTGATTTTGACCTTGAACCTAATGTGGGATGACCTCGACATATAATCTTGTTTATGAGGCGTTATAACGTTACCAGTCGGCTTCGGATGCAAACTGGTGCGACCGTGCGATTGCGGTGATCTCAGCATATAGGTTTTGACTTTGAAAGCATAGTGGTAAAAAAGACTGTCAACCGATTTTTACGATTTTTCAACCATCGACGCGCTGCTGAATTCTCTCAAATTTAGCCAAGTGCTGTTTTTGGCTACGAAGGGTTCTCCGGCCACCTTGGGGAAATAGGTGGTGGCCTCCAAGGCCCCTCCTCCAGTGCACTTGCTAAATACATATCTTTTTGATTCTACCGGAATGGTTTTAATTGCTTACGGTGAACGGGAGTCCTCTTTATACTCACAGAACCGAATTCGGTTTAAAACAGCGGGCAAAAAGAGCCTAGGATATACCGGAGAGACAGACTACTGGGATAAGTGCTTTACCCGTCTCTGTTACAGCCGAGAGGAGCTCGTCTGGTCTTGTGGAGTTTTCCACCACTGAAGAAGCGGTGGAAGCGTTGGTGGTCGCCAACCACAAGTCCATCCCACGCACAAGTAAGTTACTGTCGCTCCAATTTCTCTAGGGAGTCAGAAGAATTCCAAGAAACACGCCTCTTGATTATCAACTGATTAGTTTGAAAGTTAATTGCTTAGACATGGGCTGAAGGCTGCTTTGTTCAGCTGGTGCATTAGTCGCCCCGAAGTTACCTGATTAAGTAAAGTTGTCCCTGCCGCGGTCTCAAAGGTTATAATATTGACGGTGGAAGAAATATTGCTTCTGGAGGATGGAGACATTTCTTATTTCTCTTATTTTCTTATTTTTTATTCATAGTGTTCTAGACGTATTCGATTCTATATCTATTTCGAAGGTCCTTATACCTTGATCGAGATAATCATTTAGACGTCTTAATTCACCTTGCCTTAAAAGTTGTGCTAATAAAAATGGAGGTAGAATACTCAGAATGTGTAGGTTGACCAATATCGATGCTATAATTCATACGTTGAGCCAGCTTTTCTGCTCTTCATCCTTCAGTGTGAACAGTCGCAGGAAAAACAATTTCTTTCGGGTGGATCAGAGCTCTATGGTCCGCGTGACTGTGCTCCTGTTGTGACACCAATTACATGATTGCAGACTTGCAGCCCACCCTCATTTTAGAAGTTTAAACTGTGTTTTATCTGGTCGTGTCGTAGACATGACTGGATATGTTCTTGATTCAAGAGTGCCCTGGATGGGCGACTCTAACATTGATATGAAAATTCTGAGATATTCAGAATTCAGACTAGTCCTGATCCCCTAACTACCCAGGATGCACTGCTCTGTGTCCGCTGAACAGCCCTGTCTTAGAAAAAAACTCACTCGCTTTGCATGTTTTGCAGGCAGCAAGTTTCCGTTCACAATGAAGCTGTGCTTCTCTTCGTCCCGGTCCGGCTCCAAGTCAGAGGGCGACCGAGCCCACTCACCCCCAACTGATAGTGCGCTGCCCACCGCCGCCACCGAATGCAGTCAGCTGAGCTGCGCCGGCTGACTGCGCTCACCAACTGACCACCGCCAGCTGATCGGGCTTGTCAGCTGGCGAAAGTCAGCTGGCTACGCTCACCAACTGACCAGCGCCAGCTGATGAGGTTTGTCAGCTGATCAAAGCCAGCTGACTGCGGTCAGTAACTGGTTGTGTGAGTCGGATGATCACACACGTCCAACACCATCGCTTGTGTTCTCCACACCACCGGATATTGATACAGCTCAGCGACGGAGGAGGAGAGGACTTGAGACACGAGAGCCTACCAATCGGTAAGCTGCCGAGAGAACGGTGACTTCGGGAGGTCGTCAGAGCTGTGAGTTTGTGTCTGCTCAGATAAGGTACCGTTCCAACTCATATGTATAGAGCAAGCTGTCAAAAGCCGACGCTTATGTCTTGAACAGCGCGCTCACCGATACAGATGGCGCTAGTGTTTGTATAAAGGTGGCAGTGCACGCAGGTTTGGGACAGAACTAAGCCACGCTCTAGTAGCAGATGGCACCATCTACCCCACGTTCTCTGTCCCCATCGACAAGTGCAATGTGGCGCATCCGACATAGTGTAGAGCGCTGCCGGGCAGAACAGCAATTCTGAGCGCTCGAGCGCTGTTGTTTGTTAAAAGTAAATGGAACTGCGAGACCAAGGTGTTCCGTTGTGTGTGATATGTGACGAGTGTTGCAAATTGTGATCATCTCGAATCTGGTGACCCCACGTCGGGGCTCCGCGTAGATGTACCTGAGCTCGCGGCACAGGCTTTGATCTTTGCAGCTGATACACCCCTCCCCCCATTAGTGGGTGAAAGAGCGCGACAGCATCAACGGGCACCCCTGTGGGAAGCACGCTGCTTAGTTACGCGAGTGTTTACGCCATTTTCAGGAGTGCAAGCAAATCGGCAATATAATAACGTTCAGCCGCTCGGCTCTTCACAGCATCGCTCCAATATCCGATCATAATGGCACAGTGAACATTCTACAAATGGGAGAGCGCGAGTGCGAGCGGTGTCCAGGGTGCCTGAGTGTTTCGCGTATTTATTTGCAATGCTCCTGTCGTGTGTATGGCAGCGTATTACAGTGTGCCCCTCCTGGCGATGTGCCGTCAGTTACGCTGCGCGGGAGGATCCGCCGGTCTGCTGTAAGTTCCCTCTGGAGGCGAGGACATGACACAGTCCTTAATGTGGCCGCGCCGCAGTTACTCTGTCCAAATCCGTCTCCGACGTCCTAAATCCACGTCTGTGCCTGTGTGCGTGCTGACAGGTAGAATAGATCGATCCAGGGCAGAATCGACGTTGAATAGAGCTCACCAGTGAATTCATTTTTTTCAACAGAAAAGTTATCAAACGTCAACAAATCTCCGGAAACTTGTTACTCATCCATTAGACTTGTCTGAAAGTTCGTTGGGTGCGTTTTGACTAGGTACATTTAGACCATTTTTGGATAGTGTGAGTAGCTGCTGGGTTGTATTTGGCAAGGAGCCAGGCCCCTGGGACTGTACTACTGATTCACGTCGGATCGGTCAGACTTTGCTGTCCAGTTGTGGCCGTACAGCCTTGCTTAGGCACCAGTAGTGACGTCAGAACGCCACTGATTCGGCGTTCCGTACGGTAGGTACGGCGTGGTAGAGCTCTGGTCCCACGGCTGTCGCTGTTACACATTGATTCCGCGCTAATTCATTGGTGAGATACGGGACCGTTCATAAGTTACGTAACATCGCCGAGGTCCGTTTATGTACCATCATTCGTTGAAGCTTCACGAAAAAATAATATCGCCGATATGAAGGAGCTGGAGTTGTGCTCAAAACCTGGCTGAAACCGCGTTACGTAATATGGACGGTTCCTTACGCTTCGACAGCAATAGGCCGACGTGTCACGCCGCCGGCACTTGTCTCCCAGCCAGAGGGGCCGCAGATTCTATGCAAATATGATGATATCGAGCATTTGCCCGTCTCTCATCCGTCATATTCTGTGAGTGATGTTCTGTACAGCTGGGTTTGTGCATGGTCTCAGGCGGATCCTGTCGGAAACGCCGGGTGCACACGTGGTCGAATCAATAAACTGTATCGTTGAATAGCCGGCGGTGTCCGTTTTCTCCCGTGTAGAGGGCGGGACTGTACCAGCCAGGCGCGGATACACGTTCAGGGTGGCCGCACGCGTCCTCTCTGTTGAAATTGGAGTTCTCTGACAAAACGGGATTCTCCTAAGTCTGTGACTTTTAGGAAGGTAATACTCAGTGGCGGATCTAGCCGGTAGGTTTAGGGGGCAAGCCAAAATCGCAAAGCAAAAAAAAACCGCACGCGGTGAAAGAGTTTGTCACAGTTGAACTGGCCGGTTAATCAGGGCGGTAAACTCAAGTCGAAAAGCAAAAAAAAGACGTCACGGGGCGTATGATGTGGCCACAAAATGATTGCTTTTGCTATCCAAAGTCACAAATTGTACACTGACGTTGACTAGTTCCGTTTGAAGTTGAGAGTTAAAGCACTAAAACTTTGCCTGTAGCCAAAAAAGGAGGCAGGGCAAGAAGGAGGCCTACAGCTTTGGGGGACATAGTTTTTCCCCGAGCTTTTCCGTTTGCAGAACAAATTTCCGTTTGGGGAGCAAATGACTCCCCTCTGATTCGCCACTGTTAATATTTATTCTTAACATGTCAGTGTTTTTACCAGTTGGGTACTTAAACCGGTTTGAATAGGAAAAATTTCGAACACTAGCAAAAAGCACGCGACTGTGGGACGAAATTCACTACTCTCGCCAAGACCTCCGATGTCGGCGCAGAGTTGACAAGGCCTCTTGTCAGAACCAAATGACGAAATACATGGAGCACAGCGTAATAGTATTTCTCAGAGCGGTTCTAATCTAGCCGCTTTACTGACCTCGTGGCCTGTATGTCTGACAGACAGACCAGGTCATAGGTGAGGGATTCCAGGACAGATCGACCAAGGCTTGACACCACCATGTCTAGAAAAAATCTGAAACTTTGTCTCCGGGGTAGTTTTGGGCCAGAAACACGCCTGTGAGAATCTTCGCTCCCTCCAAACAACGGTGACCGAGATATAGCCCGAGGAATTTTCGGGAGGTCACCTTGTGGACTCATCTTTGATACTTCATAACTCCGAAACGCATTGCCTGATTAACAAGTTTTGTATATCATTGAACTCGTCTTGAACTATGCATTATTTCGAAAAAGAAAATTTCAAAATTTGAAAAATTTTGACTTTTAATTCGTTTGACCTTTTCTTTTCTGACCTAGCTTGACCTTTTCGCAGTTGGAATTGGCCTTTTAGACACCTCAAATTTTTTTCATAAAATATATTTCGATAAAATAAAAAAATGTGTTCTATCTATAAATTCCAAATTTTTAGCAGCTAAGGTAGGTATGCGGACGTTTTTTACCACTGCGGTAGTACAGCCTTATGTTTAACACCGCAAAAAAGCGATTGGTTTTTTAATCGGTTGCTTGCAATCATATTGCATTTTCTTTACGAAATTTTGATCGTGCAAGTGTCAGAATTTATGAAAATTAACACGCGCCCACACGAGGGGGTGGGCAACCGGCCTCCTCAGGTTTCCATAGGTAGTAAAAAAGAAAACTTCACGCAGTGCCACCGTACTTCATCTACCTCTAACTCGGAATTTTTACAGCTTCTGACAAAATTTTAGGTCTGGGTCATACCAGGTCAGACTGTCAACCCAGGTCAAGAGACCTTACCTCGAAAAAAGCTTTGGAGGTGCATCAGAAAGATCAAATATAACCTATCATGCTTAGATTCACATCACATAGAAAGGTCACCGAGCAAGAAAATTTTGCCTTGCAGGATTTCTATATCGATAGCCTGGGACAAGATCAGGGTCACGATCTTTCCATTAGAAATGCATGGGGCAATCGGTAAATTTTGATATCTTGCGAGAATTGAGAATTGTCGAGAATTGCGATGGAGGTTTTATTTTTACGTTGCCGTGCCTGACTTGCAACTGCAGTTTGATTGATATTATTTTTACCATACAGGCCTAAGTCCGGTTCCAGGTCAAAGCAGGTTTATTCTAAAATTTGACTAGACAAGATTATAAGATATATAGTCCGATTGGGCTCGACAACAGCATTCCAATGGTGCTGAACATTTTTTCTACGGCTCACATCTGTCAGCTATTATGCCACAAATTTCAGGTTTCCACTTAGTTCCTGTAAGGAATACTTTGACCTCGAGCAACCTCAAGGTGTCCCGACCAAACGCTCGTATGTAACATTGTCGGTAGTGATTAAAACTGGCTATTTTGCGGTGTCGCTCCCAGTGCACTGTTCATTCTACATGGTTTACTGAACAGCAAAGATAATCCACAATTAGGCCACGGAGCCTGTGTGATATAACATGCCTCCAAGCACAACACTGCGATGGCTCGTGTTTTTTTCAGAACTTATGCCTGGAGTATGAAAGCGAGAGAAATGACTGAAGAATGTACATCTCCTGACGGAGAGCTGTACTGCACAATGCAAAAATATACTTAACTTCATCAGATGGTGCTGCCATGCACACGATTTCAAAACAATGCAAATGTTTAATTCCAGTACAAAAGTTATATCGAAGGAAAATCCAATAATGTAAATGAAGTGTTTTAACTACATCTTACAGCAAGGGCGCCTGCGACTATATCAAGAGCACTGCGAAACCGGCAACCTATCACGGTGGTTCAAAAAATCCAGTGAAAGATCAAATACGTGATGCCAAAGGCACGGATGCTTTTCTTATGCATACATTTTTCAGCACGATTAAATTCTTGTACATTCCACAATCAAGCATAGCCAATGTTGCCAGACAGCTCCAAAGTCTGTTCGCCGATGCGGTTATGGAAAAATGAATACAAGTTTCAAAGAATACCTGCAGTGAATAAGACTGCTCATGAAATCTTTACAAACACAGGAAGAGAGATTCGGGTTTCGTATACCTATGTTTGAACCACACAGTGTCGTGCTGTGCAAATAGACTTTCTTTTATGGGTGCTGCGCGAATGGTCGAAAATTTAGTCATGGCGAATGTCCAAATCAAAGGGAATATTAAACATACTGGTATAGATTATTTGACTTAAGTAATGTGTGATCTGACGGCCATCATTTCAGGTGAATGAATGCGTCTGTACAGGACAAAGTCAGTGTCAGTGTTGAAGTCATCTCAATGTATTCCCTTATTCTTCAATGATTATACAAGGCACCAGGAGTGCGGAATTATATCTATTTGTGGGTGCCCGACCAACTCCAATGAACCATGGAAACAGTGGCAAAAGTGGTAAAATGTTAATCCTTTGAATGTTCTCTTTTTTATTTCAAATACTACTTATTGGTGCAATGTAGTTCAACCAGCCTGTGAGAGGGCAAAACACATAGTACATTTTGCTATTTATTTCTACGTAGTGTCTCTCGATATTGCTTCAAATTTGTCCACCCCTAATCATTAAAAAACACTAATCAAAAGCCTTTCGAAGTGTCGTTTGAACTGGTATCCGTATCAGCTATGAAACGATCACCTTTTAAAATATCATGTGAGGCAGCCTGTTCAAGTGACCAAGTCGAATGCGTTATGATTTCAGAACATTTTTCGCATATATGAGCGGATTAAAATTTCTTTCTGAGAATGAAAGCCTTTCAGACGTTTTTTTACATTGTATGAATCCTCTCAAACGTATGCTGTGTTGCACTGGGTCACCTCGTATTGATACTATTGTTCCATCTCCGGGAACGATGTAAATGTGTGAGATAGTTGTGCTTATAGGATAAGTTATACTTGTTTCAATTATTGATGAAGTCGCGACATCTTTGTAAATTTTCGTTTAAGGCTGCAAGGCCCATTACTAATAAGTTCCTTTGCCCTCGTCTCCATCGAAACAATGGATCACTTTCTATCACTTTTAATGACTGCTATTTTTATTTTTACAAATCTTGTCCAAGTTGTTGCCAGTTCAGTTTTAGGAGTCGGAGTCTCACTAGAGTCATCAAAGGACATTTTACGGAGACCCCGACCCCACCAACCAAACGAGTAACTCCCATTATGAAAGTTTGATTGAGGAACCAAAGTTGAACGTCCCACAAGGCATAACGACGGCCATCTACCTCAGGTAACCCACTTACCAGTCAGTTACCAGCTGACCTACGGTATTTACGGTACCCACCATCTGCCAGTTGACCTAAATTATTTTGCCAGAAGCTGAAAAAAATGTCGAGTTAGAGGTAGATGAAGTACGGTGGCGCTGCGCGAATGTGTATTTTTACTACCTGTAGAAACCTGAGGAGGCCGGTTGCCCGCCCCCTCGTGTGGGCGCGTGTTGATTTTCATAAATTCTGACACTTGCACGATGAAAATTTCGTAAAGACAATGCAATATGATTGCAAGCAACCGATTACAAAAGCAATCACTTTTTTTGCGGTGTTAAACATAAGGCTGTACTACCGCAGTGGTAAAAAACGTCCGCATACCTACCTTAGCTGCTAAAAATTTGGAATTTATAGATAGAACATATTTTTTTATTTTATCGAAATATATTTTATGAAAAAAATTTGAGGTGTCTAAAAAGCCAATTCCAACTGCGAAAAGGTCAAGCTAGGTCAGAAAAGAAAAGGTCAAACGAATTAAAAGTCAACATTTTTAAAATTTTAAAATTTTCTTTTTCAAAATCATGTATAGTTCAAGACGAGTTCAATGATATACAAAACTTGTTAATAAAGTAATGCGTTTCGGAGTTATGAAGCATCAAAGATGAGTCTACAAGGTGACCTCCCGAAAATGCCTCGGGCTATATCTAGGTTACCGTTGGTCTGAGGGAGCTAAGATTCTCACAGGTGTGTTCCTGGCCCAAAACTACCCCGGAGACAAAGTTTCAGATTTTTTCTACACATGGTGGTGTCAAATTGAAATATTTTTGGTCGTTTTGTCCTGGAATGCGCCAGGTGTAAAGCTTTGGGTCATGTAGTCAGTGCTGAGAGGCTAGCTTTGGACCCAAACGGAGTCAGTGCAGTTAGGGAGTGGCCAGTCCCACGTTCAGCTAAGCAGTTTTCCTCTTTCTTAGGGTTGGCCTAGTACACGAGGAAATCCTTCGATAATTTTGCATCGATAGCTGCGTCGCTTTTCAAGCTGGTGCATCGGGATGTGAAGATTCAGTGGTCAGACGAGGTCAGACGAGGTCAGACGAGGTCAGATTAGGTCAGACGAGGTCAGACGAGGCTCAGGTAGCTTTGGTTAGCTCCGGAAAGCTTTGGGTGGGGCTCCGGTTCCGACTTTGCCCGACTTTAGTGCAAATTCTGGAATGTTGATCCTAGATACTGATTGCTCAGATCAAGCTGTGGGAGCTGTGTTGTTGCAGGTTTAGAATTATACGAGACATATTTCAGACAAAGCTATGAAGCTCTAAAAAAGGAAAGATGGAACTTGTTTAGGTATAATGTTAGCAGTAATGGACGCCATTGTTGTGGTTACCAGCCTAGAAAGACGAGTCATTCAGACTTAATAGCTCAGAGGTGTCACACTAATTCCAAATTATCTAACTGCTCTTAAAACAAAAGTTTGTGATCTCACAGATGTAATGATTGCTCTCCCCAGTTTATATCTGCAGTTCTGCTTTCACTTTTGGTGGACTCGCCAATGCTAGGCCCGCTCAGGTCTCTTTCTTATTGTTGGTTTACCCGCCATTGTGAGTCACGTCCAAAATCAGCGGGGCGCGACCAGCATACATACGTCAATATTAGTTACCAGTGCGATTTACAGCCTATTGCCACGGTTATGTGCTTAGGAGGTAATCCCAGGCAGTCGTGCCACGGAACAAGGGATACCGTGGTACACGTGCTATGGGAGCAAGTACAATGTCATGGAGCATGTACTGTGTACGTACTGGTGCACGACGGTGCTGTAGCTGGTCCGTCATCGATCCATGATCTGTTCGCCTCAACAAAACCACCAACTCCCACCCCTGGGAGGAGACTATTGACTCGACTACCCGCGCGGACGCATCTCCTGTGGCCTTCTGATCGCTGAAGACTGACAATGACTTAAAAACTTTGATTCAGACACGGAATGGACTGGCGTCGTTTCGGCCTAGCACTTTTTGCCTGATGTATGCTGTTTTGTCTTCGACCAGACAGCTTGGGTATAAATCTAAATATCAAATCTAAATTCAAACCAAATACAACGCCGATTAGTTAGCTGTAAATTTTTGGCCCACGGTGATAAACCAAACCGCTAAACAGGGGAAAGCGGCTCCGTTCTCAGAGACGAGGAGCACTTAAACACGGCACAAGAAGAGGGGACAAAAGGTCGACGTACACCAATCGAGGTTCAACCGCTGTCAAATGACTTCCAACCCCTACACAGATTTATGTGTAGAAATCTGAAACCAAGGTAAACATTTTTTTGCAGAAATGTTAAAACTGTCAAAATCCGTCCATGACATGACAATTTTAACGTCTGTTTAGAAGAGTACAAACAGGGCAGATGGTAAAATCCACATCTGTGAAAATATAGGATACACGCAGAGCGCCTGCGCTACTGAACTGCAACATCTCTGTGTATATGCTTTTAAAAGCCGGATTCTTCAAGTAGGAACGTGCTTAAACGTGCAACAATGTAAGTGACAGTTAACCCGCGCCCCTATGGGCTTCCGAGCCACCTTCGCGCTGGTGTGGGGGGTGTTTGAACACCCCACCTCGAACTCATCCCCTATGCAGGATAGCGAAAAAACGCGAAGACTGGTGGATAGCTCATACAAATTCATGAAGAAAATATATTAGTCACTTTTTGGCTCAGATTAATATTGAGGTTGTGACAGGTCAAAGAAAGTCGGATTTTTAGTGCAGTTTTTGGACTCTAGCGTCTGACAGAGCTGAGTTAGAATCATTTTAGGCACCATTCGCTTACTCCTCGTCACGGAAAATCGAATGATGTATAGTATTATTATGCTACGTCAAAACACAAAAATAACCTGACCTCAGGCCAGGCCAAGGTCACTTTGTGACCTAACATAGTCAATATGCATATCAATCGGCTCGTAAAAGCAATCGGAACGCAATTATATCAACATAACACCTGTATCATCATTTCATGCAAAATTATTGACTTAAGTCTGAAAACTGTTTAAATAGCCCCAGATGACCTTTCAGATGTCACAGGTAAAAAATTGCAACATGAGCCTAGAAAGGGCCCAGGATGCTACGATCTACACAACTACAGCCCAATTTCTGTTTTCCCATGTGTTTCCAATGAGATGTCATGATCCATACCTGACATTAGGTCATTGATATGAAAAAAATCCCGGAATATATGCTGTAGAAGTCGGTGGGCCCAATATTTGGTATACGTTTCAATCCGATAAATTCACCCACTTGTTACTTATGCCACCTTAAACATGTTTTTGAGGTGAGGTCACTTGACCTGCACTGGTGACCGGACCTGAAATGACCAAACCTGAACATTTTGAGGAAAGTTGCGAAAAATGATCAATGATAAGGTGTGCCAAGTACGGCGGCGCTTCGCACCACCGTTTTTTTCGTGCCGCCGGAAAAACCCGATGTGGGATGTTCAAACACCCCCCCACCGTGGCGAGGGTTAAAGGCCAGCATAGGACTTCAATCTGCATCTACCATTCATCTGTGTTAGTCTATACCATTCTTTTTGGGACAATTTACCCAACAAATAATTCCAACCCACCCCATTCTATTCTTCGTTGTGACCATAGAGATCTACTATAACTAGAGAGGACATCCTGTACAAAACGGCAATACGCCGACGTCAAAATTGAAAGTTTTGTCAGTACAAATCTTGGCTAGGTTAATTGGAGAATCACGTGATAATTTCAACGAGAGCTTTTGGATTTAATCAAGGCCTTTAAATGTAGAGGTAGAACGCTCCGCTCTAAAAAAAAATGGCAACCTCTTTTTTAGAGACTTCTACGTTTGTGACGTCAGCGATTGCTCTCGAGGTGGAGCCGCCCATTCATTCGAAATAAATCGGCTACGGATCGTGGGATGTTTGTACGGTTTCAAGATGCATCTGGCAAGGGGCAGACCCAGGATTCATTACCCCACGTTCACAAAAAAGCAGTATTATTGCCTCTAACACGCTAACTATCTGCTGAGCCCCGTCTTCTTTAATACACAGAGGCAATGCATTGCTAAGCATTTCTATGCGATTGCTGACGTCATCGCCATGGCGAATGCCAGATTTGCGGTTGCCATTTTTGGCCTATGCTAAAAAGCCGGAGCGCATCCCCTGGATTTAATCAAGACTAAATAGTTTCTGCAGAGCAAGTCATTATTCATTGCGAGGATTCATGGCACATTAGATCGTTGTCATGACAACCTTTTGTTGAATTCTGGGAATTGAATTAAATTGAATTCCATTAGCAGAGAGATATTTCAATAAACAGTCACGAGCTTCCCCACAGAGGTCCAGATTTGCACTAACCAAACGTTCAATTTTGACGTCCACACAGATATGTTGTCCTCTCTAGTTATTGTACATAGATCTCTATTGGTTGTGGTGTTTCCAGCCTAAATTTGCCTGCGCCGTTCTGTCATGGATTAGGCCTGGAACAGCTTTCGTTTCATCTTTTCTCATTCCATCCTGTTTCATAAATATCCTCTCGTTTTGCGTCTGGCATGGGCAGACCTCTAGTGGAGTAGTGAAACACAGTGAATTTGATATTTACGGTGTTTCATTGTTGGGGGTGAGGGAGCCGAGTGGTTTAGGAAACTATCTATTTAAATCGTCAGGTAGACTGACAGCTCCCTCACGCAGTGACGCGGTATTGGCTTCTTAAAGGGAATGTGGCACCGTTATAACGTCATTTTACCTGAGATAGCCACGTTGTAAAGCATGCTGGAAAACCTGTTCCTCCATATATCATTTGTCTTGAGACTCAAACTTCCCCTGGAGAAAGGCTAAAAACCAAGGTGCCACATTCCCTTTAAAGGGAATGTGGCACCTTGGTCGAATCCCGGAATTTAGTTTAATTAGGCGTACTTTTAGCCGAAAATAACGAAACCTCTCATGATTTCTCTGAAAAATGTACAATAAGCTTAATATTTTGATTTTTAAAATACTCCTCTAGGAAAAAATACATATCTACCTGTGGATGATGTCATGATCTGGCAACCACTACCATACTTGAAACGTTTCAAGGGCTTCGATTGGCTGATGCTCATGGTAACGTCAGTATATATCGTCACACCAACAGCCATGACAACTGTGGCCTGCTGCTAAGGGTTCATGATGGGTACATTGCAGGTAGGTTTTAGCTTTTTTCTACGGAAGCCTCGAGTTCCAAGACAAATCACATGTTGAGTACCGGGTTTTCCGACTTGCTTTACAGCTTGGTTATCTTTGTTAAAATCACGTTATGAAGGTGCCACATTCCCTTTAAGATATCCATAGTCTATTACCTCAACCCACCACAGTTTTGCAACTGTTCTACGGCGGAGAAACTGGAGCGGGGACTTGCGAGTTATTCAGTGAACGTACCACATGGTCCTCCTCCAGCGCTTCCGGCGAGGGATCCCAAACGCACTGGAAATCATCTGTGATCATCACGCTCCTCCATGCACAATGCACATGACTCCATACAGACACAGACCAGACACTCAACGATTGACGTTCAAACTGGGCGGAGTTACTCACCCAGAGCGGGCGGGAAATCTGAAACTGTGCAAGTCACATACCACCGAGGCATCCACGACTTCGCATTTCGACCAGTAGAGACAATAGTACCAAATATAGAGACGTTAGCTTGTAGCTCAACACAGGGCCGTAGCCAAAGGGGGGCGGCAGGGAGAGCCATCTCCCCTGAGGGCCCGAAGGGCCCCTGAGGACACGATTCTGTAACAAGCATGACACTTTTTACCCATCAGGACCCTTTTGGCGCTGTCGCAGGGGCCCTTTTCGGGGCGCCGCCCCCCAGCGAAATCCTGGCTACGCCCCTGGCTGAACAATGAATCAATCAATGGCTTTTTATTAGGCGTTCTGTGCATAGCACCTTTGCCCGCCTCTAAAGGAGTGTGTGGGAGAATTTTAGAATTTAGTGTGAGGGCAAGCTACGTTAGTCTGTTAAGGCAATGGGAGTTATTTCAAGTAATGGGTTGCAAGATGTTTTAGCTTGCAAGTGGACGGTAGTGGCAATGGCATAGCCATGCCAAGGGGAGGACTTTTAATAAGTTTAGACCCGCAGAGTGCGAAGGTTATTTCTGTGGTTGAAGACCTTATAAATTTAGAGTTTGAAATTTAGAATTTGGAATTTAGAATTTAGAATTTTGTGTGTCAGCTATTGATGTCCGCTTGTATACGTTACTCGAAAGCCTCCGTTAACTCAATAATTTCGTATTTTAGAAAGTGCGCTAAACACCTGGCCAGGGTGCCGCGATTTACCCTGCAACCCGGAGGTGAAGTTGCAGCTCCCCTCTTCGGCTGGGCAGCCGCCGCGCAGAGAAAGAAGTGTGAGAGGATAGTTAGATTGTTAGTAAGAGTATAGGTGTGGTTAGTATAGACCCGCAGTGAAAGGTATCACTGCGGTGAAGAAATCTAACCTATCTAACCTAACCTGATTTCAAAGTTAGCCTAACATAACCTATCCTTAGCCTACAATGAACCATTTAAAGGTTACAAAACTATTGCTTAAATTTCGCAGTGGATCAGCTATGATTAGAAAATAGGCAAGTCCTACTTTGGGGGTGCACCATGCACCCTCATCATATATACTGGGAGGAGTGATTTATAGAAACTTCTCTAGCCCAGAGTCCTTTAGAAATGTAAAGACTTTTTCGAGAAGTTCAGGATGGTCGTTACCGAGCAGAGTTTTTAGGTCTACAGGGATGTTTTGGATTCGGCAGTAATCTAGCATGGGTTGCCGATGGGTATTGTGCTGGGGACAATCGATGAGAATGTGATGGGGATTCTCCATTGCGTCGCAGGTACCACAGGTACCCGCGTTCCAATAGGCATTTAATTTTGTGTGTCCATTTCTGAGTCTGGTTAGAATAACCTCGCGCCGGCGACTCTTTTGGTTTGAACTGGGCCAGTAGCCGATGTTAGGCTTGATATAAAATAGGTGGGCGCTGTGGTTTGTGGTCCAGTTATGTTGAATTTGCTTCCGGATGGTGTCCTGGAGGAGAGCTTTGCTATCGTCTCCAGACCACTTTAAGGGTTCGATCTCTCTAAGTTCTAGGGACTTTTTTGCCTGCTCATCGGCCTTTTCATTTCCTTGAATTTTGCAGTGGCCCGGGATCCAAAGAAAAGAGACATCAGGGGTATCATCGATACCTTTCTGAATATCTGCTATAACGTGGTGGCTGGGGTTGACTACGTTACTGATGGCCTGCAGGACAGATTTAGAGTCTGAACAGATGACGGCTGAGTTGATATTCTGGCTGAACATGATTCTGATGCATTGAAATTTGATATATATCTTATGTGTTTACATGTGTCTGCAATCGCACCCACGCTTACACCGGTACACTTCCCACCCCGCACGGTAATGACACTTGAGGAAAACGGGTGCATACAGACTCATGATAGTGATACAACGAGTTCGCAGGTCAAAACACCGCATATTAGGCACACTGGCAACGGGAGGAACAGACTGCGCAGATTCATGGAAATTCAAGTGTAGAATTTCTTAGACGCGTGCTTTACCATACGGTATTGGATACAACATTTTGTTCTTCTTAGAATACACAGAAGTGTTAAACGTTCTCTCTGCAAATAATGCGATCACAAAATCGTTATAAAACATTGTGCATTGGGTTTAGGACTCAGTCATGTTTCCTTTTACATATATCAGCAAAAAAAGATTGTGGGCGAATATTTCGGATGAGATGTGACAGTTTAACACTCATCCTTTCCTTCTAGCAAATGAGCATATGTCACCCTAAGCTCTACTACGTGAGCAGCTCTCTAATTCAAAACAACATTCAAAATTCGTTTACATAATAATGGAGACTAGAAAAAACACAAACTGGCTTCGAAAGACACTCATTAATCGTACAAACATTATACAATGGAATGCAGTAAGAGCAATTGGCCCCCACAAGTTTCTCTGGTAGTCACTCAAGTCACGATGATCAACATTTTACAGTACTGTCTGTACAATACAGTGCTGTATTTATTTCCCCTAAATCCAACGCAACGGAGTGAGGATGACTAGAGCTTGAATTGACTTGAGATGGTATTTTATGAGCTAAATACGTCGTCTCTTCACATCTGCAAAAAATGACATGGAGCACGATAAATGTGCACGATGTCTATATGACTAGCCACGGACCGGTATCGGTAAACGTACCCACCAGGGCACCAACCCAATGATCTTTGCTTAGAACAACCTTAGATGCAATCTCCTTTCCGGACTTCTATCTAGATTGAGAACTAAGTCCATATCTTCCAGCGCAGTGGCGGATCCAGGACTTCATTTCGGGGAGGGGGTTTAGGGAGCTCGAGCCTACCTCACTATTGCCTCGGTTCACCCTCCACCTATCCATTAATTTTGGGTAATCTAAAATTTCGGGGAGGGGGGGGGGGGGGGCTCAAGCCCCTAGCCCCCTTGTATCTGTCACTGTTCCAGCGTATCACTCTAGGCTTCTTCCATAATGATAAAGACCTGACTAATAAAGGAAGGTATCCTACGGCACAAAAGGATTTGTCACAATTGTTTACATGGCTAAACGGAATTCTGGTATATCGTATGGAGGCCCCCTTCGGAATCAGGGATAGAAGACCCCTCGGAATGTGGTCCCATGGAAAGAAACTCATGGCGACATCCCTGGCTTCAAAAATGACTAGACGGACTAGATAATAAGACACGCACATGTGAACACGCAAATCGGACCACTACGACCTATCTGTATAGTTAGCAGCACATTTCACGTCTTCTCTATATCAACGATAACGAGCAAAACACCAACAGACAAAGCAATTCAACACTGGACGCACATCAGAACAGGCGGGCGCCGTCAGTAGCCGGGCTGGTACGTCCCCGTCCAGTACTCGGGCGGAGCCGAGAAGGTCGCCCCAGACTGACCGACGTACTCCGTCTCGCTCTGCGCCGGTACCGGAAACGAGCTGACGGGCTCAGTGTAGACGCCGGTGGGCGTGGTGGTGCACGTGTAGGAGGAGATCCAGGGCGTGGGCGTGGTGTAGGGAGGCGGGTCGTACTGCGTCACGGGAAGTCCCTCCGACATGCGCATCACGTTCTGAAGATGGCGGATGTAACGGATCGTCAACCTGGCGGGGAACAAGAAAAGCGTTAGTTACTCTTATTGACAGTAGGTAGCACGTCCGTCGAAACCAGCGACGGCCTGAACTCGTTGGTGGCCTGGTTTGATGAATGCATTATTGACAGTAGGAAACAAATTCATTGAATTCAGTCTGCCAGGAGAGCCCAGACATCATACCATCTTCTAGGACAGGAATCCTGGCTCAGAAACCTCCCCTTAACATGGTGGTCTACAAGGACACCGAAGTAACAGCTTTGCTGGTTATACAGACAAGCTAGACTGGCGTTAGTTCCTTCTTCTGCCTGTTAGATATCGGTAACTTGATACTACATCAAAGTTCCGAGGAAAGGCCCTAAAAAGCCTAAAGTGTACAGTGAACGGCGACAGGAATGTGATGCACTGAACAATAAAAATGAATAAGAGACGAAGCCCAAACCCAGTAAAAAATAAGAATAAGAAATAAAGATAAACCCTCCTACCATGTTTAGGACTATAAAAGGTCAGACAAAGCAAAGCAATTCTAATGATTCCAAAATTTCAAGAGAGCTTAAGATATCGATCAGATACTATCTTAACCCCACCACTCCAAGCCCACCCGAGTAAAAAGTGATAATAGGAAACCCCGAAACGTATAGAGCCCAAAACACAACAGTGCAAAAACACATATGATGCAAAATTTCCCCAAGGCGGCAAAAACTTCGCCAAATTGGTACAAAGTCATTTGTGAGTCGTGAAGACCTAAAACAAAACCGAAACCCTGTCAAAATCAAAGAACAAGTAAAACTTAAACTGCGATGAAAAAAACACACAGAAGGGCTAGGAACATTGTGTCTAAATACCAAAATGATCTGAAAGAGTATGGGATATATTGAATCAGGAAAAAATAACTATATCGAAGAAACCAAAGAACTCGCCAAAAGAAATCACCCCAGACGAAAAAATCCAAAACGTTAGGTTTTAGAATGAGTGAAGGCCTCCTGCTAGCACCTGCCTTGTATTTGCGCAGTCAGTAAGCTTCCCTACCGACAGTGACGTTTGTGAAGCCTGTGGAACTCAAAATCCACACGCAAAGAAAAATTTTAAGGTATTCGAAGCCCATTAGTAGAGTTCCACATAATAAATTCTTTCTTAGAGCCTATCTAATACGAATAACTGCTGAATTCATATTGACAGTAGATGCCAAATTAATTGAATTCAGGCTGGCAGTCACAGCCCAGGCAACATAAAAGAAAATAATAACTGCTGCCATCGAGCACTAGGAATCTTGCACTTACTTTATTTTATGCGATGTTCTTAAAGGCGTCATTTACTGCGTCGGCTATCTTTTATGTTTTATTGGTAATTTTGTTTATAAGTTTCTCATTAAGTGTTTTCAAAAACCGAGCCTTGACGGGAATTCGACTTATTGCAATCAAAACATGGCGATATTTGCAGCGTAAAATCCAGACTTTACTTCAAAAGCATTAAACAATTTCGAACGTTAACTTGAGTGAGCTTGATTCCCAGGCTC
This sequence comes from Lepas anatifera, assembly GCA_034440635.1. Taxonomy (NCBI): domain Eukaryota; kingdom Metazoa; phylum Arthropoda; class Thecostraca; family Lepadidae; genus Lepas; species Lepas anatifera. The sequence continues at coordinate 402,405 of JAOTON010000218.1, read as the reverse complement.
ACATGTGCGCACAGTATAGGGTATTAATTATATCCTTCCATGTGAAGGTATGCGCAGCGTGTAAAAACATTTTACATAAAACTAGATCAGACCAGGCAATTTTTTAACAAGGCTTTCAGATATCTTGAAAAAATATAGATCCCCAGCATTAACGACAAACATTCTACGATAAGGATTCTCAGGAGCTTGTAATAAGTTAGCGGAGGGAAGGGGGGGAAAAACATGCGGTTAGTTTCCGTATTACATAGAGCGGTCGATACGTTTCGCAATACATGTACCATAATCTGGTCCAGATTTCTAAGAAAATGTGACAATTTTCTTTCGATCAAGGCCAGTTAATGATTAAAAACTGCTGGGGAATTGGGTCATTCGGGTCGATATAAAAAGACACACTAGGGATGAGTCAGCTCTTGACTCGCCGCTTTGGCTGGGTGTAAAGCAGCCGAGACAGAGTCGAAGAGGCCAAAATCGATACCGACGCCATTACCGTCGATCCACAAGTGTTCTCTCGCAGACAAAATCGATATTTCACGGCGTGAGCCTTTGTTATCCAATTCACCGCCCCTCTCTATTCGATGCTAGATCAAACCACTACCATACAGGTAAAAAAATGTCAGCTTTCTGTTATTGGTACCATACAACAACATAGCCTTAAAAAACAGGCGTAGTACTCTGATTAGCATGTCAAACGTCGAATGGTGATTGTTCCGCCACACTTACCGGAGACACTCGATTTTGGAGAGCTTCTTCCCCGGTGGCTTGCAGTACGGTATCCGTTCTCTCAGCGCCTCAAACGCCTTATTCATGTCTCGCATTCTGGTCCGCTCTCGGTCACACGCCGTGCGCTTGTAGTCTGCAACGCCAAACACGGTCATATTCAGCGTTATCCGGTCGCCAACACAGTACCGATACCCCAGCGAGAACAGCCCCCGCTTCAGCGTCTGTACCGCTCCGGGGTTAGTGTTTGACCCAGACGCGACCTGAGGTCAGGCCGCCAGGCTGGAGGTGCTCGGGTGGCGCGGGTCGCTTCAGCAGGGTGTCGGCGCGCGATTTAGTTGGCTCCTGCCGAAGCATTGGCGGAGCCGACCAGCAGCGCCCCGGGGGTAGCCTACACACATGTCTGCCGCCGACACGTGTTCCCACAGTCACAGATGGCTGAGCAGGGTGCGAGCTGTTGGAAAGGTGTGGCGCGTGCAGGGAAACGGCGGCCCGCCTGCAGCGCGACAGTTCAACAGCGACGCCAGCGGCTCTAAGCAGCTGTGGGACGCTTTCCAAGGGAGCGTGCTGCCGGTATCTGTTCTGCGCCATCTGTGCAGACGTGAAATTTGGCATTTAAGGGGACTGGTTCTGGCTACATCTCATTGAAAGCATACCATGCAGTAGTAAACAATAAGGTTTCAACCGCGCCCCACCGGGGGTCCGGTGCCACCCTCACCCCACCGGGGGCATCGATGACCCTCCCTCTAACTCCGAAAATATGGGGGCTACCGCAAATCTGCAAGATGCATTAGAAAGCTCGCGTGAATTCTGTAAGAAATTACTTCACATGTTTAAGCGCTCAGGTCAATGGTTTGACCTCCAGAGGTCAAGTTAGGTCAAGATCCGCTATTTTCACTCAAATAAGCAATGCTTAAGCAAACTGGGCATAACTCGTATGCCATTAGAGCTAGTGAGCCATTAGAGCTATTGTTTTATCCTCACTTGCCTTATGGGGTATCCGTGGGCAATGAATTAAATAAAACAAAAAAATACAATGAGACTGTTAAATTACATTTGATAGGAAAATGTCAGAGCTTTTTTTCGCTATGTGGAACGTAATGACCTCCCGCCATTGTGATTTGACCTCCAGAGGTCACCTCATGACCTCTGGACCTAATATTACCTGAGGTCACGAAAGGTCAGAAAGTGACTTTTCTATATATTAAACGAAAGCCAGTGACAAGACATATACGATGATGTTTGATTCAGTGCTCTAGCTTAATTAGGCCAAAAGTTATTGTAAAAATACAATTTTGACCCCTGGTGACCTTGGATGACCTCGAAAAGGTCAAACAGCAAACGTGGCCTCTGGGATCCGTGAAAGGGTGTCCAAGGACGCTTTTCTGAGGAAGCTGAGCATTTGCAATCCTTTTTGTGACTTTTAAATCATAAGACAGCTTTTCCCCATGTTTTATCAATGGGAGAGGTCACTTCGTGACCTGACCTCAGGTCACGAAATCGAAAAATCCCAGGTATACACTTTGTAGACCCTGGAGGGGTCATGAAGTGTAGGAAGTTTCAAATCGATCAACCAAGAAATAAAGCTCTTATAGAGCTCAAAAGTTGAAGTGAGGTGACCTTGGTTGACCTTGCTTGGTAACCTGACCTTGGGCGACCCGGGGTGATGAATTTCAGAGAGGGCGGGAAAATAATGGGGAGACAGGTAGAGCCCTCAACCACGGTGCTGCGCCTCGTGGTTTTTCTGCTATCCCGAAAAAACCTCAGGGAGGGGCCATCGATGGCCCCTGGTGGGGCGAGGGTTAATTTGCAAAATGGAATTGGGCTGGTACCGACTCCGACCTCTGTGGAGCTAATAGATAATGAGCGTCTTTCCTTTTAGCACTGAGCTTAAAGTTTATCATGAGAGAATGCTAAGTAGATGTTTATTGATGGCACTTCTTAGCATTCATGGCAGCTTTAATTCGCAGACAGCTTCAATTCTGCCGCGCAGAAGAAGAAAATGATATCGCTTATTGAAAGTGCAATTAAAATGACTTGAGCCTTTGCACGGCATATTTATATTTTCTATTACTTTATGTTTTCTTTTACTTTCATCCGTTTGACAGAAAAGATTATCCATGTAGGACGATTCCATATTCAAACATTCTTATAATACAGGAAATTTAACTTGCCAAGGTTCGATGGACAAGTAGATTTTACGTTCAATGCTCACATTCAACCATTTCCTTCCGCTTACAAGACTTAAACAAATATATGAGGTCTTACGAGGTCCAGCGTCCTGCCCATAGAAATGGCACACCGTGCAGATATCCGCGCTGATCACTCTTCAGAGAAAAATGTCAGCAAATAAATCACATTTTCACCATACAACCCTGAGCCATAACCGAACCTCCAGAACTCAAGTTCGGAGAAAATGCTCTGCGGATCACTTTTGTTCAATTATGCCTGTCAGAGTGCAAGCGTGTGAGACGCAAACCATTACCAATGAATGGAGCCCAGGGGTGTTGCCAGGAATATTTCACTGAGGGGAAGGACGATAGACTGCGACCTGGCTATGACCGGGGAGGGGGAGGTGGGTTAGGGGTGGGAGGTGAGGCTCGAATTGAACAACTGTTTCGGAGAGCGTTAGTAAGGCATCAAACCAACACCAAAATTGAGAACACTTATGTAGGCTCACACTGGCAAAGTACAGCATATGTAAAAGGCCTAGGCTGGACTCCAAAAGTTTGGAGGGACGCCCCCTAGTTCGCAAATTAGGAGGAATGCGTCCCCCTATCCCTCGCTTTCGAAACTCATGCCCGTACAGGAAATGGACGTCATGACGCTGTGCACCACGAAACCATGCAGCACATCCCTCAGCTGAAGACTCTGGCTCGATAAGCAACACATATCAACCTTATTCAACACCATCGCTGACCAAGTTATATTGTGAGCACTGAGTCAGTGTTACCGACAAAAGAAATATTTGACAAGCATTTCAAAACGTAGCTCAGTTGGTAGCATCAAAAGATGACACATTCTGCATAGAAATTTATGGTTAATGAGATAATTACCTATTCTTGATTATAATGTTTTTCTTTGAGTATTTTGGCACCTCTAAATTTTTGGTTCCGACAAGAAGTAGGTTATTAGATACGTTAAAAATGTACATTGATAATGAAGTGATGCAGGTACCAAACGGTAAACGAAAATATAAGAATCAAACAGATGGACACCCGTGCACCAACCTTGCTCACTCATGGAGCTGCCTCGCCAGCCTCGGTTTTTGGCTGCTCCCTTACTCGCGTGATCCTCTGTGTGCGCTGCCCGCCGATGTCGCACAGGCACCGATGACGTCACAGCCCCTGACGTCACCCCAGCTGACGTCACTGGAGCCGGCAGTGCAACCTGCGGCTGCACGTAATGTCCAGGTGGCGGCAGCGGCGGCTCCAGGAAGCCCAGCTGGGCGGCGGAGTAGCCGTACTCGGCGGTGAGAGCTGGGTACGGCTGCGGGTACGCCGCAGATGGAGCTGGCGCTGACACGTAGGCGGCGGCGCCGGCCTCGCGGTGGTAGGCTCGGCTGCTGTCCAAGTCGGTGTAGCACGGCTGGTCATACACACTGGCGTAGTAAGGTATCTCGACGCTGGGGAACTCGGCGGGCACGGGCGGCTCCAGCGGAGCCTCTGGGGAGGCACTGCCTGTGGCGGCGCTGGCGGCGTGCCCGGCCGCTCGCCAGGCGGCGGCTGGGCGGTCTCCTCCTTCACAGGAGGGTGAGCGGCCTCCGATGGTAGTGAGTGGGTCATATGTCTGAAGTGATGGTCCGGGGTGGGACTGTGCCGGTAGTTGGCGTCCTGCACCGGGCTGCGTCTGTAGGACGGCTCGTCGTGAGGAGCGCCGGGACTGTGCCGGCCCCGAGGGTCGACACTGGGACTGTGTCTGTGGGAGAGGCTGGTCTGCAGAGGGCCGGGACTCTGGGCGTGCGGAGGTTCGATGGGCAGTGTGGTGGGCAGCAGACGTTCGTCAACCTCTGCCGCATTGTCGGGAGCAGGAGGTCCTGGTCTGCTGGTGATGAGGTCGCCCTCGGCTGCCGCTGCTGCCGATGGCGAGGCTGTAGACATGTTCAACGCCATTGCCTATGCTGATGTCGACAGAGTGGAGCTCATCTGAAATCGAACAACAGTTCTGTAGATTATAAGGAATTTAAAGCAAACTCACAGCGTCCTGGTCTCAAAAGTCACCATACGTCAAAATGTCCCGCCCCGTAACTTTTTTATTTCAGTACTAGCTGTCTCCTCTCTTGCGCAATACTTGCATCTTTCGGTCTGATGCAGAAGCCAGAAGGCTCGCAACCAGTGCAGAGGAAACGGTTCAGCTGATAAATCCCTTTCCACCAAAGGTCCACCCACCTTAGCGCCTAGAAAAGACTTGGGATCAGATTCTCTTAAAAAATTTCCGGCACTCAATTGTTACCCGACATAATTTGGCTGCCAGCTAACTCATCAGAGGGCCAGCTAACTCATCAGAGACCTGAACTGGGCGCCTATCCGTGCGCTTTGTGGGACGTTTAACTTCGGCTTTTAAGTGTACGCGTGATTGTCGGAATCGTCAATTCCGAAACTGGGGGTCTGTGAGAAAAGCTCCCTGAAAGCCTCACTGAGCCACAGGTTCAAGAAGCGGGGATTACAATTTCCTGGACAGAAAACTTCACGAAAAAATCACGAAAATATATTGTAGGGTTATGTGCCTTACTAAGCACATTACCAAGAAATTTACCTCCCATCATTTGTCTTTACAGTAGGACTCTGCTAGAACTACGGTAACCAGAAACGTTTATAAGCGGATGTACTTTTTTACGTGACGATAAAACATAATTGAGAAAACATAAAATTTCACAACCAGCACAATATATCAAAGAGATACTGTGGAAACACAGATCAGTAAAAAAATTGCCGTTCGAGATACCTTAATCCCCGTTACAATAATCGAAGTGGCTGCGCTCGCCTCCTGGCGGGGATGGCCAGACTCTTTCTCTCGAACTTAAAACATCTGGGACTCCCGCTCGGGGCGGGCGGCGGGCGGATCAACGGCCCTGCGTTGGCTGCATATGTTCACTGGCTACTATGGCACCTGGAGTAGTATGTGTGAGAGTGCTGCATATTGCTTTCCCATCTTGTCCCAGGATAGTGTTAGCTGTAGCGTCTCGCTGCCGCTGAACTCTCCCTCCTCCACCTGTTTCTTTCGAACTAATATATGTATTACGGATTCAAGTTTGGACAAACTAAGGTGTTCACAAATTTACTGAGGGTATTCATTGTCTTAGTCCTCAAGTCTTTGCCTCCTAACCTAGCTGTATTTTTGATTCAAGAGGTTCTCTCTGTACTTTTATAAGACACTATAATGGCCAGCACAAGAAAATCCCTCCACTGAGTTTTCCTTAAAAAATGCTCTGCTTTGCTCTCCAGGGGCGCCTTTCCTATCCAAGGGTGTTTATTCTTTCCAGAGGGGCACCTTTTCTCTCCGGGGGGGCGAATTTTGCTATCCAGGGATGCCTGTGCTAACCAGGGGGCGCATATGATGTCAAGGGGCGCCGTTGATCTTCTTCGGAGGCGCCTCTGCTGTCCAGAAGGCGCCTGCGCTATCCAGGGGCGCCAATGCTATCCAGAGGCCCGGATCCTTTACTCAGGGGGCGGGGGCGCCTTTTGCTGTCCAGGGGCGCCTGTGCTAACCAGGGGCGCATATTCTATCCCAGGGTGCCGTTGCTCTTCTTTAGGGGCGCCTCTGCCGTCCAGGGGTGCCTAAGCTATCAAGAGGGTGTCTTCTGTCCATGGGGCGCTTCTGCTATCTGGGGCGCCTTTAGTATCAAAGGGCTTATTTGCTGTTTTGGGGGCGCTTATGCTATCCAGAAGGCGCCTCTGCTGTCCAGGGAGCGCCTTTGCTATTCAAGGGAGCTTATGATATCCATAGGGGGTGCCTTTGCTCTATGGGGGGGGGCGCCTCTTGATGTACTGGAGTGCCTGTGCTAACCAGAGGGAGCCTATGCTATCCAGGGGCGTCGTTACTCCTCAATTGGGGGCGCCTTTTGTCCAGGGGCACCTCTGCTGTCTAGGGGTCGCCTTTGCTATCCAGAGGGGCGCCTTTCCTCAAGGGTGATGGGCGCCTTTTGCTGCCCAGGGTGCAGCTTTGATGTCAGGGGGCGCCATTCATATTTGAAAATGTACTTTATTTTACACAGATGGTACTAACTCTTCAGATAGGTGATGTGTCTGATTTTCTCTTGACCGGCCGGGGGCGCCGGCCAAATCCGGGGTGCCACCCAAATCTGTGGGGGAGGCGGGGCCTCTCCGGACTTGGTCAAAAACAGGTGTGCGTGAAGATACTTTTTCATACCATCATTTTTCATGGTGTGCAACTACAGACCCTGTACCGCGGAATCCGCCGTCCCTGCCGCCGTTGCTCTCCGGGAGGTGTATTTTTCTCTCCAGGAGGTACCTCTGCTCTCCAGGAGGCGCCTTTCCTACCCAAGGGCGCCTATGTTATCCAGGGGCGCATTTTCTAGCGGGGGCGCCTTTTGCTGTCCAGGGGCGCATGTGATATCCAGGGGCGCCGTTTCTCTTCTTCGGAGGAACCTCGGCTGTCCAAGAGGTGCCTACGCTATCCAAGGGCGCCTTTACTCAAGGGGGACACATTTTGCTGTCCAGGGCGCGGCTCTGATGTAAGGGGGCGCCATTCATATATGAAAATGTCGATTTTTTCACAGAGGATCCTACCTCTTCAGGTAGGCGGTAATTAGGCTTGATTTACTTTGACCGGCCGGGGGCGCCGGCTGAGGCCGGAGGAGGGGCGCCTCCCTGGACCAAGCCAAAACAAGGGGTGCAAAAAGATACTTTTGCACCACTTGAAAAAAATCGAGTTGTGCAACTGCACCACTTGCACCCTGGAATCCGCCGGCCCTGTTTGGCACCAACAGGGAATGATTTTGCAGACCCCTGACTCCTATTAAATATTAAATTGGGTATTGGTTGACTAAGCGTCAACTTCTCACGCTGAGGTGTGCACAATCATGCCTATTTTTTTCACCATGGTAAGCTACTTTTGTCACCGACATTGTCGGCGAGTTGGCAAATTATTCGACCTCTGAGCCATGCCATTCCTACATATTATGAAGAAAGAAAGTGTGTGCAATTTTCCGGTTCTCGCTGCTTGGATTACCGAACACTGACATGGTGAAAAGGCTGGAGAGATTTCAAGGGCAGAATTGAAATAAAACCTTTTCATTTATACTTCTCAAGGTATTTTTTCTTTTTAATCTACACTTAGATACAAATTCACTGCGAGTGACGGAGTTCGCAGGTCCGCACATTTTTCCGTGATTGATTAGTCGTTTCGAATTGCTCAAGACGGAAAATATCTAATAGTCTGAATCATCGGACGCAACAAAGTGCCTATGTGTTTTCATTACTCGTTTACTCATATGTTCTCTCTAATTCTAGAAGTGTTAGCTATGTATTTCAATAGAATGCAAGTTGGAGTACTCCGAAAAACTAGAGGTCTTCTCATAGTTTAGAGCGACTACATGTAGTTTGAAAATTATTTTTCTTCGGTTGAGTATCAACTTGAATAAGACTAAAAGAAATACCATGTTTAATGAACGTATTGAATTATATGACTGATTTGTTATCCATTGAAGCATTCAATAGCTGAAATTGCAAAACAATAATTAGCCAAGAATACTTGCAAAATCAACGTGTATCTCTTAATTTACTAGTACCTAATGTCTTAGCATACCTACACCTAGAGTGACAAAAAATCTGCCCCGGATGACCTCTCCAATGACTAGGTACCAAACTTTCAGTCAGTGACTGTTTCTGCCACTAACCCCGGTAACAGTAACAAAGTGTGTACCTACGTATCTCATCTTTCGTGTGTTACGAAAAGCGCGTTTGAGGCACAACATTTCCAGCAACCGATTGCAGAAATATGACAAATATGATTTATTTTCCGAACTGATCGATCAAAATTGCGCAGACCGAGAAGAATGGGGATGTGGAAAACGCAATCATGCTTACGAAATTGAAGTGTTTCCAGGCAGCCATTCTTTAAGACGTACCCACTGACTGTAAATAATATCCTTTTTAATGTAAGGCATACTCCAGTGAACCGGTGTCGGATATGGCCTAAGAGCTTTAGATGTGCTTTCAAACACTTCAGAAGAGTGTTTCCTGACGTCGGAAATCATACTCACAATCGCACCCCTTAAAATCATACCGAATAACTTCAGGCTCTGCCCATCGTTCCTCCAGGACAGATCAGCCCCTAAGAATTTGCATAAAGGTTTCCAAGTGTCTTACCCATGATTCAGAGCTGCTGTTTTAAATTAAGCAAACGTCTCACTGGCCTCTCGTATGGGCAGAAGAGTCTCTCTTCAATGACGAAACAGTAAAAATAACGCTCAGTCCCATATGTTGAAGCTGCATGTGACCCCCGACCAAGTCTCAGGCTAAGAAGTAGATGGACTGAGAGGGCAGCGGCATGAAACAGCAGTAAGCTGTCGTAAGAACAGCCTGGTGGTGGTGACCGGGATGGGAAATGCGGAGGATTGTGTGTTGCTGCTGACAATTTTTCAAGTGTTTGCAGTGTAATTGGTGAGCGGCCCCGGCTGAGGACGGGCCGGGGGTGACGGGTGCCATACCTTCTGTGGCGACAAGTGGCGGCGGAGGCAGCGGCAACACTTGAAAAACCAGACCCACAGATGTACCTCAACTGACACCGACAGCGGCTCACAGTCTCACAGCCGGCGATCGCCGCCCCCTCCCCTCCTCCTGTCGGCAGCGACGGGGGCTCTGTCGTGGCCGCACGGAGGGGTGTTCTATCACGAACGACCTGCCTTAGTCAGCGACGAGAGGTTCTTGTTTTCAGCATGTTTGTTGAAGAGCACTTTGATTAGTTATATGGTGACCAGTCAGAGTGTAAGATTTCGGGACTGTTTTCTTGACCGCTAACTCTAGATCCCGTCAAACTGAGATGACGAGGCGGGTGTAACAGGTGATGGGGCGTGGCTTATCACCCCTGCCGACGGGCTGGTGCCGCGAACTTTAGGCGCCAGGTGTGCATAATACTCAGGGTTAAATAAACAAGCGAAATCTAGTGAAAAGGCTCGCGAGTTATTAGTATGGGAAGTGAGTATTTCGTCCGCTCTTTATCATCATCATCAGCATGTCTAATGACCTCCACATAGTCGCTATCTAGCGTCCTCCATGAAAAAGGTTGAGGTGACGTTGCCAGATGTCCTAGCGAATAGAAGTCCAAGTTTACTCCAAAAAACAGTTTTCAGTGACAGTTCACCCCAAAAAGCCAAGTTGCATTTAAATTTCAGTATTCGAGTGACTTTTGTTCGCTTTTTTAAAGCTAGGCTGGCTATTTTGAGCCTTTTGAACTAAATCATACGTGGCATCCTTACTTCTACCGTTTTTGTTTGACCGCGCTGGAACAGTCCCATAAGATAATTCTTCCGGTAAAGCACGTCAGCATGAAAACACTATTGGAATTTGGATAAGCCGTCAGGCAACAGGTGTCAGTTTTTTTGTACAAGAGGCTGATTGGCACGTTCCACACACCCACCCCCAAGCCAGCGCCCAGCCCGCTTACAACACATGGCCGGCCTGCGCGAGATGTCAACGCCGGCTGGAGCCAGGTGCCTCTGTAAGGCGGCTCCAACGCCGAAGAACCGCCGAGCCCGAGCGGTCGGCGAAGATCACCCGAGTTCGTGGCTTCGGTTTGCCTGCCCGAGACTTGTTGTGCGTATATAAATCGGTTGCACCCGCTACATAGTGCATTTTGTAATACACATATATCGTGGTAGTCAGGTCTTAGCCTTGTTTAAAATCGCAGTCTTAACACGCGCATGGACGGGAGTCTGCGCCAGGTTTGCTTTGGGAGGGGAGGCTGGGGGAGGGTACCCCCTCCTAAGATCTCCATAACCACGCTCGATAACGCAAAAACGGTAAACATCTTTGGATAGCCGATCCAAACATCTATCAACAACATTGAGGAGAAGTTTTTTTGTCGGCTAAAACGCAATATCACTAGATATCAAGGCAAGTAAACTAGTAGAGATAGTGAAAAGACGCTTAGACAATGAGAATCCTCGCAGAAGGCGAAGCGAATCATATATAATATGACCTTGCTAGGGCTCAAATCTAAGACTTGGCCTGACCTGGAGTCAGATCAAGATCAAATTAGGTCAATGTATATCATTAAGCCTCCGAGAATAATATAAACCTAATGCCTTAAAATAAACGCTGTAGCACCATCCATTACTACGTTATTCAATTTAAACCATTTTCCCCATGTATTTTCAATGGAGAGGTTGCGTCTCCTACCTGACCTTAGATACTCGATATAAAAATCCCAAGCATTATTTTGTAGTACCCAGTAGGGGAGACCGGGGCTAGTTGCAGCCAGGGGCATGTTGAGCCACTCGCGATAACTCCACTGTTTCTGAAGAGATTGCGCTGTAGTCATAACAGTGCATGCGCGCAACCGCTTTCCGTCTTTCAGCGGGAAACCGTCGTGGTATCTGGTCGGTAGCGGTTTGGAGACAGAAAAAACTGTTTTTTTCATAGCAAAAGTGAATTTTAATTTTGTCGAACATTTTGTAATAGCACTGTTGATATTGGAGATAAATATCAGCTAACTAAATAAGTTGAATGCAGGTATTTACACCTTATTTAGGCCGAAAACTATGAGACTTGATCACTCACTTTTCGCGTCAGCTGCCTCCGAAATGGCGGCCGGGTCTCGGGGTAAGTTGAGCCACAAGGGTGTTGGGGTATGTTGAGCCATGATCAACGCGCCCCGGAAGGAAAAAAACACCGAATACTTTAATTTCCCCGGAAATTAATGGGGCACGGTAGTGTAGTGGATAGCACGCACACTTTCCCTGCGACTGATCCGTGTTCAAGACCGGGTGGCTTCTCTGATCAAAGAGCAAGCTGGCTCCCGTGAAACCTTCTAACAGGGAAATAGTTGGCGATACTATTTAGCCCTGACAGCGGTCTCCAAAAGTGTCTGCTATCGGGTCGACTCATTGGTGAAGAGGGAAAGGCATTTACCACCTGCTTCTGATTTTCCCGATTTTTTTTCAAAACACTTCAGCGATTTAATGTCCCATTACCTGCCCCTGACCTGCTGCTAGACCGACCAATTATGGAGAAGAGCCTCCAGCGCAGGGCTTGGGCCCTCATCTTCCATTAACCCGCGCCCCACCGGGGGAACGGCGCCACCTTCACCCCCAACGGGGGGCCATCGATGTCCAACTCCAAGTATATGGGGCTTAGCGCAAATCTGCAAAGTGTATTAGAAAGCTCACGTGAATTCAGCACGAAATTATTTGAATGTTTAAGCGCTCAGGTCAATGGTTTGACCTCCAGAGGTCAAGTTAGGTCACGATAGGCCATTTTCACTAAAATATGCAGTGCTTAAGAAAACTGGGCATAACTCTGGTGCCATTAGAGCTATTGAGGTCTGGTAAAGTACGTTTGTTAAAAATATGCCAGACCTTTTTCCGCTATGTGAAACGTAATGACCTCCCACCAGTGGTTTGACCTCCAGAGGTCACTTCGTGACCTAATATGACCTGAGGTCACGCGAGGTCAGAAAGTGACCTTGCCATATATGAAATGAAAGCCCGTGACGAGACATACACGATGATGCTTGATTCAGCGCTCTAGTTTAATTGGTCAATTTATTGCCAAAATACTGCATTTGACCCCTGGTGGCCTTAGATGACCTCAGAGAGGTCAAAGGGCAAATAATGCCCCTGGGATCCGTGAAAGGGTGTCCAAGAACGCTTTTCTGAGCAAGCTGAACATTTGCAATAGTTTTGTGACTTTTAGATCATAAGACAGCTTTTCCCCATGTTTTTTTCAATGGGACAGGTCATCTCGTGACCTGATCTCAGGTCACGATATCGAAAAATATACACCTTGTACACCCTGGAGGGGTCATGAAGTGTAGGAAGTTTCAAATCGTTAAGCGGCTCAACGTACCCCGGAGCGTGGCTCAACTTACCCCGACACGGGGCGAGTTGAGCCATTTGACTTTGACCTATTCATGATCAAATATCTTACACGGCGACAACATTCAAGCATTATTACACGTATCAATTGAAAGCCAAAAGAATAGGCTTTCCAGCAATGGCAGAGCAAAGACTATACCTTTAGCGATCTCTGAGATATGCGACCAAAACAAAAATCATGTTCAACTAGCCCCGGTCTCCCCAGGCCCATTATGTGATATCAATTTCAGATCCGAAGATTAACCCTGTATTTACTTATACTACCTTAAACTTTGTTTGAGGTGAGGTCACTTAACCTGCGATGTTGCCCTGACCTAAAATGACCTGGACCCAAAAATTAAGAGAAGGTTGCCAAAAAGGTATACCCAGCAAAGCGACGCTACGCGCCGCCGTTTTTATGCAATTTCCACTAAACTGGAGGGGGCGGGTATCCACCTTTCATCAACGCGCGTGTTAACCCGTGACCACCTGGGCTCTTTTCGTGCACACTACCACCTGGGGGATCCGATCGGACCCTCCCCCTACGATCTCGGGAGCCGGAAGTAATACGGACAAATTGAAAAGGCCTGGAAGCACCTTACCGTCTTCGCCCCCGTAGCTGAGTTAGAATCATATCCGTTTACTCATGACGTCAAAGTGGGACAAAATTGGTTAAATTTAGACCAATTTAGGAAATCCCTTGTAATTCGGGAACTTTGAGACCTATAACTACGCAAAAGGCATCAATGTGGTTGCCTTTGCCCAAGAATGCAAATGATATGCGACATGACTTTGGGCTTAGGGTAATGCCCAATAATGACTGATACTGTCTACAGGATGCTCATTGCAGTGGGAAAAACAGTTTGTGTTTTTCTATTATCTATATTGTACGTGAGGTACCGTAAAAACCTGCGTGTGGACGGAACAAAATTTGTGTTAGAAAATGAACGCCGAAATACGAGCTGGACAATTCACAATTCTCACACACACACATCCACACACACACACACACACACACGTAACACTTACGTGCCCAAGAAAATGCGGAAAAAATGTTAGCACGAACTGATCACGGGGTATTCAACGTTGATTGCAACACGAAATGCAGGGGGACAATCATTACGAAGACATGCTATCACGTGCGTTGGAAGCGTGGCGGTTAACAGAGAAAGAGAAGAAAACAAGCCATATCACCAGGCATGCTTACTCTTTCCGGGCATGCTGGGCAACTCAGTCAATGGGATGCAGTTTACACCATGCAGTGGCTTTGCATTAATGCTTATCACATTGACATTAGCATTATCCACATGTGATCTGAAAAGAAGAAAGCACGTCACATGCTGATCGCAACAACAATGACCTTTGAAGGCATGTGGCATATCATTCAATTCTTTGCATCATGCTCACTACTTTGACAATAAATATACTGTGTCCTGGTGTGTTCAAAAGTTATAGATACGCGATTTCAATAGCCGTGATAATTGGTGACCTCTGGTGACCTTGGTATTGACCTGTGCTCAAAATGAATAACAGCGTACATATGCAACATTTCAAGTTACGAAGACAAAATAACAGAGTAACAGATAACAGATACAATAAAATAACAGATACCAGATGTATGGCAAAATGATTTGATATATTCAGCGCAGAGGAATCTTATTGCTAATATCAACTTACATATCTTAGCCCCTTTTCTACAATTAATCATTTGGAAAATGCTGAGGCCTATAATTTCTGAATCCTTACGCTTAAACTAATTTTATGGAAAAGGAAATCCATATCTTAAATTTTTCCAAAAAATATCGTGTTCGAGTTGGATTCTATCTTATGCTGAAAAAGGCAATACTCCAATTGGGATACAAATACGATAGCTTCATTAAATCTTAGTTGATCACATGCATAATGAGATCGAGGTTAACACAGATAAATATTTATTTGCGCAGAATTTGCGAATTAGCAGATGTTCCGCGGTTTAACGTTTTCTTCAGTGTAGATGAATATGAAAATATAAAGATGCATGCAAAACAACCACAAATTTTAACAACACATTGCGGGATACAAAATAAAAAATCACATCGTTATTTTTGGTTCTGTGATGTGTGGTTGGTGTAACTTGTAACTGTTCTATGTGCATTTCTATATTTATCAAAATTCATTGACACTGAAAACGCTGTTTGGCAGCAAAATCTTCATTCCAAATATGGCATAAATTCTGAAGAAAATCTACCGCGTTCACATCAAGCTCCATCACATGTTTGTTACTGATTGAAATAATATCAAATGATATTTATGGTAAAACTGAAACTGCAAGTACCAGCCGAGTTGGACTTTGAGAGTCACAGCGATTACGCTCCTGAGCCTTAGAAAGTATCCCTCTCTGGCTGGCCACTGACGCCCAAGCGCGGCTGTTTTAAGAGGGTGGCAGCCACGTGCTGTTGTCCAGTAACCAGTACTGTCAGCTGTCTCCCGTCCAAATCTCTCCCTGTCCCCCCCACCCTCGCTAATCGCCCGCCAATTTATACACTATTATTGCCGTGTGATGGTGTGGCATTTTATTTGATGGCGTCGTCACACGAAGGGATGGCACGAGGGGGGCGGTAGTGGAGCGGAAAAGTGGCCGCTTACCTGTTCACCTGCCCCCTCCCCCTGCCCTGGCGTGGCGTCCAGCTGCGACTGGCACGTGGCGAGCGCCACGATGTGTCAGTGACGTCACTGGGGCACGTGCCGACACTGTCGACTATGCAGATTAGCTGAGGTCTGGCGAAGATACAGCAGGTAATTTGTATCTCTGTGCGGAGGGTCAGTGTGGCGGGAAATATGCGTGTGTGTGTTTGGGTGTGTGTGGTATTGTATACGGCCGTGCAGGTTATGTTGAAGTGAAATGCTGAGAACTTCCTAAGCCTGGGAAATGTGTGTACATTTCCTTCGTCCCTGTCCGTATTTTTGTTTTCTCTAGAAGATCCGGGTATATAATTTCCTCAAGATATGCATATCTATTTATTTATTATTTATTTATTAGTGCTATATGTGCAACAGGGTCATACCCCAATAAAAGCTCAAGTCAGGAATCATACAACATGATCACGGTAAACAGGTCACATACAACTACAGGTAAAAAAGAGGAGCCAACAAACTACAAACACCAATCACATTGCGAGCTGACTAAAATATGCACTTAAAACAGTAAACATATGAATATCAAAAAGTTAAAAAGTCCACTTTGTTCAACTCTTAGGCAACGACTTAATACATAAACGAACCTGTGCTCTAAACTGACCAAATGGAAGATCTAAAAGGGTCGGAAAGTGGACATGCCGTCAGAAACGACTTAAAATTAGTGGTCGAGCGACAAAACAATCTCACGAGCCTCACAGTTTCTACCCTTCCAAATGGAACATGCAGCATACTACCGAACATTGCCCTTGTGCTCCTTCCTGGGACATGAAAAGGGAAATTCCCGAGCAGAAAGGCGGAATCTATTTTTCCAGAGATAATTTTGTGTGCGAAAAGGATATCATATTGTAGTCGTCGATTAGCCAGAGTGTTTATTTTGAATGTAGCCAAAAGATCATGGTACACATATGATGGTGAGCTTTTCGTTGAGCTTGACGCGAGCCAAATCAATAATTTATGCTGAATTTTGTCCAGTCTATCAAGATAAGTCTTAGCAGCCCCACCCCAAATTACGCAGCCAAACTCCATAATAGATCGAATCCTGCCAAAATAAGCCGCCATGATTGGTTCGGGTTTCAACTTCCGTCTCGCTCTCCCCTCTGAATGGCCAACCTGAAGAGACCGAATCATCAGACCTAGTGCCCTTTTCGCCTTACTAACAATGTGATTCAGGTGTTCTACAAACGCCAATTTAGAATCCAACCACACTCCAAGGTCCCGGATTGCACAGACTTTCTCTAGAGTAGAGTTTTGGATTTTGTATGTGGTTGGAATAGGCTTTCGTTTCAATGACACGGTGAACGATTTACACTTGGCTGGATTGAGTTGAAGCTTCCAAAGTGCAGACCATGCAGCTAAAGATGTTAGATCGTCCTGAAGGAGCTCAATGTCGTGTTGGGAAGTAGTTTTGTTGTATAATTTTACGTCGTCAGCAAATAAGAGACAATTATTCTTAATTTTGTCTGGAAGATCGCTTATGTACAGGGCGAAGAGGAGAGGCGAGATAATTCCACCTTCCGGAGTTCCAGAGCGTACATGGACCCAATCAAAACATTTTCTGTTCACAATAACGCGTTGCTTACGATTTGCTAAATATGATGAAAGCCATTCCAGGGCTGCACCTGAGATTTGGTAAGAGTTTTTCAATTTGTGAATAAGAAGTTTGTTATTGACGCTCTGGAACGCCGCTGAATAGTCCGTATAAATAACGTCAGTTTGATGGCCTAATGATATAGACTCCCACGCCGTTTTTAAAAGGCAAGCTAAATTTGAGTCACATGATCGGCGTGGGACAAAACCATGCTGTTTTGGAGTCAGGACTGGTTGCACGTGAGAAAGAAGTACGTCACATACGCACCGTTCGTGAAGTTTGCCAAACAGCGAGGTGAGTGAGACAGACCGATAATTAGAAGGTAATTTTCTAGACCCCTTTTTATGAATGGGCACGATGTTAGCCTCCGCCCATCTGCTCGGAAAGACACCTTGAGACACTGACTGCCTGAAAAGTATAGTCAACGGGACCGACAACTGCTCACTGCACTCCTTTATGATTCGTGCACTAATGTTATCAGGCCCACAGGCCTTATGCACTTGGAGAGTATTCAAGGAGTTGCGAACACACGGTTCAGTAATCACAAAGTGATCGAGTGAGCTCAGGTCGTAAATGGGTGCTTCAGGATAATCATGTACGGTGGGATCAGTAAACCTACTTGCGAATGCCATATTTAGCAGATTCGCCCGCTCGACATCACTATTCAACACTCTGTCGCCATCTAAAAGAAAAGAGAGCTGGCTTTTCGTGCCCTTGGTACATTTTAAAAAAGACCAAAACCGTTTAGGATTCGACTTGAAGGCCCCAATCATACCTTTGATATAGCTAAAATATTTTCTGCACGAAACATCTTTAAAATATCTACGTTTCTCCCGGAAATCCCTCTCAGCGTCTGGTGTTCTGTTATGCTTCTTGCGTTTAAAAGCGGCCTCCTTTTTCACGCAAGGCCTGCCGGACATCAGCGTCAAACCACGGAGGAAATTTGCGACGCAGCACCACTGTCGGAACATGATCACGTATGGCAGCGTCCAGTATATCGGTAAAACATGTTCACAGCGTCATCTATATATAAGTTTTCCATCATATTCCATGGCACTAACGCCAAAGATCTTCTCAGTCCGTTGATGTCTGCCCTCTTATAATTTAGAGCTGTTACACGATTTATGACGGGGTTACTGCGAGGCTGAACAAAGAGTCTACATGAAATTTAATCGTGGTCAGAATAAAAATCCCCGGCTCTTACGACGGCCTTGACACGGAAACAATTGGAAAAAACTAGATCCAAAAAATTATCAACTCTAGTGGGTTCCGATACATGTTGTTTCAGACCTGCAGCATCCATTCCATTGACCAAGCAGGTGGCTCGCTGCGACATCCGCGCGAAGACAGGCCGCGTCTGATGCGAGTCTCCATCTAAACACCACCTCAGTTCCGGAACGTTGAAATCACCAACAACAAACAATGGCATGCCCGGATATTTTGTACTCAAACACTGAATCATTTGAACCGTGCGGGTCAACACAGCCGAGTCACCAGGTGGACAGTACACAGCGCATACAAGGGATGTAGGCATTGTTTTAAGTTCCAGTACCAATGTCTCTGTGCCGGCCACCTCCAGGCCTCCATGCCGTTCAGGGCACAGGTTCGATCTGGCAGCACAAGCCACCCCTCCCGCGAAGGTCGGTCTGTCACGGCGGTGACAGACATGCTCTGGGAGTGCCGTTTGAATCTCAGCAGTGTCGACGCTGTCGCTCAACCACGTCTCTGTCCAGATGATGATATCGTGCTTTGTGTAACTCGGGAGAGCATGCACGGATATCACCCAGCTTATTGTTTATACTACGGACATTTTGAGCCAGTAGACTAATAGCGCTGGCTTCTGCACCTTGCTGTTCTCTGGGACGGGCTGGTGAACCATGGTGTTGAGCGACAGGCCCGGGATTAATTTCTACGTCACCAGATAAAACGAGTCTCGTGATGTTAAACGCGGAGACGCCTTCGGTGTCATTTCCGATTCTGGTGTGCAGAAATCTGGGTGCTCGCCCGAAGCCATCCCGAGTTCGTAGTCTGGCTGGTGGATGAAATTTTCGAGGAGCTTGGAGGACATCCTCATGCGTCGTCAATAATAACAACAGAACACTGGCTATGAACATTGAATCACCAGCTGTTCCTCTGCAGCCTGATCTCAGTCCGAGGCCTTGATATCCCCCATTTTAGACAATTATTCTTCGGGTTTCAAGTGTCTGTTATGGCTCAGGACGTAAAAGTCACTGCTTGAGATTTGAACCCGGCCCGTCCTGACACTAGAATGTGCCTTTAACCACCCGGCTACCACCACTGGCGACCGAAGCACATCATACTGAGGCTCACTTAGCTGCCGATACGGTGGAAAAAGACTCCTCGCCATCATGGCGGACACGGGTACACCCTTCAAACGTAACCCAGCGCTAAAAGCCTAATACTGGGAGCGTACACTGCTAGCGAGGGACTGCCGCTGACTGATGGTAAGCAAATGTTGCTGAAGTGTTATCACCATATAGTACCGCGGAAAGATACCATAATATCCGAGAAAAGCCCCAAAAAATCATTTCGAAACATATATGTTTAAGATATGCCCTAAGCCTCAAATTCAGCCAACATTGCATTCTAGTACCATGGATATCATGATTTACCTGTGGGTCAGGCCAATGGTAGCACTTTGAAGGGTTTCTTGCACAAGTCACATGCGTGAGGCAAGTCTCTATATAAGCATGTGGCAGTCGTTCTTGTTTGTTTCTGTGCAGGTAAACCTAAAGTGTATTGAGAAGCTGGTAACTGAGAGGTCATCGGTGTGTGGGCATGCCAAGTAATGTGTTTCAAACATTCATTTCAGATAAACGTCAGCTACAGTCAGCCTTCCATGCTCCATGTCAGACATAATACAACAGTTTCTACAGCAGGGTGTGGCGGTTTCCCCACTTTGCCCACCCTGGAACCTGTAGAGAGTCCATCTTATTTCCCTCTCAGCTCCGCCTTCGACCTAATGGCCACCTGTCAGCGCCCCTCGGCGTCCCTCGCGGCGGGTGGGATGAGCCCATCTCTGGCCAGGAGACACATGGCCTGCGCTCTGACGATGGTGGTAGACACGAGGCGCCGCTACTGGCCGACGATCGCGCCGAGCAGCCGCAAGACTCCTGGCGGCCAGAAGAGCGAGTGAGGTGGGCCACTCGGGGCCCGGTGCAGCTCTGGATGAAGGTGTGAGGTCGGCGCTTCTTTCGCCCCAGTTTCCTACCACGTAGCGCTGCAGGTTTCTGAAACTCTGCAGCCTCTCAACCAGTATCCCAGCCTCACCTGGCTGGGTTCCAGAGAAAAATAGAGAGAATGACGAGCAATATGTGGAAGAACACATCTCACTCCGAGCACGTACCTCGTGTTTGGTATTCGCATTATTCATAGCATTTCAATGGTGCCATCACGTTGTGGTTGAGTATTGAAGTTGCCGAGTTATTCCTTCGAATTGTGTAGATATTCGAGCTGAGTAGATACGATGCTATGTATTGTGATGGGAGAAGATGGGAAAACAACTTTAAAGATAATGGCTTGAGAAGCATTGCTGTAAGGTTCTGAATATGTGATCGCATCGCAAAACTAACAAGGCCGTAACATATTTTTGCTATAAGCTAGGGAAGTGCATACACTTATTTTTCGGGTTTGTGTAGATTACAGCAAAACTGAGTTGACTGTAAAAAAACAGTGAACACTATGAAAAAATTGACACATTTTCCTGTTTTTATCAAAGCTAAATTACTGGAGATTACTCAGACTCAACCGTCGAAGAATGAACTTTTTTAGCTCCAACTTGGAATGAGTTTTTTGGACTAGCTATCGAAGTGGTTAGGGTAGGAAGCGGAGAATAAGATGTGCTTCAAAAAGGCATCGATCACCCGGAATCCATCCTTGAAATACTTTTCCATAATGAAGAGATACTCCTGGGGAAAACTTTTGTTCGTTGTTTTTACCATTTTGAACAGACTTTAGATTTCTGCACGCTAAGAATTTGAGAAAGATTGGTACCTATCGACCATGCAAGCATGTCCAGGAGTGTGAGTTTTTTCTTAATTATTTTGGCCGTCAAAATTTGAAGAAAAAAATCCCACAATGTGTAGCAAATAAGTGTTAGCAAAATACAAAACGTGTTTTAACTTTCCCAAAGACCTGTAGAGCTGCATAAAATCAATGTAAAGTTCATAGAAATGAAATACACAGGCAATTTTGAAGGATATCTTAGCACTAAACTGATGTTCCAATAGAGGTGCCCCCCCCAAAAAAAAAAATCATCCACACCCTTAAAATTTGATTAAGGTGTAACGGTCCAACAAAACTGGTCCAACACTACTCGCAATAGTGCAAATGGGATATGCGTCCGACATGCTAGCCAGACTAAAGGAGTCATGACTTTGCTATGTTAGGAAGAATTCGACTGTGGTAGCAAGTCCCATTAACAGATTTTTTTATATAATTTGGTTCAGCTTACGCCCTTAAATTATTAACTCAATGACAATCATTGGATATGCACATATCCAAAGAGTGCAGAAAATCCAATGAGTTTTCGGTTCCACAGAGAAAAGTTGCCCGTGAGCAGGAGGCTGAAGATTGACTAGCCCCCATGGGTGTCGTAGAACACGACCCCACAACTCGCGAATCAGGAGAGGGGGACGTCCCCTAGAGATAAAGGGAATCGATTTAGGCTTTTTGCATTTTCTACCTCTTACCTGTTGGGACCCACGTGAATGCTTTATATTCATTCTTTATGAAGTGTTCAGGGGCCGGTTGACCTACTGGCTTCATCACCCGTCTTCAGATCGGACATCATGGGTGGTTTCAATTCCTATGGCGGGAAACCGCCTTCCGTATCCAATCTGACCCGTTGGAGAGAATCCTTAAGCACCCACACCAATCCTCTCTGTAATTGGGCAACTGCGCCTGTTGGGAGTGAACCTGATAGAGTAGAATAAACTAACTGAAGGTATAGACAGTGTTAAGACAAAAAATATGCCCAAACCTTATCTCCCATCCCCCTCGACCCCAGTCATCGCCGATTCGGAATCCGTCCCCCTCAAGTACAAATTACGTGGCAACGTCCCTGCTGCCCCTCCCCCTCACTTTTTAGCGGCGGTGACGCTAATGGCGAAGGTTAACCCTCATAATGTAAATTGCTGGTAAATATTTTTTAGAGCTTCACCGTTCGCCGGAGTTTTTAGTATTTCAAAAGTCTCAGCTGGAAGTAATGGATCAAAGTTTTCCAGAAGAGTACCCCGCTCTGGAAAGGGACGAGCAAATGGTTCAACGGGGGCTGCAGCTGACATTGGATGAGCAGTCAACGATGGAAAGTGCCAGAAAACAGAGCACCTCTGCCTGGCCCACCTCCTACCTTCCGCTTGAATATGACTGTGTCACAGAGTTCCAGAATTTTTACA
Source organism: Lepas anatifera (assembly GCA_034440635.1). NCBI lineage: Eukaryota > Metazoa > Arthropoda > Thecostraca > Lepadidae > Lepas > Lepas anatifera. The sequence continues at coordinate 379,970 of JAOTON010000218.1, read as the reverse complement.
GGCGTTTGGTTGGCTATGTAGGCAGCTTAACGTCCGCAGGTGGGCACAGTGGCGGATCCAGGGGGCTGGGGGGCAAACAAGGCATTTGCCCCCGAATGAAAAAGCTCGTGGCAAAACCATATCTTTAACGTCTCCGCCAAAGCTGTCGACCTTTTGCCCGGCTCCTTTTAGTTAATAAGCGAGGTTTCGGTGCTTCAACTGAACCAGTAACATTCCAACAGAACCAGTCAACTTCAGTACATAAGCACTGGAACTTCATGCTCTTGATATTTAAAATCGTTTTTGGGAGAATGACCCTTGGATAAAAAAATCGTGCATTTTGTGGCCACATACTTCACCCCGTGACGTTTTTGTTTTATGAACTTCTCGTCTCGGGGTTGCCCCCACCCTAACCCAAACCTACGTGCTAGTTGAATTGTGGGAAAATCCGTCACCGAGTGACGTTTTTTTGACTGTTTTCCTTCTCTCTGTTTGCGTTTCTTTTTTACTTTGGTTTGCCCCCAACCTATCGGGTAGATCCGCCAGTGGGAGGGCATCCTCACGGGCCGTGATCCGGCAGAGCCCCCGGAGACTGCGGCGTGGCGCGCCCTGGTGCCGGGCCCGGCCGTGATCCGGCAGAGTCCCCGGAGACTACGGCGTGGCGCGCCCTGGTGCCGGGCCCGGCCGTGATCCGACAGAGTCCCCCGGAGACTGCGGCGTGGCGCGCCCTGGTGCCGGGCCCGGCCGTGATCCGGTAGAGCCCCCGGAGACTGCGTCGTGGCGCGCCCTAGTGCCGGGCCCGGACGTGATCCGACAGAGCCCCCGGAGACTACGGCGTGGCGCCCCTGGTGCCGGGCCCGGCCGCACACTGGGGCAAATGGCCTCCAAAACCGGCCAAAACCTCCAATTTTGACATCTTCAAAATCGGACTTAATCGTTTGGCTCTGACAGAGAAATGTCCAAAACCTTGAAAAGCATAATTGTATCCATTGTTCTCTTCTTAAGCCGCTTGCACAGATGCTGAACACAGCGCACTAAACACGCTGCAGCTCGGCGTCAAGTTGACTCGAGATGAGGTACACTTTCCGATGCATTATCATCCATGGTTGCAGTCACAAAACCGTTATCTATTTATATCAATGGAAAGCTGGGAACGCCCTAAAGACACTCAATGTTGAAAAGTACGAAATTTGATAATAAGAGCCTGATAGTAGGTGTAACTATTAGGCCATGTAAAGCTTCTAACGTATTCTCAAATCCTAAACTTCGTTAGACCTGCGAAAAAAACCACAGCGAGTTTCACTTAGAAATTTATATGTAGTGATGCAATGTTGTGTCCTCTAACCAGCCGTGAAAAAATTAGCTCGGCATCACTGTCCCAGAGGAGATATGTCACTTTTGTGCGGCAATGTAGTCCAAGTAGCGCGGTGAGGCCGGCGGCTACGGCGGCCGTCGGCTCATGTTGCGCGGCGATTGGGTAAGGACGGCTGACAGGGCGCCGTGGTCGAGTCGGACAGGAGAAGGTGGACTTGCAAGACGCTGGGCAGAGATTCAATCTGTCAAAAACCGATTTTAACACGCACTGAGGATGAGGAAGATCAGAGAAGAGTCACCCATTTGTTCATGGAGAGCTCAAAACTACGACCAGAAGGACGCTGTTAAAAAACAAAAGAGATTTACAGGAATGTTTTCGTGCTACCATGAGTCTGGTCGTCGATCAGCCAAAGGCGGGGGCAACGGCACAGCTAATGAAGAAACACAACCCGCCGTTCTTTCGGAAACGTCCGACAGTTCAGCGAGCTTACTGGGGTAAGCCTGGATCTGCTACAAAGGTTTTCGGTAATATTAGCCGCACTATCATCATCAGGGGCGTAGGCAGGATTTCACTCGGGGCGGCGCCCGAAAGGCCCCTGCGACAGCGCCAAAAGGGCCCTGATGGGTAAAAGGGTCATGCTTGTTACAGAATCGTGTCCTCGGGGGGACCCTTCGGGCCCTCAGGGGCGGCTGTCCCTGCCCCCCCACCCTGGCTAGGCCCCTGATCATCATCATCAACAATCGAAATTGAGAAGTATCCGGCCTATGCTCTGAGAAAGTGAGGCTGTTTGTAAACGTGCACCCATGGTACAGCATATCGGCAACCATACACAAGGTGCAAATGCACGGGAAGATGTTACTGAGAGCAGGGCACCACCGGGGCAGGCGGGGCCTGCCCCCCACTTTTTGGCCAAAAATTTCCTGATCTCAGTCAAAATGGGAGAAAACCGGACATTCTTATAACCAGCCGCTGCAGAACAACGAGGAGCCCAAATTCGAACAGTATTTGGTCCCAACGTGGAAAGTTTTTGTCAGCGTCAGTTTGAAGTTTGCCCCCCCCACTTCTTTGCCGGTGGCACGCTTATGACTGAGAGCCTGAAAGTTTCTATAGGAGCATACATGGAGGAGGCCCAGGAGGCAAGGAATAGAGATCACCTTGCATTCAGGCATTATCATACCAGAAAGACATCCATAGTTGACAATCACTGATCAGTACCAGTACCTGCTTATCACCAATGACCTCGTGGTAACATGATCTCCGATGATATAAAAATCCAGAAGGCCCATGACAACGGAGGTTTCGAGCCTGTCAGCAACCCTCTTTATAAGCTGAAAGAAAGTGGCACTAACCATTAATAATTCGATGGTGCGAGTGGGTACTTGGATGTAAGACTGCTTTAAGAACTTGCCTAGACTTCAACGATAATTCTCGGGGTTAATGGATAGAAGGCTGATAAAGGGACGCGGGATGTTAAATAGAGAGTTACACAAAGATGCAAAAGAGGTCGCATGATTTAATGAACATTCCCTGTGAGTTTAATGTGTTGTCTGTTTCCGCATGTTTGTGCTCATTTTCTGAGAAGAGTGACGGTAATCATTCCCTGAAATCGCGCTTAACATTATTGTGTCAATAAATGCAGCTACCGCACATGACCCGAGCAGTTTCGATATGGTTCGGTACTGAATTTAAAGATGTCAAATAGTGAAAGAATAAATTTGTGCCATTATTTATCATGTGGTACTTTATAGTTAAACCAGAGTGAAGGCTCAGCAAGACCTCTGACCTATGATGACCTTGAATATGTCGGATCGGATTTTGAAATATTACTTTTGTTTTTCTTACATTTTAACTGTCACTGGACCCTCCTTATCTGATTCTGCCTCATTGAGTGTCTGCAAAACTGGAAAGAACGAAATCGAATTCCGATATTTATAAACCTTGAAAAATAGTCTATCTGATATGACCTGGTGAAACCCAATGTTTTGTGGCTGAAAATGAAGTTCAGAGCAACAGCTTTCATTTGAGCACAAAAAGTATTCTTAATCAAAGTATTTTTTTAGTTACGAGGTTTTGGCCTATTTTGAAGTTCAGTTGCCCCAGTGTGGGCCGTGCCGACAAAACCCCGGAGACTGCAGCGTCGGCCGCGACGCTAACACTGAAACCGAACGGCTGCCGCCGCGGCCCCACGTGGTATCTACGCTGGAAGCGTAAGCCAGTATTCTAACTATCCGAAGGCCTCATTTCGGGGAATGGTGTGTGGTTTGCTGGCATGTTCATCGCATTCGTATTTCAAACATTTTACCATGCAAGAACACGCTTTATTTTCGAGATAAATAATTGTTGGGGTTTAACACCACCAACGCCAGGGTCATACGGCGTCGCCAACTCGCACCCTGTTGGAAGGGATTTTGGGGATCAGATCGACTAATTCAGAGGCTCCGCCGGGACTTGAACCCGGGACCGGTGGCTTAGAAGACAAGGGTGCTATCCACTAAGCCACCTCATCATAAAAGCGGAGATGGTACTAACGTCATTCATGTTTGATGTGTATTGTAAATGTGCGATGGTTAAGTTTCATGGATATACCATACCATACAAACTGCAAAAGGGGTAGCTCGGAAATGGAAGCCCCCAGGGCTAAAAAATAGCGTGAAATTTGTCACCGTTCTAAGCCCTATATTTATTGCTTCAAACTTCTTAGAATGCTTGGAAAGTACAGTCTTCACACTCACCAGACTAATAAGAGCAGAATGCCCTCGTTTGTTTTAGAAGTCCCGTTAATGAATTGATGATTTTGCCATAACACGTGCAGTGGAGGGTGTGATAACGTGTTCCCAGCTATTTTGTTGAGGCAGCCAGAGAAACGTTCACGGGAGAAAAATGCTACATGACTATATCTGGCATTGATAGGCACATCGGTTTCTAAACGATTTCAAAAAGCGGTCGAAATATTTTTGACTCATAGGCTTTCAAATTTAGACCTATATTTTGAGATCGCTAGTATTGCGCAGTGGCACCAGTTCACCTACATTGCAGGCCGGGTGGTGAAGTCATGGTGTCTTATAATTGGGATTGTATGTTTGAGTCACCTCACATGAAGGTCAAGGTCAAGTTCAAATGTCACGGCTCAAAGCTGTACTTCCATGTGAAAGGTCATTGACCCGGTTCTTCTGGTCAGATGACGTCTCCCAGCATAGTACTATTTGTTATGACATCATAAATAAGGCTACTAACTGTTCAGGTCAAGGGCACATGTCAAAGTCTCAATTCGTGGATCAATGTCAAACCCTTTTACACACCCTCGCAACATTTTCCCCAAGCTTCAACCGGCACATCCCCCGGCTATCACGACCAACAGTGGCGGTTGAGCGCAGAGGCGCCCAGGTCATCACACTTATTTCCCACCCAACGACTGCTATAGCGTTAGTTATAGTGTGCATCATGGGGAATGCATAATATTGTGATGCCATATGTTAATGCCCTTGAATCACTTTGAACCCAAAGTTGAGCAAACATTCCATGGGCGTTCCCCTGATCTTAACACATTTTTTCGTGCATTAGCTACTTTTTCAGCATAACCATGGCATTGCCCAACAGGCCACCAGCAATGCCCAGATTTGACTATAAGACTTCCTTCGATCTTGAATGTGTTGATCAAGGCCAATATCAGTTAGCTATAATGCATATCACCATAGCTCCCTCAAAGCCCCACACATACCAAGCCCCACACGCCTGACCCTCTTTTTAGATCTTATTTGGACACTTTGATTCTCTGCCCCTCCACTGCACACTGTCGTCAGAACTCTCTGCACTACACCTTAACGCCAGAACCAGGGGACTCGATTTGAGAAAATCACTGGGAGTGCTCAAATTTTGAAAAAAAGTAGACAGCCACCACATAAAAGAAGACAGTATAGTATTAGTTTTGTTTTAGACTTCAAACAGTCCTTTTGAATGCTGAAAATGATGAACAGTAAAATCTGAGGGGTGTTTCAACACTAACCCCGTATTTCATGACGGGTGTCCGGGCACATTCAGAGAGATATAAGGCCACGCACCTGCAGCAGCTACCCATCACTATTCGAAACCCTTCAGCTTCTGTTTACACAGGCATGTGCCTGTATATAAACATTTCACAGTCAAACCTTAAGCATTTAAAAATACTTAAAAACTTAGCAGTTCAAAACCTCCCGCCGTTCGAAAGAATTTATAGAACACTGCTTAATGCTTCATTTGTGTCCTTCCTATTCTCGTACCAATGCCTGGTCAGAACAGAAATTTGGGGTCTGAAAATCAATATCTACCTAAAAAGTATTTATTTTGATAGGGTTAATCATTTTCAATGCTTGATACTCTTTGTGACGTCACTCACTGATCAGTTCCACCAAATTAGGTATAATTCGAAAGCCGGTTATTGCACGCCCTGATCTTATAGCGGTACACGACTTTTGATAACTACTGATAATGATAAGAAATAACTGGGAACGCTAAGTCATCCGGGATATTAATATCAGAGCATTGTAGCACACAAAACAATTTTAAGGCCTAAAATAGGAGGTCGGACAATGACGGTTAGATGGCCGTGCACAATGGCGTCTGGCTACCTGGAGGCCGGGTGGCCACGGTATCTAAAAGATGTGATAAAAGAATGGCCCACGCATTGATGTTGATGCCATTGAAATAGACATACCTACTCAGTGAAGCGTCTCGTGCACCGGGATTTGCCTTGGACCCTCCTTTTTTACACGTTCAGAGCTAATTATCCCTCCGCCTCAAATAATCATTTTAGAATCTTTAACTTCTAATGTAGCATATGCATGAGATGTCAACTAGGTGTGTATATCACATGTACCGTGTGTGTTTTACTTTCAAGAAATGTGGCAATAGAAAAAGTATTTAAAAGCTGCATCATGTACATACCTTGATGCCAATAAACACTAAGGACTGGAAATTGGTGCCTACGATTTTGCCTACGCAGCATATTCACATACCAGGCTTATTTAATTAACTCATATTTTCTCCAGTGCTGTCGACATCGCACAGTGCACAAACACCTAACGACCCACACTGCTACCCACCTGCGACCCCCGTGCACAGAATGTCTCTTACATCTATACCTCTTAGTTCAACAGCAGGCACAACCACCGCCATTCTCAACACCATGCAAGTTGGTTTTATAATCCATCCGTGACCCCTCCCCACCGAGGCTTCAACTCGGCGGCAGCCGTGCCCAGCGTGACCTCTGTAACCTCTGTGCCCCGCGGGCAACCGGCAGTCAGCGGAGGGCAGCCGCTGATTGGTGGAGGTGCGTTCACTTGTGTTGCGAGAAATTGAGTGGAAATTTTTTCCGTGAAATTGCTAGAGTTTTAAGCCAGGCACCAGAAGATAAATTGAAATTATATTTTCAAAGATTCCTAGCCATGTTTTGCTCTCCATTGGCTTGATTATCTTATTCACCATCCGAGGCTGCCCTTCGGTACAGGCAAGACGGCGGCAGTCAGCACAGGCTAGCCGGCGACCGAGTTCGCTGAAGTCGGGAGTGTCGCGATGGGTTTCTGCTGAGTGGAGAGGATTGGGGCCCAGGCCCAAGCTAGCCGAGGGAAGGAGGAGAGAGATGTTCATGGATATAAAACTTAACCGTCGGACGAGTTATAGAGAGGACTAATAACGCTGCCGAGATACAGGCCAGAAAATATACCAGAAGCGTATTCTCCTTTGTTCTATGTTGGATGGTAAAGGCACAAAAATTCTTTCGGGACTAAACAAGTCATCAATGTTTTATCGCATTTCACATCTCTGAAGTCATACCGCAAAACTTTGTCTAAGGAGGGCAGTATTAATAAATCCACCATACTAGGGTGGACTTTCCAAGACCACTTGGGGTGCCCGAATTCGAAAACTGTCAATTACGACAGGGATAAGAGAACCAGAACCCCAAATCTTATTGCCGAAGCGCCAATACGAGGACCGGGGGCATCCTGGGTATGAGGTGGGGAGTGACGTTTCTGAGGTGCGCCAAAGCCATTTCAGGGGGCCACTACGCTCGATCGGGGGAGGGGAGGTTACGTCCCCCTGCTTCCCCATGGACCTGCTAATGACGTAGTAACTATCACTAACTTCTTTAATGTGACAATACATGCCTTTGCCGTAGGTGGATGTCAAACCCTATCGTGGGGGCGCCGATACTGGCATCTTGGGAAGGGGGGGTGGTGGGAAGAAACATTTCAGGGGGCGCCATGGAGCTTTCAGGAGGCTGCCGTGACCTAAGTGTCCCCCCCGTCTTTCCCTGGATCTACCTAGGGCGTGTGACATCATTTCGAGGACCAGTGTCCCCTCAAGAAAAAATTTGTTTGAAACACGTAGTAAAAAACTCTGTCTCATATAGTTAGGTAAAAGTTAATGAGTCTCCGTGAAGTTGAGTCTGCATGTAGCGCTAAATAACTGAGGGTCTATGTCTAACCCGTTTCTTGCACTGCATTCAGGCTGGATGTTTGGCATGATCAACTCCCTCTTCCAATTGCACTTGTTTAATTTACTCACACGGAAGTATATGCTGCTTCCAAAGAAACAGTGTAGCTATATGAATCCACTGTATTATGGCTGTGAATCGATGTTTCTGTGACGTAGCAAAACATTGTGGCGCACATGAGTAGCAGCGGAACATCTGAAATATTACAGGCGTTTTGACAGCGATCACAAACATAGACAGGGTCAGCCAGCTACACCGCAATCGTCTAGGCACTGACAAGTGCAGGAGACGGCACCCTTTCTAGGATCCGCTCTGCTTGCTCTGCTTTAACGATCTGAATTAATGGATGCATTTGTAACAGTGTGATAATAATCGACAAATAACATCACTCAGCGAAAATAAGAAACTTAAGAGGCAAAAGCAGTCCAATTTCCAGCTCCAATCATGTTATAATTCTTCATCTCAACGGAATTAGCCCGGCTAGCCTCTGAACATAGAAAAACCTGCTCTGCTGTGTTCCATTTTGGCCGAGACATGACTATGCATAATCAGGTACATAAATACTTCTGGGACTACGCTACTTGCATGCAATGGGTGTCCCTTGTTCAGCATAATTGACCCAAATTCGAATGCATCAATGAAAGCAAGGTATCACTAGTCAGTTTTGCAACAAAACAAAAAAAAAACTGAAATCCGACGTGATGATCAGAAACGGACACCCAAGGCATTAACTCTACACTAGGCTACTTCAAGAGTTAGTAATGTCTAGTGCTATTCGGCCATCTCATGTTTTACTTATGAAACCTCACGTATACGCAACAACAAACTCACAACCAGACTTCCAATTTGCAGGCTATGAATACGCAGTTCATCGGCACCATTCCAGAAAACGCTTCGACTCACACCATGCAAAGCGGCACATCGGGCACTATCGAACAAAATCAGGCAAAAACTGTCTAGCCAACATATGAATGCTCAGAGCACCTCAACACTGAATACCTTGAAACGCTACACATCTGCAAAAATCATGATTCTGCATATCGTCTCCTATTATGATGATGCATGTAAAGGCAGCTCTTAGAATGCATTCGGCGATAAAAGCCAGGCCAAATTCTGAAAGCACTTTCATAAATAGCGTATTGTTACGGCAGTTCTGACCAACTTACCTCACAAAGGCCTATTTATACAATTATCTCCAAAATTGATACAGGCTATCAGACAAATCTACAGTGCATTGCCGTCAGCTTTCAACACCACTCACCACAAAACTACAACGGTGCTAACACTACAAACGAGGCTCTTATTTCTGAAAACAAAAACTTTCTGAACAATTATGCCGTGCAAAGCCAAAAGAACGGTAATCTCTAGTCTATTAGCCATGAGAGATATCCTTTCTTCCTTTGCGCGACAGAGCTATTCGCAACCTATAAAGTACACCCCAGACTGGCCTCGACACCGTGTTGAACGCTGAGCATGTTATGTTTCAATAGCTAGTGCCACTACCTGAACGCCAGCACATAAAAACTCTAGATAAGAAACGTTTCAAGGGTTTACTGCACCCTCAAGGGCCTTGCATCTCCTATAGTGGGAAACACGTCTCGTAAAACAGCACAGTTGCCAGTCTCTGTTGAACGGGGTCAATGACCCAGAACGCACAAATTGGCATTATGCCTTAACATTAGCCTCTGCTGTAACAGAATACATCTAAACATGAGTAGCGTATTACGCAATTGTTAGAGCTGAGCTTTTAACAATCACATTGTGCGTGCTAGCTTGTGCACAGCACATGCTATGATTAAACGTATTCTGGCACATCCTAAAAATCAAGAATACAGCGTGCTCCGTAAAAAAACGTGCCGCTCCATCCCAAACAAAAACGTATATTCCGGCGCTAAGCAGATCTGGCCTCGCCGCATATTCCTTAGGACGAACGTTTCATCAAACACCAAAACATAACACCATCACACATCAGACCAGTGTGCCGGACCCGAGAGCTCAGATGGGCGGGGGCCGGGAGCTCAGATGGGCGGGGGCCGGGAGCTCAGATGGGCGGGGGCCGGGAGCTCAGATGGGCGGGGGCCCGGGAGCTCAGATGGGCGGGGGCCGAGCTCAGATGGGCGGGGGCCGGGAGCTCAGATGGGCGGGGGCCGGGAGCTCAGATGGGCGGGGGCCGGGAGCTCAGATGGGCGGGGGCCGCTGAAGTACCGCAGCTGGGGCGTCAGCGACATGGCCAGGTTGTTGACGTCATCGCAACAGCGCGGCTCCAGCAGGCAGGTCACACACAGCAGCAGCAGCAGCGCCGCCTGGATCGGCAGCGCCGCCCGCAACACCCGCCGGAGCCGGCCGCGCCGACCCCGCGCCGGTGCTGCCATCTCTCGGCGGACAGATGACATACTCCGCCGTCTGCAGCACACAGAATGGGTTCTGGACATTTTGCCGGTTTTGTTTATACATTTACTCACTTGGTTACGATCCAGTCTCTCTGAACAATCAAAGTACCCTGTTTTTTCCTTTATGCATTAGGCTGCTTAGTTTATCTGATAGGCTTAATCAATTCCATAAAAGTAAACAGCAACACATTTATCGATCGGTTCTAGCCGACAAGCGGATCAAGGTATTCTTTTTTACATGCTTTCGGTCAAATATCTGTGGCGAAATCGTATTCACTCCCAGATTGGAATTTTTACACAGAATCTGACCCCAACTCATGCTCGTCGAAAGCGGGTGACGGAAGGGACGCATCCCCAAAACCACGAACCAGGGAATATTCTTCCAAAAATTTTGAGACTCGACATAGGATTTTTGCTTTTTCCATAACTTGCGTGGACCTGCGTACATGTTTTACGGAAATGCATCGTCGGTAATATTTTCAGAGACAGCTCAAATGCTCTGAATTCGCCTCCCACAGCCTCCCCCCTCCTCCTCCGTCATCGCAAGTCCGGGTCCGTGCCCCTCCAGTAAAAAGTCAATCTTGGGGTCCTCAACCTGCTCCTGGTACCCTCCCCTCCCTCCGAACTAAAAGCTTGTAATAATTGTGTTTGTTGTTGTCTTTTGTATGTACTAGCTTATAATAACACTTTTTAATTCCCATTTGGTTAAAATCAGGAATTTTTAAAGAGGCTGTCGGCTGGAGCTAGGCATCCTCTACATGCCCCCCTCCCTATTCTGATGCATATAAAAAGGTATGCGTAATTGGAATACTTTCCCCTAACAGTAGCTGAGGCACACGTATGTTAGTATCTGCAGTAATTATTCTGTCCTCTGGCCCCCGCCTACCTGGCAACACTCGGTCCCAGCCCCGTAATTCCCTTCTGCGGCTGCCGCGCGGGGTCCGGGGCGCCCTCTGTCCGCAGGTGGTGCGAGCCCATCACCACCAGGTGGCGGCAGCTCTGCTGCAGCTCGCGCAGTCCCGAGGTGGCGCTGTCCAGCGTCTGAGGGCAGAGTTCAGGTCAAGGTCAGTGGGGTACTGAACAGCGCCATCGGCAAAGCTCGCTGGGTACAGGCTGCTTGTGAAAAACCGTGGTGCTGTTTCGTCTCGAATCGGATAATAATTATTAGGGCTTATCGACGCACTAACCGCCAAGGCTATGTGGCGTCGGAAAACCATTGTTTTGAAGCAGATTCAAGATCGTGGCAACAAAGTCTAATTCACTGCAACTACGGTGCGTTGGAGTACGGAAGCGTGATATCTAGAACAGAACCATACACTTGAATTATTAGCGCAACGTTCAATATTTTTATTGACCGGGATATACATAATTCCCTCCTTGAATTTTAAAAATGGGGCGAAGGCTTATAAAAACATTAGATGATTAGCCAAGGGCACGGCGCATGGGCGCAAAGTGATAATTGCAGTTAGTGCGTGCTAAAATTCCGAGCATGATGGATATTCCAGCTCCATTCTTCACTTTTCAAATTCAGTTTTTGCTTTTCCTGTAAGATAGCTGAACTATTACACAAATGTTCACGATAACTGTGTTAACTACACTTTTTGGTGATTGTTAATCACCACTTTTGAAACTTTAACATATTGATTTTTACGAATTTTTTTCAGAATTCAGCTACAGTCCAGGAAGTTTTGCATCAAAAGCCCACCTAAAGTTTCCGGACCAGTTTCCCATTTTCAGCTAAAGATCAACCTCAACTCTTCTCAGCTCTGAAAAACTGATCAACGTCACAATGGTTAGAGGAGTCATTACCAGGCAATGCAATCCCAATAAACCCAGAAACGTCCCGCAGAACTAATAGTCTTAGGGAGTGCTCGACTTGTTCGTCTTGACCGCCTCAGTGGTGCCCTCTGGCCCCGTGGGCAGCTCTCCCATTTTCACCAAGGATGACGACTTCCAAAGAGGCAAGGCTGGGCTCTGAAAATTGCATCTTGCACAAAAAAATCTGTCATCACAAAATATTCCACAGTCAGGAGCTTTGTGTGCCTCACCAAGAAACATAAACAAAAATGTTTTATTGATTCCAAGCATCATAGTTTCCAGATACTTTAGATTCCTGACCATTCACCAGTACCGCTTCAGCTGTCTGAGATACCAGTGTCTCTGCTGCCTGCGATGACGTTCATTACAGACCGCCATCTCACCTGTTTGATATCGCTCCAGGCGGGACCTCGGGGACTGAGCAGCGTCTCCAGGTCTCCTGCGATCCGCCGCAGTCGGCCCAGACGCCGCTCCCGCTCGCTCAGCTCGTCCGAGCAGGCGCTCTCGTAGCCGGACGTGGCCTCCGACAGCTCGTCAGGAGGCACCGAGCTCAGCCCGCCCAGGTACGCCCACTGGCGGCAGAGGTGGCGGGTCAGGGAGGAGAGGCAGCTCGTCAGGAGACACCCAGCTCAGCCCGCCCAGGTACACCCACTGGCGGCAGAGGCGGCAGATCCATCACAGGTCAAGGTTTTGGAAGTGACAATTGTTTTGAAACACTTTACCATCGTTTTTTTCCAGTTTCTCTTTTTTAAGCAAGGCCAATGGGCTCCAAATAAAATATTAGACATGTTGAGGTCATTTCAATAACTCCCTCGTAAGGAAGTAAAAAATAAAGGTAACCTGGGATTCTATAATGTTGAAATACTCAGTTCCTTAGTACCGAATAAGCTGTTCACATCTTTGAGAAGAAAATAAGGCATGAAAAATCACAAAAGCACTAAAACAAAGCAGAGCAGTTATGTTTCACAGTCCCAGTAGTGCAGGCCGTTTGGGAAGAGCCGTGATGCCACCCGACTGTCTCTGTGGGAACCAGCTCCCGCCGGGGCTCGCGGTGATGCGCCCTGGCCGTGGAAGCTGGGTGCAGGAGTGCCGCAGTAATACTGATTCTACTGTCCGGCGTGGTTGTATGATGCGACGTCAGGGTAAACCATTTATGGAATAAACAAGGGTATGGGATGATTTTTTGCTGGGGAAAAGAAGGGATGGCTGCTAACTAGGCTAATAGTATAACTGGTCCATGTAAAAACAGATAAATTTTAAAGAGATACGCTCATAGTCTCTTACGCTCACCAGCATTCGCTGTTTTCTCCTCTCCTCTTCTTCTCTGCTCTCATCTGCGCCCATCATTTCGCTTATTCCGCTTAATTGAGAAACTCCCGAATCTGTGACATCAGTATGGATACATCAGAAGACTGGGCCTCCCCGGCTGAGAGTGCCGTCTCCAGGAGACTTAGGCGTCGTCTGTCCTGCTCCAGAGCGGACGCCAGCTGCACTCGAGCTTCTTCAAACTCCCGCCAGGTGTCTGTCGCGGCGGAGAGCTGCTGCAGTCGGGTCTGGCACCTGAGAACACAGAGGAACATTTGTCTCCAACCAGAGGCGTAGCCAAGGGGGGGGGCGGCAGGGACAGCCACCCCTCCCTGAGGGCCCGAAGGGCCCCTAGAGGACACGAGCCGCGCGAAGCGCGGCTCGCCCGCACTATGTTCTGAGGCCAAATTTGGCATTTTATACCAGACAGGGCCCTCTTAAGCCCTCTTCAGCACTCAATTTTCTGTAACAAGCAGGGCCCTTTTTACCCATCAGGGCCCTTTTTGAGCTGTCGCAGGGGCCCTTTTCGGGGCACCGCCCCTCCCTGAGCGAAATCCTAGCTACGCCCCTGTCTCCAACGTTCCAATGTAACGATAGCTTCCGAAACCTCCTTGGTTTTTGCAACAGTCTTTGACGACTTCACTCCCACCGAACAGTTATTTCATCCGATAAGTTAGCAGGTGAAAGCTTGTGATTAAAATTAAGCTGCGCCGCCTGTCAGGAGGAGCAGTATCTCTACAGATAACATGCTATAAAGTCCCTTCTCATGGACGCCGAAAGCGGGGCGGGGGGACGCGTTTCCCCAAAAATTGTCCATCGTCATTAATGCTGTCAGGTATCGAATATGCTCAAAATTCGCCTTCCCCGGTCAGCACTAGGCCGGGTCCCCCCCCCTCCTGTAATGTCTGTTCTATGTCACTGACCTCTCATTGACCTCAGATGCCGACATCTGTTCCCAGCCACTGACCTCTGGTGTACCTCCTCCCAGAGTCGGTACAGCGTGGCCACACACTCCCGCAGCTGTTCTGCCGGCTCCTGCTCCCTCATCTTCTGACCTCAGATGCCGACATCTATCCCCAGCCACTGACCCCTGTGCACCTCCTCCCAGAGTCGGTACAGCGTGTCTACACACTCCCACAGCTGTTCTGCCGGCTCCTGCTCCCTCATCTCCTGACCTCAGATGCCGACATCTATCCCCAGCCACTGAACTCTGGTGCACCTCCTCCCAGAGTCGGTACAGCGTGCACACACTCCCACAGCTGTTCTGCCGGCTCCTGCTCCCTCATCTCCTGACCTCAGATGCCGACATCTATCCCCAGCCACTGACCTCTGGTGCAACTCCTCCCAGAGTCGGTACAGCGTGCACACACTCCCACAGCTGTTCTGCCGGCTCCTGCTCCCTCATCTCCTGACCTCAGTACCGACATCTACCCCCAGTTACTGACCTCTGGTGCACCTCCTCCCAGAGTCGGTACAGCGTGTCTACACACTCCCGCAGCTGTTCTGCCGGCTCCTGCTCCCTCATCTCCTGACCTCAGATGCCGACATCTGTCCCCAGCCACTGACCTCTGGTGCACCTCCTCCCAGAGTCGGTACAGCGTGGCCACACACTCCCGCAGCTGTTCTGCCGGCTCCTGCTCCCTCATCTCCTGCTGGGCGTCCGCACTGATCGCGGTCATCTCCTGACGCAGGTCCGCCAGCTCCCGCAGTACCGCCTGGGGAAGAACGTGCCACCGGTCACGCGGGGAGGAGGGAAGGCTCTTCGCCTACGGCACGGTGCCTTCCACACTTTTACGTAAATATGCTTCCTGATTAGAGATAACCATAGGTAACGCTGAGACAAACGAGTCCCTGCGATGAAATCAGCCTTACAAGATATGAATGATGCAATGTTTAAATTCATATAATAAATAATGTTCATACATGGGATGGCAAGAATATCAGCATTGGACTGTTATCCATACTGGCCCAAAAGGGACTTTACATGATTACTACGAGAAGGCTTCGTGAGGATTATAATGACAGTATGAATAGCCTTTGCATTCGTGCATACATTGCCTGCATGGGTCGGCAGCTCCGCGACAGTAGCGACATCTGTGCTCACCTGTACATCGTCGGCACGGGTCTGCAGCTCAGCGACGGTGGCGACATCTGTGCCGGCGCGGGCTGCCGTCTCGTCCAGCGTGGCCAGCCGGAGTCTGCAGGCTCGCACTCTCTCCTGCAGTCGGTCCAAACAGTCCGAGCTGCGCTGCAGCTCTTCAGCTTCCTGCCGCAGCGCTGTCCACTGCTGTAGCACGCCTGCAGAGCGGGGGCACGGGGGTAACTGGAGGAGTCAGGGGTCTGGAGGGTAACTGGAGGAGTCAGGGGTCACACGGGTAACTCGAGGAGTCTGGGGTCACGCAGTTAACTGGAGGAGTCAGGAGCCATGCGGGTAGCTGGAGGAGTCAGGAGTCACGGGGGTAACTGGAGGAGTCAGGGGTCACACGGGTAACTGGAGGAGTCAGGGGCCACGCCGGTAACTGTGGTGAAAGCGCGTAGTAGCAAGTGACAGGATGCACGCAGTTGAAATGTCTCGGATTTTAATCATGTTGATCGGAATGAAATCAATGAAATTTCATCAGATATAATGATACTCCAGGGGTTCAACGAAGTTATCCTTAGAGTGGTGACACATAACATTAAACAAAACACCTATACCAACACATTATAAACAGCAAAAATTCATATTATAGAAATAATTGCGTCACAAGCATGTTGTGATATTCGCACTTCCCCACTCCACTGCCTACCAACACGCTCCGACTGGCCCAGTCTGCGCCCTGACAGGTTCCTTCACCTCCTCCCGCCCTGAGAGGCTCACCGAGGGCCTCCAGGGCGGTGGGTTTAAGGTGGCTGGTGTCGGGGCTAGTGGACAGCCCCAGAGGGTCCAGACAGAGCAGAAGCTGTTCCATCCTGGCCTCCTCTGACCGGCACAGAGTCACGATACCCGCCTGAGGGGGGTTGGAGTCATATATCAGGGTCAGCGGATCAAATAAAAACATCACCAAATCAGCCTGAGCGGAGAGCTATGAGACACATACACTGTATTGCTCCACGACGTAGGCAGCACCAAGAGTGAATACATGCTGCTTTGTAGTTTGCATTTTCAAGTACAGAGCTTCTAAAACGTATTTCTTCGTTCTGCTTCCAGCCAGATCCATGACTTAGACATCCTCCTTTCTTTCTTGACTGACTTATGTCGGATGACCCGCTCTCACAGATCAGTCACAGGGTGCATGCGTAATGAAGACTTACAAAGCGGACCGCTGGACTCGACCTGGCTGGGACTTTCTATGTCACCCCGTCCACTCACGCAGATGGGGTGCCGGTGGGCAGCGCGGGTCTCCAGCTCGGCTCTGGCGGCCAGCAGCCGGCCTCGGGAGGACGCCAGCTCTACAGTCAGCTCGAATCCGTCAGCCTCGCTGTCCGTGGCGCTGGACCGCGGCCGCTGCTGCCGAGTGGAGAACAGGTCACACGCTAGATCCAGCTGCCGGGTGGAGGTCACACGCTAGATCCAGCTGCTTAGTAGAGGTCATACGCTACATCCAGCTGCCGAGAAGAGATCACATGGTACATCCAGCTGCTAAGTAGAGGTCATACGCTACATCCAGCTGCCGAGAAGAGATCACATGGTACATCCAGCTGCCCAGTAGAGGTCACACGCTACATCCAGCTGCTAAGTAGAGGTCACACGCACATCCAGCTGCCAGTGGAGGCACACGCACATCCAGCTGCCGAGTGGAGGTACACGCTACATCCAGCTGCTAGTAGAGGTCATACGATACATCCAGCTGCCGAGAAGAGCTCAATGGTACATCCAGCTGCCCAGTAGAGGTCACACGCTACATCCAGCTGCTAAGTAGAGGTCACACGCTATATCTAGCTGCCGAGTAAAGGTCACG
Source organism: Lepas anatifera (assembly GCA_034440635.1). NCBI lineage: Eukaryota > Metazoa > Arthropoda > Thecostraca > Lepadidae > Lepas > Lepas anatifera. Next base: position 362,753 of record JAOTON010000218.1, on the reverse strand, counting down.
CACTACATCCAGTCGCCAAGTAGAGGTCATACGTTACATCTAGCTGCCGAGTGGAGGTCATACCATACATACAGCTGATGAGTATATGTAACACGGTACATCCAGCTGCCAAGATGTCACACGCTACATCCAGCTGCCGAGTAGAGGTCACAAGCCACACTCGGCGCCTTTACACTTTAACATCCGGCTGTGGAACAAAATATCTAGGAGGTGCAGCCGAACAAGGTTGATAGATGCTCATCTACATTTGCTTGTGATATGTTTAAAATGAAAAAGTACCGGGCACGAATACGCAATTCTTGTCAAGTGCATACAAAGGTTGAGAGATAATCACAGAAAAGTGGGCATGATTTGACGTCAAATGGCGAATTATGCTCATTCCGTAGCACACAATGTCTCGGCACCCTTGTCACACCGGCGGCTCAGGACGAGAGTGAGCCGCCGGCGTCGTCCTCGGGTACCCGGTTGGAGAAACACAGCTTGGTCCACTCACCTGTCTCATATGAATGTGAGTCCCTGATGGAGGGACAATATTTTCTCATTGACTTACCCGTCTTCTCTGTCTCCTTAGCGGGGAGGCCGCCTCATCTACTGAACTGTATCTTCTCTCTGCGAGACGGCGGCCGGTGTTTAACCCCCCCCCCACCCGGGTTCAGTCTCGTCCTCTGACCTGCCTCCTCTGTCGGTGGGGCGGCAGCCGGTGTCTACCCCTCGTACAGTCTCGTCTCCTGACTTGCCTCCTCTGTCTGCGGGGCGGAGGCCGGTGTCTCGTCTCGTCCTCTGACCTACCTCCTATCTGCGGGGCGGTGGTGGAGGGGGTAGCCAGCCTCATCCACTGACCTGTCTCCTCTGCCTCCCTGGCGGCGGACGGTGGTGAGTGCGGGACAGCGTGCTGACTGGGGATGACGTGCAGTCGGAGTGGGAGTCCAGGAAGGCCCGGTAGTCATCACAGTCCAGCATGCGCAGCAGGGTGCTGGGGTCGGCGGCGCACTCTGAGCCGAGGTCGCTGATCTCGCGGTACTCCTGCAGAGGAAGTCCGGTCAACACAACCGCACAAACGGGTAGTGCTGACGGCGAAACAAAATATACATAAACCTGATGGAGGCTGCAAAGCTGACTGCAAACAATCATAGGCTTGCAAAATTGAAGTGATGTGATGATTAACTCTATTCGATGTAAATTATGTTTCTTTTCAATCACGGATGAGAGGACTGTTCTCCAGCGAGCAAATGCTCCATACCACCGACCTAAAGAGAGTCAGATCTAATTTCTTAACCAGAGATCGGATACCATAGTTAGCCCTGCAGCAGAACAGACGGCGAGAAGTGTCGGGTTCGATATTGTACATGTTAGGACGTTAGGTACGTGTCGGTACAGGTCAGGTACATGTTCCGACACGCAGTGCGCCGGTTCAAATGTGCCAGACTCGGCGCGCCGTTACGGCAGTCAAACGGCGACAAATCACTGGTAGTAACAGGCTGAATCATCACCGGCGACTGGTCAAGCCTCTGCAAATAAACTGGAATTCATTCGGGTGATAAACACGGCTCACATCTGCCGACGGGTAGGGATTGGACGATACGGATGGAACGAACAGTTGGCGTCAGGTTTGACTACGTACTGGGATTACCGAGCGGACGCGAACCCTCCGCGAGGCCTCCTCTTAACTTTGTACAACAATTTGCACACGACCCGGCTCGGCCGTACAAAAGCTTTTGGCGAGATTATAACTGCTAATAACTGTACCTATTGTAGTTGCGAATGATTATTCAGAATGATTAGTTTAATAAAACAAGATCCTATTGTTATCGAATTAGAATCTTACCTAGTTTTTCACCCTGTTCTATGTAAATTGGTTGTAAGTGCGGCATTTATTACCGAGCGGGCGGACAGCGCTCACGAGGTCTCTGCATATGGATAAGCTTTTACATATGAGCAGCATGGTCCGACACGACTGGACGTGGTACGGCACAGACCGACCGTCCGCCAATGAAATGCTTTCTCCGAAGGGGTGTAACATACCCTTAACGCGGGGTCTCCACCATCTTACATCCTGACCAATTAAATTACTGACTGAACATGTCAGAGATGGGCGCGATGTTAGGAATTTTTATGGCACGTGCAAAAGCAGGGGCATATCAAATCACCAAAGTTTTATCATCTCTTACGCCATAAATTGGTTCTGCCCCATCTCAATAGACCCAAACTTGGTGTGCACCAATGCTGTGAGTTAATAGCTGAAAGTAAGTTTTACCGCACGACAAACCGCTCACGCACAGGTGCAGGGAAAGGGGTGGGCATATTTCACCATATATGCAGGATAATATAAGGACAAGAGAGTGTTCTTTACATTTAGAGTCTTACGCGACATGCGCACGTGCTCAGCTCTCTTCGATATCTCAGAAACTACTGACTTGATTTCGCTGGAATTTGGTAAGTACATTTTCACTGCTAAAGTTAATTTATTCGACCTACTAGCACTAGAGCCACACGTGCGCACGTGCACACCACTTCAATAATGAAAGCATGAAATCTACGAAGTTCAAGGAGATGGTACGATGTCCCAAGCAGATTTTGTGGTCTGCATTTTGCACTGAAATGCTCTCATGAATGTTTGCTATACGGTGGATACAAACTCGCGCGAGCAAGTGCATTCAGCATTAACAGAAACAGCTTCTCCTGAGTAGGGGTTGTCATACTGAATTCCAGTTTTTCGCCCATTGCTTTCAAACGACACAAATTGTAGCGATACAAATCATTCACCACAGGTGACAGCATCAAATACCACATAATGTTCTCTGCCGTTCTGAATAGTATTTTGGGTCCATAACTTTGGTTGCTACTAAAAACTAAAAAAAATAGCTAACGGAAACTTTTGCACTCGAACCAGGGTGCAAAAATTTCCGAGAACTGTTGAAAACGGAAAACAGTTTCCGAAACTGTTGATGCCCGATCATTGGGTATCTGCGAATCAAATTTGAAATCGTGTAACGTCAAAACGGTGCGAATGATAGCAACGCTCTGTGAGGCACGTGCCAGCTCTGAGGACTATCTAAGCAAAGAACCGTCGATTTGTGGATTCAGGGCCTTTCGGGTATAGATTGCAAGCAAAGGGTAAGAAGAAGTCGAAAGAGAAACAATTGAATTCTCACAGCCGTTGGGAACCTTTTTTAAAAATCATGCTCAAGTACTACGGTAAAAAACTAAGAAACATAAGAGGAATTATTGGGACAACCGACAATTTTCGTTTCAAATTGTTTATTCCTCTTTCAATTTGAAGTTATTGTATGGACATTGACGCCAGCAAATTCGATATACAAAACGAACAAAGTGTAACTTTATTTTCCCTCTAGACAAATCATTCTCAACACTGTACGGTATGCATAGATTTAATTCCCAATTTAGCATTTTACACTTACGGAACAGCTGCAGCATTGTCAGCGCCGTGCCGGTTATGCAAATTATACTTTCTAAGGAAGCCACTGCATAACAGTCGTTCATCATTTCTTTAACTTCAATTTCTGAAGTCAGGTGCCAGTTCTTTCAGTTTCCACCGCCAAATGCCTTTACTGGTTTATCGTGGCTGGAATTACTGTGCGAGTTCATCTGTTGTCAAGTTCTAAAAGAAGGCTGGCACCCACAGGGCACCTAGCGCGCCAAAAATATCTCCCCACACCCAAAGATAAAAGTTTTCATATGAGCGACCCAGCTCGGCCCGATCATCTCGCTAATGAAAGGAATAGGTGCAGGGGAACTACACCTGTTCGTCCCTCGGCGAGTAGGCGTTTGTCCGGAAGAGTAAATTTGCACTCATGGGTAGCATTGCTGGTTCAATTGTGTATTATACCTGTTAATAAAACGGTAACCCTACATACACAGCGTGCGTGTTTCCCCCGGACCCTTACAGTCAGCCCATGATCAAGAGCTGTCATGTTGTAACGTCACCAGGGTGCCAGAAAATCCCTTTAACCTATCATCGAAATTGAAGACATTACCATATTTGGAAGTGTTTTCCTGTCCCCCAAAGAACAGTAGACACATTTTGGGCCTAGATCTACAATTTTTTGTTTTTTCTGTTTTAGAAAATGACCCACAACTTGTGTCGAATAAGTATGGACTAATTCAACATGTTATTTGCCTAAGAAAATGACCGGACGAAACAGAAAAGGGAATTTCCTTCATACAGCTGAGGTTTTTTCTGGGCATTCGCAAAGGAGAAATAAGCTCACTTTATATCACTGATACGATATTAAAGAAATATCGCAATTTCTGGCGCAGATCAATCAACTATAGCGCTGAATGTTAAAGTTGGTGTATTACTTCTAGTGAAAATGAACAAATGACATTACTTGAAGCCATACTATAAGATATAAATATAACATACATTAAAACTAAATGAATTAAAGTTTTTCATGTATTATAAACGTTGCCCATATCCCCAGACTACACCGCCCGACCTCACCAGGTACGGGTCCCACGCCTGCTCCGAGATGAAGCTGACGGCGTCGAAGCTGTCGTCGACTGCCACGTCGCTGCCGTCGTTTGCGGCCACGATGACGTCATCATTACTGACGTCGTTTACGGCATCGATGACGTCATCGGCTATGTCGCTGATGGAGTGCTCCTCCAGTGTCGTGTCTGTGGCGCAGGACAGTTGCCGGTCCAAGGCAGCATCTCCTGTAGGCGATACTAGACATGCCTACATCTTCTTTGCTTCGGATGTGGTCGAAACAAAACTGAAATGAAGCTCTGTTGTAACTTATTCTGTGCAAGAACGCTAACAATTTTAGTTCCAACAGGTCTTCAAAATAGTTCAAACTGCGATATTTCAAGTGGATTCTTCCAAGACTGCAAAGAGAACCACAGGACGAACATCAAGGCATTTTAAGACTTTACTCCCAGCCCTTATTACCATCTTAGAGAGTGAGCCTCTTGTGCAAATAAGCTGAAATGACCCCAGGATTTGGACCACTTATTAAGATAGTTATCTAGAACTATCTCACATGTCATCCCAATGTGAAAAAATAGACGCACATTGTTTGAAACAAAATTAAAGTAGCTCGCATCTCTCGGCAAGACCTCTTACCCGAATTAGTTACGCAGGCGAGCTCCGTGGACCGAGTGTCGTCCTTGCTGGCGGCCGGCGGCCTTCCCGCTCTCCGGCGCCATCGGATCGGTGACCCCGGAGCTCCGCCCTCGCTCCCCGAACTCGCACACGCCATTGGTCGTCGCGCACGGGCCCGGCGACGCCCCGACCACTCAGGTGTGCGATGTGTGACGCCATTGGCTGATTCGCTCACGTGGTTGGGATCAGACGTCAGCTGACGTGAGGTCATCCGTCGCTGATTGGCTGGTAGCTCTCCACTTCCACCCGGCTCGCTTGAAGAGGGTGCCTGAGAGAGGGTGGGTTTATTTGTTACCACATGGAAATGGAAGTATGATTGAGCTGCCTCACAATTATTCTTCACTACACTACGACAGTCATAATCAAACAGCATTTGGATAGCAAATAACATATTTTTACCCAGCCTTCCAGGCCAGAAAAATGGTTTTACACTCAGGATGAATCCTGTGTCACAAGTGCCAGGTCACCTTACTGATCAGCGCGGTCTAAAGTCAAAATTACAGCAGAAACATAGCGTAAGCCAACAAAAAAGGAGTCATAATATATGATACATCATGAGATCACATGATCCACACAGCCATCGCTCGCAACTTACCAAATTGTCCGCACTCTTCTGGCTGCCACGTAGCCGTGAGATGGGCGGGGTCTCCGTGGCTCCAGTGACGTCAGCAGTACCGCGGACGGGCGGCACGACTTCGCGGCAGGTAACGACACTGCAGTCGAAGTCTTCAGAGCCTGAGGTCAGCGGTGAGTCCTCGGCGTCGGAGCTGGCACCGCTGGAGTCCTCGCAGCCAGACGTGGTGGTCTCCACCGAGCCTTCTTCATCTCCAGAGGTGGTCTCTTCACACAGCGCTGTGATCTCTTCTCCGGAGACTTCCAGTCCCTGGAAAAGGACACAAGGCTTAGAACGTTGTCTGTGAACAGAATATGAAAATGGTAAATTATTTTTCCAGGGTTATCGATGTACCAACCGCTTAAGCCATACGAGCTCTTGCCCTATTGAAGAGGTTTTGAAGAAAATATATTCCGAGATCCCTCCAAAATTTCAGTCCAAGAAAACTTTTTCCCGTGTACTTTTTCCCGTGAATGTAATTATAGGACTGCAGGTTTACGGGTGTAAGAGTCAGGGAAAGCCATCGGAGTTATAAGGTTATTTTTTGCCGTTTGACATGATGCAATATTACCAGACATCGAAATCATTCTAAAACGTTTTACTCAGTGATTTCTTCTTTAACACGGGCAGTAGAGTGGGTGCTAAAGTGCCCCCTGCCTATTTTCCAAAGTGGTTGGAGAACCATTCAACGCCGGAAAACGCTACTTAATTACATTTGAGAAAATTTATGAGCGCATCGATTAGAGGAAAAGGTTTGAAAATCGGTTGACAATTATCTTACTTATAAGCTTTTAAAGTAAGACCTATATTTTGAGACCGTCGCAATCGCGTAGTTGCACCAGTTCATCAGAACTGTAGAGACCGAGTGATGACGTAATAACGTCATATAATCTGCTTATAGATCTAGGTAACCCCACATAAAGTTCAAAGGCAAGATCATCGACCCCAGTATTCCGGTCAGATGGCATTATTCAATATGATGCATGTTATGCTATGACGTCATTGTGTAAGGCTGCTCAATATCAAAGTCAAGGTCCCAGGTCAAGGTCAAAATCATTTTTCAAGGTCAAAGCCTCATTTTCCGCCCAAAGCTGCTATAGTGCCAGTTATAATGTGCATTATTGGGAATATATCACGTTGTTACGCCATATGTTACTGGCCTTGAATGACCTTGACTTCAAACTTTCAGAGACCATTGTGTAAAACCTTCTGCTTATAAACCAGGGTTGGCAAATTTAAGCCACGTTCTGGTTTAAACCGGTTTAAACCATGGATTAAACCGGCTGGCATAAATTAATTTATGCCACCCTGGTTTAAGCCACTTACCATGACAATAATAAAAGCCACTCACGTTAAGTTCTCGCGAGAACTGTTTTTTCATATTTTCAAAAATAATATGGAACTTAAAGTATGAATACCATATTCATCTGCATAATTGCTTACTGATCTTAAACATATATTTTTGGAGTGTCACAAACGCTAACAAAACCCTAGCACAAGCTAACCTATCATTAACATTTTAACAAACACCTTTGAATTCCAATAACCAAGCACCAAATGATATTGGCCAACATCCACTAAAAGACCACCAAAAAGCGCGATAGAGTAAATGGCCTAAGTTTGAACAGGGCCAAAATTCTAACCACCAACTTTCAAATGCAAAGCTGTCTTTCTGGCACAGGGCCCTGCGCGGCCGTCATTAAGCTGACACGATGCAGTCGAGCAATGTGATATGTTGCTGCTCAATGAATGTTTTTTGTATAGTAATTTGTCACGCTTTGTGTGAGACCAATACAGTTTTGCCTTGTTTTAGAATTGTTTTAATGACTATGTGAAGTACATATATCAAATCAACCATAATAGCGAAAGAATATGTGACCTATCTCCACATCCAGGTAAAGCGCTGTGATTACGTAAACTGTTGAAACAGTATCACATTCACCTGTTCGCAACAGTATGCTCCAGCTTGCCATTAATAATCTACATTGACTTTGTGCTCAGCCAACTTGATGGATGACATGCTCAACTCAAATTCTTCAAACAATATGCAAATTGATAGTATTGTGCAGTTCTCACCTATCTATCTTTGATATGAAAGGGTGTTCTTAGATTGAATGGGTCTTTCAATGATTCTGAATTTAAGCCGGCTTTTATTAATTTAAGCCGGTTTAAACCGGCTTAAATTAATAAAAGTCACTGGCTGGCATAAATTCAATTTAAGCCGGCTTTTTTCCAACCCTGTTATAAACTCAGTCCGCGTTAGGTGTACTCTCGGCTTTATCATTCATCCAATGAGCAGCCCGGTCAGGGGCGGACGCAGTTTCGAGTTTTGGGGGCAAACCCATGTCTGCCTCTCCTCCTGGAGAGGGGGGTGGGACGTGCGATTTGGGTGCTCAACAGACCTAGTATACGCTACCTCGTGAAGTAAATGATTTAATTGCTCGACAGACCTAGTTTGAACACCTTTTTGTACAAATTTATCCGGCCTTTGAGGGTCAAAAGATAGTTTGGCCCTCTTCCGGTACTTTGGGGGGGCATGAACGGAACGCCAAGCCACGCTGCGTCCACCAATGAAACCGGTGCAGTACATCAGATGTATTGTGACAGATATTGTCGTTTTTAAATTTGAGACGGTCTTAGCTCTTGTTTATACCATGCATAACCAGTGCTATTGCTAAAACATCGATCACACATTAACAACACCAAAATTAAAATGAATCTCTTGGAAGGGTTAGCGAATATTTTCAAACAATTCACAAGCCGCCCGATGCCTTTTCATGCACCACAAGCCAGCCTCATCAGCTGCCAATATCACGATAGTCAGAGCATCTGCTGACAGATTCAGAACACACTCGTTACTCATCTCCCAGGAATAATGCCCTATATTCCCCCTCCCGCAGCGTGACAGGTATGACGTCATCGTTCGGTGCCTCTGTGTCGGTTGGCGGGTCTCACTCCCCTGGCAGCGCCGAGTGAGACTGACTGGAGGGCCAGCTGGCGGGTAGCCAGTCTCACACACCTGCTGCCGCCGGGGTCACCGCGTTGACGCGCCGGTCACCCCACAGGTGGCTGAGGGGGCCGCAGACCGGTCACCCGCCACGTGAACGGGTGACACCTTAGCAGGTGCAACATGTGTGTATGTGTGCATAACACTGCCAGCAAATCATGTTACCCATTTACGATATCAACTTTGAGGCATATTTAGTCGCCTGGCTTAGAGCTGCGAGGAGAGAAGAGGGGATGGTGGTCATTTTTGCAGCCGCCGAGTGTGCGACCACACCCTGGATGTTGTTGTTAGTCATCGTGACGAAAATAATACTTGATTCATCACCTCTTTGTGAGTGGGCTCCTTGGGAGAGGAGGTCTGAAGAGGTCCTGACGCTTCCACTTCGCGTGCGGCCTATCTCGTGCCAGAAGACTTTTATACGTATACAAAATGTTGAGATTTTTAACAGTAGGTGCATTTGCATTCACTGAAATTCTTTTGGTAGTCAGATTTCACTCCTCATTTACTCTATGAGAGATCATGAATACAATGAATAAAGAGTATTCCTAAAAAATATGTTAGCAGCAATTCGTAAAGTTATAGATGAATGCTCTTCTGCTGTGAAATTCATCACGATTAGCAGCCCTCGGAAGTGTCTTCAACATTATTAAATCAGAATAGCCCACCTATCGCCACGATACAGTGTAAAGACGGTAGAATTGTAACTGAGTCTGACTGGGCCCTGCCCTTAACTGCACAGAAACAAAATACTACAATTCGATCATTTGTGAAGAATGGCAAACTTGTTCGTTCTCATAGAGAAATGCTGTAACATCAAATATATTACGCATTCGAAAACAAAGGTCCTTTATTATACTTTGCATGATACTTATATTAATTTCGTAGAACACTTCTAATGAGACGATATTTTTTCAAAAATTTATCACCAAGTTCCAGATAACTTGTTTGATAACAAGTTTCAGATAACGCTAGGATAGAATACATCATAATGTTTCGATTTTGTGGCAGATGTGGACGTTATAACGAACAATCATCTGTCTTGATTAAGTGACCTGAAAAATTAAAGTATTGCAAAAAAACTAGAACGGCTGATGTTTTTGCTTTGTTTTTCTTGTTTGTTATGAGAAGTTCTCAGACGGCCGATTGGTGTACATTTCACTGATATCTGCACGGACGGATAACCATTCCGGTTGCAATAGCACGAAATCTATGGATATTTACGGGCGGACATTTTCCAAATAGCCTACAGAAAACTGCCGGAGACCAAAACCGATTGATTGGTATGAAAAAAACAGTAATTAAGCCGCGTAATTTTCTCTTATGATCTAAAAGTATCTCTAAGCCCTCCAATGAGCTCTGACTGGAGGCGATATCACCGCACCATGTAACCAACCGCTCACTACATAAGCGTTCATACATTAAGCCTAATAATTTCATCTCGTATCGTCAGTAATAAATCTTGTCGACCCAGTTGCTTCCAAGCGCCGCTGAGCTGTCTTTGGCGCCGCCTCAAGGCTTCCTCCCCGGGGCTAACCACCACCCCCTCCCTCGGGCTACGATGATGATCACCTGGCTCTACGTCCCAGAGAGTTGCCAGTCCAAGGCTGCGAGGAAGCTGTTAGTTGCTTGCAATTGCAGAGTATAGTGGACGGGTGGCAGCACGGAGCATTCTGCCCTGAAATATTTATTGTTTTGTGGAGGTTTGGTGCCGGACAATTTTGAAACGATCGACCTCGAAGGAGAAAAATAGGAGAAATAGTAGGAGAAATTGGCCCAATCAAGCGCTTCTCACTGTCCCAAAAAGGTATAGAGGCATTGAGACAATTTCCTGCTAACCGTGGCCAGAACAGTCCGAGGCATCAGAGAACATCTGGCGAGCAGAGTGTTTGGAAACAAGTTTATACCTGGATCACCCTGGTGAGACATATATGTCAAAGTCATTTAGATGTAGTAAAGTCCCTTGAAAATCCAAATTTGCTGACATTTGCTGTGTTTTCACGCATACTGCTTCCTTTTTTAACTATTCCTCCAAAATACCAGGAGTTGGCCACATTTGACACACCTTAACAGAGTAACCACCAGCTTTCGATAATGGATGGGGAACAATCGACCCGACACGCACTCTGAGATTGCTCACAATGGGAGCGATCGCGGTTTTCCACGGTCTGGTTCTATTCACAGCTCCACTGACTGCTGCTGCCGCGGCCTTGTCGAAATAGACTCAAGGTTGGCGTCGCACCTACCGGCGTAGGTGAACGCTCTGAGCCGACTGCAGCCCTGGCACGGATGTCCGACAGCATGGAGGAGGCATTCCAGCTCGTACAGCTGTGATGAAGCGAGCTGAATCCTGATTGATTCTACGATTAGTGACTGCAGGCCGGCGCGCCAGAACACGTTTTGAAATTGAATGGAGGATCCTCCGGCAATGAACCACGTTTGAAGTGTACGGCTCACTAGACGTCACGAGGACAGAAAAAACGAAGGTGGGAACGGTAAGACGAGTTCAGGACTGCCCAACTGAAGGCCGCATGACTCACAAAATCACAATCTACAGGCGGATACACAGTTCATCGGTGCTCTGCCTGTGAAAGAAATATGTATAGCGAAGGAGGCACATAAAGTAAGATGCAATGCCGGACAGCGGCGGTAGTCAAATATTTTGAGGGAACACTCCGTGGAGCACAACAGGGTAGCAAATAATTATCGTTGGTAAAGTATACAATACAATAAGATACATCTATAGCGTTCTATTTTTGCAAAGTGTCATGAAACCCCTACTGACCCGACTATTCTGGACTGCCTAGGACCTTGCCAAACCTGTAGCAAGACTGAAAAAATTCATTTGATTTGAAAGGACAGATTTTGGAATATGTGAACCATTTGCTTACCACGGAAATATTTCCATTAGTAGGTCATTAATGTTGCAGCCCATCTCACTGACACGTGCACAAGCTACTTACTGTTCCTGCAACAAACCAGCGCCCCCAACTAGGCGGTATTGTTGTCGTGTTTCCGTTGTCCTCGGCTATCCAGTCCTTCCAGACGGTTCCAGGCAGAACCGCCTATACACCAGTAGCCACCCATAACACCGCTATTCCCTGGCGGCCGCTCCAGCCGGTCCAGCCGGACATCAGCTGTCGCTGTCCTCAACGCTGATTGGCTGACCACCGCCGGACGTCGCACGCGACTGACCGACGGCGACGCCGCCAACGCGGGAATTCTGATAACGCACCCCACCCCGGCTCAGTCGGAGGACTACAATGGTAGAGTATGGCATATCACTGTAGCTCATTTGATGATAAGCTTATGATTACAAAATAGTGGTATGAGACATGGATATCGATGTATGGATACCGCTCCAGCCACCAAACGCTTCTTTCACAGTTATATTACGTGTTCGCGACAAGGATACTTTTTCATTTTGGGTCCCACAGGCTGTCCAGCTAAACAAGTTACACAACTCTTTCTCCCTCCCTCCCCCGACAGCCATATGGCTCGAATCCATTAAATTATTGCAAAAGCCACTGCTACGCATTTTGAACCTTCTGAGAAGTCCTCATTTCAAAAAGTAAACTTAAGCCCCACCCACTGCATACATCGTTTCAATGCACGGTAAATAGAGACCAAGTAGCTGGCGCCAGTTTCGATTCATATGGTAATATGGTCTGTATGGTTTATATGATATAAATGATAAGTCATTATATTGCTCGTAGCGCCGCCAAGTGTTTTATACTGCGCCGCGAAGCTTTGCCTGGACAGGTATATTGCACCGCCTAACATGTCCTGCGCTTACCGATGCATGCTGTGCCGCCGAGCAGCCGCCATCCCAGCGTGGTGCGTGTCAGTGCGTGCATCCCAGGGTATTGTCACCGGCGGAGGGTGTGGGGAGTCCGAGCCACTCGCTGGTCGCGCAATTTTAGCAGCACAGAACATTTTGGGAATCGATTGTCTTGGCATGAAATTAGAAGAATCCCGAACTTACCACCCGCACTGGAGAGGGCTCTGGCACTAACACGCACTGGAGCGGGCCGGGTAGGCCCTCCTGAGGTTGCGGAAACTAGAAGGGTTTGGAAACGCTGGTTGGAGGGTGGGTGGGGGCTGTGGTGCTCTACAATATAACCAATTTTAATTGGTCTAAAAAAATATATTTAGTGTCAAACGAGGTCACCAGTGTCAAATACTGGCGGTGTTGGGGACTCATCAGAAAATGCCGCCAATAAGCGCAAAAACGTCTAGAATGTACTTAAAATGGACCAAGGTCATATCGAGAAGGTTACAAAAATGTTTCTTACAATTTTGCGAGCAATTTCATTAAAGGTAATTTACCTGTGACGTCAAAACATTATATATTCCATATAATTACTAGGGTGGAGTGAAAATAATTCAAACTACATGGATCATTCCTTCACATTATTTGTATACTGCGCTAGGCCTTATCAAACTCAGAAGTGGAAGAATTAAGGAAATCGGGCAACGGTAACACGAGCAATATCGAATATTTATGCATGGATGTTCAATAATTGTTTGGTGTTGCAGTCTCCGTTGGCAATCCTTGGTGCTAGCGTACGGTGGTTTAAGGGCTAGCTGTTAGAGCAGATCACGTGCGTTTTGAAGCGTGGGAATCACCATAACACATTTTGGAGGTGAAAATAGATCCCAGATAGTGGATAGGTACATTTCAGTCTCAGTGGCGGATGCAAGGGGGAGGGGGCAGGGGCTCAAACCCCTCCCCGAAATGTCTGAGTGCCTATAGTAGATGCATAGCCGGAGGCTCTCCGAGGTAGTGACAGGGAGGCCCGAGCCCCTAGCCCCCTTCTCTATCGAAAATATTTGAACCATTTTTGTCACGTCACTTTTAAGGTTACCACAGGGCAAAACATGCTATCTTAGGGATAACATGCAAATGAAGGTTTTCGGTCATTGCATCTGAACAAGTAAATATAGAGCAAAACAATTTAAATCATAATAATCCTAGCAGCAAGCCGAATCGAATTATATATAATATGGCTTTGCTAGGTAAAATCAAGGATTTGACCTGACCTGACGTCAGGCCAAGGTCAAATTAGGCACAATGCATATCATTAGAACTGCAATGAAAAGGCAGATATAATGCAGTTGAAATAAACCCTCTATCACTATCCATTACTAATTATTCAGTTAAAAACATTTTTCCCATGTATTTCCAATGTAGAGGTAATGGTTCGTATCTGACCTTAGGTCATCGATACAAAAAATACCGGAAGCCATTTTAGAGAATCGGTGAGCCCATTGTGTGATATGAGTTTCAATCGGACAAGTTTACCCTGTTCTGACTTATGCCATCTTAAACTTTTTTGAGGTCAGGTCACTTGACCTGTACGGGTGACCTGACCTGACATGACCTAACCTTAAAATTTTAATCAAAAGTGGCAAAAATGATCAGGGAAAAGGTAGGCCAAGTATGGCGGCGCTACGCGCCGCCGTTTTTAAGCTCTCTCCAAAAAAACCCGAGGGGCCGGGTACCCGGCCCCCGTCAATGCGCGTGTTAAGGCTGGTATCAAGTATCGTGAACTGATGCCAACATCTAATACGAAGCATAAAATCAGACTATCTATAAAATGAAAATCTGTCGAGTGATTGCAGTGTCTTGTAGGCGTTCAGGATTCCCCGCCAATCCGCCACTACCTCGGAAAGCCTCCAGCGATGCATTTACTATAGGCACTCAGACATTTCGGGGAAGGGGTTTGAGCCCCTGCCCCCCTCCCCCTTGCATCTGCCACTGCAACCGAAATATACTTATCCACTAGTTGGGATCTATATTACATCTCCAACATGTCTTTGGGGTGATCCCCCGCTTCAAACCGCACGTGGTCTGCTCTAACAGCTAGCGCTTAGGCTACCGTACGCTAGCACCAAAGGTTTCCAAAGGAGAATGCAACGCCAAAAGTTTCTCAAACATCCATGCATAAATGCTCGATATTGCTCATGTTCCCGGGTCTGATTTCCAAAATTCTTTCACTTCTGAGTTTCATAAGGCCTAGCGCAATAGAAAAACCATGTTAAGGAACGATCCAACTAATTTTGATTGTTTTCACTCCACCCTAATAATTACACTATGGCTAGCACCATAGCAACCATTGTGTGGGAAAGAAGATTGATCCTGGCCTACGACATTTGGCATTGACTAGTGAGCTTGAACTTTACATTGAGCAATCTAAACATGATGTCATAGCATAATATACATCATACTGAGTTACGCTGTTAGGCCGGAAGCACTGGGGCTAATGACACTGAGAATGCTAGTATGCCCTAAATGTAACCTTTTACTTTCTTCTCGACCTTTATGTGGGGTGATCTTGACATATAATCTCGTTGATATGGCGTTATAACGGTAGCATTCGGTCCCCGATACAGGTGAACTGGTGCGACCGCGCGAGTGCGGTGGTCTGAAAATATAGGTTTTGACTTTGAAAGCTTATAAATAAAAATGACAAATTTCAAATGTTTTCCAGCAATCGACACGCCGTTAACTTCTCTCAAAATCAGTCACGTAGCGTTTTTCGACTGCGAACGGTTCTCCGGCCACTTATAAAAAATAGGTGGGGCCTTCGAGGTCCCATCCAGCGTGCGTGTTAAAGAAAATGCTTATTTTTAATATCCATATGAGGTTTCAGTCATGCTTAGTAACTAAGTAGCACATGATTTGCACAAACTTCTCTGACTGATTGAACTCGCAGAGAAGGGAGAGGGTTTCAATAGTTATGTATGCCTCCCCCCCCACTGGAAAATTCGTGTGGACACTCTTGGGTAAACCCACACTTAAATACATACCATGCGAAGCCATCGAAAACGTTTATTTTTTGTGGACTACCGACTAACAGTTCGGCACCCAGCTCTCAAACTGTGGGCACTGGCAAACAGATGCAAGTGTCATTATTCAAGGACAGCGGCCTGTTTAACGTTACACATACGGCAAATATCGGCGTAGCTACCTTTGTCGGTACTTCTGAAGTGATATGTGAAACAGCTGTTCGTACCTACTGGTGCCGCCCAGTCCAAGAGCACTGCGGTCGAGCAGACAGCCCCGGAGGCAAGGCAATACCACAGCAGCGCCGAGCGTCCCGGGGCTACCGCGCCAAGGACGCCGCGAGCCACAGGTCGTCACTGTCATTGCCTGGGCGTGGGAAACAGCGCAAAAATAGACCCTATCGGCGCATACCGCGAGCACAAAAATGCACGCGCTTGAACTATTCATTACAAATACCAAGATGCTGAATCCTAATTGGGCTTATTCATCTCGACCTTTATGTGGGGTGATCTTGACATAATCTCGTGTATATGGCGTTATGAGGTCAGCATTTGGTCCCCGATGCAGGTGAACTGGTGTGACCGCGCGATAGCGGTCTCGCGATTCGATGAGTTGTCAGCTTGTTCTGTCAGAGACTTCCCGTTAGCGAGCAAGGATGGACCCATATTAGGTCTGGCTGCTCTGTTTGGATGTCCTTTGAGTTTCCCTTCAGAGCTTTGGATTCAATCACTTCTCCCTGTGTTTCATGATGTGAGTTCAATATCAATATTATATGAACTATTTCTCCAAACTAAACATCTGATAGCAGAAAAAGGCAATAGCAAAATAAACTCAGGTCAGAATTTACCAAATTTATTTTGGCTGTTGTGAACACTCATTTCGGAATATTTGTTCATCTTTGCCTATTTGCTCACTGGAAATGAGTTAAAGGGAATGTGGCACCTTCACAACGTGATTTTAACTGAGATAGCCAAGTTGTAAAGCAAGTCGGAAAACCCGGTACTCCATATTTCATTTGTCTTGGAACTCGATATTTCCGTAGAAAAAAACTAAAACCTACCTGACACCAGCCCCCCATCAGCCCGTCGCCGGCTGGCCATTGTTGTGAGCTACTGGTGTGACGACATATGCTGACGTCACGATGAGCATCAGCCAATCGAAGCCCTTGAAGCGTTTCAAGTATGGTAGCGGTTGCCAGATCGTGACATCATCCACAGGCTGATATTTAATTCTTTTTCTAGAGGAGTATTTTTAAAAACAAAATATTGAGCTTATTATACATTTTTCAGAGAAATCATGAGTGGTTTCATTATTTTTGGCTAAAAGTACGCCTAATTTCACTAAATTCCAGGATTTGACCAAGGTACCACATTCCCTTTAACTAGCTAAAAAGAAGAAATCTAGTGCGAGTTTCAGGATGGCTAGTAGCAGTTACATTTCTCACTTGCACAGAATTAAACGTAAGGCTCTGAATACATATTTCCCATATGTTTAATAATAATAAAATGTACGGCCAACCGAGACCAAGCGCGCAGTGCCGGCGAGGTCTCTCACTACATGGCAGGATACAATTTCACATTCGAGCGGCTCAGCCCGGCCCAGCCAGACCGTCACGCCAACGAAAAGCTTATATCTCCGAAATGGTGCAACTTACCTTGACAGCGCCTTCACCATTTTATAGTCTGATCCAGTGACGGAGGAATGTTTTCGTTCAAGGGAAGAGGACACCTTCAATGAGGTCCATCTCGTCAACGCAAAATGTCCTAGATGATTTATTAACGGGAAATTTCACAGAAATAATCACTACTTTATCGTCCCGTCGAAGATACAGAATTTTCCCGAACTCACCTACTTCGATTTTGAAAAAATGGGTGCACATTTACCATCCAGAGATAAATGATTACTCGCCGAATATTCGTGACAGGCAACGTCTAATAAGTCTTGAGCACAATGCAAATTTCTAACTTTTTTGCTTCTTTTGTTTTGATTCATCTTACCGGGGCAAAAGAATCTTACCGTGTGCGATTGGGATTTTTTGTTTAATACGCATGTGCACAGAATAATACAATTTAGGGACAAATTTCACTTTCATGAATAAGGGGCAGTCCAAAAATGCATTAATCTCTGTATTCTTATGCCCCTAGAATGAAAACTGAACTCTCATATCTAGACACGCTCAGAATTTACGTGTTAACACAGAAATAGTCCCGAAGCATTTAAGACTATCTGGACTCACTGTCTTGCTAATAGCCTGGACTTACATAAGGATATCTCACTGATCGTTTCCTACCAGGTACAAGTGCACCAATTTTCATAAGTATTAGACGTGTTTCGGTCCCGAAGGTTTACGACCTAGCGACTGCAGCGAGGAAGTCTTGCATCAGTGCCAAGTCGACACACAGGGGAGTTGGAAAATGAAAATGTCCACGCATTTTTAGTTTTTTTTGCAGCTGATTATCGGAATCTGGTTAATTATTACGACCGTCGCTTTATATCTCCTCACAAGCAGTGTTTTATAGAATACTTGGATAGCATCAAGGAATTCCTAGGTTTGTATTTATTCTCCAAAGCAGTGATAAAACAATGACATTACAAAATTATCAACAGTTTTCCGACGTGCTTTCGGAAATCTGATGTTCTGGGGAGTGGGGGAGGGGTTGGCATAGGCTCTATCGAATACAGTGCCTTTGCAGGGAAGGCCCGGCGAAGCCGAATTAGCCTAATCTTGATTTGTTTCCGATTAAGGAGGGAACTTTTTCAGGCTACTTCTTAAAGGGAATGTGGCACCTTCATAACGAGATTTTAACTGAGATAGCCAAGTTGTAAAGCAAGTCGGAAAACCCGGTACCTACTCAATATATCATCTGGCTTGAACTCGAGATTTCCGCAAAAAAAACTAAAAACCGCCTGAAATGTACCCCTCATGTACCCTTAGCACCAGGCCAGAGTTGTCAGCTGTTGGTGTGACAAAATATGCTGACGTCACGATGAGTATCAGCCAATCAAAGCCCTTGAAGCGTTTCTGAGTATGGTAGTGGTTGCCAGATCATGACATCATCCACAGGCAGATATTTATTTCTTTCCCTAGATGAGCATTTTAAAAAACAAATATTGAGCTCATTGTACATTTTTTCAGAGAAATCATGGAGGCTTCCATGATTTTCGGCTATAAATACCCCTATTATTAGTACCCCAATAGGAGAGGTTATACAAGAACAATGACAAAGAGATTGAGGAATCTATGTGCAGTACATATTACATCTGAAGGAAACCAACGGGGTGCACTTGCTGTTAGACTGTGGGTCTGTAAAAAATCTTGCAAACTCAAAGTTTCTTTCCGAAAGCCTGGACCAAGTGCCGCTTCATTGCTATCTTCGTCGATTTAAGGGGGAGGGGGGCACATCAATAGTGGTGCCTCCCCTGGTCCGTCCAAGGAGGGCACGGTGCCCCGGTGCCCCCTCGTTCGGCAGCCTATGGTCTTATCAATCCAATTACAGACTGAACACACCAGGGATGGGTGAGGTTGTGGTAAAACGTATTGCGCCTGCAAAAGCAAGGGCATGCCAAATCATCTAATTTTAGTCACTTATTACGTCATAACTCGGCTTTTGCTGATCTGAATAGGCCCAAACGTGGTGAACAGAGAGCAACAATGTTGTGGGCTAAGACTTAAATGTCAATTTCATCCTAAGTCAAAACGCTCACGCACAGGTGCACGGGAATGGGTGCGCAGATTTCGCTCCCATGCTATAATTAAAAAATTAGGAATCAAATCGTAGTGCAATTAAGAAAATATTCAGGCTAATCAAAGAACAACATAGCATTGTTTATATTTGAGATACTAAGCCATGTGCGCACGTGCGCACTCCTCTTCGATATCTTAGAAACTACTGGCTAGATTGGGTGAAAATTTTGTAATCATATTGGCGCTAGCAAAATAACTGGAACGCACTGATCAGCACTAGATTCCTGCCTCACGTGCGCACGTGCACACCCCTTCAATAATTCAAAAATGTTCTCAGGAAAATTCAAGGATGAGCCAAGATATCCCAAGCAGATGCTATGGCATGAATTTTGCACTGACCTGTTCTTATGAATGCTTCTTAAAGGTGGATAAAAGATTGCGTGGGCCCGCGAATTCAGAGTTAAGAGAGACAGCCTTCCCGGGGTAGGAGTATGATCCTTAATCATAGTTTTTTTCCCAATGCTCGCAAATCATTGATAGTAGCGACACAAAAAGTTCACCACAAGGTGCAGCATTAAATGAGCCACGCTATGCCGAGCCAGAATTTAAATAATTTTCGGGCTCAATATTTTTATAATAAAAAAACTGAAAAAATGTGGAACCTTTTGAATTTAAACCAGTATAGGGAAACTGCCCTAATTACGCACACCTAATGGAAAAATCGCAATTGCTCCGAGAGGAGGCAGCCCTGAGCCAAGAAAACTCGTAATACCTTAGTTTGATGTGTTGCCTAACATCTGCCAGAATACGGAAGTTTTAGCTGTCATGGTCACTGCTTGGTAACAGTTTTACGAACAGTCTGCATTCGGGCGTGATTAGGAACAGAGTGCCTTATTACGCACACCCCGTCGAATCTGCGTGCCTAATTTCCCACAACTCTTACTGACCTTACCAAGTCATCGGATAACTATATTATCGCAATATATTGCATGGTATTATTGAATTTTGTTGATTATTCTGTTTAGTTTTATGTTATCATATTTATTATGTTATACTCTGTTTTTGGTCTTTGCCTGTTCCTGAATTTAGCTTTCGTTCCTTTTCAGTCTTGCCATCGGAGAGTCTTGTGGGCGCAGGATCTGGAAAGGAAATATCTGGAATAAGGGCAAAGAAAAGGTTTGGGAATAGCAGTGTATTGGTGGGCCAATTGGACCACAGAAAAAAACCACGTGTAAAAAGTGGCGGAAATCGCTTAGATGGGGCCAGACCAGGGGATACCAAAGGGATCCCATTTTGTGGTGGAATTTAAAATCACTCATCGGTGTCAATAAGGCTCTAAGCGCTCTGAGATCTAAAACACCAGCGCGGTGACACCATATCAGCTCATGAGCCATCAGCCCAACTCAGGGAGTCCTAGATCAGGTCAGGGGTTTTGAAAGTAATTACAATCAAAACAGCTCTGAGGCCCAACCCAGGCCAGTTTAAGGAGCCTAACAAAAGCTCAGGGTTCCCCGATCTGCTCATAGTGTCTTAGGCCAGTCCAGAGGGCCCCAGATCAGGTAAGGTGCCCCAAGACAAACCCAGGGAGCCGTCAGATCGCCTAAAGAGGTCCCTCAGATATGCTATCGGGTCCGTTTATTTCATGTTTCATATAACAGTTAAAACTGTGATCATCCAGGGCGCCTACCGCAGAGAAGTGGTGGGGAGGGGATCCAATGGCCCACAGTTCCTACGTTTATGTTGGGCCATTTCAGCGTTTTGTTGAAGACTTGCCATGCATAAACGTGCGGGTCCCTCGCAGCTAATTTGGACATCATGATATATTCATAGCCCTACTAGCATTTCTGGCGACGCCTAAGGTTAAAAATGTGGCAGAGGTAGATAAACAAAACAGTTTGTTTAACACAATGACAATTTGTTTCTAAAATAAATAATTTTCATCCAGAATGGATGCCAAATTTGACGTGTGCGCGATAAGGAACACTCGATTTGTGCGTAATTAGGCCCATGCTCTGAAGACGCACAATTCATTTTGTTTTCAGTATTTGTGCTCAATCTAGCTGTGCATAATCAAAACAACCCTAAAACATCGAAAGACTGTTCCTTTTTGAACGTTTTGTCGCTGTAGGTGAAAATCCCTGAACAATATGAATGCTTCGTTAACGATAAAACTCGAGACATTGTAATTAACAAGACGCCATTTTTCACGACTTTCAGAAGAACATATTTCCATCAAACACTCGAATAAAACCACCGCCGCCCACTTAAACGTCTGAACACGTTGGCGATGCAGCAACGAAAGACCATCGAGTGTGGTAAACATGGTCAGCTGACTGGATATGGATTATGCTGCCGTCTAAGAGCATTTTTCTTGCGATCGTGCGTCATTAGGCACTGTGCGTAATAGGGACACTTTCCCCTATGTATTTTCGAAACTATTGATGCACGATCATGGGTATCAGCAAGCCAAATCTGCATCCATGTACCATCTACACGATAAAAATACAAGCAACGCTCTGTAAGGTACGCACCAGCTCTGAGGACAATTCAAGCAAGGCACTGTCAATTTGTGGATTATGCACTTTTAAGATATACATAAAAAATGTCATGGGATAAGACAAAAAGGGATCCTCAAAGATCTTTGGAACATTCTTTTTATTCATATCAAGCCACTACGACGAAACAGTGTCCACAAAACCTGAGGTGCTGGGTGCAGAACGACACCCAGTCAAGCAGAATTTTCCACTCACTTTTATATATTTTTGCTGAATTTTCCACTCACTTCCAACAATACTTACTACTATTGAATTTTACTCAACAATACACTTACTACCACGGTTCTTACGTACTACAAAGGCCAGTTCCATTGCCTCCTCTACCAACGTCCACTGAAAAAGAGAGCAGCAGAATCGACTAGAAGATCGCCAAATTAACTCGGCTCTTAAACGCTTCTTTCGCTTTTCTGCAAGAAAATCTGGCGATTTCTATTTTTCTGGCCAATTATATCACGGCCTTGATCACGGCTGGCATCCTTATCTCCACCGATTTCAGTGGAACAACTGAATCGAAATTCTGGCGCGGGCAAGACGCTCGGTGCCCCCTGCCCCACCGGAGAAAGTTCCAATGGGTGAACACTGCCACTAAATTCCACCACTCACAAAATTGGTGAGTGGAAAATTAGACACCCTAGCCTTGTGTTGCCAAAACAATGAGCTGACCGCTTTGAAAGATACATTTCTGGAAAGCAGTTTATCTGTGCACATGATTTCTAGGCTTACGTCCTTGAAAAGTTGTTTTTGTATTTCTGGTACCGAGAATAGTGAAAAACAATTTTTGGTCATCTTGTTGTTAAAAGAAATTATCTTGAAATTTGTATGCTGAGGAGTATATTTTTTGACATTGTATGGTAGAAAATTGACCATTTATTTCGAAGAAAATAATTTTTATCCATATTAGCCCTTCATTGCTGCGTCCACGCCCTGTGACACCCAAATCCACTCACGACACCCTACGACACCCTAGGCATAAATACGCTGATATTTAAGTTGAACTAAAAGTGTTCGGTACTTGAATACATTGAAACTCTACATTTTCATTAAATGATTTTTGGGCAACAAGAATGCATTCAGTTACCCTTCAAGCATCGGCTCTTTTTTGTATGGCTGGTCTACGGCGTGGACTTACCAAATCGCCGTCTTTACATCTAGTAAATAAAAGCGGCATCTTTAGGCTTTTTGAAAGGCCGGCTTCATATTCGTTATTGACAAAACATTGTTAATATTCCTCTTGGTGTGCTTTTATTTGTATAATTTTCTAGTCTATAAGGATTTAGAAAATTAATTTAGAGCAATTTTTGAAACACAAATTATGTAGCTCATGCGACCGGCAAGCGGCAAGCGATCAGAAATTTAAAGTAGTAGTGGCTCTGACGCTGTCGCAACCCGCCGCGCCTGGCTGATTGTAGACGAAAGGAAGCCGGAAACAACAACAGAAAGGAGGCTGTAGCTTCGATTAGATTGATAGAAAGCAGCATATTCATATGAAGGTGAATATATATGTGAAGAGGAGCAGGGGAATTGACAGGTAAAGAAAAGAAACTTTTAGCAAGAGTCTGGAAGAGTTTATTGCCATGATAGAAAGTTTGTAGTTTCGTCTGGGTTAGTTAAGTGTAAACCAAGGCTCTACTGGGCCCTAGCATAGGTGGATACGGGATGCAGTGATTGAGGTCAGGAGTGGCCTCCAAAATTCCGATAACTATAGGTATAGGTATAGGAGGGGCGTTGTCCCGGACAAAAACACTATACAGTGTATGCTTAGATAATTAATTTTGGCACTAGGTATTGCATGAAAAAATCCCTTTTCATTTTTCACCACCTGTCGGTCTCGGAGGCCCCCTCTGCAGAGTTGGTCTAAGGGGGCCCCGATATTTCGTCTCAGGGGCCCTTTAGAGCTGGTCGTGTGGGAGAGGAGAGGAGGGGCACAAGAGTTGGTCTAGGGAAGCTCCCCAAGAGTTGATCTTCATCCCACAAATGTTAGTCTTGGTGGCTCCCAGAGTTCTTTCCCCCGAAGGTTGGTCTCAGAGGCCCCCAAAAAGTTTTTTATTTGTGGCAATTCACTAATTCCTTAAAATTGGAGACTGCATCAGGGGGTTTCAGTTGGTAAAGATTTACCTACTTGCCCCAAATTTTTCACATGGTAATGGTCAAACAATGCGGCTTGGGGACGATTTAAAAATATTTACTTTGAGAAAATTAAAGGAAATATCCATCCCTCAGTTCAAACAAGGGTTCTGAGATTTTACCACCTGAGTACCCAAATTGGAAAATTTTTACTCCGCCATACATTTTGAGGGGAATTTTCCACTCACTCGCCATGCATTCCGAGCTGAATTTTCCACTCGACACCCTAGCGCAAAACCTATTTTGGGCCACTGCGACGAAAAAGGTTAGAAATGTGAGCGTAAAGATTGCTTCACACAACAATTGTTATCTCAAACGTTTACTCTTTCGTCTATTTCAGGCCATGGTTGAAGCTTTGTTCTTTAGAAAATGCCATATTGAGAAATTCCAAAACGTAGACCACAAGAGTATAACTTTATCTTGGAAAGTACATTTTCTATATATAGAACCGTAAATAGAAAATATTTCCTAAATTATGAGCTATATGCGGATTTCATTGCAAATTTAGCTTTTTAGAACTGCAAACCAGCCTCAGAGTTGTCAATGCCATGTCAAAAATGAAAATGTCACGTTCTTAGGGGTCCGCCGCATGAAAGAAGCTATCACCCGTTATGATTTTACCTTGGAATTTTCAATACCAGGTGCCCGCTCAGTTTTTGCCCACACAGGCGTTTTACTAGTTGACATGTTGATCGATTTTGTGTCCTGTTGCTGCTTTTATAGTGGCACTATACTTCTATTGTTTGCGTTGCAGATACATTTGACGTATTTGTTTCAAGACTCGAAAAGCACGATAAATATTAAGAAAGGAACAAAATGCTAAACTGCCCTTATGAAGGAGGAACACGTCAGTCCAGTTAGCGATGCATGGTAGACTTCGACAGGTAGTGGTGGTGTTGCCCTATTCTCTTGTCAGGGTCCATGCTGTGTAGCACCTGCAGTACACCCCAGACAAGAGTTCACCACCCATGACTGAAGAAGGCCCGATCAGATCCAATGGCGGAGCCAGATATTTGCCAGCGGGGGTATGAGGTTACAAACAAAGTCTGTCTCGTGAGGACTCGCACAGCTGCATAAAAAGCGCTCGTAAAGCTGTGCAGAACAAATATCGGTCACGCGACAGTGACCTACAATGACCCGGTGGCTCCGCCACTGATCTGACCGGACGGATCTGACTCCGTATCGCCTCAGGCGCCGCCGGGCGAGTGACGGCAGGGCGCAGAGTTCCGGCAGCTGGCGGGAGCGGCGATACAGCCCAGAGCTGGCAGGAGCGGCGATACAGCCCAGCCAACAGACCAGAGCTGGCAGGAGCAGTGATACAGCCCAGCCAACAGACCAGAGCTCTGCCAGTGCCCTGCAGCCCACAGGTGACTGCTGCACTGCAACCAAGAGGTGCAAACACTGCAGCCACCAGCCGGGAACTCGCTGCAAAGGCGACGCACTATCCGGCATGTTGTCGGAAGCGAGAATAAATGTTTTATCACCAATCAGAGGCGTAGTTCAAATTTTCAAGCGTGCTTGTAAGCCCTGCAGAGTTGGCGCCCACTTCACTCTCACTTGCTGGTTGTTGAATGCTAAGCGGGAGCCGTAGCTCTCAATGACAAGCATAGCTCAGCCATTTCACCCCAGTTGGGACGGAGGGGAGAGAGGGGAAGACAAGGCCGGTGTCTGCAAGCCTCACCCCGCAGACTAGAGCAGACGGGAAACTACAGGAAAGCGGGACGGAAGAAGGGTAAAAACAACAGTCCTCAGACGGATAAGCTATTGACTCACACACACAGAGGTTCGGATGGAAGGATCATGGTGCGGAAGTGATGCAAATGTATGGTGCAGATGATATAGAATTTTGTCAGATCTCAATTGCAGGCCACATTCCCTCAGCAGTAGCATTTCCAACCGCCGATTTCATCATTCTTGGAGTCGGTAGGTGAACAAACACAACCAAACAAACACCACCTCAAATGCGGTCTCCAACTCGATGCAGTCATCAGTGCTGGGTGCCCCAACCGAGCGCTCTGCAGCAGATCCAGAGACCGACCTCCGCCGCTAACGTCGGGAGCACCCGCACACGTGCTGGCCGGCTGGCCCGGCGGCGCGGCGTCGGTCACAGATGCAGGCCCGGTGACTCATACCCGGCGTGTTTATTTAACGTCATGGAGCCTGCACAGATGCCCGGGGGCGCCGCCGACGCCGGCCTCTGAGGGACCGCTGAGCGGACGCACGGGCGTGATTCTGGGACATTTGACCTTGAGAAGGGTGGACGAAGTTGGCGGTGAGAGAAAAATTTTCGGAAGGGTGGAATGGCAAGGTTTGAAAAAAACCTCCGAGTTGCGAATGGGTGAAATATTTTTGTTTTTTATCTTTGATCATAGAATTTACTCGAAAGAGAGCTCAATATTTTGATTGACGGAAAGCATAAACGCGCAATTCCTGATCCTGCATTTTCGTGTTGAGATCCAGCCAGCAGAAAGTGCGCCAATACGTTCTTCCCTTGAATATATTTAAATAATGTTAAGTCAGATCTTAAGTCAACATACCTTTTAACTCCAGTGAATAAAAACCTGAAAATGCATAAATAATATAAGGCCCGACGCTCCAAGAAACCCCGATACCTCCTGCAGCCCAGTGAAGCCCGGTGCCACGCCCCTTCCCCTCGCTTCCGCCGCAGGGCGTGTCACTGCACCTAGGGGAGGGGGGGGCAGCTCGGATTACAGGGACCCCTGCGGAGGACTTGCAGGCCCTGTAGAAGCTTTGTGCCTACTTGTGTATGGCAGGACGCCGCGGGACGTGATAAGGCCGCAAAGTATCCGCCGGAAGACACGCGCGGCAGTTCTGCGACATCCTGCACACACGTTCTGTTCGAAATTCTGACGAATATTATGGCTGGAGGTGAAGTCAAACCTTATCTAGAACCCCTCAGAATGTTTAATCCCCCTGAACTTCACTGTGGTTGCCTCAGCTGCATAGGCGTAGAAAAAATGGAGAAGAAGGAGGGCAGGGATACCATTGCCCGGAATATTGCTGACTCTTAACCATAATGGCTGTGGTGTTAACTGGATGCAAATTATTTACAAATGCACCTTGAGCCTCCAAATATTCTGGAGGTTCATATGCCTATGCTAAGCTAACCCGAAAGACAACAAATACATCGCATGACTATTAACTGTTACGTTTGTCTTGGGTAGCTGCAGATGATGGCTGGCTTGATGGACAGCATCAAAATGTTATAAGCCACCGGTCCCGGGTTCAAGTCCCGACGGAGCCTCTGAATAAGTCGATCTGATCTCCCAAATCCCTCCCAACAGGGTGAGAGTTGGTGATGCCATATAAATTTGGCAGTTGGTGCGTCGTTAAGCCCAAACAATAATTATTATTCGGTGGCTGATAAGCTTCTTTACTGTTTTTGGTTCAAAATGACCAGCGTTGAGGCAGAAAAGGCAAGGAAGCCCTCCGTAGTCATTCAATACGCATAGGTCTAATGGGACATTTTACCAGGCTACAAAAAGTTGTCTACCAACCTGTCGGGTGGTCCAATCAGTCATCCGGTTCGGTTCGTCCCGTTCCTCTCTGGTTCGCCGCCCCAGCTGTGTGGTTGGCCTCTGAACCGCTGACCCGTCCACCCTGCCTGCCTCCGCCTCCGGCAGTGTTCTGACCTCGAACTGACCGTGACCCCCGCTGACCTGCGGGCCAGACGGGGTGCCCTCAGGGCTCGCGGTCACCAGTTGTTCTGCCGCCTCCACCAACCGGCGGATCTCAGCGTCATTGACCGGCGTTGTCATGACAACCGCAGCTTCAGCTGACGCAAGTGAAACTGTTTCCGGATGGTTTTGTCTTCTACCGCTTCTATTCCCCGGGCTGGACGCGACAATGATATATTCGCGGCGATTATAAATACAAATTTGGGCACTTCAAACATCAACTTTACAGTCACTAACACAGTTCGCAATGGCGATAGTGTTTCCGAGCTTGTTTAATCTTCAGCACTGAAACAATTTCTCCCGGGGATGAGATCAGAAGCGATGACTGGGTACAAAGTTGTTGCAACACGACAGGACTTGCAGCTTTCACTGGAACCTCGGCGGCCAGTCTCCTATGCAGAAACGGAGTGCGGCAGGCAGGCAGGGGCGGCTATCGACGTCGTTCAGTTCGTCTCATCTCGACTAAGTCCATCCTTAATCAGCGACACTTTGCGCAGCAGGCGCAACAACACTGACGTCCACACAGAGTCACGCCCGCACACGCCCCACCCCCGCCCTCCCGCGACGCTCTGCCGCGTGGGACTGGCACGCCGCCGGCGACACTAGCGCCTCCGGCGACGCCAGCCCCCCTCCCACCCCCCAGCGACGCCTCCCCTCCCACCCCCAGCGACGCCAGCCCCTCCCCCGGCGTCGTCCAACGGCTGCGGCAAGCGATTCAGAGGTGAGAAAGCCCGAACAGTTTAGTGACGTTTGATTTTCTCTGGCCTGAGGATGGTGGAATGCGGTCTACACTAATAGTGATATTTGAGTTTAATACCACATTTTAAAGTGAGTCTGTTGGATCTGTTACCTAGTCCACCTTTTCTCCTCACCAGTGAGGAACGGGCCACTTGTAATTTGTCTCACCGTAGGATCTATGAAAACTATCTTGCGACTTGCGAGATCAGCATATTGCACCAGCCGTTGATGATTTTACAAATATGAACAGAACCAAAGATGACTAATATCAACAAATTACCGTCCTCCGAGTGACCTGAGTTAGTTATCTAGCACTGCCATATCACTTGTCAGGCCTTCATTGGAATGGAGATAATCACTTTTGAAAGAACTGAAACAAACTATGTATTGTTCTCGTTCTTTTCGTGTATCCCTTGCCTTTATCCCCCCCCTTGGTTAAATACTCGAATTTCTCTTCATTGTCACTCATTACGAACATGCTTGCTTCCTCAGTTGTCTTGCCCGAGCATTGCTGGGGTGTCTGAGCACTCCTGGCGCTCACAATTTTCCGAGGCAGCCAGAAGATGGTAGCACATAACACTACTGTATTTTGTACACCTTTGGCTTTAAAGTTTTGAAACTTTCCCAAAATTTCAGGTCTGGGTCATCTTAAGTTAGATCATGAGGTCAGGTCAAGTGACCTTACCTGCAAATATTTTTTATGTGGCAGCAGTATGGACCTATTGACCTGAGGTGCATAAGTATCACATAATGAGCTCATCGAGTACTACAAGTTGTGTTGATGTTGCAATAACTTAAAGTATCAATCCAACATAAAGCCCCAACTCTTTATATTGATGGCTTAGGGCCAGATGTATAAAAGCCAGGAACTTGAAATACTTCCTTGGACTCTTCTGGATGTAAGCAGGGAGAAACGATAGATAGAAAAGGGTAAAAATGTTCATTTTCTGTAATTACGACCCTGAAACAGTTGTGCAATCTCGAGTCGATAACTCTGCAAGGCATATTGATGGTTTTTATTTTAATGCCATAATGTTTGTCCTCTCATTGCTAGCCGATTTGTGCACATAAACATTTTATTGCATAATCTAACATGTTGACCGAATTTGGTTACATTATATGGCATTCGATTTCCCGTAATGGAATAAATCAAATAATACCTAAACGTTGGCTCAACTCATCTCACACAAAAGATAGAGTCAATAATGTTGTCACTAACCCTTCACCGTATTTAATTTAAATTTGACCCTACATTTCACCTTTGAACTCAATATTGAAGTGAGCCCAAAAATGACTAGTATCGTTTCGTAATCCTTTCTCACGATTATTTGCTATTGTTCCTGTAGTTTTTTTCGCTATCTCTCAGCTCTAGGAACCAGGATCGATGTAAGTCGGAGGCCAGAGAATGGGATAACTTTGTAGTGATATTTGAACTGAGATAGTATTAGCCAGGATGCAGAGCATACCGTAAAACCTCACGTTTATAACTTCGGCTTCTTAATAAGATTTGATATTCTTATTGCGCATTCGGCTTTGGGGGATCGAGGCGTCACTAAAGCCATGAAGCGAATTGCCAAGGAAACTGTGACCCCACCTTCCGAATGATCAATTCCCTCAACGACGGGTTTTTTCAGAGGCTAAAGTTTAACAAAGCACAGGGTGACAACAAGTCAGTTGTCAGCCGAACTACGTCGGGTAAGTATTGAGCGTCGCAGCGTCTCAGGGGAACTGATACCAAGCGTTCACCGGCGCCCTGCTACAGCACGGTTTTCTGAGCGGGCCGGAGCCCAGCGCTCTGCCAGCTGAGATAACGGGCGCATTTGTTCCAGAGCTCACCATTTGCGGAGGAATGTGATTTGAAAAAGCGGATCCCGACCCCCCCCCTCTAGCCCCGCGCTGGCCGCAGCCACCACCGCGACGGTGCGCAGCGCGACCGGACAGCGCATTAGGGGGAAGGGGATGATGCTATAATCCCGCTATGCTCAGGCCTGGAAGCCTGGAATCCATCGGTTCAGGAAGAAAATGGCCGTTTCTCCTTAAATGTGAGTTCTGAGAGAAACAAAATATGTAACCAGAGGCCTTCCGGTATGGTTTATGCGACTGATTGTTCATTTAAAAACCCACGAAGGTGCCATTTTCCTTTTAAAGGAAATGTGACACCTTTATAACGTGATTTTAACACGGGCCCCGCTGGGGTCCCTGGAATGACGCGCCCCACTGGGAGTGTTTTTCACCCTCTTCCGTATCTCATTTCCTAGGACAGCTAAAGGAAAATTATGGACGGCGTTCGAAAGCTCTTGGCAAGAGGAAGAGAAATTATAAGGAGTATTTTTATGTCAGGTCAATAGTGAGGTCATCAAAGGTCAAAGAAGGTTCCATAGGCTTACAACAGGGCGGTGTACTTTTACCCCTCTAGATTTTTACTCAGTGGAGCTAGAGCAAATATTTATGCATCATTGGATTTCTCTCATCGTGGCCAATTTAATGATGTATAATATGATCTTGTTAGGTCACATTGTGAAAGTGACCTGACCTCGACCTAGGTCAGGATCACATGGTGATCTGGTATGGTCATGTCGCATATCATTGAACTTCCCGTGACAATATAAGCACAATGCAAGCAAAATGGGACCTTTATCTCAATTCAGTGAGAAGTTATTGGCAAAACACACACTGTATGTTTCTGTGACCTGACATGACCTTTGATAGATCAGATAGTCAAAAACTCAACTTAAAGGTCAAGATTGTGGAAAGAATACACGGTTTGAGAATTTTCAGCTTTATCTATCCAGTTTTTACTGAAAACGAGCCCTTTCTATTTTTCACCATAGATTTATAATAGGGTGACCGAAAAATTGACACCACCTTAGGTCAACAGTATCAAAATTCCGAGACATCAAATTTGTAGACCCTAATAACCTTATTATATGGTGAAAGTTTGAAACTGATCGGTCGACAGATATTCCCTAGGCAGTGCTTCAAACTCGTGATTTTGGGTTTTGAGGTCGGGTCACTTGACCTTAAATAGCTCCTTGACCTCACATGACTTGACCTCAGAAAATTTGGTCAGATGCGTAAAGTTGATTAAGGATAAGGTACTGTAAGTTTCGTTGTTTTGCGCCTCTTCGTTTTTGCGTTATCTGGGAAAAACCAGGAGGGGGCGAATTTCGCCTCCCCCAAGCGTGTTAACTGAGATAGCCAAGTTGTAAAGCATGCCAGAAAACCTGGTACTCAATGTATCATTTGTCTTGAAACTCGAAATTTTCGTGGAGAAAAGCTAAAAACCTACCTGAAATTTATCCCAAATCTACTCCGGCCAGGCGGCCACAGTTGTCAGCTGTTGGTGTGATCAGGGGCGCCACCACGGAATTTTTACAGGGGGACGGACCCGGGCTGGTGCTGACCGCGGAAGTGAATTTTGAGCATATTAGGTATCTGACAGCATCAGTGATGATGGACCATAATTTTTTGGGGGGAAACGTCCCCCTGGTTGGCCAACAGGGGGACGCGTTCCCCTCCCCCCCTCCCCCTCCCCACTTTCGGCGCCCATGGGTGTGATGACAGCGCTGACGTCACGGTGAGTAATCAGCCAATTGAAACCCTTGAAGCCGACTACATATGGTAGTAGTTGCCAGATCATGACGTCATTGACAGGCAAATGTTTGTTTTACCCTAGAGGAGCATTAAAAAAATCAAAGTATTGAGCTCATTGTACATTTGTCAGAGAAACCATGGACGTTTTTATAATTTTCGGCCAAAAATAGGCACCCCTAATTACACTAAATTCCTGGATTTGACCAATGTGCCACTTTCCCTTCAACTAGGCCCTCTCGATCTTCGCATGAGTCAAATACGTATTCGTCATGCTATACCCTTTTTCCGCAAACGCTGTCTCGGTGACTTATTTCTACATGCGCTTTTTTGCCAACCTGAGTTCATTTCATGCAAACACAATATTTTTGCTTTATTCTGATATACTTCATCCTGATGCTCGCCTCCGAAAATATCTTTAGAAAAAAACTTGGTAAATGTTCTGAAAGGTCTGTTGACTTTAGCTTACAAAAGTACCCGTGATTGAATAAGACAAAGAACCGTGATATGATATGATAAGTCCGTGATAGGTTCAACCCACGGTGGGATTCGGCTATTTGTGACAGCACAATACCTGACAAGACCTGAAAGATAAGCCTCTGAGGCAGCTCCGGAGTACGCTGCATTAAAAGCGGTCTTCATACTTGTCACGTTATATTCCCTCAGTAAGTTCCCTTGCTCTATAAACGCCGCCTCAGCGTAAACAGGCGATCCAGGGTACCTTATAGAAGTGGCAGGCACATCTACATTTTAACATGCCATCGCTACTTCCGCTACCTTGCCTAGCTGAAACAGCTCTCGCTGCAAGAGCTACTTTGTCAAGCTTTTGAAACCACTACCAGTTACTCGGCTACTGGGCAATTGAGGGTGCTATTGAAATAAATTATTTTAATTGCTTTTCTTAATTTTCTCCCCCCGGAACAAATTTCAAGGGGAACCACTGGATATCTGGTCTGTGTACTACATGCAAAATTAGCAGTTTATTGAAAGGCATGGGCGCAAAATCACGGAGACCACTCATTCAATCATCTTTTTTTCTCCGATGAACAAAATATGTATTTTAATCTCCATTTCTATTTTTCCATTAACTTTTTCTGGCGGCAGTTCCCTTAACAAGCTACCGGTAGCAGTTCTGAATTACTTGTGTGTCCTCTCTCTGCTACTCCACTACTTTTTGGTTACATGAAGCCGCAGAAGCCGGTAATGCACTCCGCTGGCATTTGGAAAGTCCGCAAGTAGCGGAGCAGTGGACCACCCGGATCCGCCCATCAGCCCGATCACCTCTGCTAAGACGGAACCCGCAGCGAGAATCGCTTATTTGCGAGTTCCGGTGCTGTCTGCGTCAAATACAATGTGTCACATTTTGTTTCGCGTTTTCATATTATCTCTTAAGACTCTCAGGTTTTAGGTACATACTTAATTGTGTTCAAGAGAATAGTAATACAACTATCATACGGAAACATGTTTTAATTGGGATTGTGCGGAATCAGAGCACCCAATGTACAAGAAACTTCCCGAAAATTTCAACCCGAAAAATAAAGAGTCATGCCTCCTTCTAGGTCACTTGTTCGTTGGGTTATACGTATCTACAGCACATATATTGACCGCATTTCATCTTCCACTACTGGACTGCCGGACTTCCCACATCCCCGCAGTGGTTGGTTCAACCGGTTCTCTCGCTGCTTCTTGTCCAGTACGCCACAAGCACTGCTAATGGACAGAGCCTCTGCTGGCGCCAAACCACGCAATAAGCTAAATTGCGCTCCTGCGGCACAGAAATATATGGAACTGAATACCTCCTTCAGAGAAGATTATTCTGTTCTGCAACCAAGCTTTGTTCTGCGATGCTTTACACGCGACGATAACTATACCCTCGGACTCGGTTGGATTCAATTTTAGTCTATTCCTTGTTGGTGAAAACATACACTTTATTTCCATCAACTAAAAATGGGAGAAATTCAAGAACTTGAGACTAAAGAACAAGCTCTCTTAACTGCAGAAGAACAGACCATGCTGACCAAGCATAAAGAAAAATTGCAACAGGTGAGGTTGCATTATATTGAGGGAATCATTGTCAGATCACGTTGTAGACGATATCAGTATGGGAAGAAAAACTCAAAGTATTTCTTAAACTTAGAGAAAAAACTTTATTTAAGCCGACAGATTTTGTCACTGCGAAAGACGGACGAATGGTACACTACAGAACAGACGGAAATCATGCGAATGATTGTTCAACATTACAGGGTGCTTTTCTCAGAGAATAGGATTGATTATCCGAAAGCAGATTATTGATTATTCGTGTTAGGCTCAGCAGATCCGAGTACGGATCCAAGTACTTGCGTCGGAGAAGTATACCCTCACTATAGTTGGCCAGTTATATGCGCTTAGTTGCGTCCGGTAGTCCCCAAGTACTAACTGAGTACTTGCACGAAACCAACGATCCTACACTAAAGTGCGGAGGGGCGCGGGGTGTGGCCTTCACGCGCCATCTGCCATTTGAACTCTGTTGATGTTGGTGTTGG
Organism: Lepas anatifera; assembly: GCA_034440635.1. Classification (NCBI taxonomy): domain Eukaryota; kingdom Metazoa; phylum Arthropoda; class Thecostraca; family Lepadidae; genus Lepas; species Lepas anatifera. Next base: position 328,308 of record JAOTON010000218.1, on the reverse strand, counting down.
GACGGGTGGGAGTGTCTGCGGCGCCGGGTAGGTACCTGCCCCCTTGTGGATAGTTATTTGGTGTCTGGTTGGGGCACATTGAGCGTATTACTTCAACCTGTGGCTCTTCTGTTCCACACAGGGAGGTTTAAGTAGACCTTGTGGTCTTTGAAAGTTGCTTAAATAGGTAGATCTCAGGCGCTTAGAAATGTTGCAAAATATCCCGGGGTGGACCAACTATTGTAATTCTGATATTGAGATTGGGGTAGACCATAGAGGCAACCAAAGTCTGGTTTAGTTTGGTATACCTGTGTAGGTAGGTTAGATCTATCAAGAGATGAAACTTACTGTGAAGTATCTTGAAACTTCCATTGAAAAAGTTAGGGAGGAACTTGAAGGTGTAAAGGAGGAGAATGAGAAATTAAGGGCTGAGGTAGGAGAGGTTCGCTCCGAGCTTCTCCAGCTACAACTGGTTGTGTCTAAGAATATGGAGGGAAGGGAGGTTTCTGAGACAAAGCTAGGAGAGCTAACTCAGAAAAGCTCTTCACTTGAAAATGAGCAAAAAGACTCAGCGCGGCGCTAGAGGAGCAAAATCAGTATGGGCGAAAAACTACCCTGCTACTCTCTGGAAAAGTAGTGCCCCTCCCGCCTTAGGTGAGAATACCCGTGCTATCGCGCAGAGACGGCGGATTCCATTTTCGAGAAGTGGTGCAAGATTTTCTGGAGGGGGCGCCTTCCTCCCCAGGGGGCGCCATCATCTCTTGGGGGGCGCCTTTGCTATCCAATGGCGTTCTGCAGAAACTCTTTGGACTCGGCGTGCGAGGCCACTTGGGGTGGTTTATTTCTAATATTCCGAAAAATAGGTATTTTAGATTTTGCGAAAACTCAGTCGTATCGGATTTGTATCAGCAACAGAGTGGCATAGCCCAGGATTCTGTGATTTTCATAGCCTTGTTTGCAGTTATGACCAATGATATTGCAGACACTTCCCGCAAACATACGGCATGTGCTTTTCGTTGAAGAGTTCACAATATGGGTGACAGCGTCCACTACAGCAGCTGCGCAGAGGCGGCTGCAGCTTGACCTTGACACATTGCAGCAATAGATCATATGCAATGGACTGAAATTTTCAAGTTCAAAGACATAGTACATGCACTTTTATAATAGACATTGAGACTGAATACCCGATTTTGTAAATTCGCGGAAATCCGAGCGACGTTGTAGCAGAAACCAGATTTATCAGGCTCACACTCGATAAGCTTTCATATGTGCCACACCTGAAGGATTTCCGCAAAAAATGTTTCGATACGCTGAAAATACTGAAGGTGTTGACGAGGATGAGATACCGTGCAGATAGAGCAATGTTTCTCATGCTATACACGTTATACGCTTATCGCCTATATATACGTTATGCGCACGTTATACGCTCATTGTTATACGCTACGTTATAAGCTTCTTATGCTGTATAGATCACTTATTCGTCCGAAGATCGAGTACGGCTGTGTCAGAGCCGCATGACGAAATCCATGGAGCGAAGCGGATTGAGATTTCTCAAGAGGCTCTATTCTGGCCGTTTGGCGGTTCTGACAGTTGATACCAGGGCTCTGCAATTGTGTAGGGTGATTGCCCTTTTACGCTAGACGCCCAAACTAAGGCCCCCGAATTTAAATTCAAAATAGTTTTTGAGAAATTTTGGAACAAATGTTTTCAATTTTGCATTTTTATCATTTTTATTTTTTAAGCGACGAACTTGAAATTTGCCTCCTTTGGAATAAGCAACAAGGCCACCTAAGAAAAAAGTTCAAACTGGTCCGACAATATTTATTACGCAAAAACGCAGTATTTCTAGTACAAGCAAAAAGATATTGAAATTTGACAGCCGACTTGTAAGCTCGAAATGTCCAGAAGGCACGCTTCAGTTAGTTTAAAGACAGCCACGTGGAGGCAGCTACGTCAATTTTCTTGTGCTTAGGCATAGTTTCCAGTGGAAAACGTAAAATTCTGACCTAGTTTTTGCCATTTTGCCGGAGGACTACATTTTTGCTCATTTCATTTAAATCTTAATCTCTCGCGATCCAATGCGCCGATTTGACTTTTCATTTCAAATAATGAAAGAACATTGCTTCCGCCTGATAGTATTCGGAGATGGATATCGTGATAATAAAATTCATTGTCTTATATGTAGAAATATAATTTTAGTAGAAAACCTTTTATTTGCAGCTTTTCGGCTCAGAGCACATGTCATTCACAAGCTCAGAATTGACATGGCTGAATAGGAAAATTAATTGCAGTCATTCAATTCATTTACACTACCCACTTATCTCCAACGGCTTTCGAGTAATTCGTCCGAAAGGGTATTTCAAGGAGCTAAATTTCTCGGAACATGTTTGCTTCTCACCATGGTTTCAAGTCCTCAAAATGAATGGAAGTGGATGCAATTTGGCATAAAGCTAGCTTAGGGTCCTGGGTCGCCGATACAAGTGATTCTAGGCGAATCTAATATTTGGTTCGTCTTCTAGAAGCAGCTTTATACCATGCCTTTTCTGTACGAACACAACACCCGGCGCCACGATCACGGCATCGTTTTGATTGCGTGATACCAGCCAGTGACCTCCTGACGGGTCACAGGTGTAGGGTTAGTGGGAGTCGGTACAGTGTGGCGCAGTGGTCTAGTGGTTAGAGGTCCTGTCTCGTGATGAGGGGTGCGCGGGTCGAATCCGGGGTTGACTGCGGGATATTTACTATTTATTTCAAAGAAAAGAATGATGGCACTGACCTACAGGCTTATGAAGAGATACATTGAGAATGAAATATGGCTGATTTCAGCACATTGTCATGCGGCTCTCCTGCGCCGGTGGGAGGTTATCCCAGGTCGCAGACCGGGGTTGCGTATGAGGCCACTCCTTAGTCCGCGAAAAAGATTATCGATATGTCCGTCATCTCGCTATCAGAATAGTAACAGGAGCATTCCAAGCTTCACCCATAATAAGCATGCTAGTGGAAATTAGTGAAATACCGCTACAAATGCGCAGTAAGATACTCGCTTTGCATTAAGCCATTAAAAGGAATGTGGCACCTTTAGAACGTGATTTTAACTGAGATAGCCAAGTTGTAAAGCAAATCGGAAAACCAGGTGCTCTATATATCATTTGTCTTGGAACTCGATTTTTCCGTAGAAAAAACTAAAACCTACCCGAAATGTACCTCTCATGTACCTCTCGCCAGGCGGCCATTGTTGTGAGCTGCTGGTGTGACGACATATGCTGACATCACGATGAGCATCAGCCAATCGAAGCCCTTGAAGTGTTTCGAGTATGGTAGTGGTTGCCAGATCATGACATCATCCAGAGGCAGATATTTATTCATTTTTCTAGAGGAGTATTTTAAAAATAAAAGCATTGAGCTTGCTGTACATTTTTCAGAAAAATCATGAGTGGTTTCATTATTTTCGGCTAAAAGTACGCCTAATTACACAAAATTCCAGGATTTTACCAAGGTGCCACGTTCCCTTTAAAATAAGTCACCAACACGCCCCACATACCAAACATTTTTTTTGGCGACGCCTACCTCAGTCAGATAAGACAGTGGCTCGCGTTTTGCATTCCGTCACCAGGGGAGTGAGAGTCTGTGCCTGGCTGGCACAGGCTGGTATCGACAGCAATCTCGTCGAACCACATGAAGCAGCTGTTATTGAACCATAGCTCATCTCGACAGTTAACACGAACACAACCTACGCCAACAAAGCAAAAATTTGCCTCCTGAACCGACGCGCCAGTATTTTATGAACTTGCTTGCGGAGCCGTTCGAAAACCATGTCTGTTTCTATATAGACGGTTGCAAAAGAAAGTGACAATGGCACAGGGCGTGCATTTGTTGGTGACGATGTTGAGAAGTTTTCTAGTTTGCCTTACGAAGGATCCATTTTTACTTCAGAGCTGTACTCCTTTTTTTTGCTGTTTGGACCAGGTGTCTAAGCTGATGGTGAGGAAGTTTGCGATTTTTACCGATTCGCTGTCTTATCTGCAGACATTGAAGCCATTTTATTTCTATAATGCGTTGTCACCTTGGCAGGCCATGCTGAAGATGACTGGATCTTCTGTGCGCACTGATTAGTCCAGTAGGAAGACACAGGCAGTTTGGATGGCTACCATCTCAGCCTGAAAACTCGAGCAGAGCGAGCCTGCTGGTCGCCTGAGCTCATGCTGGGCTCTGTCTGGTGACTCGATGAAGACCCAGCTCCCCCACTCGTGACCCCTCCGTGCACTGACCCGTCGGTCCACACCCATGTGGCACAATGAGTCAGGGAAGCGAGGTGGGGGAGAGCTACTCGCTTCTTCCGGACAGGTGGCGCTCCTGATGTCAGTGGGCCCACGTCTAGTTGAAATGTGACTCACTCTCCTGATACCTACAGTGGAAGACGTCGAGGAAGGAAAGACTCGATGGGGAGGGAGATGCCTGCTTGATCCCACATGTATTTGCCCACCTGCCGCCACCCGGTCACCGAGGAGAGTCGAGAGGGCGCTGTCGCCTCCGCACGTCTTCACAGAGGGTCTTCAAGCGGCAGGGTATGGAATTTCACCAGCAGTCGGGTCGCGAGTACCCTCCTTCTGGCCGCTACGCGGGGAGTCTTAACTCGGCTGGGAGTGGAGTGGGTGCATCCTGTGATGATACGCGCCGACGCTCTCATTTTGCGTTCCAGCAGCTTGACATGAAATGGCGGTGTGGCGTGGAGCCACGCTGCGGCCGCTTACTCCATCGCTCCTCTCACGTAGCCAGTAGCGACGGTTCGGAGGTGCTGTTCGTGCAGCCCCCAGTTGCAGCCGGACAGTTGACGTAGGTGGGAGATGCGGGGGTGGACCTTCTCCCACAGTCTCTTACAGTGTGGACCGAAATGGAGGAGCCGATCGATGGTGACGCCAAGTAGCTTTAGGGTGTCTCCAGCAGTGACAGACTTCCCGTCGACCTTAAAATTGAAGGGATCGGCGTCTCTGGCCCACTGGGACATCACCAGTACTTGGATCTTGGCTCCTGATACCACCATTTTGTGCTGTCGGGTCCACTTCATGAGGGTGCCAGCAGCAGCTTTATTGCGCCCGGTCCTTGGCGACTTGGATGTTGTTGCCCGTGCAGAGAGCCGCCGTATCATCGGCGTACATGTAGGGGAGCATCCGGGAACCGCGCAGAGTGCGTCTACCAGCCGAGCCGCCCATACAAAATAAAACTGGCGATAAGACACTTCCTTACGGCAGGCCAGTTCGGAAAATGCGCTCACTGGAAAGCACACCATTTAGTTCCACCTGGACTCTTCGGTCCCGGAGTCACTGCCAAATCCAGGCCACCGTGGAATTTGACAGCCCCATCTACAGCAGGCGAACGCGTAGCAGGTGGTGGTCCACTACGTCGTACGCGTGCGCGAAATCAAACGCGACGAGGACGTATTTCTGCGCGGTCTGTCCATCGGGAGGGCGGCTGTGTCTCGATTTTGGCATGCACAGTGCACGCTCACCTCTTCTCTTAAATGAGTCCTGAACTTGACCTGAAGGCGATGGTTGATGATATAAGTGGATGGTCAGTGACAAAATATACTCGTTTTATCAATCTGAATGGTCTTTTCACTTCGATCTGAACACTGCACATGATCATTAAACGCGCAAATTACAGCCAATAAACGAAAAAAAGTTATCAATTTATCAAGAGAGTACTTGGACACGTTGAAACTGTTTTCGTTTTATTCTAGTAGGGCCCATTTATGTCACAAATCACAAATGCCTATGGCATGATCTATTTCAGCATTCAATCACATGGCTACCGAAATTCTCTTAACACCTCCGAAATTTCACGCACAAGAGCAATTCTCCCATGCTGATGAATTGAAGAATATAGATAAAGGTCGATGGAAAATGCCCACATACTTTATTCTGTGTTTATCTTAACGTTTCAACTTCCCTTATATCTCCTTGAGTCTGCCATCTGGTTCAAACATTATTTTTTAGGAGCAATTAGTAATGTGGGTTAAAGTCCGGCTTGTGTTTCCTACAACTTAAAAGCTTTTCCGCTGAGGTAATTTTCTTGGACAGCGCACAGGCCAGGTTCACACTCGCTGCGATTATTTTCAATGTCCTCTCACCATTATCTTACGAATCTTGGCCACGTGGAAAGGCAAAATGATGCTTATCATATTTGATATTAAAATAAACTTAACTTCTCTTCACTAATAGAAAAATCCCCAGATATGTACCTTTATGTTCAGCTGTTGCATCTTCCCAAGATTTTTTAGTGCAAATACAATTTGAACCTTTTGGCCTTTTCGCAAACCCGGTTTGGCCTTTTTCCGTTGAAAAAAAACCCGCAGTCCTGGGCAGCATCTCTAATCTTTAGAATATGGAATAACAAAAATTAGGAGACATTTTTTAACACTAGCACGTCTAAATTTTATTAACGCCCCCTCCAAATGGGGGTTTGATCCCCCGAAGACATTATAATGGCCAGCACAAGAAAATCTCCACCGCCCCCCCTCAACTGAGTTTTCCTTAAAAAATGTTCTGCTGTCCTTTCCAGGGGGCGCCTTTCCTATCCATGGGTGCTTATTCTTTCCAGAGGGGGCGCCTTTGCTCTCGGAGGGGGGGCGCCTTTTGCTATCCAGGGATGCCTGTGCTAACCAGGGGGTGCATATGATATCAAGGGGCGCCGTTGATCTTCTTCGGAGGCGTCTCTGCTGTCCAGGAGGCGCCTGCGCTATCCAGGGGCACCTATGCTATCCAGAGACCCGGATCCTTTACTCAGGGGGCGGGGGCCGCCTTTTGCTGTCCAGGAGTGCCTGTGCTAACCAGGGGCGCATATGCTATCCCGGGGTGCCGTTGCTCTTCTTTAGGGGCGTCTCTGCCTTCCAGGGGTGCCTATGCTATCCAGAGGGTGTGTTCTGTCCATGGGGCGCTTTTGGTATCAAAGGGCGTATTTGCTGTTTTGGGGGCGCCTATCCTATCCAGAGGGCGCCCCTGCTGTCCAGGGAGCGCGATTGCTATTAAAGGGAGCTTATGATATCCAGAGGGGTGCCTTTGCTCTATGGGGGAGGGGCGCCTCTTAGTGTACAGGAGTGCCTGTGCTAACCAGAGGGCGCCTATGCTATTCAGGGGCGTCGTTACTCCTCAATTGGGGGTGCCTTTTTCTGTCCAGGGGCGCCTCTGCTGTCTAGAGGTCGCCTTTGCTATCCAGAGGGGCGCTTTTACTCAAGGGGGTGGGCACCTTTTGCTGTCCAGGGTGCAGCTTTGATGTCAGGGGGCGCCATTCATATTTGAAAGTGTATTTTATTTTACACAGAGGGTACTACCCCTTCAGACAGGCGATGTGTCTGATTTTCTCTTGACCGGCCGGGGGCGCCGGCAAAATCCGGGGTGCCACCCAAATCCGTGAGGGCCTCCCCGTACGATGTCAAAACCAGGTGTGCAAAAATATACTATTGTACACCATCATTTTTTCAAGGTGTGCAACTGCGCACCCTGTCCTGCGGAATCCGCTGTCCCTGCCGCCGTTGTTCTCGGGAGGGGGGGGGGGTTCTCTCTTATCTTTCCAGGGGGCGCCTTTCTTATCAAAGGGCGCCTATGTTGTCCAGGGGGCGCCTTTTCTCTGCGGGGGGCGCCTTTTGCTGTCAAGGGGTGCCTGTGCTAACCAGGGGGCGCATGTGATATCTAGGGGCGCCGTTTCTCTTCTTCGGAGGCGCCTCAGCTGTCCAGGAGGCGCCTACGCTTTTCAAGGGCGCCTATGCTATCCAGAGGGGCGCCTTTACTCAAGGGGGGGGCGCCTTTTGCTTTCCAGGGCGCAGTTTTGATGTCAAGGTGCGTCATTCATGTATGAACATGTCTTTTTCACAGAGGATCCTACCTCTTCAGGTAGGCGGTAATTAGGCTTGATTTTCTCTGACCGGCCGGGGGCGCCGGCTGAGGCCTGGGGGGGCGCCTCCTGGACAAAGCCAAAACAAGTGGTGCAAAAGATACTTTTGCACCACTTGAAAAAAATCGAGTGGTGCAACTGCACCACTTGCACCCTGAATCCGCCGTCCCTGCTATCGCGGTAGAACTTATGGGACGTTACCTTGGAGTCCAGGTGCAGTCTGGGGGCATCATTGCCTGCCACCGGCTTCAGAACAAAAAAGTAATCTTAGTGAGGTTTGCATATTTGGATGAGAAAAATTATGTGTACAGGCAGAGGGTTAGGCCAGCTCAACATGGACTGTCTGTGCATGAGAGCCTCACCCCAGAGCGTCTGAGTGTCATAAAAATTCTACAGCGGCTTCATTCCCCACGAGACAGGTGTCCCTTCCAATCCTTCTATACTAACTCTGGCAGGATCTTCATCCGAATAGAAGCCCAGGCTAGACCAGTTGAACTCTATGTGGGGACCTCGGAGGAGGAGATACTGACCATCTGCCAGGAGCATAGGGGTTCTCTGAATGCTGGGAGGGGGGATGCTGCTCCCCTGCGGACCCGAAGTGCTGCCTCTGTGGTGCGGAGTGCTGGTCAGTCGGGAGGTCGGGGTGCTGGTCAGTCGGGGGGTCTGGGTGCTGGTCCGGCAGGTGATCTGTATGCTGGTCAGTCGGGTGGCCGGAGTGCTGGTCCGTCGGGTGGTCCGGGTGCTGGTTCGTCAGGTGGTCGGGGTGCTGGTCCTTCAGGCGGTCGGGGTGCTGGTCCGTCAGGTGGTCGGGGTGCTGGTCCGTCAGGTGGTCGGGGTGCTGGTCCGTCAGGTGGTCGGGGTGCTGGTCCGTCGGGTGGTCTGGGTGCTGGTCCGTCGGGTGGTCAAGCGTCTGGCCCGTTGGGTGGCCAGGGGTCTGGTCCGTCGGGTGGTCGGGGTACTGGTCCATCGGGTGGTCAGGGTGCTGGTCCATCGGGTGGTCAGGGTGCTGGTCCGTAAGGTGGTCGGGGTGCTGGTCCTTCAGATGGTCAGGGTGCTGGTCCCTCGGGTGGTCAGGGTGCTGGTCCCTCAGGTGGTCGGGGTGCTGGTCCGTCGGGTGGTCAGGCGTCTGGCCCATTGGGTGGTCAGGGGTCTGGTCCGTCGGGTGGTCGGGGTGCTGGTCCATGGGGTGGTCAGGGTGCTGGTTCAAAAGTTCAAAAACATTTATTCGAAAACACTAACACGGCTGGGTTATGTATGAGATTGGCACAAAAGCCGTAGCTTAAGTCGAGGTGCCTCTCTCCATATACAAAATTCACACATACACACACACACACACACACACACATACACACACGCACGTACACTAACCATCGGCTGTCAGATCGCTGGCCGCCGCCCGGGCACCGGGCGACCGGGGATCCCTTGTCGGCGATGCCTGTCGCTGCGTCAGTTTCTTGAACTGAATCTTTGGGTACGGATGAGAAATGATTGAAATAAGTAGGCTATGTCACGCTCGCTGCCGGGACTCAGGCCACTGCCTCGTAGAAGAGTTTCGATTTGTGCCGAACGCTGTAATGTTTCAAAGTTAAATTCGAGTTTTTGGGATATGGATCGGAAAAGCAGTGTTCTATGGAGATCGTGTGAGGGACAGTCGAGTATGAAGTGCGCAACAGTTTCAGATCGGTAGCCGCAGGTGCATTTCGGGGAGTCGGTTAAACTGAATTGATAAAGATGTGAGTTTAATTTAGATGCACCAACCCGGAGCTGAGTATGAATTCGATTTCCCGTTTTTGAGCCTATAGCGAAGTATTTGGGTGGAGGCAGCTGTCCGTGATATATTGCAATCTCTCTTTTGAAGTTTTGTCTAGTTGTCTGCCTGATGGTTAGGGGAGTGTTGTTCCAGTCTCTTCCAGTTTTTGGTACAAACGAGTTTCGAAATAGTTCTGTGCGATGTCTTAGTGCAGTTTGATTTTGCGCGTTTCTGAGGGTTCTTCCGGCGTCGTCCAGTCTTGTGGGAGGAATGATTGATCGAATGTAGGTAGGAACTTTCGAGGTCCTACCTTGTAGGTCGTGGTATGTCGTGAGTCGGTGAATTTTTCGTCTTGCAGTCAGAGATGTCCATCCGAGCTCTTCAAGTAACTTTGCAGTCGGTGTTCTCAACATTGCCCCAGTGATGATTCGGGCTGCTCGATACTGTGTTCGTTCTAGTCGCATTTCGTCTGTCTTTGTTAAAGGTCCGTCAATTATCGTATCACAGTAGTCAAAATAAGGTCTAACGTAAATGGTGTAAATCTGGTCAAGAATGGGCCGAGGTATGTATGAAGCAATAGGATATAATGGACCAAGTGCTCTGTTAACCTGCTTTATTACGTGATTAATGTGCTCATGAAACCTGAGGTCGTCGGACAAAATTACTCCTAAATGCTTGTGACTTGCGCTCGAATTTATTTCTGTTCCACCAAATTTCAAACGGGGTTTTGCTGCTTCTTGGCGTAGCGAAAAATTTTGCTGGACTGTTTTTGCAGAATTGTATGTAATGACCCACTCTTGACCATACTTGTCAATTTCGTCGAGGTCTCTTTGTAAGGTATTTTGAGTTGCGGCTATGTCGTCGGGAGCGTGAGGTATGTAAAGAGAGGTGTCGTCGGCAAAGAAAAAGCGTCTCGTTGGTGGTTTTTGTCGCAAGTCCATTGAGGTACATGATTGCTAACAATGGGCCAAGCACGGAACCTTGGGGACATCCTGCGCTTAGTCTTTTTGGCTGAGATGCTGTTGGTGATGTTGAGGAAGGAGGTGATGAAGAAGGTGTTGAAGTAGATGATGCCGGAGAAAATTCCCCAGGTGGGTCGCTCCCTATAACTACTCTTTGCTGCCTATCTGTCAGGTATGTCTTCAGCCAATTTAACAGGGGTCCTCTAATGCCAAAATCGTTTTCGCATTTTGAAAAAAGTCCTTGGTGCCAAATTTTGTCAAAGTATTTTGCTATGTCCAGATATATTCCGTGAAGTCCAGTCCTTTGTCCAGTGAACTGTATAGATTGTGAGTGAGGTAGAGCAGTTGAAGTTGGGTGCTTTGGTGAGGGCGGTACCCACCCTGTCTTTCCGTTAATAAATTGTGGTCGGTGATGTGTTTGTAAATGCTTCCGAAGACAATTTTTTCGAAAATTTTGGAGGTACAGCTTAAGAGTGATATTGGTCTATAATTTGTTGGGTCTGATGGTGAGCCTTTCTTCTTGTAAATTGCCCTGACGTTAGCGTATTTCCATGCGTTAGGGAATATGCCTTCTTGCAAAGATTTTTTGAAAAGTGTTGCCATTGGTTCTGCAATTATTATAGCTGAAAGTTTCAGCATTTTGGGTGGTAGTTCGTCGGGACCAGTAGATTTGTTTGGATCCAGAGAGTTCAATACTGCCAGTACGTCACGTTCTCTTATCACGATAGTATCAAGGGAAGGTACCGCCCGATCGTTTTGTAAAGTAGGAGGGGGTATCGGGGTTGAAGATGTGTCAATGTCCGTCTGAGAAACAAAGAAGCCGTTAAGGAGAGTAGCTTTGTCGTAGTCATCCTGCACAATTTGACCGTCGGATCCTATGAGTGGGGGTATTGAGGAATTTTGTGATCGTCCTATGATGCTACGCAGAATTTGATGATATTTGTGGGGGCTTTGTTTATGAGCAGTTAATTTCGTAGATTGGGCCATCAGATGGGAAGAGCGCAGCCGTAGGTTCAAGGTCGTGACAAGATTTCTTTGTTGTCTCCATAGAGTCCAATCCGTCGTTTTGTCGGTTCTTTTTGCGAGCTTGAAGAGTCTGTTACGTTTCCGGATGTTTCTTTTTAGTTCGTTTGTTACCCATGGTTTGTCTCTGGATCTAATAATAATTAGTTTTGTGGGAATGCTTCTTTTGGCTGCTTGCAGGATTGATTCAGTGAATTGTTTTGCCGCTGAGTGAATGTCCGCTTCTAGAATTTCAGTCCAATTAGTGTCCATTAGGAGAGTAACAAAAAGATTGTGGTCCATGTTCTTGTAATCCCATATGGTTTTGGTTGTTGTTTTTTCTCTAGGCACCTCAATTTTTAATGTTGCAAATATGGGGAAGTGGTCCAGATTTGAAAATGGTGAGGGTGTTCCGCTGTCCAGTATGAGTTGTCTGTTGTTAGTGAAGATCAAGTCTCTCAAGTTCGCAGCGTTATCGCTTATTCTAGTGGGGGGTATCAATGAGCTGAGTCAGGCCCAACACGGTCGCAGCATCTTCTATCTTTTTGTCTGTAGTTGTGACTCCGCTATTAGCTATTGCTGAGTTAACCAAATAGTTATTGCCAGCGTTGAAGTCGCCAAGTATCACTATCGTGGACGAAGGAAATTTATTGGAAAGGTTTACGCTTTCAGTTAGATTTGCAGTAAATTCTTCTACCCTGTTTGAATATGAGTTGGGTGGTAAGTATAAACAGCATATGATAATGGAAATTTCTTGAATTTTGATTTGGCACCACACCCATTCTTCTGCGTTATTCAACTCGAGGTGAAACAATCTCTTTATGGGAAGTGTTTTATGCGCGTAAATTGCTACACCACCACCATGTCGGTTGCGATGATTGATGAGGGGAGCGTGGAAATCATCAATTTTATATAAAGCAGGGTTGACGTTTTCGTCCAGTTTTGTTTCAGTCAGTGCTATGATTTTGACGTTGTTTGATTTTATGAATTGATGGAGCTCGTCTAATCTACCTGGTGCAGTTAAGCTGTTGATATTTGCATGTGCGATCGTGAGGTTGTCAAGGGGTGGATGTCTTGGTCCTGGGTTGGCTTCTACCCCTGAAATGATCAAGAGCGTTCGAATATTTTTGAGAATATTAAGAAGCTTCCATTGGAAGTTGGTAGTGGTTCCATCCGATATTGTACTAACTAACTCCCTAAGAGGACCAGGGTTTCGGGCAGCAGTGCGGGGGGCCGCGGCGAGGGCTCTGGTGGCCGGGAAAAGAACTAACTGGATTGTTTTGAATAGATGACGCCACGTGCGAGCCAGCAGCGAGCGCGAGTTCCCACTGCGAGCCAACGTCTCCTCAGTGTGAGTCCTGATTTGAAGTTTGAAAACGGAGGTGAGTGACGCAGCGACAAGCCCAGACGTCCGTCGATCAAAGGCCATGGATCCCCGAGCGGCGGCAAGCGGTACACCTGTGATCAGTCATGGTTAGTCCCTATTGGTGAGAACCATAGGTACTGCTTGAAAACAAAATTAAACACTGTTGGTTGCAGCAATCAAAATTACTGCTTGTGATGGTTACACATGTTATTATTTGTCGCACTAGATCGCAATTCAAGACCAGCATACATCGTAAGAACTGAAATTAAGGCTCGGTCGGCTTTGGGCGCACATATGTGGGTTCGAGGCCCAGCCTGGGGTGCTGAGCGCGACACGCCCTAGCCGCCGGCCAGTAACACTCACTGAGCAGTGCCATGTCAAGGTCAAGTTATCACGTGACCAGTCGGCGGGCACGGCTCGCCCCAGCTCACAGCACAGGCCGGCGGGCGGGCGGCCACGCAGATCAGCGCCAAGGGTGAGCTCAGGTCCGCAGGGGAGAAACTTGTGGTGGGCAGAGAAAAATGAAAGAAAAAAACATGCTAGTCCACTGATAGAAAACACGTGTCCATGAGAAAACTGTTCACTGACCAAAAAGAGCTCTCTCACTCGACAACTCTTTCCCACAGTAGGTGTAGGGCGGGTTACCTTTTTCCAGCTCGTCTGGCACTCCTTGTCGTCACCGTTCGGAACTCATCCTGGCGTGTAGATCCAGTGGCGGCTCCAGGGGCTCCAGAAGGAGAGGTGCCCTGTGACAGGAGATCAGGATCCTCTCCAACCAGCTCCACCAGATCGTCCACCGAGCCGAATATCCTGGTAGGTGCGCCGTCGCTGACTCTGGTTTTTAGCCTTCCCTGGTCGGACCACACGGCGTACAGCTTCCCCTTCTCCCTCAGTCTTCGCGCCTTGAACATGAGATACTCGTTTTCTCTTGTCAAATTTTCCGAGATGAAAATGTTCTTTAATACCGGCTCCGTTATCACACCACCTGGGGTCACTCGTGCCTCTCTCAGCTTCCGTCGGGCTGCGTACATATCATTGCGTTTCGACACTTTGGCGAAACGAACAATAATTCGTCGCGTTTTCCCCTCGGTTGGCTTACCAATTCGGTGTGACAGGTCGATGTCACACTCTTCCACTTTAGCCCCAGCGATCCTGCACACTTCCAGCACCATTTTGTCTGTGTCCTCTCCTTTCTTCTCGGGTATTCCAGAAATGTTGATGCAGTTCCTGCGCGAATACTGCTCGATTTCGTTGAGCTGGCGTTTTGTATCCTTAAGCTCCTGTTTCAGCTCGACGATTTCTGCGTTGCGCTCCGCGCGGATGGAGACGATTGCCTCCTCCACTGCTTTGGCGATCACTGGTGCTAGCAGATTTTGCACGGCATCACATACGCTCGCGTTCCCGAGGCAGGATAAAAGTTTTTCGGCCAGTTCGTCGGTTGCCACTGCCATTTTTCGTGCTTCAAGTGCACCGCTGCCGCCGCCTCAGTCACTATGCACTCTTATTCACTCTTATTGTTATAATCCCTGCTCGGCTGCTTCACTCTCGCCCCCGCTCGCCGGCTCACCGACCCCGGTCACCCGGCACGTCCGACCTCGGCGGCGGTCAAACAGCAACTCCGTCGGGTGGTCTGGGTGCTGATCTGTCGGGGGGTCAGGGTACTTGTCAGTCAGTGGTCAGGGTGCTGGTCCGTCGGGAGGTCAGGGTACTTCATACTTTGCCCCTGGTGCTGCTTCGTGTGGTGGGTGTGCTTAGTTGGGCGCGGGAGGCTCTGTCTTATCCTGTCCTGGGGGTGCTGGTCTGTCGAGTGCTCAGGGTGCTGCATCGCCTAGTGCTCAGGGTGCTGCATCGTCTGGTGCTGCTGGGGGTACTCCTCCGTCTGGTGCTTGGGATGATGGTCGGCCTAAGGGATGGGGTGCTTTCCGAGGGGGTGGGATGCTGCTGCCCCGTCCGGGGGTCAAGGTACTGCTCCCCCTGGTGACTGGCCTGCTTGTGGTGAGGACACCCCACCCAAGATTCGGGGTACCACCGAAATGGTTGCTTCCACTGGTGTGCCGACTGGTGATGCCCCTGCCGCACGGACTGCTGCTACAGTTGGGGTGGGGACTGTGCCGCTTCCTGCTGGGGGCCGACCTGCTGACCATGTGCCTGCTTTGGTGTCTGCACCTGTTGTGACCGGTGGCATCCCGCATCCTTCCGCGCGCCGCCGCCTGCTCTGACTGTTGCTCCTGGGGGGTTTCGTCCGTCGTCGCCGTTAACCACCGCGGGTGCCACTCACAGCGTTTAACCCTATTTCCGGCAGGGGGGGCTAATATTGCCCCCCCTTCAGGTTTTTCAAGAATATCTCCGAAACGGCTTGCGATAGAACTTTGAAACTTCCTGACTTTTCCTAAAACTAGTACAGACAGGTTTTCTGAAATTTTCAAGATTATATATTTACCAGGGGCGGAGCTATGGCTGGGTTTTTGGGGAGGTTCTATCCACAAACCAAGTATTATCGTACGCGATGGGTTTTTTGTAAAAGGAAGCCGTCTCTGCTGATCCTGATACCAGTTATATGGTTTTATTATATTATTTTTTTATGTGAGATGATAGTGCATTCACAATTGTCACTATTTGTATTCATCAGGGGCGGTTACAGCAGTTCAAAATGGGGGGAATGTTATCAAGAAGGACTAAACGTTAGTAAGTGAGAAGACTGCTTACAGCCGTGCCAGGGCGAATACAATTGGGTATATG
Source organism: Lepas anatifera (assembly GCA_034440635.1). Classification (NCBI taxonomy): domain Eukaryota; kingdom Metazoa; phylum Arthropoda; class Thecostraca; family Lepadidae; genus Lepas; species Lepas anatifera. The sequence goes on along the minus strand of JAOTON010000218.1, from coordinate 312,623 downwards.
AAAATTCAAAATAGTTATAACCCAATTCTACATTACAAGAGGCGTGTCAAGTCACTACACATTTTCAAAATGTATATTCCCAGCCAGTATCACCGCCGCGACTCAATATCGTTGTATATTGAAAATGTGTTTCCAATCACCCCCACCCCCCCCACGACGAGTCCTTGATCCGCCTATGTCACCCCCTTTCCCAGAGCTGCCATGGGAGGGTAAAAATTATCAGAAATTAAATTTCAACTAGTCGAGGGACTAATATACTCATGCGTACCAGTCGCATATTGTTGGTATGTATTTTACCCCACTGTTTTACCTTACTGCATCCTCCCCTGATGAGTTTTTCACTTTTTTCTCATTTATTTATGTGTCAAAGATGCCAAGCACTATATGACGGCTTCTAATCCGCGTAACAAAAACTTTTAGGTTGTATATATTTCCCCTCATAGTCCTGGTCCTGGAACTGCCATTGAATTTCGAATTTTTGCGTAACTCGAGTATATGAAAATTTTGGGTCAATTATTTGTAAATCTGAACTAGTTTTGTGAAAATCGTACAACAGAGACAAGGGTTATGGAAAATCTAAAAAATACACAAAAATTGTATATTTTGCACGACCTTCTCCTAAAAATAAAAATTTTGAAATTTCCTTTTTTCAAAATAAAGTTTAGCAGCAGAGGAATCTATGGCACTTTGAATTTTCAAAATCGGCCGGTTAGATTACGAGATCTTAGGGGGCCGATATTGCCCCCCCTTGCCGGAAATAGGGGTAGCCGGGAGCCTGACGGAAATAGGGTTAACACAAATCAGTTATGTCTAATAATATATTGTAAAAAAAATTGTTAGAAAGTATTTCAACATAGGTATATAGATATTGTACCAATAATCAGCTTAAATAGGTCACTAGAGGTCTACTTCATCTTGCACTAGAATTTAAAGTTTTTAAACTCCAAAAATGGTTGGTCCACCTAAAAACCAAGTAAAACAGTAAAGGTTTGTGACAAATTGTTAAAGCTCTGTTTTCTCCACACTTTTCTCCCAAAGGATATTTGCTAATTGTAACCCCGATTGAAGCTTAGTGGCATTGGAAATGCTTCATCCATTTGTTTCCTGTGTAGTCCCTGAAAATTCAGTTCGCTCTTAACCAAAATGTTAACAATAGATTTCTTCCAGTCTTTTCAACACATGTAAATGACCATGATTTAGAATTATCTGGCGTGCAAAACATTCTTGAAACCTGCAAATACTACTCAGTTTCAACTTACAATGAAAGTAGCTTTCAAGGATGTATCCCAATAATACATATTAACATTCGGTCACTACCCAAACATTTTGATTCTCTTCAAGCATTTATCTCGCAACTCAAATACAAGCCATTAATAATAATGCTCTCAGAACTGTGGTTAACTCCCGAACTAAAAGACTCATATCACATTAAAGACTATAATTTTGAACTTTCTTCACCAACACAATGCAAAGGAAAGGGGACAGGAATTTATATTAGCAAACATCTTTCCTACAGCAGGAGGGGTGACCTAGAGTCCAGTCTGATACAACATCAATCTTGCTTCCTTGATATTCATAACCTATTTCCCTTTCACGTTTTGGTCGGATCACTCTATAGATCACCATCATATCCAACAGCAATCTTTATGGACTATCTTGAAAAAAACCCTTGATAAAATTTCATCCGAAAACAAGATCTGCTTACTGGGAGGTGACTTTAATTTTGACCTTATTAAATCCAGCTGCCAAGAGCACACCTCACTTTTCTTGCATTTACTCTCCTCACAGGGGTTTCATCCCTGCATTTCCCTCCCAACAAGAATAACATCTGAATCACAAACCCTCAAAGATAATTTTTTTCTAAACGATAATTCTATCATTAAGTCATCATCTATTATATTGACTGATCTAAGTGACCATCTCCCGATTACTATTGAGTTAAATTCCACTATAAGATTACCCTCCCAGTGCCCCAACTATCTTTTGACTTTCGGAAAATAGAGATACTCAAACAGAATTTAGCACAAAAGTTCCGAAATTTTTCTTCTGTTATTGACCCTGTAACAGCAGCAAAAGTTATCCAGACTACTTTAAATGAAGAGATCACAAAATTATCAATTAAAGAGAAATCTCGCAGAATCACCCCCATTCGGCCTTGGATCTCATTTAGCCTTCTTAAATGCATCAACCATAAATCTGACCTCTACCTAAAATTTATGAAATCTCGAGATAAAGTCGATGAAACTAACTACAAAAACTACAATAATTACCTCACTAGCACGATTCGAACATCCCGTAAGCTCTACTTTCAGAGAAAATTAAACGAGGTAAAAGACCATCCAAAAAAACTCTGGGACACTCTTCTCACCCTTAGTCGTAAAAATAAAGTAAAACCGGATCTTCCAGGACAATTCAAAGTAAATGATGAATACATCACTGAACCCTCTTTGATTGCAGACAAATTCAACAATTACTTTTCCACAATAGCAACAAAACTTGATCAGGCGCTACCACAGTCCACTTCAGATCCTCTTGAATACCTGGGCAACCAAACAACGCAACGTTTTGAATTTAACCTGGTGAATACGCAATTAGTAGAACAAATCATTTCTTCTCTCAGTAACAAAGGCGCCGGTTACGATGGAGTCAGCTCAAAAATTTTGAAAGCTATTAACCCAGTAATCTCTCCACACTTAACTCATTTATTTAACATATGTCTCCGCAACGGGTTATTTCCGGATGAATTTAAAACAGCACTCATAGTACCTATATTTAAGTCAGGTAACCGCTTCACTTTTACTAACTATCGCCCAATTTCAATCTTACCGGTGCTTTCAAAAGTTTTCGAAAAAATTGTATGTGCCCAGCTCACTGAATATCTGACCGAAATTGGCATGCTATACAAATACCAGTTCGGTTTTCGGAAAAAAGATAGTACTTTCATGCCCATTGCCCTACTCTACGATGATATTACCTCTGCCCTTGCATCAAAAATGATTTCTGCTACAATTTACCTGGATTTCAGTAAGGCGTTTGATACCGTGAATCACAAAATTCTCCTATCAAAATTACACTTTTGGGGCATCCAAGACAATTCATTAAAATTTTTCAAATCATACCTGTCAAATCGTTCACAAACTCTGAAGTACAACTCGACTATCTCAGCTAATCCCAAAAAAGTATCCCTTGGTGTACTGCAGGGTAGTGTGCTGGGCCCCCTCCTTTTCCTAATCTATATAAATGATATAGCAAGAAGCTCAAATGCCCCGAAATTCTATCTCTTCGCAGATGACACTGCACTGCTATATACCGCTAAAAATATTGATGAACTGCAATCCAAAAATTAACAACAGTCTATCAGATATAACCACCTGGCTCCAATGTAACCGGCTCACCCTTAACACAAAAAATCAACTTACCAAATATTCTCCACTCGTAGTGTACCCAATTTGGCTATCAAAATTAATAATGACGTACTGGACAGAAAATTCACTACAAAATATCTTGGCGTCTACATCAATGAGGATCTGAAGTGGACCAACCATATACAAAGTATAGAAAACACAATATCACGTAATATAGGTCTTATACGTAGGTCACAACATATTCTGGACTCTGGTCATCTTCTCCTGCTCTACAATGCTCTTATTCTCCCTTTCTTGAATTACTGCCTTCCAATTTGGGGGAGCACATTCAAATATCATTTAAATAAGCTGATGATGCTACAGAAAAAAATTGTCCGTTTGATAGATCAATCTGAGCCCCTTGCTCACACCAGTCCCTTATTTAAAAAATACAAAATCATGAAAATTGAAGATCTGACGGAAATAGCCCAATTAAAACTCCTCCATAGCCATCTCAACCAGACTTTACCGTGCCCCCTCAGTGAAAGGATTAATACAACTAACCCAAATCCCCTTCTCCCTGATATAAGACGAACCCAACACTTTCAGGTCCCCTTCGCCTCAACCATGTACAGGAAATTTTCTTTATTCATTGCGGCCCCACGAACCTGGAATAATGTGATTACCCCTAAAATCAGAAGACTGGATGATATCCCACTAAGTAAAGCGTTTTTCAGGACCGTGATTACAAAACTTTACCTAGACAAATATTGAATATCGTAAACCCTCTTATTGGTATCTTTATATCCCTAATTGTATCATTGTAAACCGTTAAAATAAACATATTTTGCACCAGCTTTTGTCACGATTCGTCTCTTTGCATAAGTAAAGTACAAAAAGTAATACAAGCAAGTAAAAATAAGCATGAGTAAAAAAGCGCTGTAATCTTTGATTTGGCAGTAAGGTACCACACAGGCCTGCCTCCGGCACCTGTACACCTATCATTTCCTCGAACTTACCACGCGCCCTCAAATCTCTCCACGACATCTGTAGTGCTATAAAAATAATAATATCCACTCCCTTCCCAAATTCTAACAAACAAAAACCCTATTTCAGGAAAAAAGCTGCCAGCTTTATTGAAGGCATAGGGATTCCAAAACTCTCACAAAGCAGCAAGGAGGGGCTGGCTCAGCCCGTCTGTGGACGAACTGTCATTTGCTTTAAAATCAATGTCCAATGGCCGTGCTCCAGGCACAGATGGATTGCCTGCAAAATTCTACAAATTATTCTGGGGAAAATTGGGGCATTTCATTTCAAAATCGTAGAAGAAAGGTATCGCAAGGCATCTCTCCCTGATACATTACGGGAAGGAATATTAACTCTTATACCCAGACCTAAAAAGCCAAGGGATGAGATAAATTCCTTCATACTCCTCTCTTTACTTAGCTCAAGTTATAGGATAATTTCTTCAGCCATTGCTAGCCGAATTCAAACTTGCCTCCATGAGGTAATTAGCGAGGAACAAACTGGTGCTACGCGGGGCAGATGCATTGCCGAAAATAGTAGATTGACTTACGACTTGACCCAACAATTGAAAATAGAGAGAAAATTAGCACTTTTTATTGGCTCGGATAAACAAGATGATCAGGATCAATTCTGTTAACTGGACCTTTGCGAAATTAGTGATGAACGAAGCACACTTACCGCCAGAAGTGATCCAGTGGCTTAATACTCTTTACTTAGGGTCACCAGCTCACCTTGTATACAATGGACACATTTCTGAGAAAATTGAGTTGCATAGGTCACGTAGGCAAAGCGGTCCCATCAGTCTTTACCTTTTGCTTTCGGTTCTTGGGGTACTTTTGGAGGGTATTAAGAAGAATAGAGACATAAAAGGAATTAGAATCAAATACCGAGAATATAAGATATCGTTATACACAGACAATGCTCTATGTTTCCTCGGTGAAAGCATAAGCAGTGGTCGAGCTCTGTTTCACGATTTAGGGGTTTTCGCTAATTCTCGAGCCTAAAGCTCAACATAAATAAGACGCAGGCCTTCTGGGCAGGATCTCATACTCATGCTTCTCGTATTATCTGTCCCGAATTCAAAATTATATAGACAACAAAACTAAAAGTATTGGGCATAACGTTTGCAAATGACGACTCGGATGTAAGAAAATTTTGAAGATAGATTAGGCAAGGCGAGAAGGATCATACGAGGGTGGAAAGTGCGACATCTAACAATTGAAGGGAAGGTAATTGTAATAAAGACCCTAATAGCTCCTCTGTTCACTCATATATTTACGGTTTTTCCAAGCCCTCCCGAGTCTCTTAGAGAGAGGCTAACAAATGAACTGTTTGCGTTCTTATGGAACAGTAATTTAGACGCGATTAACCGAAGCAGTATAAGCCGACTACAGTTGGCCGGAGGCCGAGGCATGATTGATATAGAAACTTACATCAGGGCTCTGAAAATAAGCGGGTCAAAAGATATAATGAGCAATCATAGGTGGTGCTCTTTGCTCTATGATACAGTAGTTGAAAGAAAATATGTTTGGAACCCAAACGCCATAAGTAGGAAAAATATTACGATTACGGCACGCAAACTTTCTGGGCTGGAGTCTTTCAGGGCATGACCTTCTTTGATTAGGCTATGGTAGCTGAAATCCATGATTTAAGTAGGTGTAGGTATTCAAATATCACGAAGTTCAAGGAAACGGAGATCCGGGAGTGGGATAGGAAAGGTCTAAGATATGTTGGCGACCTTCTTCGTCCAGATCTCTTTGATTCTGAGTTTCGAAGAGTTTAGAAGATTATTTAGGATTACATTGGCTTATTGAGAAGCCTTTCAGGCGAATGGAAAAGAAATCATGCGAAGCAAAAGCCAGATTATCCAATCATCCATCCAAACATCCAGACAATACTGTAAAAAGACAAGGGCACGGTCACATTTATCGAATTATTATGCAGTGCAACAACAGAAAATTCCAAAATACATGTGAAAGTACCTGGGACAGAGAATTCGGTGAAATTGAATGGAGTTCGGTATATATCTTAAGCCAAGACTCCACTAGAGCAATGGTCTATCAGACTTTACAATATAAGCTGATAACAATGATTATTGTTACTAATAAAAGACTTCATTGCATGGGTGTTGTTGATTCACATCAATGTGATTTTTTTTCACGAAGTCTCACTATATTTAGCAAAACACGTCAAAGCGGATGCTCATCACTTCACGTCATAACAAATTACTGCGTCCTTCATTCACTACACGCTCTGTCAGCACAGGATAATCGATGTGTCACCCCCCCCCGCCCACCTCCCCTGCACGTTCAAGAGCCCTTCCTTTCCACATCGTATCAAACAAAACAGACAAGTCCAGTTTGTCAGTGTTCGGGTTTTCTCAATAATTTATAACACAAGTTGACCTTGTTCTCCAAGAAAGGGTGCCCATCTCCGATTAAACTTGGCAATCTGCCCATTTTTTGTTGCACTATATTCTTCCATTTTGAAATTTTTTGCAAGGATTTTCATAAAAGCGTCGATTCTGATTTGACCACCACTGAAATATTGATTAGCAATATATTGTTTAGCACTTAGAACGATGAAGTTAACGACATCCAAGGTCGACAGAGAACCAAACATTACATTATTGGCGTTGAGAATGAACTTGTGGGGGGCTGATAGGTTTTTATTCATTTTTAAAGTCATTGCATCCCAAAAGTATCGAGCATCACCGCATTCCAAGAAAAGATGCTGCGTTGTCTCAACTTCGCCACAGTTGCTACAGAACGGGTCTGGGACAACATTTCTAATACACAAGTAACGTCTGGTAGGAAAGTATCTATGTATTAGTCTAAACTGAAGAGATTGAAGCTTTGTTGAACTGGTTATTTTGAAAGGCATTTCAAATATTTTACGCCAATATTTCCCAAAATTGATTCCTTCACCTTGCCATTTTCTTTGGGCATTAGGGATTATGTCTTCCAGCCATCGAATGGAAAAGAACTTTGGCTTTATGTGTTTGAAATTTACATCTACCCCTCCTATATTGATCAAATACCCTACCTCACGTTCTTCAGGTTTCAACGCTGCAGTTCCCGTTATCATCCTTCTCCACCCTAGTGGAATCGCTTGATTCCAAGCATAATAGGTCAGGGGATCAACGCTTACCGCTGGATAGCGCCCTTTAAATCGTTCAAAACTCATGTACCGCCCTTCGTGATCGAAAAAATCGTCAATCAAATTCAAACCTTTTTCATATACCCTACGGCAGAATAGAGATTGTCCCCCCACATTTATTGCTGAATTATTCCAAAGAAACTGTTTTCGCACGTCTTTTCCGTTCTGTGGCTCTTTAATAGGCAAAACATCCTTCAGCCATTTCAACATTTCCTTGTAATATAATGTCACATTTTGAGATTTAATCCATTTATCTCCGTAGTTCATGTGCAATATGTGCCCACACTGAATTTTCAACCTAACCTGTAAAATTTTAGAACAAGGTGAATCAGTGTTAGATATGATTTTCCCCATCCACGATACGCGCAGAGCTTTGTAAAGATTTACTACATTGGGTACATTCAAACCCCCATTTTCGATAGTTTGGTAGAGAGTAGTCCTCGCAACTTTTGGTGGGCGTCCTCTCCATATGAACTTCATGATTTTACTTTGGATTACCACTAAGTGCTTATTATCAATTCGCACAGCCGAAATAATATATATCAACTGGGATATCAGCAAAGATTTTGCGATTGTTATTCTACCCTTCAAAGATAGGTCTCTCTGCGACCATTGGTTCAAAGTATTTTGTATTCTGATATGAACGCGACGCATATTTTCCTCTTCACACTTATATATAGCACTAAACTCTACCCCAAGTATTTTGGCCTGTACAATCGGTGCTTGTCCGCAAATCAACTGTTGGGAACTCTTCTCTTTGCCTAACCACATAAAATGACTTTTTGACAAGTTAAGTTGCAGACCAGAAACTACGCCGAAATCTTGAATGACTTTTAGTGCTTCGTTGCCTGAATTTATATCTTTCTGAAAAAGGGTCGTGTCATCAATATACTGAGATATCTTAACCTCTTGCTCAGATATTACAATTCCCTTAATAGATGGTGTGTTGCGGATTTTAATGGCGAGTATTTCAACCACTAGACAAAATAGTAATGCTGAGGCCGGACACCCTTGTTGGAGACCCCTTGAAGGCTTGAACCATTCGGATGTATATCCATTATTAATGACCGTTAACTCCATATCTGTATGCAATATTTTAACCCATTCAATGAAATTTGGTCCAAAATTGAATTTCGCTAAGACGTCATAAATGAATTTATGCTCGACGGTATTAAAGGCGTTTTGAAAATCAAGAGCCATCAATATCCCGCTCAATTGATCGGTTTCACAGTACTCGATAACATCTGCGATTGTTCGAATATTCATACCAATGTATCTTCCGCGTATAGAACCTGTTTGGTCTGGTGCAACTAACTTACATATAACCGTCATTATCCTGTTTGCCAGTACCTTAGCTGCTATCTTGTACACAATGTCAAGCAAACATATCGCGCGCTTATTCTTAATCATTTTCTGATCTCCCTGTTTCGGAATCAAAGTTATCACCCCTCTTCGTTGAGTGACGAAAAACTGTTTATTTTCTTTCACTTGTCTCAGGTAACTCATGACGATTGTTTCCAAATGTGGCCAGAAAAACTGTATAAATTCTTTTGAAAAACCTGAAACGGATGGGGATTTATTATTCATCATTGAATCCAATGCGACTTTACATTCTTCACTAGTGAATGGTTCTTCACAAATGTCTCTATCATCTTGACAGAGTCGGGGGCATTCTATTTGGCCCAGAAATTCCTCGACCAATGATTCATCATTACCATTTTGACATTTGGCACTCCCAGAATACAGCTGGTCGAAGTAGTTATTGCAAAACTTTAAGATATCATTGTTACCTGTTATAAGCTGGTTCTCATTAGACTGTAGTACGTTAATTTGCTTTTTGGCACATCGAACTTTATTTATGTTTAAGAAATAGCCAGTAGGCTTTTCGCCCTCTTCAATCCATCTAGCTCCTGAATAAATCATTGCCCGTTTGCCCTTTTCTTGTTCTATATCATTAACCAAGCTTTTCAGCTCTTGATACTCCTCTAATAATTCAACGCTTGTGTGCGAGTTCATTTTAGCCTCACATTCCTCTAGAAGCCTTAGAAACTTTGAATTTTGATACCGCTTCTGTTTGTTTATTTCTTTCCATCTTTTAATGCTCATGACCCTAATTTTACTTAGAAGTAACTCTAATGTTAACCCCCAATCACAAATTTCGGAGTAAACTTCGCATCTTGTGGATGCTTTTTCCATTTCTGCCATTGCTAAATCGACAAACGACTCATCTCGGAGAAGATCATTGCGGAAACGGAAGAGCCCCGGCCCACGCTCAGAGTTAAAAATTTCTATCTCTGTCTCTAATAACGAATGGTCACTCAATATTGACGGCTTAATATTTATACCTTTCATGACATGATTGTCTGTTAAATGTTTACTTGCTAATATATAATCAATTCTAGATTGCTGCAATGGATTGAGTCGCCTCCAAGTGTACCGCACCAAGTTTGGATTTTTGTCTCGCCAAATATCTATTAAGCTTTGTTCCTTCATTAAATCAATCAAAGCTTTTGCGGCTGCTGTAATGCGAAAGTTCTTATTGGAAGTGTCTCGATACGTTAGGTGAACGTTTAAGTCCCCACAAAGGAGTATATGACATTTATCTATCTCGGACATGATCTGAATTTTTCTTTTAGCTGATGAAAAAATTCTACTTGCAGATTATTCCGATTTTTGTGCGGTGCATAAGCAGCAATTAGCTTAATTTTGCATTTATTATATTCAATATCAGCTACTATAAGTCGTCCATCATCCGACGCGAATCCGAGCTTAACTGTGCCTATCCCCTGAAAGGATCTGGGTACCAGGACTGACACTCCACTTTCGTTAACACTTACGCCATGTGAGAACAATATTTGTGAGCCCCACTCCGCTTGCCAAAAGGGCATATCGCGAGGACAAGAATGAGTTTCTTGAAGTATCGAAATATAGTTCGGATACTGCGTATGCAGAAATCTAAAGACTGCACGCCTTTTCGACACATCGCGCAGCCCCCTGACGTTATAAGTAAGAACCTTCAAGTCAGGCATGGTCGTTGAAAATACCAATCAAATAAGTTTGCTTAGCCATGTGATGCTTAAAAGTGCCCGCAAACGCAAGAATAATCCTAAACTTATCGCTCTTCGATGATGGGCACCCTTGTTTTAAACCTGGAACGAATACCTTACACACAATGTTTTTGTTTATATAGATTAGGTCATTTTTTTCGAAACAATTAACACTGACAAACCGCTTATCAGCATATACACATGTAGTACACTTTCTACTCCCCCATTCTAACCCCCCACCCCAACCCTGTGCGCCGAACCATGGCCAACCGAGAGTCCACCCGGCTACCGATAGGTGCGGGGCCCCACCGGTGACTGAAAACAAACATACACATACACTCACATACAAGCAGTTATGAATACAGACATGACGCTTGCGAGAGCTCAAACTGCAGTTACGGCCATAACTACATCAATAAGTTCACCAGATCACGGTTTACGTGCTCTCCGATTAAGCAGAATGGAGCTCCAGGAACGTCCGGGTCCTCCCGCTGCCGCCCCGCCGCTGTTGCATCGTTTTTGTCGAGATCCTGTGTTCCTTGAGGCCTCAAGTTTGACACAGGATATATATTGAGCTCAAAATGAACTGTTGGCTGCTGCCGGTCGGACCCGAACGCCCCGGCTTCCGCCAGAATTCCTGCGCAGACCACCAGCCGATCAATCCTCAGCGTCAAAAAAGCAGTGACTGACACAGTCAGTTCGGTGGTACGGTGCTGCCACCTGGACTAGAGCCTATGAGACGTTAGTTCTGAGAGCGACCACGGACACGGGCCTCTTAATACATCGCTTTGTTGTACAATAAAATTGCTGATCAAATAAATGCATAGTTTTTTCAATTCTCCATCCGCAATTACACATACAAACCAAAGGCATGTAACATACTGCGATGATTTCGACAGTTTTCTTTTGACTTACACTGGACAGTCTCAAGCTCCTTTCAGAAATCTCCCAATGTAATTTATCTAGACATAGAAAACTGTACGAGTTATAGGTATGTTAATATGATTGAAACGAAGGCAACGGACGACGTACTTCTGCGTTGTAATTTCAGTCTTCAAGAAATAATTTCTCCTGCCGCATCATTTTTCTTACCGACACACAGCGAGAATGACAGTTTCCGTTCTTGGCCAGGCGCGCCCGGGTGCGCCGGCTGCCGTCAGGACCGGTGGTTTGCACGAAAATCAGCACTTGACTTACATTTTTTCGAACAGCTAATTGCTTCGGTGTGTATGAGGAGGCCACCCAGTGCTACACAGCCACCGGACGCACCCGACCGCGCCGGCAAACTGCTTGCTTCCCTGACGGCATACCATAGCACAGCAGAAACATAGGATGCTCAATAGGTACGCTATAGCACATTGTTGTGATCAGGTGTTTAAGTTTAACTGCATGGTTTATCGTGAAATAACAGGACCTGCAGTGATCGAGCATTGGAAAAAATGGTTAAGGTTTCTCGCTCAAATAAATGCAACATGCTGATTGCCCTACTTCAAATATGTTCCAGTCATTGGGCGTCAAGATTACACAGAAATGCAATTGGTGTTTAGTGAAAATATTGAAGAATAGTAGGTACATAAAAACTTCACGTGATTTATCTAATATCGGAGCAAGCAGCATGAATACTTATATTTGAAGACGAGGTGTCATTCGTAGATGAAGGTGGCGACTGATACTGACTCGGTGGCACGTGCAGCTACGAAGTTAAGCGGCCGAGGGCCGTCATCCTCCGTCCAAGCTGTCAGCTAGTGCTGCTCCCCAGCGCCCGGAAACGTAGAGATGTCGCCGTCAAAACAAGCTACGGGCGTACGGCGAGCCGCATCATATCAGGATCGACGGAGACCATCCAAGCCGGGGCGAGACGGGCCCGAGAGGGGCGGGCCCATCGGAGCCGGCGAGCCCGGCGCTGTCACGGCTCCCCTCACAGGGGCCGCTGAGACAGCGCACACGGGAGCAGCAGTCGCACCGGCTACACAAGCCGCCGGCCGCGGCACCTCCCGCCTCCCCGAAGACTCCATCGCCGACGAAGAACCAGCCGCGCTGACCGATCTCATGCCGGCGGCCCCAGCCTCACCCGCAGCTCCCCGTCGCCCGCGACGATGTCCAGAATCCCAAGCCGGCAGAGCAGGAATGGATCCACCGAGCAATTTGTGAAGATGTTCCTCGTCACGAACTCGAATGTTCTCACCCCTGAAAACCACGCGGCAGAAAACTTGGCCCCGGCGGGTGAAAACAGAGAAGAGTTTCGAGCCGTTCTCTGGCCGCCGCGCAGCGAGGGCCAGCTGGAACAGACGTCTCTTCTCAGGAGTCAAAGACTCTGCCATGAAAAGAGGTGACATGCGTCGACCAGACAAGGCACCATTCTGCGCCGGCCCCGGCTCGGTCCTACCTCCGGCAACACGTTTCGGCATGAGTTCAAATCGCCTTGCGAAAATGTCGTCACGCTTCTGGCGCCGCACAAACTTGATGATAACCTTGTTATCGCCTTGCAAGCGGTGCGCGACTGAGATGTCGGCTGCTGTGACTCCCAAGTCCGGAAAGTAATGGTTGAGTACACTCGCAGTCTTGCCCACCATGTCCTCATTCGCGTTCTTCGTGGTGAATTCATCGCATGTCAAAACTAAGCTCGATAAGCGACGGTTCATGTCGATGTCATTAACGCGCTCACGTAGATCATCGCTATAATTTTTCACGGAGGCGAGTTCCTGTCTTAAATTCTGGATTGTTATGTCTTTCTCGTGGGCTTCGGCTTCCAAGATCTCGACTCGTTTTTCCATGATCGCGAACTTTGATTCGAAAGCAGCAATGACCCGGTCGTTTCCTGTTTCGATAAGCTTTTGTATGGCGTCGAACGTTAGAGAGTTGTCCTCACCTTTTTGGGAGCGCTGACCTCGCTCTTGAACGTTTTGGCCTGTTGCACTTAGTTGACGGTTTTGCCTTTTTCTCTCTATTTTCCTTGTCATTTCGGTTACCGAGAGTTGTCGCTTTTTGCCTCCCGCACTGTCATGCCCGGAGGCCGCGTCTGTGAACACCGAGTCTCTGTCCTGCTCGCTACCACTGTCCGACATCTTACTGAGCCACTGCGGGGCAAACTAACCACTGCCTCACTATTTGGTCACTGTCCTGCGATGCCTCGTCCAGAATCAAATCACTTCTTTCGGAATTACTTGTGATCTGGCTACATTCCGTATCTCAGGCCCATCACCCGGGACCCCGCACCAACGCACACCGAGCGGGCTCACAGCATGCCCCTCCGGACACGTCCGACCGCGGCCGAGGTCAGGCGCAGACTGCACATCAATGTGATTATTGTCAGGATATAATATAAAATATTTCACACAAGTTTTGGGATCGCCCAAGAGTTCAAAGCTTTTAGAATGAGACTGAGGTATTTTTAAAGGACTCAAATTTGTCCCAAAATTTAAAAGCTTTCAACAAAAAGACATACTTCTAGGCTTTAAGGAACGAAAGCTTGTAAATCATGTAATATTGATAAGGAAAGGTATGATCCTGAAAGGTGTGCTTCTGTCGACACACATCCGTATGTTTAGGCTTTTGGTGAACAAGAACACCGAGAAAAGGATTTCAAAGATCCAAAATACAGAGCGTGCATTCAATGTGAAATGGCAAATATTGGAAGACGTTGTCAGAAACAGAGGAAACCGCTTGCTAATGGAATGACCGTGTTGATCATGTTATCATAAAGGCAAGAATGGATTGAAAAACGAAATAGGAAGTGCTTATTGTTTGATTTCGCTGGTGAGCATCGTGAATGTCCTTAGAGGATGCATTAAAACAGAGCATTACAGAAATTATTCGAACTATTTTGTCACGCCCCACGCTTTGATAAGGGACAATCTAAGGAGACGTGGGAAAGGGAAATAACGGTATTTTCATGAAATATTTTCCGGAGACGGTTAGGACTTCGGTAATGGTGCAGTGTGTGGTTGAATGCGAGTTTTCCTGCCGTGTTGATTAGCTGTGAAAGCACTTTTCATCAGCTCCTTTGTTTGAGTTAATGCAAATATGGGTGTTCTGAAATACAGGGCTCCGGCCGTCACCATCAACTAAAAATGGCAGCATTGGTATCCATATTTTCATTTCTAAACACAGACTCAAATGCAAGAGGTTCTTAGTCATAAAGCAAGGGTTGATTAAGCATTATTGTCGTTCAAATCTATTGTTATTTAACTCTCGGCCTGTGTCCCCTCTAACAGAAGGCGTGCTATATGTTCTAGTTATTCCATTTGACGCAAAAGCTTCCTTAATTTGTTTTCAAATACGAAGCGTCAGCGACTGAAAAAAGCTCACATTTGCATGTAATAGTTATCTTCACGTATGTACACACGGAATGCATTTCAACATATCCAAATCATACCTATGTTCGTGCTAGTACTAACGTGCAGGCACTGATTGGGTAAATGAATATTCAACCAAATAACCTCATGGAACTACATTAAAACATTAAGTACTTAACTCACCGACGGTAAACATTACGTTCAAAAAACAGGGCGACAATATCGGACCTGACACACTAAGGTTGGCTTTGTCAGGCTGGCATGCTGTAGCGTGTCCTGTATAAGATACCCTCATGTATTCCGGAAGCGCTGGCAGACTGGACAGGTCAGGTTGAGATTTTGGGCAGCTACGGAGCTGGGTACCGATTCCTGTTGCTATTGATTTAGCCGTAGCTTTTCCGGACATGGGTCGACTTAGACTGATAAGCATGAAGTGTAAACGGATTGGCCAGAATTTGTCGGACAGCCTCGCACATAAATCCGGTCATACCTGAATTATCCTATCTAGGACACTGCAGCGCAGTGAAGCTAACTAAGCGCGGTCGGTAGCCGTTCCAGCTCATGAACCTGTAACAAGATACAAAGTGGAGACTGGTTTGCTCAAAAATACTCTCGGGGCACAACCAGCAGAAATTCATAGAATATTCAAGCTATGTGGGCTGCACATTCGGAACGTTTCCTGCAGTTCCGGGTTCAAACTGCTTCTCCAAGTAAGCTGTCTTATCTTATCTTGTCTAATAAGACACATCTAAACATACACCATCCAAAACACATTATCACACCGACACCTCCTCCTCCTCCTCACTCTTTTTTGTCAGCTCCTTGCCGTTGGTGTAAGGGATAAACCTCAGTGGCACCGGCTTCCCAGGCGTCTTCTCCACCCTCTTCACCTTCCTCTGACATCGCTGCTGCTTCGGCACCATGCCCGTCCTCGAATCAAACACGCTGGGTCCTATAAACTTGCACTCGCTGACGGGCGGACATCTGAGGGTGCACTTCTCGCACTGCGCTGTCCCGTTCCTGATCATGCAGTGCGACTCCGGGCAGAACAAGGTGCGGCAGGACGGCACACAGCGGCGGGGAGAGGCCAGAAGGTCGCAGAACTCACCCTCTGTGCAGAACTGATCGCCACAGAACTCCTTCGGCGCCCAAACCTCGGGATTGTCGGCGGATTCGGGCGGCACACACCGCGGCCCATCGCGGGTCATGCGACAGACCAGGTCGTCAGCGCAGCGGAGGTTCACGCAGGAGAGACGCACCACCACCCTCTTGTTGAAGCACTTGGCCTCGCCGTCCTCCTCCACGCAGACCTCTCGGAAGCCGCACTGCAGAGGCAGTGTCGGACAGCGCCTGGAGAGGCGGGCCTTGGATATGGTAATGTTGCTGTAGATGCTGCTGTCTGAAGACCCTGGCTTTGATACGATGACGAGGGACTGTGCTGGATATGCTAGCAGCAGAAGTATCGCCGCTAACGATGCGTTCTCGATGTATGGTAGCCTGAGCTTCATGGCGGAATTGTGTGCAGGTCAGTCAACCTCAGTAGTTGCGGCTCCGCGATTACGAAATAAATAGGACGGTCTAGATTTCTTCACGGCCACCAGCGTCACAGTGCAGCGTCAGAACGAGAGTGGAGACTGCAGTATCAGACTTTGGCGCTTGAACTGAAGCGGATCCAGCAGACCCGGACTGGCGGAGCCCCGCTCATGGCCACTAAGTTTAGATGACGTCAACTAATCCTGGATGGCGTCACACAATATTTGTCTCTACTTCGCTGCGGAGTGATACTCAGGACTTCTGGGTCAGAGTTTTTAACCGTCTATCCCAAATTTTGTGCAAGGCTTAAAACATTGATTGGCAGCTGGGTTTGATTAACGTGTCATGACCTCCCTAGTGATGGAGTTCTGACCACGCCACTGCTCTGGTGGCACTCGGATCTCGGCCCGGAGCCGGAACTGGCGGCTTGCAAGGCGGCTGGACATTAGTCTGGAATGAGGCACACTGACAGGGATGGGTGCAAACAGGTGCCGCTGCAGTCTCCGCTCCAGGAAACAGTGAATGTAATGGTACTACAGCGTCAATGATGACGATTGGTGTAAACCGTAGCTCAACATCCGGGTGTAGCGATTGTTCACACATGACGTCAAGGACCGAAGGGGAAAGAGGATGTGGCATTTACTGACTTTCGCTGACGGAGGGGAAAGGGGTCTAATATTTGCTGACGATTACTGACAGGGGACATGAGCGGGACATCATTAACACGTATCGTTCTTCCTTCAATGGCTCTATTTATCTTTGTCGTGTGGACTTTACCACCATATGACACTGCATGATATAGGATTATAAGATCCAAAGCAAGCGTGCTAAGCTTTTAATCAAGAATAAAGTGGAGGATTGAATGCCATCTCCGGACCGGAGGACAAACCATCGGCTGATCTGGAATTGTTGTATTGAGCGAGAACTGTGCGGGCCCAGCCAGGGTCCAGAGAGAAGGTCGTTACTTTCAATTGGTCAGTTTGTAGAAAACAGCCTGTCTATTAAGTCCATACTAAATTATTGGTGTATTCACTTCTTGGGGCACAGACGGAAGCTGTGTTTCTTCCTATCTGAAAAAATGTGCCGTGATGTATCGCAGAAACAAACTTTACCAGTCGTTCTTCACGGTCTTCAGCAGAGGCCATCCAGATCTTTGGCGTCTTTCACGTTTGTTTGGGAGGTGAATGAAAGTTTTGCTGACGAACGGAGGGGATCTGGTTCTTACTGACGATTTGTAGCGAAGAAGTTTTAGCTATGTACTGACGATTGCGGACAAAGGGAGAAGACAAGTCAATTGTTCTGACGTCCTACGAGAACAGCCCCTTATACTTTTATAAATATATTTGCATCTGTGGTCCAACATTTCACCTAATACAAGCAGTCGTTTGTAATGAAAACAAAAATACTGGTACAGAGCTTAGATTTTCAAATGGTTTAAAATACGGGTTCCGTGTAGCGTTGGCGGACCTGTCTGAAGGTCGATAGCCACTGGAAGGCCGCGCGGAATGCGACTCAGCTCTCCAGCAGATTACGGGCCGTCCTAAATTACGTAATACATATTGTTGATATTGTTTTACTGCCCCCTCCCCTATGTAACATTTCGTAACGCTCGGGCCTCGGACATTATGTAACGCTGGAACTAGATACCCCTTAAATGGCAGAATAGGGGATTTCCAGTGTACAAGTGGGGCTATGAGGCTTAAGCCCCCTTCGAAATGACATCGTAAATGTATACCCGGAGGCTGTTCCGAAGCAATGGCGGGGAGGTTCGAGTCCTCTAACCCTTCCCCCCACGAAGTCCTGGATCCGCCACTGGGGATTTCTGCAATAATTTCACGAACATTGTCTCAAACCTGAGCTTTGCGGGAAATGCCTACCTAAGGCATGCAGTTGAAAAGCTAGATTGAGTCATCACATCGTAACAGGGTTTCAGTTCACCCGCACAAGGAGGCGCCACTACGTGCCCTTTTTGGAGAGGGGCATTAGGAATGCAAATCGAGTATTAAACAATAAATTCCAATGGCTGGAAGGTGGAAGATCTGTCACCCCATTTGCTGAGCTTCCACCACGATCTGGCCTTCAGCCGATGGGTTGGGGTACTTCCACCCAGCGCCATCATAATAATAATAACTGTCGAGGCTTGTCGACGCACCAACTGCCAGGATCATATGGCGTCGCCAACTCCTTTCCTGTTGGAAGGGTTTCTTTGGAGCCAGATTGCTCCTTGTTCAAGGAATCTGCCGAGCCTTGAACCTGGGTTGGCCACGTGGAAAGCGAGCATGCTAACAACTATACCACCACGCCCCTGCACCATCATACTTTACTCCATAGTCATTAATGTAGCCTATAAAATGAGGGATGATTTCCAAGCACCCGTGGGTACTCAGGGGCGTCGCCATCATGGTGGCCATGGCCAACATTGATTTTTGGAGGCCCTCCACCTGACTCAGGAGGCCCCCTTTGATACTTAGAGTCTGCAATAGCCCCTTGAGTATCAAAGATCCTAGCATCCCTCCTTGTAAAGGAGGCTTCCTAATTGGCCTACACAGGAGGCCCCATTAGCTATAAAGGAGACTCCATAGTGGCCTTCCTAACAGGCCCCTTTACTTAAGGAGACCCCTAAATGGTCGACATAGGCAGCCCCTTTACTCATAAAGCTAGTCCCTTAAACGGCCTATCCAGGAGGCCCCCCGGCCTACCCCAGGAGAGAGAGAGAGAGAGAGAGAGAGAGAGAGAGAGAGAGAGCGAGAGAGAGTCGTGTAACGTAACTCATTGAGGTCAGAATTACAGAGCTATTGCTTGCTGCCTTCCTGAAAACGTGTCCATTAAGTTCGGGGTACGACATATCAAGATAATTAAACTAGGATTATACATGACTCTAAGGATTCCAAAAAGGCACACAAAAACACACTCCCCGTTTTAACTCTAAAACGGTAGGTATGTCTGTACTTTCTATGCACATCCATAATATTTTGCACACCGGCCTACATTAATAATACAATTCTTCCGCTCATGCTTGGGTGGTGAAGCTAGGGAGCGAGGAATCCAGATTTGAGGAGCTTTTTATCAGAAGGAAACAGTCTTGTCCCGTGTAGAAGAACATATTGATCGATGATTTGGAGAGGGCTTTTTGGTGATCGAGGATGAAGCGGCATCCAGTAACGGTGACACATCCGAATTTAAGGGGGCTCCATGGACTTTTAAATCTACTTCTTTCCAGTAAATGCCATACGGTTAGTGTTAAAATGTCTGACTTAAGGGGAGGGGGCACCGTGCCCCGGTGCCAAAGTTTTTCCACCAGTGCAGATAACTGTCTCCTGGATCTCTTACATCCATACATATATATTTGTACACATGGGATAAAACAAAAAACACAGAAATGATATGAGGCATGGCGATACAGCCCAAACTTGGGAGTGATGAAAACGTGAGGGTAAAAACATGAAAAGGTCACCCATGTCAGGGCGCAATGTGGCCATCATGTTCGAAGCGGCAATGGCAAGGAAGGGGGCAGCGGCAGTCACAGATGGTTCCAGTACACTCAGGGGAGAGAAAAAAAGAAAAAAATAGAATGCCGGGTAAAAATAAAAAAATAAAAAAATAAAATAAATGATTACATCCGGACATTCAGGAGGGGATTCGGGATGTTGTACCCAGTGCCACGAAGAAAAACTTTGCTAAATTGCAGCACATCTCAGCTACTGGCGAGCCTGACCATCCGGACCCAGCACAGTCAATACGTAATACCCCTGGTCGATGGACCCGGCAACACAAGTAATATGCATCCCGACAACGCCATCAGATGCCATAGGCTGACGTCACCCCGCGTCGCCACTCAGACGGAACCAGCAACAACTCAGGTACAAGGGCTACGAAGGCACCGTGAATGCTGCCGAGCGGAGAAAGCAAATCCGACCATGAACAAGAGGCCAACGCTGCTCATATAAGAAATAGGCACATACAAGTCTCAGCGCAATCGTAACATTAGGAGTCAGACTGATACCCCCCACACAATCCGGCAGTGCGCAACAGACCCGCCAGGGCCAACAGATGCGACGCACAAACCTCACGCGCCCACCGGCAGAAGGCGCCGCCGCCCGCCGACCAACACGCAAGCAGCACAACCAGCCGACCCCACAGGCGCCAACCGCCCGCCACCACAGCACAGCCGGACGCCATCCGCAGCAGCGGAGCTAACAGCCGCCAGCCTCAGCAGCGCAAGCCACCGGCGGTCGCAGAGCCACGGCACGCAGGCGCCCACAGCGGCCCAGGGCACCGCCCGCGCGAGCCCCCACAGGGGGACCCCGAGCCGGAGCGGCACAGAACCCAGCGGAACTGCGGAAGAGAAAAGTTAGTTGTGGGGAGACAGGACAGGAGAGAGAGAGAGTCGTTGCCGCATGAGAGTTACGGGGAGAGAGAGAGGGGCGAGATTAGGTGATCACACGGCAGTTGGGGGCTGTTTTAAGGACAGGTAGAGAGGTGCCGGAGGCCGGCCTGTGTCGACGCCTATCTGCTACCGTTGTTTATTATTTCCGCGCTAAGTCAAAATGGAACTGGAATCATGTATACGAAGGCAAAGTGATTTCAAGCTGATGTTACCCTACACACACAGACATACAGGTACGTTCTTACAGTGCCGTTCATAATGGTTAATAGTGGTACGCAACCAGTGACGGATCTAGGATTTCGTTAAGGGGGGGGCCAGGCTCGGAGGGCGCCGAACCTGGGGGCGCCGAACTTGAGGGGCGCCAATTTCAGTGGCGGATCTAGCCGGTCGGTTTGGGAGGAGCAAACCAAAGTCGAAAAGCAAAAAAACGTCACGCAGTAAAAAAGCTGCGCTACCAATATCATTTGCCCGTAGAATTTTGGGTATTTGAGGCGAAAAGCCAAAAAAACTTCACGGGGTGAAAAATATGGGCTCGAGATACTTCTTCCTATCCAAGGCTGGCTATACTATGACTTGCTATACTATGGAGGTCTGGCTATACTATAACTGAGAATTATTAATATTTACTCCATGATTCTGATGAAGGGCTGTGCCCGAAAATATAATCTTCAGTGTTTTTTACATTTCTGGATTCGAGGGGACAGGCCAGGGAACATCTTATCAACTTATGTTCTGTTTGAAGTTGAGAGTTGGAACACCAAAATCTTGCTTATAAACTAAGAAGGAGTAGGGGAAAAAAGGAGGTCGATCGCTTTGGGGGGGCGAAAACACAGTTTTGCCCCAAGCTTTTTCGTTTGGGGAATGCCTTTTTCCCCTCCCCCTTGGATCCGCCACTGGCCAATTTAACACCCAAAAGGTGGCCAGTGTCAATGAAGAACGCGTTTAAAAAGGATTTGTAAATGCTTATTTTCATTAAAGCTTCCTCTCAGTGAGGACATGTTCACGTTTACCATCAAGCATATTTTGGGCCAGCTAACGACTGGTCCCGTGGTAGAAAATGCTGAAAGCACCCACTGACACTAACTGAAGCACGATGAGCAAATAATACAGTTATATTCGGTCATGGTAAAAACTGAGGTGTCGTATCCACCACCTCCACTTATCACAGTTGTCCTGGCTAACGGCTCAATACTGAAATACCCGATTGACGCTAACCTGAGCCTCATAGGCCGCAGAACCTCTGCGAGCCTGGGCCCCTGAGTTTTCGGTGACTTCGATGAAGTTATATCGAGTCCCCTCAGCTGATCTGGGACCGCTTTAGTTAACCAGGCTCTCACACTGAACTTGAAACCTATATGTCGCCGCTGAAGCCTATTAAGCTTTTTGGGCCCTTTTATTGATATAGGGCCCCCTCAACCGGTCCTGGGCCCTCTGAGCTAAAAGCTGGAGCTCTGAGCTCTGAGCCCCAAGCTGGATTAGTGTCCCTTAAGCTGGTCAGGGTCCCCTGGGTTGGTACCGTTTTCGTTTAACTGATATAGATCCCTTCAGCTTGTTTGGGGCCCGTTGTGCGTATCTGGTCACTATTTCGTCGAGGCACCCAGCTAGTCTGGCCCTATTAGTTTTATGGGCCTTCTGAGCTTCTGCAGGTTCCCCTCAGAGTGTCTGGGCCCCATGAGTTGAAAATTGGACCCCTGGGTTAGTTTTGGGTTCCTGAGCTTATTTAGAAACCGTTTAAATAGGTAGGCACCCCACGCTGGTCTTGAGAATCCTGTGTTGGCGCTGAGGTCAAATGAGCTCGTCGGGGGCCCTTATCTGGGGCCTCCTTAACTGGCACGGACCCCTCAGCTGATTTTGGAGACCCAAAATCCATCCTACCGGATTCCACCCACGCCAGATTTCCTGACTCCCTGAGGGCCCCTGGGGGCCATTGGGGATTTTTCCCCGCGATCAGCGCTAGGGCCCCTCCCCGAGACAAAGCTTACAACATGTCTCTGTGTATATACTCTAGCATCTGCCGGAGTTGAGCTAGAATCATTTTTAGGCACACTTCGCTTCCTCTCGTTACGGCGAATCATCAAATAATGCATAATATGACTATACTAGGTCAAAACTAAAAAATGACCTGACCTAAGGCTTTGGTCAAGGTCACCATTTAGCCTAGCATAATCAGCATGCATATGAATCAACTCACAATAGCAGTAAAAAATGGTATCAAAATACGGGTTTTATCAATATTTCCTGCAAAGCAATTAACCAAAGTCTTAAAACCTGCTTAGGAAGCCCCAGATGAACTCTCAGAGGTAACATGTCTAAACTTGCAACATGAACCGATAAAGAGGCCTAGGATACCATGATTTGGGGAATCCGAAGGTATTCCAAGCGGCGTCTGCAGACATAGAGCAATTTTTCGGCAAATTTCCGTTTTACCCCATGCATTTTCAATGGAGAGGTCATGATTCGTACCTGTCCCTAGGCCATCGATGGGAAAAATCCCGCAATAAATGTATTAGTACTTTTTGGGCCCATTATATGGTACAAGTTTGAATTCGATAGATTCACCCTTTTCTTACTTACGCCAACTTAAGCATTTTTTGGGGTGAGGTCACTTGACCTGCACTGGTGACCTGACCTGAGATGACGCAACCTTAAATTTTGAGGGAAAGTTGCGGAATTGATCAATGATAAGGTGTGACAAGTACTGTGTCGCTTCGCGCCGACGTTTTTTCGTGCCACTGGGAGACCTCGAGGGGGTGTTCAAGCACCCCCCCCCAACGGGCCGGAACGGGGCTCGAATACTCTAGAACAGGGCTGAGGCCAAAAGGGAAGGCTCTAAACAATGTCTGCAATTTTTGGGGTCAAGGTCCTTCAAGGTCATTGACCTATTACGGCACAACCCAACATATTATGCCTAATGTACGCTATAACTAGCGCTGTGCCCAAGCTTACCAATAACCTTTGATCAAGGCTTGATCATCAAGGCCAGTGACCTTTAAAATTGACCTGTAACCTTGATCTAAACACTGAATAACCTTTACTTTGATATAATAGCATACGTCATAATAGGAATCGTAACATTATGCAACGTCATTTAGGGGCTGTCCAGGAGTACCTGTGCTCATCAGGGACACCCTATGCTCTCTGGGGGGGGCTTTGCTTCGATGAGGCACCTGTGCCACCCAGGGCGCCTTCGCTCCCCAATGGACGCAACCTACCTATCCAGGGGCATCCTTGCTGTTCCGGGGGTGCCTTTGATACCCAGTGCCCAAGGGGAGCTTTTTCTTATCCAGGTTCACCATGATATTGAGGGGCGTATTTTTATTCAAGGTAACCTATACTACCCAGTGGCGCCTACCCTATGCAAGGGGCCCTTAGGCTATCCAGGGGCGGCAATTTGCTATGCATAGGGCGCCCTTATGCTCTCCATGTGCTCCTCATTCAGAGGGTGCCTCTGATATTCAGGGGCGCTTTTCCTATCAACAGGGTACCTGTGCAATCTTGGGGCTATTCTTATCAAGGGACGCTGCTGTTATTCAGGAATACCTACACCACTGTCGAGGGTCGCCTTTGCTACGCAGAGGCGCCTTTACTTCTTAGGAAATTTGGCGCCCGTGCTTTAAGGGAGTGCTTCGGCATCGATTGATTGCTCTATTATTGGGCTTAGGTGCACGTGAACCTTGAGCTCATGTAGCGCCCATATTGTTGCTAAGGAACGCTTATGCTATCAAAGGGCACCTTTACTATCCAGGGCTTCTGTTTTATTCAAGGCAGTCTGTTCTATCCACGGGCATCTGATATTTCGGGGGCGGTGCCTAGGTTATTCAGGAGGCGGTTTTTTTCTCCACAGGGGCGCACTATTGCTTTTCAGGGGCGCCGTTACTGCCCAGGGGTGTCTTTCTATCCAGGGGCGCATATGCTGTCTAGGTGTATTTTTTAATCACAGACATGATTGAAATACATGCCCGTACGTTATCCTGGGGTGCTTTTTTGTCTCCGGTGAGGCGCTATTTTTTCTCTTCCGGGCACCAGTTTATCCAAGGGCACCTATGCTGTCCAGAGAACCTTTGTTATCTAGGGCTGCCTTCGCTGTTAAGGGGCACCTTTGCTACCCAAAGGGAGCATTTTACTTTCCTGGAGTGCTTATTTCCATCTAAAGGGAACATATGCTATCTTGGAGCGCCTTTGCAAACATGGGGCGCACTTTTCTATCCAGGAACGCCTTTGAACTTGAGGGGGCGCCTCTGCAATCCAGGAGGAGCCCAAAATAGATGGAGAATAAAAATTCTGAAATAAGGCGCTCGAACACTGAAATAAAGTGCCTAGTTATCAGAAAGAGGCGCTCATCTGCTGAGCGGGGAGGACTGCTGGTTGGTGAGGGCAGCGTTCTCGGAAACGGGGCGCACATACTGAAAAAGGCACCCGGTTGCAGCGATGGAGCACTAAGCCTTCAGTTATAGGTTAATGAAATGTGGTTAAAGGCAGCCCATGCTCAAATTGAGCGCTCGAGCCCTGTTACAGAGCGCGCGACTGTCGGACAGGTGTGCCAAACCATAGACAGTAGGGCAGCTGAAGATGGAAAGGGACACCTGTGATATCCTGGGGGCGCCTGTACTCTCAGGTGAGGCGCTTGTTTCTTTCTCAGGTGCCTAGTTTATCCATGGCCGCCTATGCTGTCCAGATCATCTATTTCAAGAAGGGTTAACTTTGCTGTCCAGGGGCGCCTTTGCTATCCAAGGGCGCATATGATATCTGTAGGGTGCTTTATGCAGAGGGCGCCTAGGCTGTCCAAGGGCGCCGTCCTAACCAAAGGCCGCCTTTCACTTCCCTGAAGTGCCTATTTCTATGTAAGGAGTGCATATATTATCTAGGAGTGCCCTTGATATACGGAGACGCCTTTTTGTCCAGGGGCGTCTTTGCTCTTGAGGGGCGCTGCTCCAATCCAGGGTAGCTGAAGATGGATAAGGGCCATCTATGTTATACAGGGGGAGCCTGTACTTTCCAATGGGGCGCTCATTTTCCTTCTCAGGCACCTAGTTTATCTAGGGAGCGCATAGGCTATCCAAAGGCGCCTTTGCTTTCGAAGGGGTGCCTTCCTAGGGGTGCCTTTGCTGTGCAGGGGCGCCTTTGCTGTCCAAAGCACTTGTGATATCCAGGGTTGTCTTTGCTGTCCAGTGGCGCCTTTGCTATCTAAAAGTGCATATGATATCCGTCGGCGCTCTATCCAGTGGGCGCCTGGACTATCAAAGGGCACGTTTTCTATCCAAGGGTTGCATTTATTTTCCTGAAGTGGCTATTTCTATCTAAGGGGATCCTATTCTGTCCAGGGCACCTATGTTTCCCAGATTTGCCTTTGCTGTCCAGGGACGCCTTTGCTATCCAAGGGCACCTTTCTTAACCAAGGGGCGCATTTTGCTTTCCTGGAGCGCATTTTCTATCTAAGGGGCGCATATGTTATCTAGGAGCGCCTTTGATACCAGGAGGCGGCTTTTTGTCCAGGGGCGCTTTTGCTCTTGGGGGGCGCTGCTCCAATGCAGGGCAGCTGAAGGTGGATAAGGGACATCTATGTTATACAGAGGGCGCCTGTACTTCCCAGTGGGGCGCTTGTTTTCCTTCTCGGGCTCCTAGTTTATCCAGGGGGCGTCTAGGCTATCCAAAGGCGGCTTTTCTATCGAAGGGGTGCCTTCCTAGGGGCGCCTTTGCTACCCAGGGGCGCCTTTGCTGTCCACGGCACTTGTGTTATCCAGGGTTGTATTTGCTGTCCAGGGGCGCCTTTGCTATCCAAGGGTGCATATGGCATCCGTAGGCGGCTTTTCCAGTGGGCGCCTAGCCTATCAAAGGGCGCCTTTTCTACCCAAGGTGAGCATTTTATTTTCCTAAAGCGCCTACTTCTATCTAAGGGGCGCTTGTGCTGTCCGGGGTACCTATGTTACCAGGATTTGCCTTTGCTGCCCAGGGGAGCCTTTCCTAGCCAAGGGCGCATATGATATCCGTAGTTCGCTTCATCCAGGGGGCGCCTAAGCTATACAAAGGCGGGTATCTATCGAAGGGGTGCCTTCCTAGGGGGCGCCTTTGCTGTCCAGGGGCGCCTTTGCTATCCAAGGGTGCATATGACAAATGACATCCGTAGGGCGCTTTTTCCAGTGGGCGCCTAGGCTATCAAAGGGCGCCTTTTTCTACCGAAGGTGAGCATTTTATTTTCCTAAAGCGCCTATTTCTATCTAAAGGGCGCTTATGATGTCCAGTTCACCTATGTTACCAAGATTTGCCTTTGCTGCCCAGGGGCGCCTTTCCTAGCCAAGGGCGCATATGGTGTCCGTAGGGCGCTTCATCCCGGGGGCGCCTAGGCTACCCAGGGGCGCTTCATCCAGGGGGGCCTAGGCTACTCAGGGGTGCATTAGTTCCCCATGGCGCAATCTTGCTATCTAGTTGCGCCTTTTCTTTGCCGGGGCGCTTTTGTTAGCTTTCTAAATTTCATCTTCAACATTTTACTGGGGCGCAAAAAGACCAGTAAAGGCGTCTAGTGTTTGGGCAGGGGCGCTTTGTCATGGTTTTAAGGAGTATGTGTTCATTCAAGTGGAATAAGTGGTGTCTACCACCTTGGCGCACGAAATGGGTACAGGCGCGCCGCTCATATCGGGCGCCTTCGGCGCCCGATATGAGCTGAGCTTTACTGGGGCGCTTCGGAGCTAAGGGGGGGGCCGGGCCCCCTGGCCCCCCTTGGATCCGTCACTGTACGCAACTAATAATTGTCAACATATAATTTCTGCACAACTTTCTTGAAAAATGACTTCGACGTAGGCATATCAACCAGATTTCTAATTTTTGGTGAAATTATCAGGTTCCAGGTTCGAGGGGCACAAATGAAGAGGGAAAATTTTCTGTAGACGGTTGAGGCATAGGGGACCTCAAAGTGATGGTTCGTCCGGACGTTTCGTAAGGTATTATCCTGATTTCTACGGTTGAACTTGTTACTTAAGGGGAGACGGTAGAGTACCCATTAGATACTTGTGGAGAACTTTAAGCGTGGCAAATTCGACTAGATCAAGAAACTTAAGAATTTTGTACTTTTTGAACAAGGGGCTGGAGTGAGCGAGACGCTCTACATGATCAATTATTCTTACGGCTTTTTCTGCATGATTGATAATTTAGTAAGCCTATATTTAAAAGTATTCCCCCAGATTTCGACGCCGTAAGAGAGGATGGGCAGCACAAGGGCATTATACAACAGGAGAAGCTGACTGGGTTCTAGTATATGTTGAGCTCTTTTAAGGAGTCCTATGTTTCTTGCTACGGTATTTTCGACGGTTCTTATATGGGATGCCCACTTCAGATCCTCATCAATATGAATACCTAAATATTTAGTTGTGGATGTTCGGATAAGCTTAGTACCATTCATGGAAATTAGGATATCTGGGTTACAAGCTGCGAACAGTTGGTATACAGATTTCTTTGCGTTTAAAGTTAGTCTATTAGAATTTAGCCATGCTGATACATCCTCGAGACTTTGATTGATATTAGTGAGTAATTCGCTATGTGAACTTGCTGTGAAAAAGAGAGCATCCGCAAAGAGCAGAAATTTTGGAATTTGTGAACTGTTCGAGATATCGTTAATATAGAGTAAGAATAACAGAGGGCCTAGGATACTGCCTTGAGGGACGCCCAATGGCATAGACGCAGGGGTGCTGGACATGATATTATTGACTTTTACATATTGCAATCTGTTAAGGAGGTAAGATTGAAAGAAATTTAACTCTAAGGTCTGAAAACCGTAAATTCTTAGTTTTGATAGCAGGATTGAGTGGTTTACCGTGTCAAAAGCTTTGGATAAATCTAAATAGATGGCAGCACATACTTTTTTGGAGACAAGGGAAGAAGTAATGAGATCGTAGAGAATTGATATTGGCATGTACATGCTATGGTTGGGACGAAATCCAAACTGGTCATCCTTGATTATGTTATTGAGCGCAAGATATTCCATAATTTGAGAGTAGACAATTTTTTCTAATACTTTTGAGATGAATGGTAGAATGGATATAGGCCGATAATTTGTGAAAAGCGAGGGGTCTCCAGATTTAAATATTGGTACTACCACTGCTACTTTTAGTTTATCCGGAAAGACACCGGCTGAGAGACAAAGATTGAATAGGTGGGTGAGCTGTGGGGAGATCGTTGGACTTAAGTGTTTCAAAACTTTTGAGCTAATTCCATCAAATCCAGCACCTGCATTACCCAAGGAATTTATAACTTTCTCCGTTGTGCTGATTGAGACGGCGCGGAATCGAAAAGAGCTAGAGCATTGATTACCAAGGTAGTGGCTAGGATCTGAAGTGGGCTGGGGGAGTGTTGCATCAAGGGAGGTGGCTATGGTGGGGAAAAACTGGTTAAATTTATCCGCTATTTGACAGGGGTCAGCAATGGTGGAGCCATCATGTTGAAAGTTTGTGGGGAGATCTTTGCGCACCTTGTTCTTTTTACAACAGTGAGAAGTGTGTCCCATAGCTTGACTGGGTTTGATTTATTTTCTTGCAATTTACGCTGAAAGTAAAGTTTTTGAGCTGTTCGGAGAATGGAGGTGAGAGAGTTATGGTAGGCTTTATAAGCCAATTCGTCAGATCTACTTTTTGATTTTATAAATTTTTTGTGGAGGTCGCTTCTTTTGTTAATGCATTTTAATATGTTGTACGAAATCCAGGGTTGAATGGGTACCGTTCGTCTGTTGGTGGTTTTAACTCTAAGTTTATCTATTTCTGTGGTAATTGTTTGCTGCAGAATATCTGCGGCAATATTCGGATCATTTATTGAATAGAAGTCAGCTAATTTGGAAGAAAGATTTTGCTTCAGAATATCAATCTTCCGGAAGTCAAATGGCGAACAATACGAGATAGTTTTGGAGGGTTTATTTAATTTCGTGTTCAGCTGCAGCCAAATAGGGAGATGGTCACTAATATCAGCTATGATTACGGATGAGGAGCAGAGCAAGGAGGGGTCATTACAGAAGAAGTTGTCTATTAGTGTTTCCAGAGCTTGAAGTTATTCTGGTTGGAACTGAGATGCACGGGAAGTATCCTGATGAAGCTAAGGTATTGAGGAAATAGTTTGGAGGTTCCAGAGTGTCAGCCTTCAAAATATCAAAGTTGTAGTCACCTCCCATGATGCAAACTTTTTTCTCCTTAGCTATAATATATTTGCCGACAGAGTTGCAGCGAAGCTTCGTTAGCGTCCCATCTCTTCCTCCTTTTTTCTGGAGATGAAGTTCTCGCTTTTGATCAGCTACAATCCGCGTTTGTTTCATATTGTTACAAGCCTGCCGCTTCCCTCTGAGCGGACGTGGTCAGTGTTTCAGAAAGTAGTAAGCACCTAAGTCGTCTGTGGGCACTGCGTCGCGTTGGACAGAGAAGCATTATGGACAAAGTCTGTGCAGCCGCGTGCAGGACGGACCACAAATAGACAGACAAGAGATCGGCACAGATCATCAATTCTTACTCTTAACAATTCCGCCCCAGTTATGTCAGTCCCGTCCAAGGGCAGTCGCAGACAATTGCATTTGGGCATGGCCGACACAAAAATCTGGAAAACATCATTCTTCTAGGAATATTTGGGCAAAACCAGCCATTTGGAGAAGGCTTTGAGGAGCAATGGCCCGGATGGTCTCCGTAGGCCGGCCAATAGCAACGTCCCATTCTATACTGAAAAGTATGGGCCCTGTCAAACCTATGAAACATTTCTGCAATACGGCTAGTCAGAATTTTGTTTCAAGAAAAGCAAGGAGACGCGCTTCCCCGCCTCCATGTTTCGACGCCCGTGCAGCTCCTTTTTTAACCTGCCAGTTTGCTATTGTACCTTTCAAATTCCCAAGACTTCGGGCGTTACGTAACGATGGGACCAGCCCTCTCCCCGTGTAACGCTTCGTAACGCTGTGGCTTACTCCTCCGAAAGCATTGCGTGATTTATGGACGGCCCTTTATATAACTAGGATGTGCTACCACTAAATACATGAGACATGTTGGAATCCGGACCCTTATCACAGCCGGGTGGGGAGGCTCGGCACGTTATTTATATGTAACAGGTCGCCCCTGGGTTGGTCCAGAAGTCACCTTTTTCAAGTTTTGGTCTGCAGTCTAAAGTTCTGCTACTTCATGCATTGTTATGCTGCATGTAACAATTATAGATTTTGCAGAATATCTCACCCACGCGCTTTTCCAACGAAACAAATGCCTGTCGGCTGCGCAGTTGACTACTGCATTACCAATGGGCGTATACAGCATCTGCTGCCGAGTCCCCACTTTCTCCAGCCACAGAGCCAGAGCTTCTGTCATTCTGCAATCATCAGTAAATAGCTTAACGACTTCGCTATGCCCGTCTATACCTACTCTTTATCATCGCTTTGATACGCCAATAAACAACTTACGTCAGTTGGCTAATGTACACATTTTCCATTCACTGTTGTCTTGCTTAGGCTTAGCTGAGCTTCTGACGCCAGTCCTACGCTCTGGAGGAGCTTTCCTAACAGTTATGACTAGTGGGTATTTGGTTATGTTCTAAACACTTGGTGTCCTTTCCATGTCAGTCATTAATTTATTTCACAGTTCTTGCGGTTCCTTACTTAAGAATGTATCCAACCAAAGGACAGCGAAACAATCACCTCTGTCACAGTTTAAAAAAAACTGCTCATACACTTAAGTCCAAACTAATCTACCGCTGTACAGTTTCGCCGCTGACGACGTACTTTTTGCAGTCGTTGTGCATTGTTCGCAATCTATCTATTTAGCCTACCACTGCATCATTGCCTCTCTCCACGCCTAAGGAAACGTCGCTCACCAATCTGCTCATGCATTCACCGGACTTGCTTGACACTAATTCGGTTCTGGGGTCTTATGCTCTCAGAAATTATAATTCACAGCTACGAACCAATACTGCGCCGATTCATGAAGATTATAAGAGGCATAGGTCATCCCCCAGCGGTGGCGGATCTAACCGGTCGGTTTGGGAGGAGCAAACCAAAGTCGAAAAGCAAAAAAACGTCACGCAGTGCCAAATTGTGCTACGATCAGGGGTATGGATTTATATATATTTATATATATATATATATATATATATATATATATATATATATATATTTGTGTATTTTGGCCATATATTTTCTCTCAAACACTGTCGATTGAACTTCAGCGAGGAATTCGTTTTAGCCAGTTTTTTGTTTTCGTTTTCGCAGGTTCGTATCAGTTTTTTCACTTTGTTGTCGTTGATGGAAGATAATATAAGTCCTAAATCGGTAGGCATTACACAGTTATATTATTCACGGCATTTACAGGTACAGTCGACGTTTCGAAGGGTTTCAGCGATCATTATCGAGACATTAATGACATAACCACATAATAATATTACATACAAAAACACATATTATATAAAAGTCGTGGCACGGTCGAGCGGATTTCAAAAGATGATCGGTTGTATGAAGAATGAAGCTCACAATATGTATGAATATATGATAACGTGACTAAAGCTTTTAACTTCCTCTTTTGAGCATACACAAAAACATGAGGCCTAAAGTCTTTCACAATTTTTTTTCTTTTCTTAGTTTACAGTTGTCATGTATTCCACAGATAACTATCATATAACACAGATAACACAGGTAACAAGATATATATATATATATATATATATATATATATATATATATGTGTGATATAGGTGAACACACAGAATGTTATTTAAGTTATATTTAATTTACAAACGTTTCACTGTTGTACAGCTTCATCAGTGTAATACCAAATTATAAAAATATCAATATCAAATTACAAAGTTCAGCACACAGCAGGACACATTATTTCAAATATTTCAAATATATATATATATATATATATATATATATATTGGTGTGCCCCGGCACCCCTAATGATGAACTGGGCATTCCTTAATGGTGATTTGGGCACCCCCAACCAAAATGTGCAGCAAAGTCATGATGAAGTGCTTAAAGAATAGAACATTTTCAACAAATCCGTGTTACAGTATTATAATGACATTCTGCGTCTGACCTACAACCTGATATTTTACCAAGCAACGGAAATCCTCAGATATACTGGACAGTGGTGGACCTAGCCGGTTAAGTTTGGGGCGGCAAGCCAGTCAATAAAAAACGTCACGCAGTGAGAGTATGCCACCATTGGACTTCGCGGTAGGTTTTAGGGGTAAGCCCAAGGGTCGATAAGCAAAAAAAGCAAACAAACAAAACGTTGCGGGGTCAAAAATGTGACCACAAGTTGCTTGTTTGCTATCCAAGGCGGAGTGTTCACACTGAAGTTAACTGGTCCTGTTTGAAGTTGAGAGTTAGAGCACCAAAACCTTGCTAATCTACTAAAAATGAGTCGGGGCCAAAAGGAGGTCGACAGCTTTGGGTGGGGGGGGGCAAAGGCAGAGTTTTGCCTTGAGCTTTTTCGTTTGGAGGGAAAACTACCTTTTTGTCCCTCCTGGATCCGCCACTGATAATGGACAATTCGCAATGAATGTACATACCTGCAAGAGAACTTATTGCATACCCTATACTTAAACAGCGATGCAGTGAATAAAATACAGCAAAGTAGAAGTTATTCACAATAGCCGAATTACGTGCATATTTTTCACTACACAATTCGTTCACACATTGAAACAAGTATTTGAAATCAGCAAAAGGAATCATGGGGATCTTTGGTCTGTGGTGCCAGATGTTTTCAAACATTTGTACAAATTTTTACATATTTTTATGCATCGACATATTACTTACTGTCCAATATCAATAAGCAGCGCCTCTTCCCTTGCGTTTCTGCCGGCTGATATCATGCCATGACGTGACAGTCCGAGGGCCTTCTATACTTTTATTGAGATGTAATAGTGTTACCAAAAATGTAAAATGAGAAGCTGGTTGCACGACTACACATTGTGCAAATAATCAAGTACAAATCGAAACCCGGGATGGCATCGCTCCCAATACAAAAACTTGGTTATTAATCCCATTCTCGTCCCACCTGCACCTGAAAAACAATCCCATGAATCAACCGTGTGCCCTAAGAATTGTTAGGAATACATATCAATATATTTGGCGAGCATGTTTTGATATTTTGCAAATACAGTTATTTGGCTTCTATTGATTCACAGGGTTAAATGACAGCATTTATGAGGCACTTAACAACGAAAAATGCAGTAATAAAACAGAACGCAGTTCTATATCTGGTATGAGGGTCTGTATTTCAAGAAGTAATGCGTTTACTTCTAGCAACTATCCTTGTTTAGATCATGACGGCTCATAGAAAATATCCATCCAAGTTCATTGGAAACAATTTTCGGAACATATGTTGAGGAATAATATTTGTGAAATAGCCGAGAGGGGGACATCGCAATTTGTGTCGTACAATTAGGTAAACTTGCTGGCGCTGACCTTAAAATGACAAGGAATCACATTATCATAATAATTATAGTTTTTAGATGCTGCAGCTACTTTGGTTATTGGCACCCATACTTGATCAGTCTTCCCGATGGGTGGGAGCTATGACTGACTGGTGGATATATAATTCCTCCACTGTCACTTATCCTATATTTTTTTACAAAATAATTTATGCTTTATGAGTATGTTTCCCAGGTATAAGCTCAATGCCTCGACAAATGAAGCTTTGAAGTTACCTGCAGGACTATAAGTTTCTATTTCTGGATGTGAGTGCCCACTCGCCTTTTATTTTTCATATTAGGCAGTGCAGCATAGTTTCATGTATTTAAGGGAGTGTATTGCAGTGTTTATTATACAATGGTTCTCTTAACGCTGTCGTAGTTGACAGTTTTCGGATTTGGGCGCCCCCGATGGTTCTCGAAAATCCACGTAATCATGGTGGATTGATTAAGAGTGCTCTCATTAGACAAAACAAATCATCTGCCGGTAACTTCTGGGTTTCACCTAGGAATTTTAAACGTCGTGGTATGACGCATGGAAGGTGAAATGCGTTAAAACATCGGAAATATTTTGAGTCCCAAATTAGGTTTAGTGCCTTTTCACCATCCAACATGGAGCAAGGCAGGACGTGCTTCCCTCTTCTGGTATATTGGTTCTACTTCGGCAGCGCTATCATTAGTTCACACTCGCTATAACTCGTCCGACGGCCAAGATTTAGTTTTATGTATGTACCAACGTCTCTCTCCTCTCCTTCTGTCGGTTACCATCGGGCCGGGCCCCACTCTTTTCGCTCAGCAGAAACCCACCTCGTCATTCTCCTGACCCGCGAACTCGGTCGCCGGCTAGCCAGTGCCGCTGTCTCACCTGTACCGAAGCGTATCGGATGGTGGCGTAGATAATCAAGCTAATGTAGGACAAAATATGACTAGTAATACTTGAAAAAAGATCATGTTAATATATCTCTTGGATTATGGTTTAAACTCTATCATTCTCATGCAGAAATTTCCGCTAAACTTCTCGCTATACAAGAGAACGCGCCTCCACCAATCAGCAGCCGCCATCCGCTGGGTGCCGATTGCCCGCGGGACACAGAGGTTAGAAAGGTCACGCCGCTGGGCGCCGTTGGCACCGAGTTCAAGCATCGGTGGGAGGGGGTCGCGTGGCGGATTATAAAACGTACATATGTGGTGATAAGAATGGTGGTCGTTATGCCTGCTGTTGGATTGGGAGAGGACATATATAGGAGACATTCTGTGCACATGGGTGAATGTATGGGTTAGGTGTTTGTGCAGTGAGCGGTGTCAATATCATGGAAAACATGAGTACGAGTTTGTTAAATGAGTTCGGTTCGTGAATGCACTTGGCGGGTAAAAATGAAGCTTTTCATTTTTCATTAATAAACACTTATTGGCAATACAACACACACGGTACATGTGACATCAAGCTGCCTCTTCATGAGTTCGCGCGAAAACAACATGGGCGTATATCAGGGGTGCCGCCTCATGTTTGCTTTACAAGTTATACGCCAACGACCTGAGCCTGTGTGTTGAGAGCGATGTCACTCTGGTACAATACGCCGACGACACACAGGTCTTAGTTAGCGGCAAAAAACGGGATCTCGCAAACATAATTGAACGCATGGAGACTGCACTCAGCAATATATGCAACTGGTTCTGCTTTAACGGGATGAAATTGAATACCGATAAAACACAGATGATTGTATTGGGCACTAAGGCAATGCTGCGCGACCTGCAACCCGTTACCCTGAGTTTCTGCGGCACAACCATTAGAGAGGACAGGATCGTCAAAAATCTGGGTCTCACAATGGATCGGCACCTCAGTTACGAAAATCACGTGGACAAATTAACACATAAATGCAATGGGATCCTCATAGCTTTTAGTCATGCACGTCATGTTTTACCTAGGAACGTACTAGCAACTGTTGTGCAAGCCCTCGTTATCTCAATACTGCGACATTGCATATCTGTGTACGGCTCATGTGGCATGACTCAGGTCCGCCGACTGCAAAAAGTTGTTAACTTTTGTGCTCGTGTTGTGACTGGGAGGAGGAGGTTTGACCGCATCACGGATGCTATTGAGCAGCTTGGCTGGCAGTCTGCCCAGCAGATGATTGATTACCACACAGTGTGCGCAGTGGAGCGAGTGATTGTGACAGGACAGCCACCTAAATTGTGGAGACCATGGGCCGGCAAGCCAACCAGGTGCATGATCACCATACCCGGCGCGCGGGTCAACGGACCCTGCCGGCGATACGTACCGAGGCAGGTCGACGGCGGCTATGTTTTCGTGGAGTGACTTTGCTCAACCGGACTGGACTTTTACCTGGCTCGTCGAGTTTTAAGACCGAACTCAAACAGGCCTTGTTATAAATTTTAGAGTAGCATCGAGCTACATTCTTTTACCCACAGCTCATTGTTATGTGTGATTTTATGAGTATGAGTGTTTTTAGTCTCAGCCTACATTGAACCTTTTTATGATATGACGTGAATGTGTGAAAAGCCGCACTTTGATGTGGATCATCTTCGAATAAATCTGTTATCTGTTATCATGTGTGTGCAACACTAGAAGTTTAAACTGGTAAAATAGCTATTTGAGGCGGAGGGATAATTAGTTCTGACCATTCAAACAAGGAGGGTCCAAGGCAAATCACAGGATGCACGAGGCGCTTGACTGAGTAGGTATGAATATTTTTATGACATTAACATCACTGTATTCCTTTAGCATGGGCCACTTCCCTGCCAAACTCTTTCGATGCTGTCGCCACCCGGCCTACAGGCAGCCAGAAGTCACTGTGCACTGCCGTCTAACCATGATTGTCCGACTTTCTATTTTGAGTCACAAAAATAGTTTGTTTGCTAAAATACTCCGCTGTTTATCTCCCGGATGACGACGCATTCCTAGAAGTTATTGTTTATAAATGGCATTCGTTTTTATTCTATTTTTCATTTGACTTACACGTGCAGCACTCAG
This sequence comes from Lepas anatifera, assembly GCA_034440635.1. Lineage (NCBI taxonomy): Eukaryota > Metazoa > Arthropoda > Thecostraca > Lepadidae > Lepas > Lepas anatifera. The sequence goes on along the minus strand of JAOTON010000218.1, from coordinate 275,427 downwards.
CTTTCGAATTATGCCTAAGTTCTTGGGACTGGGGCAGTGAGTGACCTCACAAGTCATGTCAAGTATTGCAAATGGTGAACCTTAGCAAAATATATATTTTTTGGTGTATTTTGATTTTTCAAACCAGAAATTTAAAATTGACCAAAACAAAACAACAGCCGAAAAATTTTGGTAAGAGGGTGGGAGAGGACACTTATGAACTTCAAACAATGTTGGATACAGGGGCATAGCCAGGATTTCGCGCAGGGGGGGGCGGCGCCCCGAAAAGGGCCCCTGCGACAGCGCTAAAAGGGCCCTGATGGGTAAAAGGGCCCTGCTTGATACAGAATAGAGTGCTGAAGAGGGCTTAAGAGGGCCCTGTCTGGCATGAAATTTCAAATTTGACCACAGAGCATAGTGGGGACAAGCCGCGCTTCGCGCAGCCCGTGTCCTCAGGGGGCCCTTCGGGCCCTCAGGGGGGCTGTCCTTGCCGCCGCCCCCTCCTGGCTACGCACCTAGCTGGATTAATTATTTCGAGCGGCGGTAGCTTTTGAACGACTAGGTTTTTAAATCGTTCAAAATGGTTTAAGTTGCATTGTGAAATCTTGATAGTACGGTACATTTTAGTGGAAATGATAGCTGAGCGGCCTCGAATAGTGATGGGTTGTTGCTTGGACCTCAACCCATCACCGCCGGGGAGGACCGATCTGACCCCCCTCGGTTTTCCGCAAATGATTCTGAGCCGATTCAGATGAGACCCGCGGCGCTTTGCAGGCATCTAGGGATATAAATTCGAAAGCTTATGATAAAAAATTGACATCAGGTAGGTCAGGTCAACGAGTTGTGACTGCATTGCTGGGCCCGTATACGACAATTCCGTTTATCTAAAATGAGACTGACAAAACCAAGGTGTAATTCGGCTTCTACAAGTTAGATTAAGATAATAAACATCGTTCGAAAGATCTTGAAAAATATGCATGTTTTTATCCATTGTGAGGTCAGATCGATACCAAGGTCGCCAGAGGTCACCAAAGATCACAGTTTGCGAAGTTGTGTGTGTGCCTATAACTTTTGGACCACAAGACACAATCCTAAATTTGGTATCATAGTAATGAGTATGACCGAAGGATTCAAACAGTATGTAACATGACCTGTATAGGTTATTATTTAGCCTTGACCTAAGGTCACGGTCATAATGTGACATTTTAAGGTCATGCCGCATAACATTTAAAGCCTTAGGTCAAGACGAACACACTGATGGCTTTTTATTCAAGATCTCTGGTTCCCAAGATGTAAGGAGTTTTCTAAATGAGTCTAAATTTGACCAATTTCGGCCCACTGTAACGCCACTGGTCAACGGATACGCTTCAAGCCCGGATCCAAAGTGGAAGAAGGTAAGGTAATTCCAGCGCCGTTTTAATTTTTCCGTATCAGCTCCAGTTCCCTAGGATCGTCAGGGATCCCATCACACCCCAGGCGGTGGTGAGTATGAAAAGAGCCCAGGCGGTGCCGGGTTAATGAGCAGTACCATATGAGGGTGTGAATTTATATCCCTTTGCAGCCCGGGAACCTGTAAATGAAATATTCATTTAGTGTTAAAATATCCTTTAAATTTTATTGTTAATCATTTTCAGAATTCAAAAGGACTGTGTCATGACTAAAACAGAAATAAAATCATACTTTATTGTGCCATGTGGGGTCCATTTACTTTTTCTTCAAATTTGGGCACCCCCAATGATTCGTTAAAATCCGCACCCCTGGCAATACGACTTGACGGCAGAATTTGGGATATTCGAGGCGAAAAGCAAAAAAACGTCCTAGGGTGAAAAATATGGGCTCAAGATACTTATTTACACTGAACTTAACTGGTTCTGTTTGAAGTTGAGAGTTGAAGCACAAAAATATTGCTTACAAACTAAAAAGGAGTCAGGGCATAAAGGAGGTCGATCGCTTTGGGGGGGCAAAAACATAGTTTTGCCCCGAGTTTTTCGGTTGGGGGTTGGCAAATGTCTTTTTGCATCCCCTGGATCCGCCACTGCTCCTCAGGACTTATTCGGCGTCACTAACAAACCAAGCACCAAGCAAACATGCGGGACGAAATTTGAAGTCCTGGACTACATTTTTTCTATTCGAATTTACGGCGAGCGCGCGAGTTTTCGCCTGTCGCCGTTGGCGGAAATTTCTGGATAACACCAGCACGTGAATATCGACATTTTTTAATAGTCCGATTCTGCCTCTGGCAAACGTTGCACTCGTGACTTGCCACATGACTGTCCAGTGTACACTCCCGCTAGATGGCGAGAGGTCAGGCGACAAGAAATGTAACAATTTGACCTTAATTCACCTCACCATCCAATTATTTTAAAACGACCAACAACCATAGCATTTCCATAAATGACATAAGTGTTTATATTTCATAGCAGTTTTTCAGCATGGCACATTCAGCGGTTCGCACTAAGTCTATGGCGCAGTTTAAAACACCCAGTGCCAACACAGACTCAATGCCCCCTTCCCCATTCGCGTTGGAACAGAGCTTTCTCATCATGCCATTCAAGCGAATTTAATGATTACGGTCTGTTTTTTACGTACAAAAAAACGCACCGTCACCCCAAACCTGATTCCGGTGCGGACAGGAACATACAAAATTAAATGGTCCAGTGCTGTGAATTGCTGATTTGATAAAGCTGTAGAAAGCACAGAACGACAATTTTCGGTATTAAGATGTCTCCCAGCACCTTGCGGCAACAATGGATTCCACATATGTAGATCCAGTTCCGCCGTCTTGCTCAACATCAACGACAGTACAAGACACGGAATAACAGAAACAATGCGTAGCAGATTCTGCAATCCTCTACAATACTCTCCCCAATCTAAAAGCTACACTTAAAAAACGGTTATTACAGCGGAATTGACTAGCGGACAACACAACACGCCCCGCTCGTAACAATGAACGGAAGAGTAACTACCGGCAAAGGCTTCCTCGCGAGTCCGTGCACCCACACCTGGAGCAGCCCAGAAGATCACGGAAGATGGTCCCTTTCACAGATTCAACAAGTCTTCATCGCCAGCTCAATGGACCATCAAGCAGAGACATTACTGCCTATAGCACTTAACGAGTCCCGACTCAGGTTATACATCATATTGACCTCTGCATTTTGGTTCAGAACTTCTTCTAACACGCATGTAAAACGATGTCGAACCCATAGACACATGGCGATGATAAACGCGGGACACAGCTCCACTAAATGCAAACACTACTAAATAAATCTGAACACCGTTGACTATTTCCCAAAGGGAGGATAAACCCAATAAACTCAAACTCACACTATCAGATAGGTAAGTCAATGTCATATCGTCTAACCTCACCAAACCAGAAGAAAACACAGATTAGCTACACCTGAAGAACAAGCACTAGCCGACAGACAAAGTCGGTGGTCTGATCACATCCTAGAGAACGGCACACGGTGACTTCACTACCGAGGTACCGAAGTGGTAACGCAGGGACACAGCTGGAAAAACTGGCGCCACTACCGCCCCAGGTGGCTACCAATGAACACACGCCAACAATCCACAACTAGCACCCCTGGTGGTGATCACTCGAAGCAGAGCGGTACGGTGGTGAAGGGCAGGACGGGCGCCGAGGCCTCGATGTCGACTGCGGTCATGAAGCAGTCGGCCGCGGCGTCGTACTCCCCAGAAACTCCAGCACCTTGCCTAGGTTGTACCTGCGCCGCATACCACCGGACGTCTCAGAAGACTGTACAAGTGACGATGGTTACCATAAACACACCAATGCGCGCGGAATTTTATAACGGTCCATTGTTATACGTTACACCGTTCACTTTCACCTAGTTGGGAGGGTTCCAAGCCGGCCTGGACACAGTTGAAGCGCAGGGTCAGTCGCAGCACATGCCGCTAAGCAACTTTCATCTAACTATGTCGGAGAAAGAGGGGAAGACAACCAGAGCTTGCATTCACAGACGAGCCACACGTGCGAAGCGGCAAACCAGACCCTACCGGAACCAGACTGTACCATCAGGGTCGGCGAATCTGCGAGGGGCGGGGCCACCAACAGCGGGAAAGCAGCCAAGTCATCCTCCACAGAGAAGTCAGCCAGTTCAAGGCTCTGGTGCCTGCAGACACCTGCCGCAGCAGCAGCCGAGCGAGGCTATTGGAGCCGAGTCGCAGTGGGAGCCGTGCTGGACCTACCAAACGCTTCCATCGCCGATATATCCGAACACTGGCTCCGCACAGACTCCAGGGCGGGCCTGCCGATACTGTGACGGGAAGCGACCACGCAGGCAGTCCGAGTGCATACCCGTCACCATCTGGTCGGTCTGATAGCCCTCACAACCCACATCCCCGAGCCCCGATGTGATGCCCGAAAATGTCGACATTAGTGGCAACGGAGAACCGACCGTATCACCAGCCGGGCCTGAGAATAGCCACAATCCGATACTCACTCAACATGGCCAGTGCAAGAGCAGCTGTCCAAAAAGTCACCATGAACAGTGAACTGCCGGAGGAGAGCCTGCGCACCTGCCTCGAACTCCAACAGTCGGCCAACAGCTCCAACTCCAACACTCGGCCATGAACCTGGTGGGAGCAATGCACCATCGCATAACTCCGCGCAAGCAAGTCAGTTTTGAGAAGAGACACCGTGCAGGAATGCGGCCTGGTGGGCAAGTCACCCTTCTCGGACTGTGGAGAGGATGACTTGGCCGTTCGCCTGCTGCCTGCTTGCCCAATTCACGCTAGACTGCGCCAGCCTGTGTGCAGTGGCACACATCCCAGCTTAGATCACATCTTCAAGAGTACAGCGACATGTCCGACTAACAGAGGAGGGCTGGTCCCAAGTTGCGACCACTCCGTGACATGGAGAAGAGAAGAAAAGACAGGTGAGCCAGCGCCCCTCAGGCCGCACCGGCCGTCTTCCCTCCGCCCATGTCAGTAGCGCGCGGGCCCGGCGTGCCCTGCCTCGTCTGCCGCGGGGACCCAGACACACCCGAGCACGTTCTGCTCCGGTGGCCGTGCCTGGCGGGATTGCGGCTCCGCCTTTTCGGTACCATCAATCCGGACCCGGCGCAGTTCCGGGACGGCGGGGCCGCGGCAATCCTTACCACGAGACTTCCTCAGACACCGCAATCCTCTCGGCTACGGCCGACCGTCCCAGGGACTACACCATCAATGCCACCACCCCCCAGGCCACACTGACCAGGTCTGGTGCAGCAGCGGCTCCAGCTGAATGGCATCCCGTAGCATCTTCTCCGCCAGCCGGTGGCTGCCCAGGTAGTGATGCACCAGACCCTGCCGAAGGCCACGGTGAACAGAGCCGTCGTAAAGCAATCTAAACGTAATGGGGACAGGCCCAGGGAATACCGCAATAAATAGAGTAGGTATCCATAATGTGTTTGGAGACCTTTACAACCATAAAGCAAACATCGGCAAAGTAACAACAAATACAAGGTTGTAGCCATAAGTGGCGGAACGGCGGGGGGAGAGGGCATCGGGACTGCTTAATGGTGTATTTGCTCCCCTTGAATGACCGATTTTAATACTAGCTCTATGGCGTCGACTGGAAAGAAATGGGTGAAAAGCCTACGGTACCCCCTCCCCCTTAAATCCGGAGCCTTCACCGCTTCTGGTTGTAGCACAACCCTCTAGAACCAAGGGAAACTGCTCCTATTGAGTACGCCTTTTGTAAATTGTTTCATTATTTTTTCTCAGAATCACAAACAAATGATATGGGCAAGGATGTCTGACTCCCAATCAGCCGGTATTCACGATTCAAGAAGTTCTTTTTCAAAGATGCACAGAGAGGAGATTCAGCTTGGTCAGGAGAAGCGCAGGCACTCACGATGTGCTGCAGGCTCTTGATGTGGTGGGGGTGCAGCGCCAGCGCGTCGTTGAAGTGCTGCTTGGCCTCCTCGTGCTCGTTCTTGTACTCGTGCACCAGTCCCTTCTGCCGATGGGGGCGGGTGGGTCGGGTGGAGGACGCTTGTCGAGAGGGAGGAGGCGATGAGAGCAGCACGTGCAGGATGGAAGGCGTGAGCGGTCGTGAGGCCACTGTGTCGCCTGGGGTCAAATAGTGTAGGAGTACAACAGCGCATAAGATCACAGAGAGTCGGATCGAATCAATGTGTTTCTAACAGGTTTAGTGAATAACATAAAAATAAAGCATCGATAAAATGCGAAACTGGTACATGCATCCGTTAAGTGCTCCTCATACTTTAGACTCATGCACTAGCCAGGGTAGACGCGCCCTCGCACGGAAATATCGCAATTGCTTAAATTTCTGTATCGCTCAGAAAATTACAGAACACCAATCCATTAGAACTTCGGGCGTGAATGGTGCCGGCGTGAGCGTGGCTTCTCACCAGATAGAGGACGTGGTGGGAGGCAGGCGCTATGCTGGCCGCTTCCTGTACACACGAGATCGCCTCATTTACCTGGCCCAGCCTGAAACACAGCCGGGGGCACACTGTCAGGGCTGGGCGTGTTAAAGCTGCCACAGCATATCGATACCTAATACAATTTCCCAGCAATATCATTGATGGAGATTGGTATCATGTGATTATTTTGTGACTGGTGTAGAAAAGACATGATATATTCGTGCATTTCATACAATACGGTGCTGTGCTATCAAAACGTTTCCCTAAAGTTACTCTATAGTTGTGCTTGATTTCCTATTCCCCGTGTAGCAGTACTCCACTGACTTGAGGTAGAGCTCGGCCACCAGTAGCCAGATCTGGTTCTGCAGTCCCCAGACCTGCTGCGGCCCGGGCCGGGGCTGGGACGAGGTCAAGGAGGAGGCCACCTCCGAGAGAGCCTGCTCCACACGCGAGGCCGCTACCGTAGATGGCGCCCGCACCGAACCTACCGGCACCGCCGCCGCACCGCCGGGTCAGGCTGCGGCCTCGCGGCAGAACGGCAGCGCGGTACAACGGCCTAGCTATCAACGGCTCACTGATGCCTTACAGGGAATGTGGAACCTTGTTGACATTCCACACAGCGCGTGGTTCTGGGGATATCTATATCAAACATAATGCATTTGACCTTTTTATGCCTAAAATGACTAATAATCCCAATATTTGGTATTGTCTCATTTTCCTTTGCTTTACGGAAACCCCAAATCCGCTTGACGTCATACAGTTCTGGCAATGCTTCGTGCCTCCATTTCATAACACATTCTGTAGGGCGATCGACCCAAAAATGAATACAAATCAAACACTTTTAGCTAAAACCGGTTATCATTAAGACCGAAAATGGCACTTCAAATTTCTATTGATGTATTGGAGTATAATTCACCCTTGAAATTAATCATTGAAGCATGTTATACGCATTTACATTGAAGCAGGTTATACGCATTTACAATCGCTAGTACCAAAATTCACGCCAGCACAGAGGCTCTCATTAAATTAAAGGGAATGTGGCACCTTCACAACGTGGTTTTAACTGAGATAGCCAAGTTGTAAAGCAAGTAGGAAAACCCGGTGCTCCATATTTCATTTGTCTTGGAACGCGATATTTCCGTAGAAAAAGCTAAAACCTACCTGACACCAGCCCCCTCAGCCCCCCGTCGCCGGCAGCCATTGTTGTGAGCTACTGGTGTGACGACATATGCTGACGTCACGATGAGCATCAGCCAATCGAAACCCTTGAAGCGTTTCAAGTATGGTAGCGGTTGCCAGATCGTGACATCATCCACAGGCTGATATTTATTTCTTTTTCTTGAGGAGTATTTAAAAAAACCAAATATTGAGCCTATTGTACATTTTTCAAAGAAATCATGAGTGGTTTCATTATTTTTGGCTAAGAGTACGCCTAATTTCACTAAATTCCAGGATTCGACCAAGGTGCCACGTTCCCTTTAAGGCAAGAAAACTTGTCCACTGGAAGCGGGGTGAGCACCACGTCACGTCGCCATGGCTACCAGTGGTAACCAGTGGTTACCTCTGGTCACGTGGCCACCCGCGGAGGACGGGGTTGGCACGGGGTGAAAGTTGATTTTTATACGCGGACGGTAAGCTGTGGGTCAAATCAAATATCGTTCAAGTGGTTTCCCGGCATGATCTATCAGATGGCTATCTCAATTCAAATCCCACTAATGTGCCACATTCCCTTCAAGGCTGATCAAAGGTGACAAAAAACCGTCAGAAGTTTTGAACAATGCACTCCATGGACTCTTCAATGGCTGTCTTAACGCAAAAAAGCGCCAAATAACACACAATCAGTAAAATACCATTTAGCAGTTACAGAGCAATAGCAAACATTTCACCAAAACAAATACAAACGCAAACATCATAACAAGGCCTAAACACATTAACAAATCCAGTACTTCCCAAAAAAACCCCCAGTGGTACCCCGAGTCACCACCAATAACCAGGCAGAAACAAACAACAAAAACAACAACAAACACAGTTTGACCCCACAATAGGCAAATACCAAAACGCACCACCAACCTAAACACAAAACCCCACAGGAAAACCTTAGTCAGATAATATTGTGGCTTTATAAAAACAACTCCATCTTCCAAGGAGCCCACCACCACAAAAATCAAAAACCCGGATAACACCAGACCCGGAGGGTGAGGAAGTTTCAAAACACTAAACCAACTCAAAAAAGGACCACCCCGGACCACCTGGACCCGGGTAAAAATTAGGAGAAAATGCGAGCCCAACCCGCGCCCCGTCGTTTTCTGCACCCGAAAAACCCAGGGGGCCGGATGCCCCGGCGGTTAAATCAGTGTGTCCTGTCAGAACACATCAGGTTCATTATCAGATGGCTGTCTTGAATCAGATAAGCTGTCTTACTAAATCAGTTGGTCCCTCGACACACGGGTCAGCTCTGGTTTCTCGAGGTAGAGAGCTGACCGGGTCATGTTCACAGGGGTAGGGGGCGGTCAGCAGGGCCACTGGTGGAGGGAGCTCAGATGTAGAGCTGCCGGCGGTGCTGAAGGGTGTTTGTGAGACACGAGGGAACCGCAGGCGGGGAGTTCAGTTTGCGCACGTCCGAACAAACGTCACACAGGGTGTTCCCATTCTACACTGACTGTGGGATTCGGCTGGGATTTTATTTTGGTTTTAAAAATTTGTCAGAGAAGTCCATCAAGGCGGAACAAGATTCTCCGCCGAGAAGAAAACAAGCACGGTTTTAATGGTTTTCGATAGCATTCAAGCCAGCCCACCATTGATGATATCTGAGCACTGGACTGTGAAATGCAATTAAAACTATTATTTCATCGACAACAAAAAACAACCACCAAAGAAGAAACAATAGCCTACTAAAGACCGAACTAATCACGATTTCTAGAACGGAAATTATGCTGCCAAAGAGCAGAGCAGACCTGCTGGCGACTCAATGTGAAAGAGGGGTCGGCGCAGAACTCTGGCACCGTAGCTCAGAGGGGTGATGGAAAGGCGGCTGATCCGATGTTTGCTTCAGGGCTACTGTTCTGACCCAATTATCCTAGTTTCAGGCAATGAGCCTGCACAGTCAAGTTTTGTTGACTTTTACTCTGATTAGGTGACTCTGATTTCGGCTCAAATGTATTTTTCTCTGCGGAAGCTTACTCTCTAAATATCACTCTACGACACTTGTATGGAGTTTCAGCGACATTTAAGGAAGCGGGTTAGCAAGCTAAGATACAGAGCTGGATCACTTATTTTGGGCCCACCCCGCTGAGTTGGGGCGCCAGAGCTTACATTCCTTCACACCGAGTCGCCCTGGAATTACCAATGTGTCTGGAGGTAGATACGCAACTCCAAAACGTCGGGCATGCGAGTTCGCATTGAAGCAAATCGCATTTCCTTACACACTTGGAAGCTCAAATGCGCAGCGAAAGAGAATATGAAGAAAACAGGCGAATGAGGCTGCAAGAAGTACATACCGCACAAGCTAAAGCAGCAATGACCCATACAGGGTTTTACAATTGCATTACACTAGTCAAAGCTCTGCTGTAGTCACTGGGTGAAACACATTTTCACAATCAGCTTGAATTTGGGTTAAGACAAAGCAACAATGGGTTGCAAACGCATTGGCACGTCCCATTGCGGATATCACTGCAGTTGAAGAGCAAGCCCTAGCCTCTCGTATACCACTTTGGTACGAGATACAGCTGATGTTAGCACTGAGATGAATAGCGAACATGAGGTGAAAAATGCAGTGATGTTGCCAATTCTGGCAGGCAATTTCGCAGCCCGGCGAATGTTCGCAGTATCATTTTTGCATGGGATACAGGCCACTACATTGAGGCACTAGTGGTCTATCCCTGCAGTTTTACGGCGCCTCTGTTGGTGATGTACGGTGTTGGGAGATAGGCAAAAAAACTGGGCTAAAGCCAGAGAAGCTTACACGGGCGCGAGAATCGACCGCAGGTTGGGCCCCAACCCACAACCTTACAAAGACATTGGCTTTACCCCGAAAGACTGCCTTGGCCTCACCATCCAGGCCCAAAACAGCATTTCTTGGCCCCTTTCGTTCACCTTCATCAGCGAAAAGGCGCAATTACTGTTAAAAGTTACCAGATAGCCTATTAAGTTTAGGTCCAGAATTTCCTGAAAAAGGTCGTTCAAGCGGTGCCAGTTCCTGAAGCCGAACAGGAGCACCATGCGCATGGTGTTGCTGTTCAACACAGTTACAATTATCCCCCTCGGCGTATGAGCGCCACCTTTTCTAAGCGTATGAGCGCCACCTTTTCTGAGCGAAGCGCCACCTTTCTGAGCGTATGAGCGCCACCTTTTCTACGCCGGATGCAGGTGGTGGCGCTCACCGCCGCGTCCACTGGATCCTAACTGGTAACCTCCCGAAAACTAGCTCAACACTCCGATACCACTACCAACAAAACTGTCCCCGGAATAAATCACGGCATAATAGCACTGCACTCTAGCAACCACCATAAAAGACGAGCCGGACGTGCAGAAAACAAGAAGGCCCAGTAGAGCTAGATAATAATAATGAAGTTGAGAAAGTCTCAAATCTCATGAGGTCCACTACCCCCAGAAACCAAAGTCCCATGAATGACCGGAAGGCTTAATAGCCGTAAGAGCTCCGTAAGCAGCTCCCAGTATTAAGACATGCGTGAAAACCAAGCCTTGCCTCTGTTCAAAGCCGGAATACGTATTAGTCCAATCTAACAGGCTCCAGCCTTCAGCACGGAGCTCCTATGTAAATGAGCCATCTAGGATCCAAATAGCTTAATTTTTAATGAAACGGTTTCAAACAGCTTAAACAGTAGTCTTAAAAAACTAATTTCAAAGTAGGCACACATTCAAGAAAATTATAAAAAAAAATTTTTTCGTAAGGAATGAAACAACTCTTAAAAATCTCACGGCCCAGATAAAAATGCTTCTTCTGACCAGCAACAACAAAATGTTGATGCAAAGAGCGTGGTACCGCTTCTACGACATTGATACGGAGAGGTAGATGAAGTAGTCTAAGGCATGACAACTGCAGCTAGTCAACAAGAAACCCGCAGTCAAAACCAGAGTCAAAGCTGGCTTATCAGGCTCACTAACCCAAATAAAAGCTTACCCCTTCCAAGGGTTTCCAAATACACACACACACACACAGAGAGAGGTTTCCAAACAATAACAGAGTTGGATCGTAATCACCAATCAGTCCAGGGTAACGGTTGTCGGAATGGGGACCAAACTCAGCTCACTAATCGTAGTTGAACGTGGAAAACTACACCAGAAAAAAACTATCCCGACGGCAAACCCTGTTAGAGTCGACCAGCCCAGCACACAAACAGACGAGGTCCGACCGCAACACAGAGCTGGCAGCGCCCCCGGTCAGCGCCGGGCAGCCATCATCGCCGTTATATACAGCAGCGGCAGCAGCAGCGGCAGCGGCGACGGCAGCGGCGTCCGCGGGTCTACCTTCTAGCTCTGACGCCGCCACGGAGCCGGCGGAGGCGGCGCCGGCCGGGGCCGGTACAGTGAGCCGCGCCGGTCCCAGCACCGGTACAGTCAGAGCCTCCATCGGGGTCAGCACCAGCGTACGCGCCAGCTGAGGACCCGCTGTTGATGGCGGCGGTGGCGCGCAGCCGACGGCGAGGGGTAGGGTTATGTATGTATGCACTGCACCTCCCACATGCTTCTGCACAGTCACAGGGCTGGGATCCCTCCAGGCTTCGGGAACCCTCCCCAGTGGTGTCACTGAGCCAATTACCACACGGAGATGGTCAGGGAGCGATAGGAATGGTGTTCATGTCATGCAATCCGAGCTGGAGGTCTGTGGCCTGAGCCACTAGGCTGTAGGACAAGCGGGACAGGATCTGGTGCTGAAGAGTAGAACATGCAGACGCAGAGAAATTGGGAGGGTATGGACAGAGACGGAGTCAACGGACAAGAGGTGCAACTCCACGGGAAGAGGGCACACGTGTTGAAATGGTTTAAGGTTTAGCACACATCAACAGCACCCACCAGTGGGGATACACACCGGTTGTTTGGGGGAGGGGCGACGGGGAGCAAATGGTGAAGACAATATTTTTGAAGACGCTCGGACAGCAACAGGGGGTCAAAGAGACGGAAGATTCATCCTCCCCTCCCCCTGGATCCACCAGAAGCACCCCTCTACCTGGTGTCCACTACAACTTGACCAGAAAACTGTACAGCTAGGTCGCCTGCATCTACCTGGAGCCAATGTTGAACAGCAACTAGCAACTAGAACAGCAACAAGCTACATCCATCACTCATCTAGATGCAGCCACACACCTGTTTTACACACAATCCAATTAACCCCGTGACTGTATCTAGCTAAATCAGGCATAGCAGTTTAGCATCCAGTGTTTTTACGCACACCCACACCGCTAGCTACACACCACGGCTCCGCAGGCTTACCCGCCGCACCCTCCCTCTGTCTACATATCCACCCGCTGTTTGTACACCCTCTCCGCGACTACCTGCACACCAGGCACATCTCTGCAACTGATACACATACCCTCAACAACAGCCTAGCTACACACCCCGCCTCAGCAGCCGACAGCTTCCCTGCCGCTCTGACTCCGTTCGTGCTCCCCAGCCACTGACCTGAGTCGGGGTCCGACACCACCGAGTACTGCCGGTCGCTGTCGGGACTGTTCTCCGCCAGTCTGCTGTCGTAGATCTCCTTCCACTGCTGCAGCATCTCCCGCGCCACCGCCAGCGCCGCCTCGCCGCCGTTACAAAACTCCTCCACGTGCGCGCGGGTGTGCATCAGCTGCAGGTCTTCCGGGTACTCCTCCTGGGCAACCCGCAACAGCTGAGGGAAGAGGGGTCAGCTGCAGGTCCTCCGGGTACTGCTCCTGGGCAACCCGCAACAGCTGAGGGAAGAGGGGTCAGCTGCAGGTCCTCCGGGTACTGCTCCTGGGCAACCCGCAACAGCTGAGAGAAGAGGGGTCAGCTGCAGGTCCTCCGGGTACTCCTCCTGGGCAACCCGCAACAGCTGAGGGAAGAGGGGTCAGCTGCAGGTCCTCCGGGTACTGCTCCTGGGCAACCCGCAACAGCTGAGAGAAAGGGCAGCTGCAGGTCCTGGGTCTCCTCCTGGGCAACCCGCAACAGCTGAGGAAGAGGGGTCAGCTGCAGGTCCTCGGGTATGCTCCGGGCAACCCCAACAGCTGAGGAAGAGGGGTCAGCTGCAGGTCCTCGGGTACTCCTCCTGGCAACCCGCAACAGCTGAGGAAAGAGGGGTCAGCTGCAGGTCCTCCGGGTACTCCTCCTGGGCAACCTGCAACAGCTGAGGAAGAGGGGTCAGCTGCAAGTCCTCGAGAGTTACCCGCAACACACTGCCAGGCAGACATCGAGACGCAGCCTCAGTGGCAGATCCTGAGAGGAGATACTTTTTCTGAGATAGCCAAGGCGACTGTCATACACGGGAAGAGGCGCATGAACAGAGAGGTTTCCGGACACTTCGATCAATCCGGTACCCTGTAAAACAAGGAAACTAGAAACCAAGCCACTGCAGACCAAAAGGAGAATGAAAGCGGCACTGAGAATAGCAGTAGCCAACATCGAAGCCCACAGCGCTAGTCTTCCTGAACACCACATCCGTCTCACACCCAGCCCTCCCTCCGTCTCGACCCCACCTGAAGCGCCGCGGTGTGCTGGTTCTGAGCGGTCAGCAGCAGAGACAGCAGGTGCAGGGATGCCAGGTGGTCGGGCCGCCTCTCCAGGGCGGTGCGCACCTCGGAGACAGCTGCTGCCACCTGGCGACTGCGCGCCAGCTGGTAGCCGGTGTAGAAGGAGGCCAGGTGGTCGCCCGGGTCCAGCTCGTGGCAGCTGAGGCGGAGGGCGGACGGCAGAGGGTGAGGGACTGGCGTAAGTGAGCCTCACCTCGTCGGCAGGTCAGCCGCTGAACTATTCCTCTACATATCAGAAATGTGCAGGCATGAATTAATCAGTAGACGACAGCTTATTAAAGATTGACGGGTATCAATTAATCGTCCGTAAAGACAGGGAAGACACATTAAAAGGGAGAGGAGGAGGTTTACTCATGTATGTGAAATCTGATATATATGCGTTAGAGTTAGAATGTCGAACGGACTTTTTGCAAGTCGGAGGAATAGAAATCAAGGGAGCCACACAGGAGACACTACTCGGCTATATTTGCTTTATAGGTCACCAAATTCATCACCTGATAATGATCAGATGATTAATGAATGGATCTTAACGTTACAGGGACGATACGCGTTGTTTGGGGATTTCAACTTTCCAGGAACTAAATGGGATGAAAGTTCAAGCGATGCAAGAGGTAGAGCATTTCTTGAAACAATAGAATCGAAATTTTTGACGCAACATATCCGAGATGCTACGCACATAGGTGGGAACACATTGGATTTGGTCTTGAGTTCGACAGAAAACATGATCGTGGAGGCAAAAAAGGACAGTCGTTTGGGTAGCAGCGGTCACGAGATCTTAATAACCCAGGTAGAACTTGAACTCAAATTGAGGAAAGGCAAAACAAAACGGCGAGATTATGGAAATATGGATAAAGAAGGATTAAAGAGGATGATGGAAATTGACTGGAAAGTAAAGCTGGAAGAGAAGGATACCGAAGAAATATGGGGCTCTGTTAGGGCCAAGATTACGGCAGCTATGGATGCGAACATTCCATGGAGAGAAATAGAAGTGCGGAAGAAGCCCATGTGGATGACGCAGAAGATTAGGAAGTTAATAGATAAAAAGAAGAGACTTTGGCGGGTGAGCAAGGAAACAGACCGACAATCAGACCGAGAAGCCTACAAGAATGCGGAGAAGGAAGTTAAGAAGAGTGTCAGAAATGCAAAGAGAAATTTGGAAAGGAAAGTGGCGATGGAAAGCAATTTAAAAAAGAAGCAGTTTTTTAAGTACCTGAAGGGAGAGCGAGGTAACAGAGTGAAAGTAGGCCCTCTAAAGGATGAAAATGGCACTTTAATTGTAGACGACAAGGCCCAAGCCGACCTGTTGAATCAGGAATACTCTAGGAAAGTATTACTAAGTATTACTAAGTATTAAAGTAATACTTATAGGAAAGTATTTACAATTGACGATAATAGGGGTATCCCAAGCATGAAGAAACTAGTTAGAGACAGTGATACCTTGGGTTGTGTGCAATTCACGGCGGTAAATGTGAGGAATAAAATTGATAACCTGCGTAGTGAGGCGTTAGGAGGGCCGGATGGAATCCCGCCCAGGGTGTTGAAGGAGATCACGGATCAGGTTTGTGTGCCCCTGGCAATGCTTTTTGAGAGATCCATGCAAGAGAAAGTAATTCCAAAGGACTGGAAAGATGCGGAAATAGTCCCTTTGTTTAAAGGGGGAAGCAGGTTTATGCCTGCAGATTATGGGCCTGTAAACCTGACAGTCACAAGCATGAAGCTGATGGAATAAATCGTGAAAGACCATATTGTGGAGCACTTGGAACGGCATGGGCTAATCAGATCATCAAAACATGGATTTCGATCTGGTCGGTCATGTTGGATTAATTTGATCGAGTTTTGGGGGAAAGTTCTGGAATGGATTGACCTAGGCCATCCGGTCGATGTCATCTTCTATGACTTTAGCAAGGCCTTTGACAAAGTTGAACACCGAAGACTACTCGAAAAAGTGAAAGCGATGGGAATTGACGGTACGCTGTTGGATTGGCTGAGAGATTGGCTCACAGGAAGAAGGCAAAGAGTCGTCGTGAATGGAGAGATATATAAGTGGGTTGAAGTGGTCAGTAGTGTGGTTCAAGGCTCAGTCCTTGGACCCCTACTCTTCACTATGTTCAATGATGATATTGATGATGTTTCGGAGGCACTGTCATCTAAGTTTGCAGACGACACCAAGCTAGCGAAAATAGTGAGGTCAAAAGAAGAGGCCCGGGAGTTTCAAAAAGACCAGAGAGGCATGGAGAAGCGGGGAGATGAATTTGTAATGGCTTACAATCTCGACAAATGCAAAGCAATGCATTTGGGACACGGAAACATCAGATTTGACTATGATATAGGAGGTGTTCGAATGAAGACGACTGAGGTGGAAAAAGATGTGGGAATATTAGTAAGCAAGGACATGAAACCCGGCAAACAATGTTTGAAAGCTGCCCATGATGGAAATAGAGTTCTTGGTCAGATTTCACGCGCTTTCCATTACAGAAACAAACATATTATGGTCAAATTGTTTAAAGTCTTCGTCAGACCCAAGCTAGAGTATGGAGCACCAGCGTGGTCGCCGTGGATGATAGGTGATTGTGAAGTTTTAGAGAAGGTCCCGGGACGATGTGAGAGGCGCGAGTTATAAGGAGAAGCTAAAGGATGCAGGACTCGAGGTGTTGGTGGAGAGGAGGAAGAGAGGGGATGTGATTGAGGCGTATAAAGTGATGACGAATAGGAGCAGAGTACAGAAGAATGAATGGTTTAAAATAATCAATGAAGAACAGAGAACTACCAGGCAGAATTCGGTCATAGGAGCAGAAGGCGAGGTAATGCGAAGGGAGGGACAAAGGGAAATCAGAAGGGCGAGGCTCGAAATCAGGAGAATTTTTTTCAATCTAACAGTTGAAAAATACTGGAACGAGTTACCGGAAGCAGTACGGAATGCGCCGAACGTGAACTGCTTCAAAAACCGCTACGACAAATGGAAGAAGATGCAAGACCAAGGAAGATAGTCACGCGTAAAGCAATGATAAAAGCAGAAAAGAATTTCTGAAAGGACATACAGTGACTCGATGATGTGGAAATGACGCAGTTGTCCGTCAATGATATCCAACACATGAAGGCCGACTAGCCTTCCTAATGGATAACCACTTTAACTTCAAATGTCGTCCTCCTTAAAAAACCATGGAGTGGAGATCCCTTCCATCGTTTTTTTTCTTTCCTTTAAAGTCTATTCATCATTTCGTCATTTAATTTTGTCTCGAAAGTAGCTTCGACGGACGGAGTTATCTTGGACGGAAGGTAGTTGCCCTAAATTTGTTATTTTTTCTTCATTAATTGATCTTGTTCGTAATCTAAAAGTGTCATCTAAACATGTGCCGTGTTTGTCATCGGCTTTATTTTATGACTTCATCTGTAAATTGATACTTTTCAATCGATGATAAAATCTAGATACACAAAATAAATAATCAAAGAAACAAACGCTTGTGTGAGGCAATCCCATACCGGTGCCGAGTTGAGGCTATAAAAGATTGCAGGTAGATACAGGAAAAAGTTTATGGAACAAACAAATAAAAAACCTAATTACCCAATACGCAGATTGGTATTGCCAAACCAAGTAGCCCCTAGGTCACTTGGCATCGCGTGCGCACCGTTTGAAGTTGTGGAGGGCGCTGTCTGCCAGCTGCTGCTTCTGCTGTTGCTGTCGGGACTCTCCCGACTGCAGCATCTGCCCGATGCCCAGGTAGAGGTGACACCGACTGAGCAGGCCGCTCGGCTCTGACGTCTCCGTCTCCAGCGCCCTCTGCGCCCAGCGCACACCCTCCTCGTACTGCCGGAGCGCTGCGGGTTAGAGGCGGGGACGGCGAGCGCACACCCCCGTACGCCGGAGCGCGCGGGTTAGAGGCGGGGCGGCGAGCGCACACCCTCCTCGTACTGCCGGAGCGCTGCGGGTTAGAGGCGGGGACGGCGAGCGCGAGGAGACGGCAAGAAAGGCTGCAGGACAACGGGGGCGCCGTCTTATTTAGTTACTTTTTCTTTAGCCGTTTAATACCACTGACCATGTCCGGGCAAATCCAATAATAAAGCGCCGTTAATAAACTGCATTATTGAACTCGAGTCGTCAAATCATTCAAAACTGGTGTTACATATTCTATTCTACATGGCCTTCTGTCTGAAAAAGAATAATATTCTTGAACTCGAATAAGATTCGATTATTTTTTTAAGAACAGCATTCTACAAATAAAACCACAAAATTTCCACACACTAAACGCCACAGGTTCCCCTGCACTACCTGTTGCAGCTACAGAGTAGAACCTCCTCGTCCTCATCTGGTGTTGATTGTCACAGAGCCTTCCTCAACTCATTTAGGCTATGCTCTCGAAGCAGAGCCTCCCCTGGTGTATGCTCTCGAAGCAGAGCCTCCCCGTGCTCACCTAGTGTATGCCCTCGAAGCAGAGCCTCCCCGTGCTCACCTAGTGTATGCTCTCGAAGCAGAGCCTCCCCTGGTGTATGCTCTCGAAGCAGAGCCTCCCCGTGCTCACCTAGTGTATGCCCTCGAAGCAGAGCCTCCCCGTGCTCACCTAGTGTATGCCCTCGAAGCAGAGCCTCCCCGTGCTCACCTAGTGTATGCTCTCGAAGCAGAGCCTCCCCTGGTGTATGCTCTCGAAGCAGAGCCTCCCCGTGCTCACCTAGTGTATGCCCTCGAAGCAGAGCCTCCCCGTGCTCACCTAGTGTATGCCCTCGAAGCAGAGCCTCCCCGTGCTCACCTAGTGTATGCTCTCGAAGCAGAGCCTCTCCGTGCTCACCTAGTGTATGCTCTCGAAGCAGAGCCTCTCCGTGCTCACCTAGTGTATGCTCTCGAAGCAGAGCCTCCCCTGGTGTATGCTCTCGAAGCAGAGCCTCCCCGTGCTCACCTAGTGTATGCCCTCAAAGCAGAGCCTCCCCATGCTCACCTAGTGTATGCCCTCGAAGCAGAGCCTCCCCGTGCTCACCTAGTGTATGCCCTCGAAGCAGAGCCTCCCGTGCTCACCTAGTGTATGCTCTCGAAGCAGAGCCTCTCCGTGCTCACCTAGTGTATGCTCTCGAAGCAGAGCCTCCCCGTGCTCACCTAGTGTATGCTCTCGAAGCAGAGCCTCCCTGGTGCATGCTCGAAGGAGAACCTCCCGTGCTCACCTAGTGTATGCCCTCGAAGCAGAGCCTCCCGTGCTCACCTAGTGTATGCTCTCGAAGCAGAGCCTCCCCTGGTGTATGCTTTCGAAGCAGAGCCTCCCCGTGCTCACCTAGTGTATGCCCTCGAAGCAGAGCCTCCCGTGCTCACCTAGTGTATGCCCTCGAAGCAGAGCCTCTCCGTGCTCACCTAGTGTGTGCTCCGAAGCACAGCCTCCCGTGCTCACCTAGTGTATGCCCTCGAAGCAGAGCCTCCCCGTGCTCACCTAGTGTATGCCCTCGAAGCAGAGCCTCCCCGTGCTCACCTAGTGTATGCTCTCGAAGCAGAGCCTCTCCGTGCTCACCTAGTGTATGCTCTCGAAGCAGAGCCTCCCGTGCTCACCTAGTGTATGCTCTCGAAGCAGAGCCTCCCCTGGTGTATGCTCTCGAAGCAGAGCCTCCCTGGTGTATGCTCTCGAAGCAGAGCCTCCCCGTGCTCAACTAGTGTATGCCCTCGAAGCAGAGCCTCCCTGTGCTCACCTAGTGTATGCTCTCGAAGCAGAGCCTCCCCTGGTGTATGCTCTCGAAGCAGAGCCTCCCCATGCTCACCTAGTGTATGGCCTCGAAGCAGAGCCTCCCCGTGCTCACCTAGTGTATGCCCTCGAAGCAGAGCCTCTCCGTGCTCACCTAGTGTATGCTCTCGAAGCAGAGCCTCTCCGTGCTCACCTAGTGTATGCCCTCGAAGCAGAGCCTCTCCGTGCTCACCTAGTGTATGCTCTCGAAGCAGAGCCTCTCCGTGCTCACCTGGTGTATGCTCTCGAAGCAGAGCCTCTCCGTGCTCACCTAGTGTATGCTCTCGAAGCAGAGCCTCCCCGTGCTCACCTAGTGTATGCTCTCGAAGCAGAGACTCTCCGTGCTCACCTGGTGTATGCTCTCGAAGCAGAGTCTCTCCGTGCTCACCTAGTGTATGCTCTCGAAGCAGAGACTCTCCGTGCTCACCTGGTGTATGCTCTCGAAGCAGAGCCTCCCCTGGTGTATGCTCTCGAAGCAGAGCCTCCCAGTGCTCACCTAGTGTATGCTTTCGAAGCAGAGACTCTCTGTGCTCACCTGGTGTATGCTCTCGAAGCAGAGTCTCTCCGTGCTCACCTAGTGTATGCTCTCGAAGCAGAGACTCTCCGTGATCACCTAGTGTATGCTCTCGAAGCAGAGCCTCTCCGTGCTCACCTGGTGTATGCTCTCGAAGCAGAGCCTCCCCGGCACTCACCTAATGTATGCTCTCGAAGCAGAGACTCTCCGTGCTCACCTGGTGTATGCTCTCGAAGCAGAGCCTCCCCATGCTCACCTAGTGTATGCTCTCGAAGCAGAGACTCTCCGTGCTCACCTGGTGTATGCTCTCGGCCGAGCCTCCCGGCACTCACCTAATGTATGCTCTCGAAGCAGAGACTCTCCGTGCTCACCTGGTGTATGCTCGAAGCAGAGCCTCCCGGCACTCACCTAATGTATGCTCTCGAAGCAGAGACTCTCCGTGCTCACCTGGTGTATGCTCTCGAAGCAGAGCCTCCCGTGCTCACCTAGTGTATGCTCTCGAAGCAGAGCCTCCCCGTGCTCACCTGGTGTATGCTCTCGAAGCAGAGCCTCCCCGTGCTCACCTAGTGTATGCTCTCGAAGCAGAGCCTCCCGTGCTCACCTGGTGTATGCTCTCGAAGCAGAGCCTCTTCTGTGCTCACCTAGTGTATGCTCTCGAAGCAGAGCCTCTTCTGTGCTCACCTGGTGTATGCTCTCGAAGCAGAGCCTCCCCTGGTGTATGCCCTCGAAGCAGAGCCTCCCCGTGCTCACCTAGTGTATGCCCTCGAAGCAGAGCCTCCCCGTGCTCACCTGGTGTATGCTCTCGAAGCAGAGTCTGGCCGCCAGCAGTGGCAGCATGATCTGGCCTGGGTTCAGTCGGGTGGCCTCCTCCAGCACCAGCAGGGCGCGCTGGGGTCGACCGGCCGCCGCCAGCGAGAGCGCGTACTGGCGCCACACGTGGGCGGCCTCGAAACTGAACCGCAGGGCCCGCTCCAGCGACTGCGGCAGCGCCGAGGGGATGGCACGGGACGTTACTGCGGTGGGACAGATTGTAGCGTAGCGCTGCAACTATTCCTTTATGGAAACCAAAAGCCGATAATACAGCAGGCTGGCAGGAATTCTGAAAGTGTACTCAAGCTAAGTGGACAAATTAGGTTAGCGCACACTGACAACTACAGAGCTATACCAATGTCAAGCGAACCTCTGCCCATGTCCATCGCACTTCCTCCCGACCCCTCATCTGCCGTCCCCAAACCTTGCATTGACTCCAAGGTAAATTTCAGTCCAAGAAAACTTTCCCAGGCTGAACAGTCACCCACCACTCCGACTTCTTTTCGAAGAGACCCAGCCCCCGCCCCTTTACCGTCTAATGTAGCTCAACAACACTCGTCAAGTTTTATCACATCACACAGCTATCAAGTACAGACAAGCATACCTCACATCCGCGCCATTCAAAGCCGAACGTTTTAAAAACGATACAGGAACGTTGCATCGGCTTCAGATTGATTCCCAGTCCTAAATATCACAGGATCTATCGATCATGTGACAACTACCCCCGCATTCTCCGTATGCGACACGCTGCGTTGCTGTCTCGCCGTGCCTACCTCGCAGAGCATGACCGCCTGTCCCTTGCGCACCAGCGCCATGGTCATCAGGTCGTAGACTGAGGTGGCCACCTCGTAGGACTTGTGGCGGGCCTCGGCCGTCTCAGGGGACTGGGTCAGCACCGCCTCCCGGACAGCCAGCGCCTCGCTGGGGAGAGAGGAGGGGTGTACTGAGGTCAGGTCACCAACTGCGGAATAGCCAGGGCCTAGCTGGGGAGAGGGAGGTGTGTACTGAGGTCAGGAGGTCAACACTTCTAGAATAGCCGGGCCTCCCTGGGGAGAGGGGAGGTGTGTACTGAGGTCAGGAAGTCAACACTTCCAGAATAGCCGGGCCTCCCTGGGGAGAGGGAAGGTGTGTCCTGAGGTCAGGAGGTCAACACTTCCAGAATAGCCGGGCCTCGCTGGGGAGAGGGGAGGTGTGTACTGAGGTCAGAAGGTCAACACTTCCAGAATAGCCGGGCCTCCCTGGGGAGAGGGGAGGTGTGTCCTGAGGTCAGGAGGTCAACACTTCCAGAATAGCCGGGCCTCGCTGGGGAGAGGGGAGGTGTGTCCTGAGGTCAGGAAGTCAACACTTCCAGAATAGCCAGGGCCTCGCTGGGGAGAGGGGAGGTGTTTACTGAGGTCAGGAGGTCACCACTTGACTGGACACACTGGACTGGACACTGGACACAGGAAGAGGTGTATTTCTAAAGTCAGGAACTCAGTCCTGCCAGAGCCTTATTGGATACAAGAGGGGGAAGGGGGAGGGGAGGAGCTTGATACAGAGCTCTAGTTTGCTTGATAGGCCCTGCTATCCTCTAGTAGAGGTAGGGGGCACAAATTTTTGTGTTGCAGATCCTGGTCGTACTGTATTTTTGGATGTAATATGACCTAATGAGGAGATAAAAAATGCAGAAAAAAATATTTGTACAAAACCCATCAGCACCACTCAATTTAACTAATTAGCTTAATGAGCTGCAATAGTGTTGCTATATCTCCCGAGCAAAGCCAGTTAGGGCTAATTTGAAGCTACCTAGCCCCACTAAGTTGACAATAAGGATTCCATATACATTATTTTCAGTGAGATAATTACCTAATTTTACCTAATTAAATTAATTATGCTAATTAGCTGCAATGGAGTTGTTTTGTCCCCCGAGCAAAGCCAGTTACGGCTAATTTGAAGTAACCTTCCCCACTAACTTGACTATAAGGATTTCAAATAAAATTTTTCAGGTATATGATTGCCTAAGTTCTCCTAATTAAACTAATTATGTTAATCAGTTGTCATAGAATAGGCATGTCTCCCAAACTAAGCCAGTTATGGCTAGTTTAGAGCTAGCTCCCCAAGGCCACTATAAGGATCTGGAATAATATATTTTTAGTTGGAAAATTGCCTCTAGGCTATGTCAGAAATATTTGTTTTTTATTTGTGCCCTAATAAACCCTTGTAAAGCTGTTTGAACATGACAATGTGATGGATATCCACCCAAGCTCACCATGATGCACCCAGTCCATCTGCCCCTTGTCACCGACCTTCACTAGACCTGCCACTAGGGGCATATTCCCGACAGGTTCATTTGCACTTCTGACACGCACGATTCCGACACATTCCGACACGCACGACAAGAGCACAGCGTCGACCTCACCCGCCGACGAATTCGACCTGTTCTGCGAATCGGAAGGCGTGGTGAAACACATGGTGCTCTACCACGAGTGGCGCTTCACGAAGCCCAGTTACGCGTTTGCGTCTCTGGTGCACGCTATGCGGCTGCTGCGCAGATTGATGGCAGAGACTGGTCGCAAGAACTTCTTGGTGAAAGCGTGCAATCTTTACCTGGAGTGTGAGGTCTTCGAGACTGAGCTGAGCGTGCTGGTATACTTCACCCAGATGGTGACGTTACCCCTGCTTCACTGCATCGATCAGTGTTCACAGGTCCAGCTGTTCAAGCTCCTGCCGCAGCTGTACGTTGACCTGGCCCGAGGCAGGATGGACACACTGCAGCAGTGGCGCATCATGTACCGTCACGTGCCGGTGGAACCGCCGTCGAACGTCCTACAGCAGGAAGTACTCCAGCAGATGTGCGCTGACGGCAGTCGGACTGTAAGGCTGCAATGCCGACGCGAGTACGGCTTCACAGCCGAAGACGAGGCACCGCCGCGCGCCACACAGCTACACTTGCTGCCAGAGCTGGATTTGGAAAATAAGCCAACACACAACATCGATGCCGAGCGCAACTTAGCAAAGTTCAGCCACCTCGCGGCAGTTGCCAAGTTCCGCAACAAGAAGTTCTCTGAGAAGGGCATCCGAACAGATATGATGCTGTACCAGTAGGAGATCCAGACCGTTGACCGAGTCACTATCGCCATCAAGTCGGTTCTCGCCGATCGCGAATTGTCGTGGGCAAACCAGCAGCGTACGCTCCTGCGCGAGCAAGACCAGAGCTTTTCAAGCTCGTGCGAGTATTACATGCTGAGCGATTTGAGAATCTGTGTGTGCTGCTAACTGAGGACGCAAACGAGGCAAGTGGCGCTTGCTGAGGCTCGATTGCGAGCTTGCTCACAAATGATAAGCCGGCCGTGTGTTTGCGTTCGCAGCAGGAGGCTACGGCAGGAGGAGACGGTGACTGTGCGGAGGCTTTGACCAGCACACCTGTGCCTGAACTGATGGTGCTGTCGGTCGTAATGTGGGAGGTGGCGGTAGACTGCGTCGCCTGGTTCCTGTGCTACCCAAATGAGGTGCGCGAGGATGGGAACATCGTCGTCGAGCACCTCGAAAGCGTGAACAAATAGTCCGACTGACTGTGGTGGCACCCGGTCGTTGAGGACGTTCAAGTCACCCAACCAGGACAGTTCTTCTATTGCTCCGTTGAGGGCGAGTGGTTCTACTCTGATCCTCGAGCCATTCGGTTCACTTTGACGAACTTCCAGTCTGTCGCTAACATTGGCGGACGCAGGGGAGGGGCATTCCGGCCATGCCCCCCCCCAAAGCGCTGGAGGGGGCCAAACTATTTTTTGCCGCCCAAGACTGGATACATTTTTAGAAAAAATGATGTTTACACTAGGTATGTCGAGCAAAAATAATTCGCTCCCACCCCCCCCCCAAGAGAGCGAGGGTTTGCCCCCCCAAAACTCGGGTCTGCGGCCGCCCCTGGTCGCTAATGTCTTTCGCCACAACCATGTCGAAAATTGAACACAGAGAACGGGTACTTTGGGGTTTGTTCGGCCAAGAAGCTGAACTTTGACAAGTCCTGTAATAAATTTGTGGTCGGCCCGGATGGTCGATGGTGAGCGGGTGCTGAGTGGTGTTGTTTGAGTCTGACTGCTGCACTGGGATTGTGTTAGCCTGAGCCTGGTGAGCTGACAGTGGGTGGTGCAATCATGAGAACTTTTCTGCTGGCAACGTTAACTTGGGCGGCCATATGAAGTCGTTGAGGTGGGGGGTGAGGGGAGAGAGATGCATGAACCGTGTTGTGCGTGCTGGCGTTGAATGGAGGACTCCCTCCGCACTTTCAGAAAAAGGGAGATCATATCCAGTTCGGAAACAATTCGGTAAAATATAGTGGGAAAAATTCTTGTAAACGACTTAGTGGGAAAAGTAACTTCAAATTAGCCATAACTCGCTTTGTTAGGGAGATATTAGCTAATATGTTGCAGCTAATTACCATGATTAGCTTAAAGGGAACGTGGCGCCTTGGTGGAATCCTGGAATTTAGTGCAATAAGGGGAACTTTAGCCGAAAATCATGGAAGCGTCCATGATTTCACTGAAAAATGTACAACAAGCTCAATATTTTGATTCTTAAAATGCTCCCCAAGGGAAAGAAATAAATACTTCCGTGGATTATGCCATGATCTGGCAACCACTACCATATTCAATAGGATTCAAGGGCTTCGATTGGCTGATACTCATCGTGACGTCAGCATATGTCGTCACACCAACAACTGACAGTCTGTGTCCTGCTGCTAAGGGTACATGAAGGGTACATTTCAGGCAGTTTTTAGCTTCTCTCTACGGAAATTTTGACTTTCAAAACAAATGATATACCAGGTTTTCCGGCATGCTTTACAACTTGGCTAGCTTAATTCACGTTATAAAGGTGCCACATTCCCGTTATTTATATGAAATTACGCAATAGTCTAACCGAAAACATGTTCATTGAAATCCTTATAGTCGACTTAGTGGGGATAGGTATCTTCAAATTAGCTGTAGCTGGATTTGATCGGGGGATATAGCAATTTTATTGCAACTAATTAATATAATCATTTAATTAGCTAACATTAGGTAATTATCTTACTGAAAATATTTCACATGAAATGCTCATTGTCGACTTAGTGGGGGTAGGTAGCTTCAAATCAGCCATAACTGGCTTTGTTTGGGAGATACAGCAAATTTATTGCAGCTCATTATGTTAATTAGTTTAATTAGGTGGTGCTGATGAATTTTCAGCGAATCAATTATTTTTCATTTTTTGGTGTAAGGTGGGATCAAATGCCATCGAATAAGCACAGTACCTGCTTTGTACCAGCTAAATTGCAAAAGCTGACTCCCTACCCCCTACCTCTACCTCTAGAAAGAAAATAAAAAATCCTCTAGATAGAAAAAAATGAGACATTCGTTAATGAGATCACGTATGAAATACTTAAAAAAGCAGAGCCTTATCCTAGTTTTTGTGACATAAAAGAAGACCAATGACAATGTCACATAAACACCAAGGTGCTGAGAAAATTCCTGCTAATTGGTATGCAAGCTTTACGTTAACACGCGCATTGACGGAGGGGCGGGTACCCGCCCCCCTCGGGTTTTTCGGAGACAGCAGAAAAACGGCGGCGCGTAGCGCCGCCGTAGTTAGTATACCTTTTTCCTCATCATTTTTACAACTTCTGTGAAAATTTTAAGGTTAGGTCATCTCAGGTCAGGTCACCAGTACAGGACAAGTGACCTGACCCCAAAAAAATGTTTAAGATAGCATAAGTCGGAGCAGGGTGAACTTATCCGATTGAAACTAATATCACATAATGGGCCCACCGAGTTCTCTAAAATATGTTCCAGTATTTTTTATATCGATGACCTAAGGTCAGGTACGAGGCATGACCTCTCCATTGGAAATACATGGGAAAAATGGTTTTTACTGAATAACTCAGCAACGGATGGTGATAGAGCGTTTATTTTAGCTGTATTAGACTCGCCTTGGCTTTGCAGTTCTAATGATATGCATTTTACATAATTTGACCCTGACCTGACCTCAGGTCAGGTCAAATCCTTGATTTGACCTAGCAAGGTCAAATTATATATCATTTGATTCGGCTTGCTGCGAGGATTCATATAGTTGAAGTTGTTTTTCTCTAGCTTTACTTGTTCAGATGTAATGACCGAAAAACTTTATTTACATGCTATCCCTAATACGGCATGTTTTGACCTCTCGTGACCTTAAATGTGACCTGACAAAACATAGTTCGATAGTTCCATGAAAACAAATTTAAAAAAATACCAACCACTAGCACAAGCCGTGACGAACGTCCCGAATGTTCGGCGCCCTATAACCTACACATCAACAAACATCACCAAACATAACCATTGGTAGGTTGTTAAACCATGAGAGAAGCATCGTCCCAAACACAGCTTCGCCTACCTGATCAGTAGCAGCAGAATAATCTCCTCGTTAATGTCCTTGGGCACGAACAGGTTACTTCCGCCGTGCCGGCGCGGTTTCCATGGCGACACCACCGACCGGCCGTTAATTGAGCTCTTCTTCTGCTCTGCAGTGCACACGGATATGGTTAGGTGCACGGCAGCGCGGCCAACCGACAATAACACGTGTCTTGCGGTATATATCAAAATAAATTCAAAGGGATCTCCACAAACGATACTCTGCCGTGGGCGAAATACAGAGCCACATGGGTTCCTTTTATAGTGGCTTGACCATTGTTCCGAACCTGGGTTTTAAATATGCCTATACAAGGTTTGAAACACACACGACACTTGACTGCACATCCTACTTTTCCATTGTTGGATCTCTCGTCTGTCAGGGTAGTCTGTCCCGTCTGCTTGGACGTCTGGTCTGCTGGAATTACCTTCCCACCCTTCAGAGAACTGTCAGCCGGCCCGCGGCTCCTCACCGTTGACCAGGATGGCGTCTAGCTTCTCGTAAGCCTTCTCCCCCACACCCCGCAGAAGGATCTCTGCCAGCCGGCGCGCCATGCAGAGTCGCACCGCCTGCGTGGCTGCCGTCTCCACCGCGCTCAGGGTGGTCCTGACGCCGCACAACATGAGGCTAGTGAAGGTGTCTCCACCAGTCCCAGGATAGACCTATAGCCGCACAACATGAAGTTAGTGAAGGTGTCTCCACAACTTCCAGCAAAGTCCTGGCGCCACACAACAGAGTGAGGTTAATGAGGGAGGTTTCTACCGCTCGCAGACTCACCATCTCCACCGTCCTGACTCCACACATGACGGTGAAGTCGGTGAGGACACTTCTAGGATAGTCCAACGCCAGGCAACCGTGTACAGTTAGTGACAGGGAAGGTGTCTCCACATTAGCTTGGATGAGGGATTCACACGTGACCCACATCGAGCCGCCTTGTCCAAGACGATCTCACCTGTACCGCTGTATAGCACGCGGCAGCTGGTTAGCCTTGAGGATGAGCAGCGGCGCCTTCTGAAGCGCCGTCTCCAACAGCAGGCCCGGCCCGTTCTCGGCGTGTGGCGGCAGCGGGGAGCTGGAGGAGCCTGCCGGAAGGAGGACACACGTTAACGCGGGACAATAATCACCAGAGCCCGCGCCAGTTTCCGGTGTGGCGGCAGCGGGGAGCTGGAGGAACCTGCCGGAAGGAGGACACAAGCTAATGTGGGACAAGTATCAGCGGTTCGGTTTCCAGCGTGGCAGCAGCAGGAAGATGGAGGACAGGGGAAAATAATACTTGGGTAATGCATGAATTCTTACGCAGTGGGCTTTCAGACAATGATCAATTTTCCGCCGTGCGCCATACTAGAAAATTTACGCAGCATAAGAAACCCGTGGAATTTTACGCATTTTCGTAAATACCAAGTAAACACACATTGCTTATAGATGTTTTATTTTTCCTTGATAATTCTGTAATAATTTCCACGGAACCATTCCCGATTCAAATAAGATTTTCTTAACGCTAATAACATCAATCCTTAACACTGTTGGAAGTTACCCACGATTTCAAAGTAGTCCCATATTACGTTACGGATTTGTGCATACTTTGATACCCAAAATTCTATGGGAAACGTAGAGGACTTCGACTGGTTCGCCCTGAATGTTTTGATGACGATGCCGCCGCTCTGCTCTGTCCGTAACTTTACGTTATGTATTCTGGGTTGGACAACTTACGCATATGGCCGGAGGTTCCAAATATTTATGCCGTGGTTTCTCGGCGCAAATCAACTTTTATTTTCCCCTGATGGAGGAACCTGCCAAAAAGGGGCACGCGAGATCGCGACTGACAGGGCACCGGTGTCAGAACAAATGAGCACGCTGCGGGAAAGGCTCTAAAGTTGAGGTATCAATGCCATGTATAATTAAGGATGCCAAATGGACGGCTGCTAGAATGGAAGGGTCCAATCAGCTGCGGGTGGAGTCGCGGGGCGCCCTGCCGAGCCGTTCTCCACTGACCGGCGGTGTGCACGCTCCAGGTGCTCTGGGTGGTGGAGGCCTTGTCGACCTCCTGCAGGTACAGCAGGGCCAGGTCGCTGGCCAGCTCAAACGAGCTGATGATACTCTCCTCCCGCTCGGCCGCCTTGAACTTGCTGGTGCTGGCCAGCGGCACCTTCTCCAAACACAGGCCTGCCGGCGACGCACGCAGCGTGGTGACAAACAACTGTGCATGCAGAGGGATAGATAGGAGGCACGACTCTGGCGACTTTTAATATTCTAGGTGCGTTAATTTCATTGGCAAACAACATTAATATCATTTTGAAGTGCACATTATAAACAAAACTACCAAATTAACAACTTCGTAAAAACTCGAAAAAAACAAACCAGCTCTATTTCTGCAACCAACCGATACTTTAAAGGGAGATCCGGAGAACTATACATTCACTTATAAATTATGAAAACAGCACATAAGAAAAACATATATGAGCAGATGAAACATACGCAAAGAACACAAATGATTTCATGAAAAAACCAGCCAAGTGTCTTAGCAGCACCTCCAAAAAAAACAACAAAACACATTCATTGACCAATCACAACCACCCCTCGCCTATCACCAGCTACTGCTCCCAGCCCCATCTGCTGCCAGCTATCAAATCTGGAGCGAACGGGTGTAAACCTTTGACGGCGTAGGACTCGGCGACGACGCGCAGACTGCGAGTGGGCAGCTGTCGCTTGGACAGCGTGTCCAGACCCGCCCGCGACAGGTTCACCAGCGAGTCCTCGTACAGGCCCATGGCGTAGTGCAGCTTCCCCAGCAGCAGCTGGGCGTCTATGGTGGTGTCCGCCTGCTGCAGAGGCCACCGGGGGCGAGTGAACTGCCACGCACCTCACGAACCGGGCTCCACGCTGCACTGTATCTCCAACAAGACTGTCTTTAAATGGTTTTATGTTACACCGGAGTCACCTGACGCCAAATTCAGCACATTAACTTAACACAGGCGAGCATGATAGCGTTAATGTTACATCCAAGACCGAACACAACGATGAAATCCTCGATGCAACGTTGAAGTTATAACGTCCAAGCAGTATCGAGCTGCCACCACCTACCTTCTGCGCATTGTCGGAGGCCGCCGTCGTCAGCATTTTCTCCACCTCCCTCATCTGGGAGCGCGCCTTCTCGTGGCCGGAGTCAGTCGGCGGGTTCTCCTCCAGGAAGTGCTCCAGCCGCGCCTCCGCAATCAGAAACGACGCCAGAGGCTCTGCCCGCGGCGGCAGAGCGGAGACGCATCAGAACAACGAGCTACGGCCAATTGTCCACAGGGATCTAAGATGTACAGAGGATTCCAAAACACACAAGGCAAATGTGCATGGTAGTAAAACGTGCGCTAGACACGATAAGTCTTAATTACGCCAAATAAGCTGAAAACTGGAAGTCCTCTGAAATTTCTTAACAAAACCCCATGGTCAGCGACCGAGGCCCACCCCCCTCCGCCCTCAGTGAGTTCCTGATGCCTCTCACCAGAAGCTGGGGTACGCTGTTTGACCTGTTCGGCCAGGTCGATGACCCGCTTCCAATTGGCCTCCTCCCGGCACTTCTCAATCTCCGCCTCTCGAACACTGGGCTTGCCTTTGTTAGACATAACTACCGTCTAAAGGCTGAAAAAGGACAAAAAATTATGCCCAGCTTGAGGAATGACACTGGAACATAACAGGACAGCGATTCCAGTTGCCATTCAAATGCATTTCTCGTGATACAGTTCTGGTGGGGGGGGGGGGGCAGTGTAGTGGTTAGCACGCTCGCTCTCCAGGCAGGGGAAAATAATACTTGGGTAAGGCACGAAATCTTACGCAGAGGGTTTCCAGATAATTATGAATTTTCCGCCCGAGCCATACAAGAAAATTTACGCAGCGTAAGAAACCCGTGGAAATTTTACGCATGTTCGTAAATATCAATTAAACAAACTCTGCTTATACATGCTTTATTTTTCCTCAATAATTCTGTAACACTTTCCAAAAAACCATTCCTCCATCAAATAACATGTTCATGAATCTTTAACACTGTTGGAAGTTGCTCACGATTTCAAAGTACGTTACGTTACGTTACGATCCCACGTTATCTTACGTTACGGATTTTGTACACTTTATACCCAAAAGTCTAGGGGAAACGTAAAGGACTTCGACTGATTCACCCTGAATGTTTTGATGCCGCCGCTCTGCTCTGTCTGTACATCTATGTTATGGACTCTGGTGTGGAAAATTTACGCATTTGGCCGGAAATTCCAAATTTTACGCCGTGGTTTTTCGGCGCAAATCAGCTTTTCTTTCCCTCTGTCTCCAGGCGGCCGACCCGGGTTCAAGGCCCGGCGGATAACCTAAGCATGGAGCAATCTGGCTCCTGAGGAACCCTTCCAAAACGAAAAGAGATACCGTTGTCTAACGGCTCAAAAGGAACATAATGGATAGATTGGGCCCTGTAGCACAGCCAGGATCATGCCGACGGCGCCATCCCCGTCCTCTGGTACGGTCCAGGCACGCCTGGGACATGTCCTGGAGTCGCGTGGGCTGCTCTACCCAGCGCAGGCTGGCTTCCGAAAGTGCCAATCCACAGAAGACCAGGTGCTTCGGGTTACACAGGCCGTGGCAGACAGCGTAAAAGAACCGCCATGGTGCTCGTAGACTTCTCCCGAGCCTTTGATAAGACCTGGAAGACGGGCACACTCTATAAACTCGCTACCATGGGTCTCCCACGCTACTTTACCGCCTGGATAAAAGCGTTCCTGATGGACCGCCAGGCCTGCGTTAAATACAATGGCTAATGCGGGCGTTTCCCCTGCATATGGGAGGGAACACCGCAAGGAGCGGTCTGCTCACCAACGCTCTTTTTGAATTCACAAACGACCTGCCCGATCACCTTCCGGGAGACGTGGAGACCTCACTCTTCGCGGACGACCGGGCAATCTGGACAACTGACAGGACCATGGCAGCAGCGGAAGCGAGGGTGCAGGTTGCGCTCGACCGGCTCCTGGAATGAGCAAAGGAGTGGAAGATGGAGGTGAGCAGAGAAAAGACCGTGGGCACCATATTCACCTTGGATCTGGCAGAGGCACGGAAAGAGGCACCATATTCACCTTGGACCTGAACCTCCCTGGCACCATATTCACCTTGGACCTGACCCTCCCTGGCATCATATTCACTGTGGACCCGGCAGATGCACAGAAAGAGGCACCATACTCACTTTGGACCTGACGCTCGGCACCTCTAGGCTCCAGCGCGAGGCCAACCCCGTCTTCCTGGGGATCAGATTCGACCGCACCCTAAGTTTCCACCAGTACATCAAACACCTGAAGGTAAAGATGAAGATGAGGGCTGATGCTCTACGTTCGCTGAGCGGCAAATCCTGGGAAGCAGCGGCATCCGACCTCCGCACCATCTACCTAGCATTCATCAGGTCATGCACTGACTATGCCGCCGGCGGCTGGATGACATGAGTTGCAACTTCCAACCTGGACCAGTTGGAGGTGGCACAGCGGCAGGCTTGCCAGATTATTACAGGCTGCCTCAGGTCCACCTCTGCAGCATCGTTGGAACATGAGGCCGACCTGATGCCCTTCCACGTCAGGAGGCAGCAGCTCGCAGCTGTCATGGTGCAGATGCATCTGCGGGACCTGCCGGAGGGACTACCTCCAGCCTATTCTGACCTCAGCACAGCCAAGATTGTGCCTCCATCAGGACCGCGGCTGGGCAGACACTGGGCTGGCAGTGTCCGCTAAAGCTGGCCTTGCAGACCTCCAGGTGGAGTCACTTCAGGTGATGCTGCAGTCCGCGCCATGGGAGACCCACCCACAATAAACATCCGGCCTCACCTGCTCTCAGTCACCAGCAGGGAGGACCCACCTAAAGCCCGACTGGGGGCGGCGGAGGCGACCCTTGACCGTCTGCCGGCAGCCGATGTCACTGTGTACACCGACAGATTCGCGACCGGTAGCATTGAGTGCGAAGGGGGTGGGGCGATGATCCTCCGACCAAACCAAGCTGGAAGGCTGATCAAGGTGCCAGCTGGCTGCTACACCTCCAACTACTGTGCTGAGCTGGCAGCCCTGGATGTGGCATTTGGAATTTTTCAACTCCATGTGCAGGTAACAGCAGGGTTGAAAAGAAAAAATAGAAAAGAAATATATAATTGGTAATCAAACATATATACAGTTCAGAAAAGAAAGCAAGGAAATAAGGCAGCCAAGGTGCAGAAAACAGTACATGATGGACTCCATCAGCAGTATGACTGGACTGAGTTTCCATGGCCAAAGAATGATCCAGATCAGACTGCTGATCTGAATGGACAGTGGAATCAATGAGTCCATTAAGAGCTATTTTCTCAGCATTAGGGCCCAGTGTGCAAAATATGGAATTTTTAGGTCTCGTCAGCACGAGTGCCCTTTGAAACAGGAGCTATTGGTGTGAATTTTTTCAACCTGGTGTGAATTTGCGAGGCTGGTGCGAGGAAGGTGACACTTAAACAAACAAATAATGGCTGAATGGTTTTTAGGACACAGGAGGGGGCTTTATAAAAGTCATTAACTAACTAACTACTTAGAGGGGCAGTATTGCATTGTGTGGGTAGGAATGGGTGCGTTTTTGGTAATGAGGTAGGTGGCTTCACACATGTTGCCAGATAACTTCAGGTTGATCTGTATGATAAGTGCCACAGTTTAAAAGGTCCAATGGATCACAGCTCCTTTAATTAGAATTGCTACAGGTTAACATATATTTTAAGTGCCACTGTTCAAAACATCCTCCAGTGCAATATTCCAAGTACCACAACTGGCGTTGGCCACAACTGGTTAGCTTGGGCTGGGCTGGGCTGGGCTGGGCTGGGCTGGGCTGGGCTGGGCTGGGCTGGGCTGGCTGGGCTGGCTGGGCTGGGCTGGGCTGGGCTGGGCTGGGCTGGGCTGGGCTGGCTGGGCTGGGCTGGGCTG
This sequence comes from Lepas anatifera, assembly GCA_034440635.1. NCBI lineage: Eukaryota > Metazoa > Arthropoda > Thecostraca > Lepadidae > Lepas > Lepas anatifera. Next base: position 240,969 of record JAOTON010000218.1, on the reverse strand, counting down.
GGCTGGGCTGGGCTGGGCTGGGCTGGGCTGGGCTGGGCTGGGCTGGGCTGGGCTGGGCTGGGCTGGGCTGGGCTGGGCTGGGCTGGGCTGGGCTGGGCTGGGCTGGGCTGGCTGGCTGGGCTGGGCTGGGCTGGGCTGGCTGGGCTGGGCTGGGCTGGGCTGGGCTGGGCTGGGCTGGGCTGGGCTGGGCTGGGCTGGGCTGGCTGGGCTGGGCTGGGCTGGGCTGGGCTGGGCTGGGCTGGGCTGGGCTGGCTGGGCTGGCTGGGCTGGCTGGGCTGGCTGGGCTGGCTGGGCTGGCTGGGCTGGCTGGGTTGGCTGGGCTGGGCTGGGCTGGGCTGGGCTGGGCTGGGCTGGGCTGGGCTGGGCTGGGCTGGGCTGGGCTGGGCTGGGCTGGGCTGGGCTGGGCTGGGCTGGCTGGGCTGGGCTGGGCTGGGCTGGGCTGGGCTGGGCTGGGCTGGGCTGGGCTGGGCTGGGCTGGGCTGGCTGGGCTAGGCTAGGTTAGGCTCGGTTAGGTTGAGTAGGCACACAGTGTAGCCACAGCAGCTTATGAAGGCTAAAGTGCCACCAGTAGGTTAGGTGCACCACAGGCCAGCTCGCTGAGTCGAGAAAAGGTTAGGTCAGGTTGGGTTATGTTGTGGTACATATAGAAATATTAAAAAAGAATTACCAAAGGTTTTGAAAAAGTGTTACTCAGCAATACCAAAAGCATTTTTAGCACTAGGAACATTTCATAGAAGGATGTTTCAGCAAGGTAAAAAACAGCTAGACCACTTGAAATATTTCACTGAAGGAAGCTTTGAACAGTGGCACTTACGATGCAGATCAACCTGTGGCCTTTTGTTTGGAAGGAAGTTTTGATTCATAGGAGCTTTTGAACTGTGGTACTTATGATGTAGATTAGCCTGCTGTGATTCTATCTGGCAACGTGTGTGAAGCCAGCTACCTCGTTACCGTTTTTCCCCTGGTATATGGTAGATTGGTGTGAATTTTCAGAGGCTGGTGGTGTGAGAATTTTATATGGCTGGTGCAACTTGTCTGGCCTGCTGCCATACTTTGCAGACTGGACTATGGCACAAACTGTGCTCTAGTGCTGAGAAATAGCACTTGATGGACTCAATACTTTAACTTAAACAGTGTATCCTGATAGACAGTCTGAACCAGATCACAATATTTTGCATGGAAACTGGGTCTATGATCTGGATTTCAGGTTGGCTGTGGCAACTGTGTCCCAGTATTTTACAAGATATTTACAAAAAAACAAGGTCAAAAGCACCCACACAACACAATCATACAAAGAAGGTAACCAATAACCAGACATCAACTGTTGTGGACAACAGATAAAGTATTTACGAAGCAGTTGAAATGAAAGCAATGAAGGCAGGACTAAGCAGTAAGATTAATAAGCCATAATAGGTACCTACAACCATTTTCCGATACTGAAAAATTTAAAGCGTTCCTTACTTCAATAATAACCTCCACGAGATGAACACGGTAAGTAAAGAAGTAGAGGCACAGGATAAGATAAAGATAAGATAAGATAAGATCTAAAGGTATCTTGAGCCCTGTTCCAGCTGTCAGCACAGTTTTGTCAGCAGGACCTCTAGCCACTCCTCCAGAAAGAAATATCAGCGCCATAATCGCCTCTAGTTTGTGGTAAGCAAAGGGAACTTCAACCTTTATACCATTAAAAAATATTAGGCCGCCACTTCGTGCACTTGCTATTTTTCATCAGCGCAAACAGCAGGCCATCAGCCCGTAAAACCTCTAGAACTAGTTCCCGGGGAGAGGCTACAATCCTGTGACGTAGGCGCAACACGGCCCGCTGATTGGTGCTGATAAAACTGTGCTGACAGGTGGAACAGGCTTTGGTACTTACTTACAAGTTGCTATAACAACAAATAACCTATTGCTGCCTCCTCCTCTGTTTCATTACACCAGAACCCTTTAGGTGTCTCAATGCACCTTCCTTCATTCACTTATTTATCTGTTGTTGTTTTTTTGTATGGGCTCCTAAAACTTTTTCGGGAGGTCTACAAAGGTCTGAGATTTGTGAAACAACTGTAAGGGAGGTCAGTTGAATTTTTTTGTCTTTTTATAAAACTAATAGAATAATTTTAATAGTAGTTTTATACTTCTATCACGTGGTTTTATCACCAGCTGATTCCAAAATTTCCGCAAATGCCTTTCGTGCGCCGACACCATGGATCACGTACGACGTCGTTTGATCCATGCCGACACGGCGTATCTTTTCTTCGAATCGTTTGTTTTGCTGTGCGCGTTTGGCTCGGGTCGTGGTATATATAGGTCCCGCCCCGCCAGGGTAATAGTGAACGGTCCCACGTAGGGAAATACCTATTAAGAAATCAAGATCAAGATCCGTGATAAAAAATGATGCCTAGGTCAAGAAGGCAATAGAGGCCTAGGTTGTGCGCGCACGTGGACGGGAATAGACTTTATCATAAGTTTGCGCTATTAGCTTATTAATTCGAGGTTGGTGCATTGCTTATGTTCATGCGGGGCTGGATCGCCTCGGTCTGATTGATAGTTTCTTTACTGTTCTGATTTGTGTAACGTTACATTCATAACTTGTTTTCCGGAGTATGTGCTTTGCTGATATTTGACTGTCTAATCTGAGCTGTTGTGTTATGAAATGGGCAGCCAGTGTCTGCTACTTCCATCTGATTATCCTACTTTCAGACTGAAAATTGAAGTTTAGTGTTAGCTGTTTCAATGACCAGAAAGTGGTAGAGTAGCAGACCCAGAAATTCATATCAAAAGGGCAAATGCTCATGTAATATACAAATGCAGCCCCGTTCAAGTTGCCTGGCATTTTGCGGCGGTGACGTCATCGCCGCGATGCCGCAGGCGTTTGCTGCTTGAAGTATCGGCAAACTGGGCATATTTGACATGGTCAGTAAAGGTTGCAAATGACTGAAAGAGCGTCAAAAATAGCTTAGTTGACAATTTTGATCATATTTCTAGCCAGTATAGAGTTTCTGCAGCCCTAAGACCAGCGTGCAGGTACTTCAGGGGCTTTTCTCGCAGTGATGTTCCGTTGCTCTTAAGGGTCATTATCAGTGTAATAGCATTGTAATTTCATCCTTCACGTCATCGTTGCTTAGCTGAAAATATGAAGTACAGGTCTTTCCAATGGCGGTTTCTTCGCGAGACGAACAAATTGTTTGAGGTGCGCGCGGTCGCGGGTCCAGGACTTATTTTGAGGAGGCTAGAAAACTCAAACCTCCCCCACTGCCAGTGGCGGATACAAGGGGACTAGGGCTCGAGCCCCCCCCAATGTTAGTGTCTAGTAAATGCATAGGCCAATGCTGATGTGAGGCAATGGGGAGGAGGCTCGAACCTCCTTGCCCATACCCCAAAAAAGTCCTGTACCCGCCACTGTCCCCACCGTAGCCTCCGAACAGCCTTTGCTTATACAGATGTTAGTAGACATCTCGGAGGGGTCCCCTCGAAATTTAGGAGCCTCGTGAGCCCCATAACCTCCTTATATCCGCCACTGGTACCATAGGCGGATCCAAGGGACAAAGCCCGGGCGGGTGTCCCCCGATGGGCCCTCGAGGTCACACCTGAAATGGTCACAGCGCCTCCTGAAAGGTCGATGGTGCCACCTGAAATGTCGCTTCCCACTCCCCCTCCACAGGATGCGGAAAGCAGCGCCTGCCGATAGGATTTGGCGCCCACCTGATGGGTTTTGCCAGCCAAAAATGGTGCCCCCTGGTCCGAATAAAGCCCCCTGGTCTGGTTGACACCCCCTCCCGGGAAGAATTCCCCCCGACTGGCAATCCTGGATCCGCCTATGACTAGTGCCCTGTATATATAAACAGCCCCATTACAATAACTTTGGGTAAAATTAAATCACATTTACAGGTTTCAATGGGGTGAGCCAGAGGCGTAGCCAGGGAATTTTTACGGGGGACAGAAGTGGTCCGGCAATGATGACAAGGGAGGGGGAAGAGTTGGCACTTGGTGGATTTAGGAGACAAGGGGGCACTTGGTCCTCCAATAGCCAATGGGGAGCACATCCCACGTCCATGCTGCTTTCGACGCCCATGACTGCAACTGTTAGAGCGATCGGCACGTGTTGCATTTAGGCCTTGAGCAGCGGCTATAAACGGGCTCTGAGGTGCGATCTTTCCTACTATCGTTACTATTTCCATATTTGCCCAACCCCACTCCCTTCACCCCGTATGTCGTTTCATTGGTTTTTATTCTCTCACGGTCCTGTCATGTTTCTCTTTTACAGGGTGTTGCGGCTCAGTAAAAACCGTAGTAGGATTGCCAGACTAGTATACTTTTAAGTATAACATACCAAAGCTACTAGATTTGTCAACATATTTCACTTCACAGACATTAAAGTGCAAACAAGTGTATTCCATGGCTCTTTTCATAAATATCTAAACTTAATTTATCCAAAAACCTTAAATTTTAACCCTCAAAATAAGGCGATGTTTCCTTTCTTAGTGGATACCAAGAAAACAACCAAAATTTTACTAGTAGAAAACTTGAACCAACCTGGGATTCTAGGGCCTTGATACAAATGGGCAGGAGCTTTGCTTGAAATGTATTTTGAAATAACAGTGAAAAACAAGTATTTGGTAGCATTTTAGCTGAACTGGAAATCAGGATGTAAAACTGTTACTTTTGTTCCTATGAAATAATTATATTTAAATAAAAAATTTTTATTTGTATTCCTACACATCTGTGGCATCAATGAAGATATTTTATGTAGCACAACGTGTTACATGTTCATGGTGTCATGCAGATATGCCTTCATCTTACCTTCAGTGAAAGGAAATTGAATTATATGAAATATTGGGCTTTTTAACCATTAAAGAGAGATAAGCTCATTTTCAAAATTGTTAATTAAATATCATTAAAGCCACTCCAGTCTGGAATTCCACCAAGGTGCCACATATCTTTTGAGGGAAGACAATGTATGTATGACTTCAAATGGTGAAGCTTCAAATATAAAAAAGGGCTATTCTCATCACTCTAAGCATCTACACTTAGTGACTCTAGCAAAACAGTCAAGCTGGGTCAAATAAGTTCCCATTGAGAGAAGTATGGGTGATCTGTGTGTCCACTGGCAGATCCAAGGGGGGGGCAAAGGGGCTGTGGCCCAAACAAAGCATGAAATATATTCTGCCCTCACGCTCAAAAGGGACACATTTTGACTGTCTTTTCTTAAAAACACCATGTTTTTGCGATTTCTTCTCAATTTACCCCCAAAAATGGTGTTTTAGTCCCCTCCAAAAGTTGTCCCTTTATCTGCCAATGTGTGTCACAATCCTGCTAAAGGTCAGTCCCCTGTGAAACCTCACATGTGCGCCTGTTAAAACCCACCTCTTCTGCTGGTGCTTGGTGCCAGCCAGTGCTATCATGGCTTAGGTGCCACTTCTTCCACACTCTCTGTTTCCTACTAAGAGCAGCCTGTCTGGCCATTCAGCCATTTCCTCACCCTGCTGGCCAGTTCTGCTCTGGCAGTCGCCGCACTGAGGCTGGGAGGTGCGGGGCTCCAGGCTCGGCTGTGTCTGCGGCGTGCTGCTCTGCCGGTCGTGCTGGGGGCTCTGCCTGGCCCCTAGCGGTGCTCGGCAGACCCTACTGTGTCTGAGCCGCCGGTTCGATGCTGAGTGGCCTGGTGGCCGTGTTGAGGGCGCGGAGTCAGGTGCGGGTGGCGGTCGCCTTTGGTGGTCGGGGAGGGGGCTCTGCCGGCCGTCTGGCTGGCCGGCGGTACGTTCGTGTTCGCCAGTCGGGCCGGTGAGATTACGGCCTCTGTCTGACGCGTGGGCGTGTGCGGGGGCGGACGCATACCAATGCGGAGACAATAACTTGATTGCCAAGACGCTGGCTGGTTGCGGAGACGCCTGATGATTGTGGAGATGCTGGTTGGATGTGGATATGTAGACGCATGTTGGGTATGGTGGGTGCAGTGATTGTTATGTTAAGTTTAAACATAGTAAGCTGATTACGCTGTGTGCGAGTTGTCCCCCTCCCCCCTGTCACACTTGGTTACACTACGACTCCCTGCCCACACTTGGCCACAAGATGTTCCTCCTATCCAATAAAGTTGCTTCGTCACTTCCTTGCATCCTACAAAATCGTTTATGTCTGTGGAAGTGTGGCAGGTACATGACTAATCGTTCCACCTCGCCTTCAGAATCGCGCAGCTATGGCGGCGGTGCTGAAGAAGCGGGCGCTGGCCGAGTATGGCCAGTCGCAGACAGTGACTCAGACAGAGCCGGGACCCTCCGGAGGCGCCGCCAAGAAGGTGCGGCTGACGCAGCGGCGTCCGCAGCAGTCGACGCAGGCCGAGGGCTACCTGCAGATGCTGCAGCGCGCCAAAACCAGCCGCGACAGCCTGCAGGCGCTGACTAGTCTGGCCGAGCTCAGTGCCGCACAGGTGGGCGGGGGCGGTGACCGGGCTAGCCTGTGTTTGGTTTCAGAGGACAGGGTAGAATGTGTGCTGCTCTGGTTTTGGGTCGGTAAAAAATTTGCACTTTTTCATTTTCTAAGCATTTTCCCCTGAGACTAGAATCCATTGTTTTATGTCAAATGTCATTTTGTCTAAAATCATGATGTGTGAATCTATTGATATAAATGCAGTGTTTCATTGTGGGCTGCCCACGTAAATGAACCAGCGGTTTCGTGTAAATATTGTTGTTGCGAGCCCCCTTCCTTTGCATGTTTTGCTGATCTCCGTCTCTAAGTCATTTTGTGTCACCGTCTGCGTTGCCGCCCGTCGTCATATACTTCTCGGTGACACTTGTTCTTAGGTTATATTTACGCATAATTTGACGGAGTTGATTTAGGCCCCTGCTTTGGGGACGAAAACAGCACACACCAGTGAAAAAAGAGCGAGGCTGAGACGACGCCGATCCTGTATGTGAGCCAGAGTAGACAGTGGTAAGCCGAGAGCAGCGGGCTGACACGCTCAGGGCGCCCGGTCGGGTCAGGAGTCGGCCTGGGGTCACAGGGATCGGCACTTCACAGGAGGGGCGGCTGTTTTTGGTTGAGCTCACAGAGCGTAGATTGGTGGTTCAGCTGCAAACTAGTATCAGTCTATGTTCTCCGTACACACATTGCGCGGCGGCAGCCTAATCACCGGCACTTTCATTTCCCAAGGCTAAGGTATTACCCCAGGGTAATGCCTCTGTGCACGTTGCCGGACCTGGGACGGCCAAGTCCTCGCACACCGAGTGACGCACATGGCACCGAAAATAAATTTCTTGCTATCAATTTTCCGTATAATGCATGGCGGCACAAAGGGAATGGCAACAAAAAGAAATTCTAAGTAACACGAAAATGTGAAATCACGGCGAATTCTGGCCAGGGTGGAATGATACAGTTGGAAAATGTCATCGGATGCCTTTTGACGGTAATTTGCGTGAGTTGTCAGGAATATGGGACCGCCTTTTTCATGACCACTGATGTCCACTGATCACGCCTGCTGATGAACGGACGCCATTTTTCGGTGATGGGCACGTGATGTAATCGGCTGACAGCAGCGATCTAAGACGTCGGCGAACTGCAGCGCTGACCTCTGGGACTGCAAATGTGGTACTATTTCGCCACTTAAAAACCAGGATCGTTGTTTTTGGACTTTTTATTTATCAGAAACCAAATTTCAACAATTTAGGTGGCTTCTCATATGTAACATATACAGGAAATTATGACGAAAATTTCCAAGATGAGGGAGCCTGGGAGAAATGTTGGTACCATTAATTCATGTCCACGCTACGCGATTAAAGCAAAGAATGTCTGCTCGCCGCTGCTGCTCCAGACGGCAGCAAACGTCAGCATGAGTGTGACATCACATGTCCCCACTCCAATTTGCTCCCGCCTACCACCCGGCTCTGATTCGCCGTCAGCACGGGGCGGCAGGCGTGACAGAACGTAAACAGAGGGCCACTGTAAAATTGTTCACCGTGAACAGGGCCCTGGTTACTCCCTCACTCTTGGAGGGTTCTTAGCTCAGTGCAAAAACGTCTGCCTCCTGGGCCATAGATTTTGGTTTTTATTCATGGCCAGTTGTATCATTTAGAGTAATTTTAGCAATAGGATCCCTGAAATCTAAATCAATAGATTGAGAGTCGAAAAGTCATATCACTGAAGAAATTGGTGTTCCATTAAACCTCGACGATTGTTATTATCCCTCGCCCCTGAACCTGCTGACCCATCCCCCGTCCGTCAGGTGGAGGACGTGGCCGCCGTAGTGCGGCGACTCCTGGACGTCCTCTCCAGAGAACAGGAGGCCGCCGTTCGCTGCGGTATTGTCCGGCTGGTGGGGGACCTTCTGGTCGCCTCCGGACAGCGCGCTGCCGTGGCCGCCGCCTCTGACGAGCTGGCCGCCGCTCTGGACAAGGAGCCCTCCCACTCGGCGGCCGCCCAGACTCTGACCACTCTGACGCAGCTGGGCAGGTTCTCCGAGCAGGACGGACGCCTGGCCGCCCGACTGGTGGCGGCAGCGCGGCCGCGGCTCTCAGACGAAAGCCACATGGTGCGGGCCAGAGCGGTGACGCTGCTTGGGTACCTCATCCCGACATCTGGCGGCGCCGCCGGGCCCAGCACCGGCGCCTCCCCAGACGAGGATCTGCAGACTCTCGGGGAGGCGTCGCGGGCTCAGGATTCGCGCGTGCGCGCTGCCGCCCTACAGGCTCTGCTGACGCTCCACTCACGCGGGCGGCCGCTGCGGGTGGCGTTGTACGCCGATCTCACCGCCGCGCTGGGGGACCACTACGAACAGGTGCGCGAGGTGGCGCTGCAGCTGGTGCACGTGCTGGCGGCCACGTACCCTGAACATCGGGTGCGACGCCCGGAGTCGGAGCAGACTGTCCGACTCGCTGACGACGCCTTCGGTCACGTGTGCACCGCCATTAACGATCTGGGCGTAAGGGTGCGAGTGCAGGCAGCCACGCTGTTGGGAACCATGAGGAATGTGTCGACCTATTTCCTGGAACAGACGCTAGACAAAAAGCTGATGTCGAACATGAGAAAGAAGTCTTCGGGTCACGAGCGACTACGGGGACTGGTGACGCGCGGGGAATGGTCCTCCGGGAAGAAGTGGGGCGATGACGCTCCTCAGCAGCATATCAACGCCAATACCGTCTCCTTGATGAGCTCTGGAGCCTGCGGCGCATTCGTGCACGGTCTGGAGGACGAGTTCATGGAGGTCCGCTCGGCCGCGCTGCACTCGATGACAGAGCTGGCTGCCCTGCACCCCCAGTTTGCGCAGTTGAGTCTGGATTTCATTGTGGACATGTTTAACGATGAGATAGCAGAAGTAAGATTGCGAGCCGTGGACTCACTGACGAGAATCGGACAGAGCATCACCCTGCGGGAGGACCAGCTGGATGAGATACTCGCCGTTTTAGAGGTGTACTCAATCGACTTGCGGGAGGGACTGCACAGAATGCTGGGCGACTGTCGGCTCGGCAACACCGACTCGCTGAAGCTCTGTGTGGAGAAGCTGCTGAAGAACCTGAAGCGATACCCGGAGGACAAACGAAGTCTGTGGCGGTGCTTCCAGCGAATAGGTGTGAACCATCCCGATCTGGTATTACCGCTCGTTCCGAACCTGCTCAACATTCACCCGTACTTCCAACTGCCAGAGCAGGACGTCCAGGATCCTGCCTACATATGCATTCTTCTTTTGGTCATGAACGCAGCCTCCGGCTCGCCGACCATGATGGCTCTACTGGACGACAGCACCCAGCGGCACTTCATGTACCTGCGGGACACCCTGCCCCAGTTCGTGCCTGCCACACTGCCAGGACAGCCCGCAGCCGCGCAGCCTCCGCCGGACGCCGGAGATGCCCACGACAACGGCGCCGAGTTCCTGCAGAGCGTGCTGCACCGCGCAGCCGGCGGCGGCGCCGACGTCCTCGAGCAGTGCCGCCGCGACCTGGACCGGCTGGCGCAGATCGACACCGCGCTGTCGGCCCGGGCTCGGTTCGCGTCCACCTACATCCGCTGCCAGCTGCTGTTCGGCCAGGTGACGGGTGAGGCCAGCTGGCGCGGTGCCAGTGTGGCAGGTCCGGCCAGACTGCAGGCCGGCGCGGGCGCTCTGACGTCACTGACGCTGCAGCTGACCCACGGCTTCAGCGGACTCTCGGCGGTGGAGTCGGCCACTGTCCGGCAGCTGCGGCTGCGTCTGCTGGCGCTGCGGCTCGTGCTGCTGGTACGCGGCCGCACCGGCTCGGCGCTGGCGCTCGGAGAGTACTTCCTGGAGCAGGCGCAGCAGCTGGAGCGCCACCTGGTGGAGAGCGGCCAGCCGCTGGACGGCTTCACCGAGGCGCTGGTGCGCGGCCTGGAGGCGCTCGAGGAGCGCAAGGCGGGCGCGATGGCGCGTGTAGTGGCACCGCTGCTGACGGAGCACCCGGTACCTCCGCTTCAGCTGACCTCACCTCTTACCCAGGCCGCCGCCGTTGTGTACGAGCCCAAGCAGGAGACGGAGACGCCGCAGACGTTCACAGCCGGGCTGGTCCTGGGCATTCCCCTGGACTGTGAGCTGCGGCATGTTTCCGACATCAGTCTAGTCCGGATCCGCGTGTTGTACCCTGATCAGCGCGCTCAGCTTATCATGCCGAGAGCGACAGACTTCAGGCGCCTGGATGAACCGGATGGCTATAGACTGAGGACGACGGTGCTGGTCAGTCATCAGGTGTGGTCCGAGGATGCAGAGGTGGAGATCGCCGTGGTGCTGGACGTCAGGGAGCCGAGCTGTAAGGTTCTGCAGCCGGAAGACTGGCTGATTGACCTGTGTTCGGCAGTGAGAGTCGCTGTTCAGCCTCGTGCTGTCAGAAAGAACGTAGTGTAGAAGAACGCGATGGTGGTTACCTGATGAGAATTGATATAGCCACCTGACTGAGAAATGATATGGAGTGCCGTTCGAGTCGTGATGATCGAGCTAGATCGTCTAGACAACGAAAGTGACTAAGAGAGCACTTATAAGTGCCGTACTTCTGCCTCTTCACTCCGTGACACTGCACGTACAAGGGGTTTGTTTCTTGCGCAGGTCGTGACGCAGGGAACACTGGGCTGTGTGGGAACGGTCCTGAGCGGATTATCACCGCGTCATCGTAGCTTAGTCATCGAGTGCGAGTCGCACACAACAATTTGGGGAAGCTCTCCGAGACGGACTGAAGGCGGCAAACCGTTCTTTGCGACATCAGTGCGCCATCACATTTCGGAGGACTTCATCAGGGTCGCGGCCGTTTTATTTTCGTTTGATTTAGTCGTCCAAATGTCAGATCGCGTGGACGCGTTTCCACGGGATCATGGATTTCAGAACAAACTAGCGTAGTTCACCGGCTGACTCTGTTCCGTCTGTTTGCGTAAAATCAGCCCAGCAGATGAGCACATGCAGGTGCAACTACAACCCACTTGGAGGCTTTTCAATATATTTATGTATTATCCCGACCCATATGTTTGTGCTGATTTATTGGACACAAACACTCAGTGACATGTTCAGCATTTATTAGTCTCCTCCAAACGTTGGATTCCGATACATCGGGACAGTAAACGGTTATGATGCCAGTCAAACCACAGCGGACAGGCCACCCACGAAGTCATGAACATGCTAATCGAGTAAACTTAATAACGAGGCAAGTAAAGCAAGTGGCCGTGCATTGTTTAAAGGAACAGTCGGATTTGAAATACCCCCAGCTCGCGATTCAGTCATGCTTGTTAACGTCTTAACAGCGGGGGATAGAAGAGGGTTACCCACTGTGGTGGTGTGGTTCTACATTACAATTTAACGTCAATATCTTAAGAGGTAGGTTATTGCATGCTGGTTCGATTATAAATCGATTTGATTCAAAGGCGGACAAGGTTAAGAGGTCTCAAGCTTATTGGTTAAGTTCTTAGTTAGGTTACTTTTTACCCACTTTGTTCAACAATTTTTATCGTATACATTATCGTACTATTCAGGTATGTTATCACTGACTTAGTCTTAGACGTTAACGTCGTTGTCGCGCCGCGCGTTTACGGCATTAAATGCATCACAAGCTATAGTAAATTTTCGCATTTAATAATACTATTAATTTAATGCCTTTTTATTTAGGACCAGAAATACACTCAATCATGGTCATATTGAGCATGTCAGGGAAGGTAAAGCATGCCATCTACTGGGGGGCGTGAGGCTTACTTCACGCTTTTGCGCACCGTCTTCCTCTCGCGCAGACTAGCGTGACATCGACTAGAATTGTTCGTGGATTATTGGGCTGCCTTGAATTAGCGAAATATCGCTCCCAGTGTTATCTTTAACTGGTATCGCAGTGCGCTTTGTGTGTGGGCCAGTGTTTAACCTGACACTGTCGCCCGCAGTACCAGACCGCCTTACAGCGAGAGCACTTCTTTCCCGCCGGCTCTCCGCAGGCGCCGCACTTGGTCTCCTCAGTCATTAGTGGTGCCATCTTGTCCAGATCGTACACGGCGGCCAATCTGCGGGCCTGCTCCTGAACAGCGGCCATATCGGTGCGGAAGTGCTGCTCCAGCTGCTGGCGCGCCACCGCCTCCCAGCGGCCCTCACACTGGGCCAGCAGCTGCTGCCGCACCTCCGGGATGGTCTCGATGATGCAGCAGGGCTTGGTTGGAGGAGCCTGGCCCATGCACAGGTGTGCCAGCCACTGCCGCAGCGGAGCCAGCGGCGGGATCTGGTCCAGCAGCGCGTCCGTCAGATGGGTCTGCAGCCTCAGCAGCTGGTTACGCCTGTACTCGGAGATCTCGTACAGCGACATCAGCTCCCTGCTCATCAGCAGGAAGACGAGCGTCAGCCAGACCTGACCTTCCACTTTGGCAACGGAGAAGTCATCGCGCGGGGAGGCCACCCAGCTCCGGTTGTCGTACTTCTGCCTCTTGCCGGCCGAGTTCTCACGCACCCACGGCTTGTCATCCAACAGCTGGATCAGCGTCAGCGGAAGGTCGTGTTGTCGCATCAGCCGAGAGGCGGCTGATACAGTCAGCTGCGGCAGCTCCTCGGCGATGTACTGAAGAAGGGAGATACACTGAACCGCCGCCATGAACCGCAGTCCGTCGCGCTGCCGCTGCAGGGTCTGCTCGATGGAAACTTCTTCGGCCGCGGTGGGGGGCTCCAGGCGGATACCAGGGTGTGCGAGAAGGTGAACTACGGTGCCGTGACAGTAGTCGATGAGGTCGAGCACTAGATCGCCGAGTTGTTCCAGCGCTGAGTGGGATGTGACGGAAGATTTGACTCGGAAACAGGTCATCTCGAGGAGCGAGAGAACGGTGACTTCGTGGTGCAACACCACGTAGATACCGATCGATGTTTTGGGTTTCTCTGCTTGTTTCAGGATCTGTGTGAATATCTTCTCTCGCCAGACTTGGGTAAGAATCAGCTCTTTAACGAGGAACGAAAGTTTGTCTCGTGATATGATGAGGTCTTTGACGTGCTCCTCCTTCTGAGCTTGTGCTTCGACCAACATCTGCATGTTCAAGGACTCTAGTCGCTCATGAAGCGTCATCCACTTCTGAGAACCCACTTCGGTCAGATCGATGCATTCCAGTGATTCAACGTATCCCTCAGCTTCGAAAGGCGTGATGATGTCGGCAATGCTCCCCGCCATCCTTGATGGTTGTCGACCAAAACTTATGGTTCAGTTTCCCTAGGCGGTTCAGTTTCCCTAGGCATCTGCAAAGATTTCCTGTTCAAACGCCTGAAACAAAATAAGTGCGTTTGATCGGAGTATTGCATACATTTCCAGTGAGTGCTTAAACGTTTTACCTGAGGGCGGAATGGACCTACTCGATGATGTGTGTGTACTGATGCATCTGCGACAGGTTAGCTAATAGCTTTGCCACCGCCTCGAGGCTTCGCGGTCAATTTTCTTAACGCCAGGACCGCCTTGCAGTGATATACTGATATCGTCGACGGCCCGCCGACGGACTACCACAATTGCAAACGAAATGGTATGAGTAGCAGACTGCCGAGATGACGCGCCAGGGTAGGTCATAAAAGTGATGCAACAGGACGCCGTGAGCGACGGTAAAGCCAGTATCATCGGAGGAGGCTTCGCAGGTCCTATGTAAACGCTCGGAGGTCACCATTTGACAGGTCAGGGACTGCAAAGGGCTATTGCCCCCTAACAAATCAGAAATCTAGCAATAGTAAGGTAACCGTGCGGTTCCGTTTGTGTGTGTGTGGGGGGACCTCTACGTAAAACGGGCGCCACGTTTACTCGGGGTGATAGAGGCTAGGTCGAATGGCTGGACGCCGCTATTCGCGTCGTTATTGGGGATGGGGATATAGCCGTCCACGTTTCAGAGGATGTAATATGAGGGTGCTCGCCTATGCTAGAACGGGGCCATCCCTTGACATCGTGGATCCGTGTATGGAAAAATACCGAATTCGTGAGCAAAAACACAGGATTTAATCAGGAACGGCGGGCGTCCGAATTTAAGGGTCACCATGGGATTTTCAACCAATTTCTTTCGAGACAACGCCATAGGGTTAGTGTTAAAATTGCGGTTCCGTTTGTGTGTGTGTGGGGGACCTCTACGTAAAACGGGCGCCACGTTTACACGGGGTGATAGAGGCTAGGTCGAATGGCTGGACGCCGCTATTCGCGTCGTTATTGGGGATGGGGATATAACCGTCCACGTTTCAGAGGATGTAATATGAGGGTGCTCGCCTATGCTAGAACGGGGCCATCCCTTGACATCGTGGATCCGTGTATGGAAAAATACCGAATTCGTAAGCAAAAACACAGGATTTAATCAGGAACGGCGGAGCGTCCGAATTTAAGGGGTCACCATGGGATTTTCAACCCATTTCTTTCGAGACAACGCCATAGGGTTAGTGTTAAAATTTCTTACTTAAGGGGGGCACCATCCGCCGCCAGTGCATTTAACCCCGGAACCGCACGGCCTCCGATCCGCATTCGCCCTAGCAACGGATGGGGGTCGAACTGTGTTAGAGGTATCTTGGGTCTAACAACTCTGCCGATTTCAACTGTTATGCAGAGCAGCCGAAACACGCGAAGGCCACAAAATAGTCGTACAGAAATGATAACGCGAAACTCTACTTATTCCTGTCTACACTAATATGTCGGCTAATATGTTTTATATAGGTCTACACTAATATGTTTTATATAGATATATTGAGGTCATGACATCTCGAAAATTGTGACAGGTGAAGGACCAATATGCCTTTACTGAAAGGCATTAGCGACGGAGGGCCCAGATTTAAGGGGACTTCTCAACCCATTTTTTCAATCAACGCCATTGGGTTAGCTCTAAAATTCCTTGGAGAGGGGGGCACAATGCCCCAGTGCCCCCTTATTCCACCCCCTATGCGGAAAGGTCGAACTGTTTTAGCTCTAGCTTCTGACTGGGTTGGGTAATAGCGCTCACCGCGGCCGTTTTTTCCTACGTGGGAAAGACCGGCGGGTGTCGATCACCCTCACTGGGGCAAGGATAAGCAGAATGTTAATGCGTTTAGACACGAGAGATTTGGAACCGAGATATACATTTTTGCACAGCATAGTGAGCCAGAGGCGCCGCCACGGAATTTTTACAGAGGGGACGGACCCGAGCTGGTGCTGACCGGGGGACGCGAATTTTGAGCATATTCGGTACCTGACAGCATTAATGACGATGGACCAAACATTTTGGGGGATGGCCCCCCGGTTGACTAACAGAGGGGACACGTCCCCCGCTTTCGGCATGTAGTGAGCCATGAATATATTCAACACGCGCATTGACGAGGGTATGAGCAACCTTCGCTTTGACGGGGGGTGGCGGGTACCCGCCCCCCTGAGATCTCGAGAACCACGCTAGGTAGCGAAAAACAGCAAACGGCGTTCGGTAGCCCATCCACTTCTCCATAGAAAATATTTGAACCATTTTTGTCAGGTCACATTTAAGGTCACTAGAGGTCAAAACATGCCGTCAAAGGGATAACATGTAAATGAAGGTTTTCAGTCA
Organism: Lepas anatifera; assembly: GCA_034440635.1. Classification (NCBI taxonomy): domain Eukaryota; kingdom Metazoa; phylum Arthropoda; class Thecostraca; family Lepadidae; genus Lepas; species Lepas anatifera. The sequence goes on along the minus strand of JAOTON010000218.1, from coordinate 225,009 downwards.
TAACATCTGAACAAGTAAAGATAGAGTAAAACGATTGCAACAATATGAATCCTCGCAGCAAGCTGAATCGAATGATATATAATATGACCTGGCTAGGTCAAATCAAGGATGGTCAGGTCAATGTCAAATTAGGTAACATACATATCATTAGAACTGCACAGACAGGGCGAATCTAATGCAGTCAAAATAAACGGTTTATCACCATCCGTTACTAAGTTATTCAGTTAAAACCATTTTTCCCATGTATTTCCAAGGAGAGGTCATGGCTCGTACCTGACCTTAGGTCATCGATATAAAAAATACCGGAACATATTTTAGAGGACTCGGTGGGGCCATTATGTGATGAGTTTCAATCCGATAAATTTATCCTGATCCGACTTATGCTATCTTTAACTTTTTTGAGGTCGGATCACTTGACCTGTACTGGTGACCTGACTTGGGATGACCTAGCCTTAAAAATTTGATAGAAGACGTAAAAATTATGAGAGAAAAGGTATACGAAGTACGGCGGCACTGCGCGCCGCCATTTTTATTTTATCTCCGAAAAACCCGAGGAGCGGGGGGCACCCGCCCCGTCAATGCGCGTGTTAAAATCCACAAGAAGCCCACATTTCACATCAAGCGTAGGTGCCAGACCACCATTGACGGATCCAGAAGCAGCTTTTGGGGGCCAAACTAAAGCGGGGGGGCTAAATCGAGAAAAAAATTGTTAAACGTATTTTGTTAAGAACAACGGCTTAAATATGGTCCTTTCGGAGGCGCCAAAAATACTATTTTGGGGCTTTGGAGGAGGCCACGGCCCCTTTAGTCCCCCCTCCTTGGATCTGCCAGTGTAGCCCACACAATTTACGACACCGGGCTAAACAGGAAACTGATACGCTACCTAAAAAACGGAAACTGGGATTCGCGCTCGCTGGTACCTAACTCATTTGGGTTGCAAAAACAAAAACCGAAAGTCTTGCCTCCCATCTAGCGTCTTGTAATCAAGGCAATAGGGACAATGAGGCCTACCTTATAATCTTATCTTATATAAGTAAGGTAATCTCGTCTTATAATCACCCATAATCCGAGCTACAGACGACACAACAAAATCCTAGTTCATGGCAGTCGCCATGACGTCCCCAGGACTTTTGTAAATTGGTATGCACATAGGTATTTATATTTTATATTTTGACTAATTAGAAATTCCAAATTTAATTTGGTGTAAAAATTGTGACGTAAGTTACAGAATTTGATTTCGCAAATACTAAAAACATACATAATACATAATACTTTTTATTATTTTTTTAAGCGAATACAACGCAGTTGTTACATAAGCAGCGCAAAGTAGCGAACACAACGAAGGTCCGGAGGTCAGCAGCAGAAGAGAAACAACAAAAGAAATGTCGTTGTTGGCATCAAAGGTATATTGGTTGGCATCTTGCTTATCTGCTAATAAGACTTAAACCGTCGCGGTGGTGGTGGTCTCCAATTAGTAGGGGTTCTAGCACAAGTAATCTTCAATTCTTATATTGATCCATAACAATAGCGTTCACAGCCTGTGGTGCATTGAAATTAATTATTGAATCAAAAGCCGTGTTATTCTGCCATATAGAATGCATACTAGTATGCCACCCGCATGCACAGTCCGGTATCTTGTGGCCCATGATACAGTACTCTGCATGCATGCAGCATACTATTATGTGTTCTGCCGGCAGAATAACACGGCTATACTCTATTTTGATATACCCTGGCTCAAATTTAAAGTAGGATTCTGCTTAAAAATTCCAGATAACAGTATCATCAGAATTAGTGCTTCCCATAGTCTTGGAAATTTGTTGGGGAAAAGGTGCTGAAAAGAAAGCAAAAGGAACTGTCAGCTTTTCTTCCATATCAAGGTAAGAGTACTCTTATACTTTTTACCCTCCTCAGTCTGCACCATCCACACAAAAATTATGCACATGGATCCAGAGAGTAAGATTATGTCTATGGAAATAATGTACCTGTATTGGATCATCAATGGGTCTTAAAAGCTAATAACAGGTGAAGTCAGTTGAATTGATAACACATGAGGGCCTAAATACAACATAAATACACACAACAGACCAGTACTGGCTCTGTGGCTGCAAACAGGGCTATGTGTTTCTTTAGTGCCCAGTGCTGGTCACTGAGGTTTGCTACATTTAAAAAGTTGTTCACCACACAAGATAAACTATTAAAAACTCCTGAAGTAACAGTGCTCCCTCTAGCTGGTAGGACATTAAACAAAGTCGAGCATGAAATATATATATATATATATCTCTATATATATATATATCCCTCTCCCTCTCTCCCTCTCCCTCTCCTCTCCCTCTCCCTCTCTCTCCTCTCTCCCTCTCCCTCTCTCCCTCTCCCTCTCCCCCTCTCCCTCCCTCTCTCCCTCTCCCTCCTCCTCCCTCCCTCCTCTCCCTCTCCCTCCTCTCCCTCTCTCCTCTCCCTCTCTCTCCCTCTCCTCTCCCTCTCCTCTCTCCTCTCTCCTCCCTCTCTCCCTCCCTCTCCTCTCTCCTCTCTCTCTCTCTCTCTCTCTCTCTCTCTCTCTCTCTCTCTCTCTCTCTCTCTCTCTCTCTCTCTCTCTCTCTCTCTCTCTCTCTCTCTCTCTCTCTCTCTCTCTCTCTCTCTCTCTCTCTCTCTCTCTCTCTCTCTCTCTCTCTCTCTCTCTCTCTCTCTCTCTCTCTCTCTCTCTCTCTCTCTCTCTCTCTCTCTCTCTCTCTCTCTCTCTCTCTCTCTCTCTCTCTCTCTCTCTCTCTCTCTCTCTCTCTCTCTCTCTCTCTCTCTCTCTCTCTCTCTCTCTCTCTCTCTCTCTCTCTCTCTCTCTCTCTCTCTCTCTCTCTCTCTCTCTCTCTCTCTCTCTCTCTCTCTCTCTCTCTCTCTCTCTCTCTCTCTCTCTCTCTCTCTCTCTCTCTCTCTCTCTCTCTCTCTCTCTCTCTCTCTCTCTCTCTCTCTTTGTGGAGGCCTACATATCCTGCTGGATTCTCATGTCCATAATATACATAGACAGCCAAAGAAAAAACAACATACCCACACATTTGGCAAGTTTTGCGGAAACTTCAGCAAAAGCCTTGATATGAAATGACGTTTCTAGTTTGTTCTTATCAGTAGTGAACCCAGGTGTTTGCAAGTGCTGGAGTTCCAGTCTGCGTGGTATTTAATGTCCCGATGTTCCCTCACCAAAAATTGTGTTGATGCTCCGCCCACAGATGCTGGCAGACCCGGCAGATGCTTCTCCTGCATTAACTTCCCCGCCACCGCCTCCGCCACCACCACCGCTCCCAGCACCCCTGCTGCCACCAGCTGCCCCTACGGCTGCTTCTGCTCTGGGCAAACTGCCGCGGGAGCAGGAGGTGGATGTGGTGGAGCAAGTGGCGTTTAATGCGGCACGGGCCTCCCTCTACCACCGACTGGTGATGCACCTCAACCCGGTGACGCCGCGCCTCCAGGACGGACCCACGTGAGTCAGCCAGCGAGGAGCTTTGCGATGAGTGGAAGCTGGGTCGTGGCAGGTTTAAATGAGGGATGCAATTGATGATGGTGGTTTGAATCTATCAACATATGATCAGAAAATAGCAGGAGCAGGAGCTCATATAATGCGATATGGCCAGGAACTTACCATGTCTGATTTGCATATCCATGTTTTAGCAATGCATCCAGTGGGAGGTAAAGAGTGAACCTCATGTGACATGTGACCTGGCGCTAACTAGTACATCAAATGATTACCTGGGATACAGAGCTTCAGTACGCTCTATTTACGCACCGGCCGCGGGAACAGATTTATAGACTCATGTAACCAGGGGTTCCGGAGGTAGACTCCCGGTTACATGAATTGATAAGTCCGTCCGTACCGTACTTGGTACGTAATTAACACGTACTGAGACTGCTCAAGTATCTGGTGTAAATGTTACCATCTCTGCTAAAAACGAGCTCTGCGGTCTGGTCCCCACACGAACCACCGGCCCACGCAGGGGCAGCACCGCGCACAGTCCAGCACGAGAGATACGGCCGGCGCCCAGTAACTGGCGCGGTCGTCACAGGTCACGACCATGCGCCAGTACTGCCACCTATAATACTATCAAATGTTCTCCAGTGGAGGCTTCTACTGAAGGCTGCGCTAAGTGCTCAAAGTAGTAGGTGTAAGACGTAGATGTTAGACATACTGGACAATAAGAACGAGACATCATGGTAGGGCCCATTCTGGAAGATAGAACCCTCAGCCATTTTTCATAATGGACGGACATCGGCTGTGTTTTGCTTCTCCTACCAGCTGTCAGCGGTGGTGTTCAATCCCGACAAGGTGTAGAATTGTTCGGGTCTAGTTACATGTTTTGTTCGGAAATGTAGTGACTTACGAGCGTTTCGTGCTCAACACTGAAAATGTTTTGTGTTTCAGAATGGATGCACTCGAATGAAAAATGCTTCCGGTGTATCTTTTTAATGTGTGGTTGACAATTGCATCGCCTTTTTACTATTTGTCGAATTATTTCTGATAAGGATAGGAGTTACGTTTTTTTCGGATAACTTCCTGTGACAACATCTGGTACATTATTAAATCATTTTATAAACAACACTAGAAATGATTTCTCCATGGCTTTAGCACATATATCAACTATCCATCTTCGGACTCGGTGAAGAGTCGTCAATGAATTACGGAACACAAAGGGGTTTGGGAGGGGGTCAGCCAGAGCGGTATCCAACATTACACATGGATGTTAACGCCACCGGAGGGAGGGACTAAAATATCCCAAATATACGTTACGTTATTGACGGACGGTCCCTATCGCGCTGCCTGCTCCCCCGCAGGTGTGGTCTGGTGGCCGCCGTGATGGCCCTCGACTCCATCGGTCTCCTGGGTAACACAACGGTGGACGTTTTACTTCACGAGGCTCGGCGGCGCAGTATGACCGCGCAGGGTGAGATGTTCTCGGCGCGTGATATGGCAGCACTTCTGACGTCACAGCTGGAGGGACGGGGCCGCGCTGAGCTGAGGACGGGCTTCGGCGATTGTGTACAGGTGTCCCGCGCTGTACTCCGGGGAGATGCCGTCCTGGTACCGTATCCTTATACGCTTCCAACGTGAAATCTGTGTCGGTGTGTGTACTTTTCGTTTGTTTGGTAACATGGTGAAGAATGGACGCCATCTCCTTTTGCATCGATGTAATGGTTGATGTCTGTAACATGTGTGTCGTTTTGCAACCATGTCTCTTAGCCATCGCTCTTATTCTGGTTTCTACCACCTTCGCCCTTAAGCGTGACGGGGGGGGGTTTGTTGTGATCCCTCCCTGGTGATTGGCCCTTGATGAATGTAGAGGTTTGCGGCAAAAACTAGCGCGTGGCTCGTCACTAGAACTCGTGATTTATGTCAAGGCCGTGTGAACTTACGGCATAGGTACCTTCCAGGTCAGTCCAAAGACCTGATTGCTGGCTCGAAAGGCCCTTTTGTTGTCCGTTTTAAGGCCTTTGGCTACTGATGATATTTTTATTGTTTTATTAGGGCTACTCCCAACGAGCACACTTAGCCCTAATATTGTGAAGAAGTGCAGGTAGTCTGCCTTTCTCTTTTCATTTGGGCCCGGTTTGCATGGAAGCCTGCAGAATCGTCGATTAAAACGATTATTGTTCAGAAAAGAACAAAAAGCAAGGAGAAAGGGCTGGGAAAATTATTGAAAATTCAAACAAATCGTATAATCGTCTTTTGAGTTCGATGCTTTGAATGGTGGTGTTTTCTGTTTTCAAACAAATTCTATTATTGTCTTTAGTTCGATGTTTTGAATGGTGTGTTTTCTGTTTTCAAACAAATTTTAGTATTGTCTTTTGAGTTCGATGCAAGCACTAATTGTGCTCAACGATCTGCTTTGTTTATTGAATCCGTTCGTCGCTAGGACTATGCGATGAGCGCTGCTGCTGTACATAATTCATGAAGTGAACTCGTGCTCTATTTTCCCGATCTTTCCGGCCACCTTCCTTGACCTCACGCTCTCAGTTACGACGCTGATCGCAACCACGCGCCGTGCGAACGGGGTGGCGTGGCGGCGCACTGGGCCCTGGTCTCGGGTGTCCTCGTCGGCACCGACGCCGACGCCGATGACCCGCGAGAGAGCGACTGCCGCCCTCCCAGCGTCGACGAGACGGTGTACCCTGAGCCGCCGCGGCTGGTGTCCTGCCCGGAAGCTCGGGCGGCAGCCCTGACGCCGGACCATCGGGAGGTTATGTTCGTCTGCTGGCAGAGTAAGAGCCGACGACCTGCGGTGTGGAGGCCGGCGGATTTGGGGAGAAGTAACAGTCAGCTGGCGACGGCGCGCCAGCTGAGGCCCGGGGAGAGGGAGTATGTGGTGTCGGAGGGCTCGGTGCGAGCTGGTCTCGCTGGTAAATGGGTGCACGTGTTCAGAGACGGCTGTGAGCGCGATAGCGAATACGTTGATTGGCTACTGGGAGTGTGACGGATCGGATCAGATACGTACTGTCATTTTGGTAATGTGTGCTTTTAAATGAGATTTACACATGCGCTCGAAACCGAATAATTTTTGCCTGTCTTTCCAGACTACTTTTAACACTTGTTTGGCAGGACAACTTTTGGATTTTTTACCCTGACCGGCCTAACCCTGATCCTGTTATTGTTGGATGCTATTAGCTTTCATCATCGTACCAAAAAATAGCACGTGTTTGCTGCTTTCGCGCTACTGGATCTTTACAGTTATTACAACTATGGTTGGGTGGCGGGGGCATAGAAAGAAGGGTCTGCACTGAATGCAAACTATTGGAATACTTCTTTTGGGCAATTATCATTAATTTGTGTTGAATATTATTCATCTACCTAATCATTGCTAAAGCGTGGCATCAGCCGCTGTTTCAATGGTTTGAAGTGTGATTCTGACCGTGCTAGTCATTATTACAGTATATCAAATTAACCGATAATCGTTCATAATAATCTAAGTAATTAAAAAGGCCAAAGAGTATGTTGTGATATTTCGACACCGCGTCTTCGTCAGATAAAATTTTGAATTAAGAAATCATTGATGACACTGATTTTTAGATTCAATATTAATTTCAGGCGAACAGCATACGGTGTCGAAATATCATAATATACTATTTGGCCTTTTTCATTACTTTTGATTATTATGAGATTATCGGTTAATTTTCTATACTATAATCAAGTCTCTGTTTTATTCGGTTTTGTTGGGCTTTGTTCCGTGAATGACAGGGTTTTATTTTGTTCATTCACGGGTCACGGAATGAAGAAAATATTTTATTTAATATTTAAAATATATTATTTTCTTCATTCACGTTCCTTTAGTCTCCCCTCCCCTTTCTCAAACTCGTTCAGAAATGACGATGGTAAAGGACCCCGGTGTTCATTATTGGGCCTGCTGATAGAGGCGATTGTTTCCGCTTGTATAGTTTTTGTTTTTGCTTTTTAAATCTGGATTATACTTGCACTTGTCAAACATGCGGTTACGTTTTCCATGCCTTATGTCACGGGAAATGTTACGCCTTTATAGTGGAAAGATTTCGGCTTAGATATAAGTATTGTAGAGCATACTGAAGTTCTCCTGGTTTGGAACATTCATTCGTCTCTAAACGCAACGGATAGCAGCCCCCATAGGCGTAGAACGGTGTAGAACGTTCAGAACGTTGGAGGAGGGGGCAATGTGTATTTTTAAGTCACTTCTTCCTTGTTAACGCCACTGCTGTTGGAAGGCAAAAAGAAATAGGCATGTTTTAGACACTAAAACATTAATTCAGCAGAGCAAAAAACGTGTTTTTCTCGATAGAATCACCATGTTCTTTGTTTCCTACCCAAATGTTGTACCTATGTGTTTGGAACTAGATTGGAAGTCGTACTATCGAGTCAAGATCAGGTTTCAAAGTCTTCAGATTCATGAGATAATTGCGAAAATATTTTTTCCTTCCTACACTATCTGCAATGTAGTTCCAACGTAGTCGGGCAAAAAGCAGGTCAGCTCTCCATCAGTACAGAAAGCAGTACATCTGAAGGTTATTCACTCAATTCGGCAAAAAAACAGAAAGTTATGTTCCATGGCTTTCTCTGCTCTGAAATGCTCCCGCAAGATTTCATTCTTTCACCAATAGCGTACCATGAACATAAGAGCAGTTCTGAAACAGGCACAATTCATATTTCTGAACTTTATCGGACTATTTCATTACACCACTCTATTATCAAGAGGAAAGCATTTGCCGGTTTCATTTTTGAAGAACTTTATAGCTAGCACACAATTGTTTAATAACGCGCTGCAGTGAGTGTAATCAGCACGCTGCTTGACACAAAACCACAAAACTTCAGTATCTTACCTTTACCTTTCAAACAGCAACCGTGTTCCACGCTAAACCTCATCGCAGCCTATCTGTTCAGTCCCTTGACTGAGGCTGGGACAAGACTGTACCAGAAGTTGTGGCGGTTGTGTGGCACTAGCGGCAGCAGGGTTCTCTCCAGTACCTTGAGTTTCTGTTTGTTAACGCTTCGAGGTGCGACCGTGCGGGGAGTTTTGACCTCTGCGTGGAATGCGGTTTTCCAGATGTTGTAGGCGCGCGAACCCTCGGTGTTGCTGAGCTTGGTGAACACTCTGTCGTCGCGCCGGCGAACCTGAGTGACCTTGCATTCAGCCAGGTACGATCGATCTTGGTCGTTAGCCTGGTGGTGAAGTTTCCGGGCACTGGCTCCACTTTCGATGACTGAAGATTTGCGGCTCCATCTCAATGGTGTCGAGACGAACTGTGCCGCTGCCACAGAGTCCTGCGGGTCCAACACCGTCTTTTTTCTCTTCAGAGCCTTGTTTATCACCCGGTAGCGGTGTCAGCTGACTTCGCAGTATAACACTTTTGAAGGTGCTTCAGAGTCACTTGATGGAGCCCATTTCCCTCCTTTTTTACAGCATGGGCCATTTTGTATCCTTGTCCCTTCCAGACACCACGTCCAGGTAACGTATATTCTTGGCTCACGATCCACACCCAACCTCGAGCCGCGCCGGCGGCCAACTGCCATGGCAGCCCCGGTAAGCGGCCTGGTAAGATCATGCCGTACCACGACACAACACCATCTCCCCCTATAAACACGATTCACACGGGAGGCGTTTCAGTCTCAACACACAACAGCGCGTACCACCAGTACTTAGGTGGCGTATCGCGCTGGGGCCTTTATGATGCGCTGAGATCTCCTCAGCGTACCGCCGCTCTGGGCTCTCTCGTCTGCTCTCACCGGCGAGCCACTTTCACATCCTTCACAGACACCCGGCGGCGTGCCGCCTTGAACAGCACTGCCGCTGCCCGGCGATCGCGTGCCGCTGCACACGCCACTGCTGCTCCCTCCACTGGTGCTGTCGCTCTGGTGATTACCGAGCTTTCGCTCACTACTAACATCCGCAGCATCGGCGCAGCACCGCTCACCACTACCCTCTGCGGTACCAGCACTACAGGTGCCGTCTCCACTGCTACCCGCGCCACTGGCACCACGGTTTCCACTACCACCCGCGCCACTGGCACCACGGTTTCCACTACCACCCGCGCCACTGGCACCACGGTTTCCACTGCCCGCGCCACTGGCACCACGGTTTCCACTACCACCCGCGCCACTGGCACCACGGTCTCCACTGCCGTCTCGACTACCACCTGCGCGATTACTGCCGCCGACAAGCAGTACTCTGCCGCCGCAGACCTCTCGGTCAGTGTCGGTGGGTGAAGCCGCTCGCAGCTGGTTGTCGTGCCTTGACCAAAGCGCTGTGACGAAGTCGACCTCGAACGAGGCGGGGCCGGTCTGAGCGGCCACTGTTCCTCGGCACCACTTGCTGGGGTCGCTGCAGGCGCGTGTCCACACCGCATCTCCAACTGTGAACTGGCGGTCGTGTCCACCATGTGCGTCCCTCTGACGTGGACGTTCGTTACGCTGCTGCTGCCGTATGTCGGGCCGGAGAAGGTCCAGCCGGGCCCTAACGTTGCGACCGAACATCATCTCCGCTGGCGGTCCCCCGTTGCAGCGTGGGCGGCCGTCCGGTAGGCCAGCAGGAACCGCGCAGCCACTGGGACAGGGTGCCTCTGTCCCGCAGACTGGCCTTCAGTCCGCTCTTCACCGTCTGCTCTGCCCTCTCTCCGGCTCCGTTGCTGCTCGTGTTTCATGGGGCTGTGCGGATGTGTGGGATGCCATTGCTGGCGAGGAAGCTAGCGAACGGCTCGGCTGTGAACTGACAGCCGTTTTCGGACACCACTTGGCGGGGCAGGGCGAACCGGGCAAATATCTCACGGAGAACGCGGATCGTGCAATCCGTTGTAATGGTGGTCATCGGCACCGCCTCGATCCACCGTGTATAGCTGTCGTACTCAACCAGGAAGTGCGTATTGAGGAAGGGTCCTGCGTAGTCTATATGAAGTCTCGAACGGGTGGTCAGCTGCCTCCCATGGGTGCAGTTCCGTCCTCGGCGGTGCTCCACGCTTTTCCGCGCATGCTTCGCAATCACGGGCCAGCGCCTCCAGTTCTGCATCCATGCCGGGCCATCACACGTAGCGGCGAGCGACATTCTTCATTTTGGCGCTCCCCAGGTGCCCTTGGTGAAGCTCCTGTAGTGCTCGTTGCCGAAGACAGTGTGCGATTACGCTGCGTCCACCCCATAACAAACATCCCATGTCTGTGGACAGCTCTTCCCTCCGCTGCTTGAGCGGAGCCAGCTCGGACGTCACCTCGTCCGGCCAGCCTCCTTGGACGTAAGCCAGTACTCGGGACAGTAACCGGTCCCGCCGGGTCGCCGTGGACAGGTATGAAGCTGTCAGCACCGGCGCCACCCCCCTCCATGAAGAGCACGTGCGATCCGCCGCAAGAATCCTCACGGGCTGCGTCGTCCTGTTCTCGGCGGGATGGCACAGCCATTCTCGACAAGCTGTCCGCCATCCGCATCTCATCCGAGCGACGCAGCTCCACAGAATACGAGAATCCCGCCAGCTGCAGTGCGTAACGTTGCAGCCGCACCGCCGTTAGACCGTGCCACGACACAACAGGCCATGTCTGAGATGACAGGCCAATTCTTGTTTTGTGAAGAGCAGTTATCCATCCAGAGTATTATTTCGCTGGCATCCCTTAGTGTCTCTATGTAGCGGAGGAATGCTGATGCGATGTCTGTTGCATCCCTCCCGGACACTCCCTCGTGCCACACCACGGACACAGGTGGTGCTGCTAACCATGAAGTCCGTGCACGGGCACCAACTGGAGAGAAAGTCTCGTTATACACGACTTGCCACTGGTGAAAAGGCAAGCCTTGTGTGGGAGTTCAGGCAGGAGGGAAGCACGCATCATGCCCGCGACCGATAACTTCTCCATCGGCCCACGCCCTGTTGGCGTCGCGTTGGTACGCTTAACGTGCCTTGCCCTGGAACTTCAGGTGGATGCCGTGAAGACGCCCTCTGAGCTGGCGAACGCAGTGACGTCTCGGACTGATGGGTGTAGCTCCAGCTGGTGGTACGCTTGCTTGAGATCCAGTGTTGTAAAATAGCTGGCACTCCTGAGACGGTTGAACATCTCCTCCAAGTGAGGCAACGGGAACGCATCTTCCACTATGGTCTTGTTAGGATGTCTCAAATCCACACAGATCCTCACTGCACTATCTCTCTTCTTGGTCACAACCAGTGGACTCAGCCATTCTGGCGCTTTTGCTTCCTCGATTATGCCCATGTGCTTCATCACTTCCAGCTCCTCCTTCACCTTGTCCCGAACACTGAGCGGTAGCCTCCTGGCACCAAGTCGTACTGGAGTGACACCAGCCTTGATCTTGGGATTGTGGATGAACCCCTTGATGGTGCTCAGCTGCTTCACATGCACAGCTGACACTGACACCTTCAGGTCAAGGTGGGTAAGGACGTCCATCCCCAGGATGGGGGTCACATCCTTCACTACATACACTGTAGAACTTCCCCTCTCTTTACACTGCACTGCAGCTGCAGGTTGATGCAGCCCTCTACATGAAGAGGCTCACCAGTCACTGAACACAAGTGACGGGTTGGAGGCATCAAATTCACTCCTGGGAACTGATAACGCACAAAGCTCAGTGGCAACAGTGACACTTGCGCACCAGTATCTACAAGCATCTGGCACTCTGCCGCAGATCCACTTGCATGTGACAATTGCACAGTTTATCGAAGTTGGTTTCCCCCACCAGATGTGGTAACCTTCAGTACATCCAGCTGCTGCACTCTTTTACTGCTTCTTCTTGGTGGTGGTGGCAGGCTGCTTCTTGGGAGACTTCTTGCAGACCCTGGCAAAATGTCCCTTGGACTTGCACAGGTGACAAGTCACGTGAACAGCAGGGCAGCTGGGGTGGGATGCTATGTGGCTCTGGCTGCCACAACGGAAACAGCATCCACCTGTGTGGTGTGCAGCATGTTCCCGAACTGCACCTACAGCTGCGGAGCCCTCCATCTCCTTGACCTGCTGCGAAGCAGCTTCCACTTGCGCGGCTAGCACCAGCGTCTTCTGTAAAGTGAGGTCAGTCTCCAAAAGGAGTCTCTCTCGAAGTCTCGGCATCAGCGTCTTCCCAACAATCTGGTCACGAATCATTTCTTCGGCTAAGGTACCAAACTGACAGCGAGATGCCAAGTCACGTAATGCTACCGCATAGTCCTCTTGGGACTCACCCTGTGACTGGCACCTCTGTTGGAATTTATATCGCTCGCTGACCACGTTGAGCTTGGGTAGATAGTGCGCATCCAGGGCAGCAATGACAGACTTGTAAGCGTCTCCAGTCTCAGGAAGATTATTGAAAACCTCCTGCCCCTCAGCACCAAGGCAATGCTGCAACAAGGCAAGCTTCCTCCGGTCTGGAAGTGACTCAGCACTTGAAGCCACCAGTTAGACTTCCCAACTCTTCCGCCATTTCTCCCACGGCAGAACTGGCGCACCCACGTGGGCAAGAAAAAACTGCGGCGGCGATATCCCGTGTAAATCATCTATCACGATCAGAAAAGTAACGAAAACTGGTCGCCAAAATTATGTAGTTTTTACTGTGCTACAAGTTACTGTAATTGAGCAGAGATGGGATGACTTCGGAACTTATATTCGGTTAGTTCCACGCCACGTTGCCACACATACAGACACACACCGGAAGACTCCCTGAGGGTAGTTCAGCAAGCACTATTTCGGTCTCCGCCGCTAGATGGCCAAGATGTGCCGTTGATAAATATGGTAACAGAACACAACACCTCCCCACCTCCTAAAAGGAACGGCCAAATTTTGGTTGCACTGTCTGTGAGGATTGTGTGCTTTGTGGGTGTGGGGGCCATCTTCTCTGGCAGGGATCATGGTAGGGCTAGCACACCGTCAACAGATGTTCCACGGAGTCCAGCTCGCTGGATCCGGGGCAGGCATGGTCTGCGTCCTGTCCGAACCTGAAAAAGGTGTCTCGTAGGGTGAATAACCCTACCCTTAGTTGGGGTATTACTATTTGGGAACGTCTTGATAGTAGCCCCACTTCCGGCGTGGGCTCTGGGTGGCTGTGAGGGTCCATGATTCTTGCTTCGTTGAACTTGTCTACTGATCCCGTACTTCCTGCATTCATGGCAAGACTCTGCCCCGTTGCATTAGGGGTTTATGTGCCTGGTACACACTTCACATTCTTATTTGCCTAGTCGAGTGAAACTAGTGTTTATGTGTGTGTAGTGTGTGTGTGTGTGTGTGTGTGTGTGTGTACAAGTGTGTGGTAAGTGTGTGTGTGTGTGTGTCAGCCTGAAGGTAGCGTGTGTGTGTGTGTGTATGCAGATACTTGTAGTGTGTGTGTGTGTGTGTGTGTGTGTGTGTGTGTGTGTGTGTGTGTGTGTGTGTGTGTGTGTGTGTGTGTGTGTGTGTGTGTGTGTGTGTGTGTGTGTGTGTGTGTGTGTGTGTGTGTGTGTGTGTGTGTGTGTGTGTGTGTGTGTGTGTGTGTGTGTGTGTGTGTGTGTGTGTGTGTGTGTGTGTGTGTGTGTGTGTGTGTGTGTGTGTGTGTGTGTGTGTGTGTGTGTGTGTGTGTGTGTGTGTGTGTGTGTGTGTGTGTGTGTGTGTGTGTGTGTGTGTGTGTGTGTGTGTGTGTGTGTGTGTGTGTGTGTGTGTGTGTGTGTGTGTGTGTGTGTGTGTGTGTGTGTGTGTGTGTGTGTGTGTGTGTGTGTGTGTGTGTGTGTGTGTGTGTGTGTGTGTGTGTGTGTGTGTGTGTGTGTGTGTGTGTGTGTGTGTGTGTGTGTGTGTGTGTGTGTGTGTGTGTGTGTGTGTGTTGGGGTTTAGGGCGCCTCAGCGACTAGGCTATGCCGCCAGATACTGGTAGGAGGGGGTTATTGACCGGTATAGCGTTATATGTTGAATGATGAGATAATTGACTTTCTTATGCCGGATCATGGCGCCGTCTCTTAACCGTTGGAACTGCAGTATTGTTGTTGATTACAACCACTACTGGCTTGAAAATTTTCTTTATCGAAGCCTTGGGTGGTCAGGAAAATGCCTTATACACTCTGGCTGTATCTCCATTGAGGGTTAGATGCCATGACAGTACCTTCCTTCTTTTCTTACTCTTATCTGCTCGTAGTTCTCCCAACACGTTCTGGTGGTACCATTCTTTTCCTGCCGCTTCTGGAAGTCTATTGACGACGGTATTCAGCTTTCTTAGAGTTGAGCCGTCAAACGTTTGGCAATTTTGAAGCCTGCGGGTCCCCATGGAACAAGTCCCGGTTGTTTGAACGATTTGGAGCTTCTCAGCAAAGTCTGATACTCGCTCCTGAGCAGTTCGAGCTCTTCTTTTGGAGTTACCTCCTGGGGCAGAGTTGGTTTTTCAGCGGAAGTAACCACAGGTTCCACGGAACGATCGGTAACGACTGACAGAGCTGGTCGTCCTGGTTCAGGGGTGCTCTCCCGGGGCTGGTCAGAGCCCGTCCAAGCCCAAGAGTTCTCCCTTTCCAGCTGCCGTTCGGCTGACTGACGAACGATCTCCTGTTCTGATCCGAATGAAAACTCAACCGAGCTCCTACTGTTGAATGGCACAGACGATTCGCTGAGCCAAGAAATGACACCGGCCCCGAACAGACAGGTGAATTTTTGCCCTCCGATGAGCCTTGTCAGAAGTTGTTCGGTGCGTGGCAGCGGATATTGCTCCACGCGAGAAGCACGATCAGGTCGTAACTGCCGCATAAACGAATCGACTTTTTCTGTCTTTATACGGTTACAACGGGCGCTGCCCATTGTGACGTATTCACTGGCCGGAGGATGCCTCGCTCGATTCGGCGGTCCAGTTCTCCATTCACTAGGGGCAGCAGAGGCAACGGCACTGGCCGCGGTTTGTAAAATCGCGGCGGCACCGACGGATCAATGTCCTGGCTGACCTGTTCCTTGCAGCAGCCTGTATCATCCTCGAACAGTCCTCCATACTTCGTGCGCAGGTCAGCTAGCGGTGCACCTGACTGTAGCTGGAATAGCGATTGCCAGTTCAGACATATCTGACTGAGTCAATCACGGCTGAGGAGGGACGGTCCCGTACCTAGGGCCACGATGAGAGGTAGTTCCCGAGTCTGCTTCTCTTACTATACTTGTACAGTCAACCGTCCATGCACTGGCACTGGCTCGCCAGTGTAGAAATGCAGCGTGGTTTTCCCCCCAGGAGTTTTTGCCATGTCTGCGTACTGACAATGGCTTGGCTGGCGCCTGTGTCGACCTCAAACTCGATCGTTTTGCCATTTACAAGGAGCGTTTCCTTGATAGGCGGTGTCCGGGGTGTGCCACGGACATCATACATGTTGTATCCGTCGGTGTCTGGGACGCAAAGCCAACTGTTGTTATTACACGCATAGCAGCCACGCTGTCCTGCGCTCTGCCCGCGATCAGTCACTCCTGGCAGGAGCGCTCTGCTGGCCCCTGACTCTGCGCTCCGGCATAACAGCTAACAGTTGAGCTCTGACTTCCTCCACAAACTCTCGAGGTGATTGTCCCACCTTCAGGGTCTTCCCTTCTAAGCCCTGTAGGATTTTATTTTTAAGCACTTCAGGCTGCAAAGCCTCCTTCACCTGATCACCTCTCCAGGGTCCGCACAGTCAGCTGGCGAGATATATTTAAAGAAAGCGTCATGACAGCGTCCCGCTCGGCATAGAAGAGATCTCCTCTCCCTCAGGTGCCCTCGCTCTCTCCCACAGGCAAAGGTCTCCTCTCTTCCCAGTGCGCTCGTCATCCTGAGTCGACGTCCGTCGTGAGTGCCTCCGACACTGCCGTTTTTCAACGTTGGTGCGACCCGTACAGGCGACTCCATCGCCTGTCAGGTGCCTGGTACCGCTCTCCGAGCTGGAATGGGAATCCAAGGTTAGGGTGGTCGTCAAGGCAAGAGTGAGGTGGGTTAGTCATATGACAGGGCGAGGAACGTAAAGGAAGCAGATCCTTGTCAATACTCCCAACCCTATGAATCTTGATTATAATCTGCCTTGCTTAGTTACCAATCTCTTAAGTTAGACCCTTCGATTCCCTAATTTAAGTAGACTATTAAACGCCAGATACCTAGGTAAATCCCTCGTGAAGAAAGGAGAACAAGCAGGCAAAACAAGGCCTACGGTAAGATGATAACCTAAAATAACATGAAAACATGAAGAAAAAAACGAACCCATCCCTTTTACCCATGTGACACAGCGACTACAACAGGTGAACCAATCAGAGACATGGAGGCGTTTCTTCTGATTTACTACTAGTTTTGTTCCACCTAATCCGCCAACCAGCGGGATCGCGGAAGCGCTCCTAGTGAACAGCACAACAGGTCGTGCACCCGCACTATGTCCATACCTAGGACCCGCACGTAGCGTCTGAACTGTTTGAAGTAAGGTCCAGGCTGGTTGTAGTCAAACTCGGGCATCTGCATACCTGGTAGGTATCTGTCCCATCAGCATACACACTTCGCGCAGCATCCACCTTCTCCAGGACGTCCATGTCAACGTCCCGGTCCAGGTCCCGCCGGATCTTGTCCTCCCAATGGAGGGGAACAACCGACGGTGTGTACACAGCGCGGGGGACGGCGCCTTCAGGTACCCTCCTCAGACCACTCAGGCTCAGACCACTGCGGCAGCGTCTTGGCAGTGCACAACAGTGATCTGATTGAGTGCAATCCTCGACATGCGTTGTTCCCAATCACCACACATTGTATATTATGCTTGTCATGCTCTACGTGGCCTTTACACCCGACATGAGCTAGATTAAACGTATTATTAGGAATTGAAAAATTATCGTATTGGTAGGTGCGATACAGCCCAGCCGCTGGAAGCGCCCTAAAACACCAATACGTACACAATTGTATTGTTCTCGGAAAAATGATTGTAAATTGTACAGGTCGGGCAACTTCCTATCACGAACGAAAAGTAGCCGAGAAATGACAATTTATGAGGTCTGCCAACAACCAAAATTGTAGGTCGCGTACTCTCTTAGCAATGACCTGGTTTCCGTAAGACTGTGCAATATGGGCACTCTCCTCTACATGAATTTGGCAAAAATTATTATGTGATTCGCGGAATCAGTGTATCATACCAAAATTTTCTTGGCTCATAGACAGCTTTAAGAAGTCCTTGACGTGTAGTTACTAGAGCTAAGTGAAGGTTAACTTGCAGTTCTTACTCGAATAAAAAATAACTTATTTGGGAATCGTTTGAACTTACCGAAGTCCAATCATAATTGGACTTCGGTACCATGTAACACAATTTTTGTTCCCCGGTTCTATGTATGATTTCCTGATTTGTTGCATCTAATTGTTTTAGAAAATGCCAATTTTTTGTTCAAAACTTTGGGTTCGTGGTAAGGACATCGATAATTTGAGATTTTTTTAAACTCGCAATATCGAATTTATCGCTTTCAACAATACACTCAACATGATAAATCCTCCTTGTATAACACAGGTTCACCCAGACCATTCCAAACGTTACATATTTGTATCAACATCACTGCCAAACGCACATTTCACACTAGAAATGAGTTGTTTTTTTCTAGATTTCCGGCTGTAGGACAGGCCGCATTCCCGCACTATCCCCCAAACATAGTCCTCCATCATTTTCTCGTCATAGTGGCCTTGGTTCCGGCGCTCAATCTCTTTTGCGTCTTGGTGGAAATGCTCACTTGTTCCTCCGAGTATGCTCCCATATTGTCCTTGAACATACCCAGATGAGCATCCAGCATGTGCAGGTTTAGGGACATTCTGCAACCCATAGCCGAATAAGAATCTATGAGATCCTGCACGAGTTGCGCGTAGTTTTCGGCCCTATGGTTGCCGAGAGACCCGTCAACAACTGCTTTGAAGCAGTTCCATGCCTTCTCCGATCTTGCTGAGCTTATTCCGTGAGCTTATTTCCGTGACAGACTGCAGCCTTCTTCCCGATTTTCTGTATCCAGCGAGTAAACGCGTATGTATATTTTACTGGTTTGATCTCCTTGAAGGGATTGTGAAGTTTTTTCTAGAAATATTTGACCCTTAAATTGTTATGGGCGCCATATGACCTGGGCTGTCGGTGCGCCCCAAAACCCCAAACATGATGATGATGCTGAGCTTATTCGAGAACTCTGTAGAACGAAATACCTTCTTGATCTGGGGTCCAACAAATATCCCACCTTTGATTTTGGCCTCGGACAGCTTTGGGAATAACTCCGACAGGCACTTGAAAGCAGCAGAATTTTTGATCAGGGCCTTTACAAACTGCTTCATCAGCCCCAACCTGATATGCAATGGAGGCATGAGCACCATGTTTGGATCAACCAAGGGCTCCCACATGACGTTTTTGATCCCCACTACATATTCTGTTCGCTCCTCCCAGTTCTTTTGGCTGAAGTGAACATTGGCGGCTCTGCTGTCCCAGAGACAGAGAAAACACTGGAACTTAATGAATCCTCCTTGGAGAACCAAGCAAAAAAGCTATCATCTTGAAGTCCCCAATGATCTCACACTTGTACTCTTCATATTTCAGAGCTCCCAAGAGTACTTTCACGCTGAAGCAGTCTTCCTTCATAGAGACTGAATGAGCTAGGGGCAGTGTCGGGAACTCATTTCCATTGTGGAGAAGGACGGCCTTCAAACTGCGTGTAGAGCTATCTATGAACAGCCGCCACTCCTTGGTCACAAACGGCACCCCAATAGCTTTAAAAAGTTCAGGCACGTCATGACGGAAGCAGAGACCGTCCTCGAAAGTGAAAAAGCCCGAGAACAACTCATGCCGACTTCTTTGACTGGTCACTTTTACATCCTCCTTAACCAAGTTCCACTGCTTCATCCTGGATATGAAAAGCTCTGCATTAGACTTGGTCAGTCCCATATCCCTGATCAAATCATTGATTTCTTGCTGATTCGGGATGTGGGGGATTTTTTCATTTAAATCCGGCAGGTAGTCCACATCATCAGCACCCGTCTGCTCTCCTTCATCGGAGGATTTAGGAGCGTTGTGATGGTCGCTATCTGGAGCAGGTGCCGGTGGCACGGGATATTTGGAACAATGAGGAATAGGAGCAATAGACGATGCGATATCTGGATATTCAACTTGGGCAGCATTCTTTCCTTTTCCGCTTCTTGGAAACATCTACCATGCAAAAGTAGCAGTTGGTTGAGTGGTCAGTTGGTTCTAGCCAAACTCTTGGATTTGAAAATTTCAGAGACCTTTTCTCACCTCGTAGCCAACCCTCTAGTGTTTTTTTTTTTGCAGCGTTCACAACAGAAGTGAGGGGACCAGGGCTTGTCCTGGTCTCCAACCGGCATCCCGAAGTACTTGTGATAAGCTTCACAAACCTTCTTAGACGTTTCCATGGAGAATTTCCTCTTTTCTTTATGAAATCTCCACATATGTAGCAGATGAGTCGGGGCGATTTCGGCAGTTTCTTGATGTCATTCTACTTGCAGAAATGAGGGATAAAACATACAAAACACACGAATATTTACGAGCACTGTCCTTGATTAGTCGGAAACCGGTCACAAGTTCACACCCAGTCTCACCAACACCTAAACGACAAAGGAGTTCGTCCAAAGATCAACGGCTATATTCCAGTACAAATCAATGCTGAACGTGCGTTTCCTTTTATTGGTACTTTTCGCTTTAATATGCTTGATATTTGAAGTGTCAAGCACTCCTACAGTTTAATAAAATGTGCCGAAATCATAGTGACTATGTACCGGCATTTAGACTAATATTCCTATCACACCGGAAAACGGGCCTAAATAAGTAAATGTGTACAACTTTTCCAGACCCAAACTTTTATCCCTCCGATAGCATTTTGTCAACTATTGGAAGCTGAAGTAACACGAAGAAAATGATTACGAGCTGAGAACAAAGAAAACATATTTTTTGTAACATTGTTACCAATAATTATTGGTCTTCTTTTTCTTGAGGCTGCTACACATCCTGTCCAGAGTCTGGATCCGAACTCAGCTGTCGCTTTTTTGCCGGCAACCAACTCACTTCCTGAAGCTACTTTTAGGCTTGATATAGGCACATCATGTTCCTTCTTGGCATTATTCCGATTCACCCTGAAGAGCGTTTGCCTTTTTCGGTGAATGGTATCCATCTAGTGAATGCATTTCAATCATCATCCATGCAATGTTGAGAAAATCACTGCGCAGACCCGATCTCAAAATCGCCCGAAGCAAAATGCGTACGTTCCAGTCGTATGTAGTAGATTGCTAAGGGAAGCTTTTAAAATACCTAGCGCTATTTGACCATCGAGGTTGGTGCGCCCTAAATCCCAACTAATCAATCAATTTTAAAATAACGGCGATGTCTAGGCCGTCCTTATTATGATTGATCAATACCGTGGAAATCACTCTAGAGTGGTGAGTTACAAATACAAATAGTTTATTTTGTCTGAGATCCATTCAACGCGGTCTTTCACTCGACACGTCAAGTTGTTCAAAACGAAATATGAAAGTCGGCTCAAGACTCTCATGCTTTGAGTGCGCCCGCACCGGAGCAAGTGTCTCCCACCCTGGAGGTGCATTGATTTCGTCAGGCAGAAAACAGCAAGTCGTCAGATTATTGAGATACTGTTTTGTGTCGATTTTTTACGGCTTGGCTGTTTTGCGTTGTCAGGCAAAAAAACAGTATCTCTCATTTCGAGGACAAAGATACTATATTTTGTCTGATGATGCACTGAAAACCAAACTACACCAAAAACTAGAATAGTTCTACGGTGCCAAAAACGACACCTTATTTTGGCGTGATTCTACGCCCTTTTTAACACCGGTGTAACACTTGAATGCATGTAAAAATGAAGAATACAACTGCAACCCAGGGGATAAAAAAACTATCCCACGTATAGTAATATTCCCCTTTGAAGAATCTTTCTACGGTGCCCAAAACGACACTTTATTTTGGAGTTAAACTACGCCGGTGTAAAAGGGTGTAAAACACAAATGCATGTGTAATTGGGGAATATTTCTACACTACTGGAGTAGAAAGATCCAAAGTGAAATTTATATGGTGTAAAGTGAAATGTATCTGGTGTAAAACTATCCCTCAGTGAAATTGCGCGGGTAGAAAAATCCTCGCATGGTGCAAAACGATCCAACGTTCTGAAACCCATTGCTCATGGAAAGGAAAGAGTGGTAAAAAAACGATCCGGTGTATTTTTATGATTCATTCATCGTCACACTTGATTAAAATTATCGCTATAGCGTGATAGAAATACGCACAAGAAACATGTAAACAAAGACAAAACACAACAACGGACAGGACGAAAATCACAGCTCGTAGATGACAATTAAGAACAATGAAAGGGTAAAATTAAATGCACTAGAAATCACGTTTAAATTAAATGACACAATAATTTTAACGACATTTTGCCCTGTGCTCTCTTAACAAAAACTGATCACTCCGTCTGGACTTTTCCGTCCCACTCACCGACCTACCCCACCCCATATATCTCACGCCGGATACTTTCGGCGGCCTTGCTCAGCGGGGCCTGGAATCCCCACACTTTGTAGACCAACTCAAAGAGGACCCGGCAGGGTCCTCTAAACGGCAGATAGTAGACGGCATGGGCAGCCACCAACGCAGCCAAAGTATTTGCTCCTTTGCCCTCGATCGGGAACACCTCTACCTCCCCCACGTGGAGGACACCGTTTCGCACGAATGCCGAAGACGTGTCGCTCTCCATATCCTCCAAGATGGCGCCGCAACCATAGATCAGAGTACGGAGTTCGTCGTCTGTGGAGGAATTTTTATTTCATCTTGGGACCAACACTTCAAAGGAATATCTTTTTTCCTTAAATGAAACGTAAGACGCCTTTTGGCGATACCCGAGCGGCCGCTCCCGTTTCAAAATTACAAATGAATGTTGGCCTAACCTTTAGGCATCATTGGCTTATTACCGAGCGGACGCGAAGCGTCCGCGAGGTCTACCTCTAGCTTAGTAGGGAAATTTGCATACGACCCGGCCCGGCCCGACCCGACCGTACGGACGCTTTTGGCGAGCTTATAACTCTACAATTATGAGTCGCAGCGAAATGGAATTTGCACCTTCAGGTAGCTGCATCAATTCAATTGTGTGTTAATTTTTCCCAGAAAGACATCCTACGACCAAGACTTTTGGAATAACTGAAAGTTCAAAATTCAAAGTTCAAAGTTTTATTCGAGAGAGGTCCGCACGTGAGGTATGGGGTTTCACCTTTCACGTTAAGATTTAAAATGGAGCAGGCTACTAAAAGACAAACGCATCTGCGACGTTCCATACCAGTCAATACAATATTTCATACGGATAAAACAGACAGAAAAGCAAAACACGAGCTACAAGGCTAAAACAAACATGTAAAAAGTCTAAACACAGGTCAGCAACAATCGGTCGATGGGTATCAGAGGCAAATAACATAAAGATATAAACTTCTCTCGCCAAAACATACAACTGGCGCCAGTGCTGATCTTAGTCGATATTTTAAATCCTCCGTTGAAAATATGAATCTATTCCGTTGAACGAACCCATTACGCAGCTTGTTTGCAACCGAACGCTTGAAAAATCAAGGCTTATTTGTGCTATCTCACGCTCATTTCGGCTGCAGATATTCTGTTTTTCAAGCACTGAACCTCTAGAAATATAGATTCTGAGGGCGTCGCAAGGTCTCGCGGAAACACATACTCCTCATAAGTGGTGTAACGTTAGTGCTCGATATTCTAATACGTTGGATTTATTTGATGCAGCTACCCGATGGTGCCAGTTTCGTTTCCTTACGATAAGTTATCAAAGTCTACCTGAAAAGCTGTAGATGAGTTACCAGGCGCCCTGTAGACGGCACACAGAATAACAGACTTCCTGTTCCAACTGAGTACATTCCAGAACGATTCTAATTTGGAGTTCGGAGTGCTAGTACTGGGGATTTTGATGTTTTTCACTTCAATACCACTGCGAGAAAGTAGAGCCACACCTCCATCCCCTTCGGGGGAAAAGAGCGATCTAAACGCGCTAGTTTGTAGCCAGGAAATACGAGCTATATATATTACGCAGGCTAGCAAATAAGGTAGAAACTTTACAGAATAATTGATGAACGATGTACAACGTTGGGACCTAAGTCATTGCCAAATTATTGAGTTTTCTTGTTAGAACCTACAGAAAAACACCTCTTCAGGAATCGGAACCTTTTCTCCGAGCCAACGCGCATGCCAGAAATAAGTATTTTCTCCATATTTTTCAGCATGGCAGCTTCTCAAAACTATTGTCCGGCGCGTGTTGCAGGGTCTCGGGAAAACGTACACCCCTGGTAGGTAGACTAACGGTCTTGCTTGAAAAAAACTTGGCACAGGAATTGAATTGATGCAGCTACCTGATGAAGCAAATGTCATTTCCCTGCGAAATTTACTTGCAGAGGTATAAGCTTGCCAAAATCGTAAGTACGGTCGGGTTGGGCCGGCCGGTTCGTATGCAAATGTTAGTACTAAGCTAGAGGTAGACCTCGCGGACAGTTCGAGTCCGCTAGGTAACGAGATATTTGCGTTTCCGTGAAATCTTGAACACCCTACGAGCACAAATTTGAGAGGTTCAGTGCTTGCAACAAGAAAAACTGCATATCTACAGCCCAAATGCGCGTGAGTAAAGATGAACAAGTATTATTTCTGAAGAGTTCAGTGGAAATAACTCATCAGAATAATCGGTACGTTCGACAATTTCTGAGGGACAAATTGAATTTTCCTGTTGTTTTGCTACCATGTTCTACGAAAAATATGTTCTTCAGTCAAAATAATACATAGAAAGGTGTTGTGAGTACCATTATTGACGAAAATCCAAGAGGGGGTACAATCCCCCGGCGTGTAAACTTATTTGGCTAGACGGCTCAAGACGACGTAACTTAAGGTACTCACTGTTGTTGACGTCCTTCAGTCCTACTACGTTGGCGGAGTAATCTTCTGCCAGCTTCGATAGCAGTGCTGTGAGTTGCTCCCTCACTGGGTCGTGTCTCCCCATTACTCTTGCCATGTCGTCCCACATCTGAAACGAACATTACCTTGTAGAGATCCTGGAGCAGGACAGCAAATAACAACAGAATCTAAAGGAATATCTATCGAGGGTATAAGGAAATCCCTGTCCAGCGCCGTCCAGGAAAAAGTGATACCCGTAATAAAAGTTACACTCATATATGCCCAGTTTACAAGATATGAGCATGTTAAACCCCGCCCGTACAGGGAGAGGTTTAACAAACCTTAAAGGTTTTCGGACGCTAGCCCTAAGGTTGTCGGAAACAGCAAAAAATTGAAATAAAAAACGGCAGCGCAGAGCGCTACCGTACTTGGCACACTCTTTGGAGCATTCATTCCGTGTTTTGGAGAATGTCGTTTTTTCAGGTCACGGTTCTATGACCTGAGCGCCGAAGGCATGTCAAGGTAATTTTGACACCAGGACCAGATATCACACGAATGCCGGAAGTTCTTCTCTGTCGCTCTTCATAAATTGACCCCGAATGTTTGTCATTGATCTTTCAGGATATATATATATATATATATATATATATATATCTATATATATATATATATATATATATATATATATATATATATCTATATATATATATATATATATATATATGCTGTTATATATAGCATAGCATATATAGCAGCAAATATCCACCAGGACGCCAAAAAGGGATGACAACCCCTCATTCCGGCACGGGTTACGGTATGCTGTTATCGGATACCCATTGTTTTTTACGGTTTCAGGGATTTCAAAATTTTATACATTTTAAAAGATTTCAAAAAAATTATTGACAATCATTTGTTTTCTTCAAGTGTCCTCTCGAAAACCTCTAACCGATTTTGAATATATTTGCAACTTTTTTAGGTACAATGCTTTGAATGTTTTCAAACATGCAAGGACGTCGCAATTTGACGTCACTATTGCCACTAAACCAAAAAGTGGAAGGTCTGTTTCGACCACAGATTCGGATTCTAGACTATGACAAACCTAGATACACCTCATTTCATAGAGATCTAAGGGGGTGCCGTGTACCCCATTGGTTGAGTTGGCCATGGTTGGTTGAGTGAGACCATGCTATATGGCTCCAAATTATGGCATCAACAAATTTTGATAAGGTCAAATTATGACTTGTCATGACACAAAAACTAAAAATCATGAGCTAAAAGACGAAAAGCAAAAAACTGGGAGGCATTGTCAATAATCATGCTCATGAACTTACTGCGGCCACGGAAAACATCCGTGGAAACATCTCCCACATCTGTGACGTCGTCTTCCTCCGTCTAGTTGCTGTCAGGAGCTTCCTGCGAACGGGGAAGCTCACTTGGAGTACGTCTTCCCCTGCTTCATTAGGAGACTGTACCTGGCGGCCTCCTTATCTACTTGCAGCTGTGTCAGTTTTAGCGGCGGGCACATACCCGGCATGCCTTCAGAGCTCCGCTTTCTCTTCCTCACTACCCCGCGCTCGTCCCTTTCACGGTTGATAACTGCGTTATCCAAGGGGCGCCTGCAGTTCTTGAATCTTTGAATCCCCTCCCCTTGGATCCGCCCCTGCTTACTGTACGTATACCTACTGGAATGCCCCAGCTAGATATGATACGTAATACCTAACCTTCTCATGAAACCATGCATGTAACGCCCACATTCACAACAAAATTCTCAACTCACCCTGTCCCTGGACCCAAAGCAGCAACCATACTTAAAGTAGGTGGGTAGGTATTATCCATGGCTCAAAACGAAGTAAGAGCAACGCATATAAAGAAAAAATATACCAAGCTCGTTACTGAGCCTTAGATCACTATTTTCAGCACATTGTACGGTTTCGGTATCTAGTCACACTCGTTTTTCCGGTGGTTTTATATCGCAATACTACTCCACAAACCTTCACCGCTCGTCGACGAAAACAACTGGATTAGAAATGGCGCGCTTCAGAACACGAGGTCTACTGTCGATGCCTCTACCGACTTCTACTGCGTAGAAGCTGTGAGCTATTTCGGCTAACAACCACCATCGACCGCGTGGAAAAGACCGATTTACTTACATTTTCGGTAATATTTTGCTTTTTGCCGACTTGGATGATTTTGGGTCTTTTAGCCAATTTATAGTACCTGACATCATTACCTCCACCGTTTTTCGTGGAAGACGCGGGGACGCCCCACATGTGTTAATCATGGCAGAGGCGAATCTAGACAGTTATTTTGGGGGAGGAGACAAAGAGGCAGAAAATCGTGAAAATATTTTTTTATAATAAATTCTGCGAAAATTCGAGATGTTTGTGTTGTCGGCCGACAGGTTTATACCTAACCCACCCTGGAACCGCTCCTGCATGGTGGTAGAATTAGACTGTCGCTCATAGAATTAAACCAAATCTAAAACACGTGGGGATAGGTTCACGCTGGAGGGTAAAAAAGTCAGTGTGGTGCTTTGTTTACGCTATATGTATGAATAAATTTACGACTACAGTGTAAACTTATTCTCTTTAAATTAAGTAACGGTTAATATTACACCCGGGTTTTGCCATAGGAGTAAAATTGCCCGGTGGTAAAAGATAAAAACGATTTAATTATTCCAGGTTGTGGAACTAGTGCTCTGATCACCTAATTGTACGCGATCTTGTGCGATAATTATACAACACGTGGTAAATTAATGCCTAAAACTGGAATAAATTAGCCCCGGGCCAGTGCTAGAATAATCACCTAGGTGTAGTTTGGTTTTCAGTGTGGTTTCATCGTGGGTGTGAGCAAATCGTCAGAAAAAATAATACAGATAGGGGAAGAGGGGGAAGGCCCGCCCCCCTAAGGCTTTTCCCTACGTATGAGGTGTCATATGTCGGCAGCTGGGCTTTTTTGGCTTTAAAATTTTATTTGATAATTTCCACCATTATGACATCTCTTTACGTATTTATTTTAAACATGTAAAGTGATTTCTGCCCATTGTAACAAACGTCTGCATTTTTGTGTGTGGGCAACACCGCCAGCGGTGGTGTTACCCCTAGGATTTACTTTGGGTACTCAAATCAAATTTTTGTGGATTTACATGTGGCCTAAGCAGCTTAAGTGCCTGAAATGTTCCAAGGTTATCGTAGATTAAAACCAGGGTTGTGATTTAAACCATCTGGAGGTTTTAGCCTTAAGAATATACCCTTCTTTATCTTACCTATACGGTTTTGCGCATTTTTACTCGCGTGGTAAGTTGATATAGTAGGTACATTTAATTGAACATTTAGAAACACAGAAACAGAAAACAATATGTATTTCCAAACTTAGGTCAGACATGTCTCATCCGCCTGGCTTGAACACATATTTCTAAATGTGTCGTTCCTCGTGAGCTTCCGATCATCATGATCTAAATGAAGCGTTTCTGTTCTGGTTAACTCCTGTTAGCATTTTCCAAACACCGTCCATGCTACGAGCAAAACAAATCACATATGAATCCCTTTGACGATGACCCGCTGCTGCATTCTTCATGCGCCCAGTTCTGGCGCGACCCACACTGCAGCCACATTTCGTTCGCCCAGTTACACCCTCTTTGCAGTACATGCACTCTTCTTTTGAGGTGCCCGAGCTTTGTGCTTGTGCTTTGCTTCCTGAACCAGTTTTTTTTTTTATGCCTGCTGGCCCTTTCCGCTACATCTTTCAGCATTCTCTTCACCGGCAAACTGGTCAACACCATTGAAGATATTTTTCTCCCCTGTTCTTCGTAGTTCTCATCCTTTTCATTGGCTTTGCCAGCACTTCATCTTGAGGTGACCTTGGGGGAACAGCATTCCTGGCCGGTTCCAGAGAGACCGCTTCAGGAGCTGTTCTCTTCGCGCTTGCCTCAAGATACGGTATCTCAATGGTTGACTCTCCATCTCACTGGAGAAAATGGGCTCCACAAAGGTGGAGAATCCCTTCACAAACTTGGCATAATAACCAACCACTCCGAGGAATGACTGCAGTTCCTCCTTGGAGGACGGCGGCACTGCCTCTGACACAGACTTGATCCTGTCCGGGTCAACACGTACACCATGCTTGTCGACAATCATGCCGAGGTAGGACACGCTGGTCCTCTTTTCCGCTGGCACTTGTCTTCGTTGAGCTGGATGTTGGCTGCCTGAAGACGCTCCATCACTGCAGCCAGGGCGAGGTCATGCTCCTTCTCATCAGCTCCGTACACGATCAGGTCATCAAGGTAGCTGGACACATTGCCCAGCCCCTTCAGAACCTTGCCCATCATCTTCTGAAATGCTGCAGGCACAGGAGAAAGTCCTAGAGGGCAGCGTTTGTACCTAAACACTCCCTCTGAAGTGGCAAGACTGGTCAGGTCTCTTACATCAGGATGTAGCAACAGCTGATGGTAGGCCTGCTTCAGGTCGAGGGTGGTGAAGATGGTTGCACACTGGAGGCGGTGGAACAGATCCTCCAGGTGAGGCAGCGGGTAGGCATCCTCTAGAAAAGACTTGTTTGGGTTACGCAAGTCGACACAGATCCTAACAGAACCATCACGCTTTTTGGTAACCACCAGAGGGCTGAGCCACTCTGGGGCCTCTGCCTTCTCGATGATATCCATCTTCTGCATCTTCTCCAGTTCCTCCTTCACCTTCCCTCGGACACTTAGTAGCAGCCTCCTTGCACCGACTCTCACTGGGGTGAACCCGGGCTGCACCTTGGGCTTATGTATAAAACCCTGAATAGTGCTGAGGGGCTCCACTTGCACTGCCGACACTGAAACCTTCAGGTCCCGCTGCATGAGTATGTCCATACCCAAGATAGGTGTTACTTCTTTAACCACATAGAAGGTTGCACTAGTAGACTTGGGTCCACAGGTGACACTGAGATCCACGCAGCCCGCCACCTGGAGAGGCTCACCGGTCACCAAAGACAGGTGACGGTTAGGAGGTGACAGCACGACCCCTGGGAACTGTTCTTGCACAAACTGCAATGACAACAAAGACACTTGTGCTCCAGTGTCTAGAAGCATGTCACATTGTGCCTGGGCACCACTGACGTGTGACAGCTGCACACCTTGCCTAAGCTGGTCACTCTTATCAGAGGTTGCCACTTCCAACACTTCCAGCTGGTGCACTTTACTAGGCTTATTCTTGTTGGAGGCAGACTGCTGCTTAGCAGACTTCTTGCACACTCATGCAAAATGTCCCTTTGTCTTGCACCGGTGACAAGTGGATTGAAGCGCAGGGCAGTTGGGGTAGGATGCTTAGTGGTCCTGGCTACCAAAGCAGAAGCAGCATCCACTCTGGCTACGGCTAGACGCCTGGTGACGAGCACGCTCACTCACCGCACTAACTGCTGCACCACCCTCCATTTCTCTAGCTTGTTGGGAAGCAGCTTCAGCTTGAGCAGCAAGCTGCAGAGTGTTCTCCAGGGTCAGGTCAGACTCCAGGAGTAGGTGCTCCTTCAGTCTTGGCATGGATGTCTTTTCCACAATTTGATCTCGGGTCATCTCCTCCGCTAAAGGACCAAGCTGACAACGTGATGCCAGGCCACGCAGCGCCATGGCAAAATATTCAGTGGATTCCCCTGAAAACTGGCAGCGTTGTCTAAACTTATACCTCTCACTCACCACATTGAGTTTTGGCAGGTAGTGGGCATCCAATGCTGTAACAGCAGACTTGTACGTGCTTCCTGTCTCTTGAAGATTATTGAAAATCTCCTGGCCTTCAGCTCCGAGACGATGCAGCAGGAGAGGACGCTTCCGAGTGTCAGGGAGGGACTCGGCACCGGACGCTACCAAATAAACCTCCCAGCTTTGACGCCATCTTTCCCAAGGCAAAACTGGCGCACCCACGTGTGACATAAAAAACGGCGGCGGCGTAATACCGTGAAGGTCATCCATCGCAAACGAAACGAAATCTGAACGCCAAAATTATGTAGTGTCTGCTGAACTACAAATTACCGTAGCCGATCGAAAGCAGTTGTACTCTTCGGAACTTATATTTGGCTAGTTCCACTCCACCCTATTCTATACACACGTTACACACTGGAAGACTGAATCTGGGGCCGATACAACTACCAGTCCCTAACTGCACCGCTGGATGGCCTAGTCTTACCGATACGCTAGTGCTATAATGAAAACACAACACATAGGACACTTGTGAATGGCAAGCGAAATGGGACACTGAGTCGACCTGCGCCTTAAAGCAGCTCAAGCCAGCCATAGAACCATGGGAGTCGAGTAACAGGCGGAGTAGAAGGGAGGAAATATGCCTTACACGACTTTGTATTGGTCACACATTTACAACCCACGGACACCATTTCTCTGCTTCAGTACCAAGCCGGTGTAGCCACTGTCAAAGCAGGCTTACTGTACAGCATGTATTGGCCGACACAGGATGTAACGAACTGAGAACTCTGCGCGCCCGTTATTTTCCTCCCATGCCCCTTGCGAGTGTGTTTGGAGACAAGCCAGCTGTTGAGTTCCCCATAGTCCTACGGTATCTGACAGAGATTGGATTTGATATTGTATATAATCCTCACCGAATGACACAAACGCAATAGAATTAAACACGAAGGAATCAAGTAGCCTTCCTTTTAGCTATCTACCTATAGAATAACGCGGAAGACTTAAGTGGCTTTTAAGAATTGATTATAGTGTATAGTAGGTGCGCTAAATGGCCCTAGCAGCTGGAGCGCCCTTAACAACCCCAACACACACACACACACACACACACACACACACACACACACACACACACACACACACACCCCACCACCACACCACGCACCACCACCACACCACACACACACACACACACACACACACACACACACACACACACACACACACACACACACACACACACACACACACACACACACACACACACACACACACACACACACACACACACACACACACACACACACACACACACACACACACACACACACACACACACACACACACACACACACACACACACACACACACACACACACACACACGCTTGTGAACAATATAATTTATCTTTATTAAAGGCACTTTATTAAAGGCTTGTATCTTTATTAAAGGCACTAAGTACCTGGCACAAAACATGGAAATGAAATCTGCCAAGCAGGCGCGCACCCAGTATTTCGTTGGGGGGGGCGCAGCTGACGAGAGGGGATGGCAGACCAGTGGAGGGGGCGGCATTTGTCGCAGGGGTCGCACTTGTTCATCAAAGGGGGTGCCAATTTTCGAATCCCGGGGGGGAGGGGAATGAGAGCAGTGGATTTCTTTTGCTCCACAGACCTAGTGTAAATTTAGGTGCAGGGGCGGCAAAGTCAGTGTAGGGGTACATCATGTTGGGTGCAGGGGCGGCAGTCAGTGTAGCACTGCCTCTAAAAGCCAGGCGAAGGCTCATCCATCCCCTCGATGGGCGCCGTCGGCACCCTATATCACCAAAATCTATGTCGGGCGGCACTTGGATCCAAAGCATTGGGGGTAGGGCCAGCCAAGGGGAGGGGTAGGGAGCCCGGCTCGCAACCCCTACTGCGGGACCGCCAATTTTTAGATAAATTTGGCTTATTTCCGCCAATCTGGTGGGTTCAAACCTTCTTTGCGGGATAATTTTTCATCTGGAGGACTCCTGAATCGGCTTGACTGGCCCCGTTGCAAATTGAATTTATTGTTTTTCGGGCCCCCAATTTGTACTCCGGGCCCCCTCCTTACAAAAATCCTGGCTGTGCCCCTGGGGAGGGGGGGTGGGCCCGCCGTGCTGCCCCCTCCCCCTCTTGGGTGCGATACTGCTGCCAAGTCTCAAACGTGACACTAGCATGCATTTTTCTTCGCAATTCTCATGTTCGATACGATCCAGAATTCCTTCCCTTTGAAGTCGATCAGAAGCAAAAAATTCGGTATGCGGCAAGAAAATCTGGTCGGATTTCAGAATGAAATCCGGCAAAACCGGTTCCCGCCGGATTTCAAAATTTTAAATCCGGTGCACTCCTACTTGATTCCAAAACAATCCCACATTGAGCCCAAAATGCATGCTCTCCAACCTCTAATATTTTTACATGGTCCATACCTGGGTCATCCGAATCCTCTTCAAGCTCCGACGAGCGAGCATCCATCACCGGCTCCCGGATAGAAACGTCGTCGCCACTGGTGGAGGGAACTGTGGAAACAGGACAGTATTACTTAGTTTCCTGCCTGGAGTTAATGGTAGAGCTGAGCGTGATGACCGTCCAATATTTTATTTACATATGGCTGGCAAACATTTCATTTTTATTTATTTTATTAGGGCCACGCCCAACAGGCACACATGCCCAATTACAGGGAGTATTGGCGTTGGTGTTTAAGGATCCTCTCCACCGGGTCAGATCGGACACGGAAGGGGGTTTCCCGCCGTGGGGATTGAACCCACGTTAATCCATGCTATCCGATCCGAAGACTGGCAACGAAGCCACTATGCCACCCCGGCCCCAGCCACTAGGCCACCCCGTCCGGCGGCATTTATGTTACACCCTTCGTTCCAAATTTAAACCCGGTTCCCACACCAGGGGTATGCCGGCACCTTCGCCTTATCGGGGGGCGGGGAGGGGAGCATCGATGGCCCACCCTCTAACTCCGAAAGTATGAGGGCTAGCAAACATGTAAAGGTGTATTACAGAGCTTTTCGACACGAAATTCAATATCAGTTTAATTCAAGCATCTAAGAGAACAGGTCAACGGTTTGACCTCCAGAGGTCAAGCTAGGACAAATCAAGGAAAATCCGTTTTTGACTGGAGTACCTATCTGACTGAGTTGAGCTAGAGCTGCAATTTAGACGTAATTTGACTTTCTTTCGTTACGGCAAATCGAATGTTGTACCTATAATGTGACCATGTTAGATCAAAATTTGTATGTGACCTGACCTGAGGTCAGGTCAAGGTTATGCTCTCGTCCGACATATGTAATATGCTATCAATCGACGCGCAATGTCAATCGCAGCCAATTTATGTCAAAACAAAATATATATCATCCATTACTGTGGAGTTATTGCCTTACGTCTAAAAAAGGCTTGAACGACCCCAAATCACCTCGAAGAGGTCACAGGCCAAACATTTCAACTTGCCCGTTGAGAGTGGCATAAGGTACTACGACTACACAAACAAAACAATTTCTGAGCTATATGTACAGAATTATAGCCGTCTTTTGGCTTTGCCCATGTATTTTCAACGGGGAGGTCATGCCTGTACATTATCGTAGTTTACTGATATAAAAACACGGCATTTTAGAGCTCTCGGTAGGGTCATTATGGTTTATGAGTTTCAAATCAGTTGAATACATCTTCTCTGACTTATGCAATCGTAAACATGTTTTGAGGTAAGGTCACATGACCTGACCCGATGATCTGACCTGATATGTACGAAACTCAAATTTTTTAAAAGATGCAAAATTTATCAGGAAAGAGATGTGCCAAGTACGGCGGCACACCGCGCCGCTGTTTTTCTTCTATCCCGGAAAGAATCTTAGGGGGGGCATCGATACTCCCCCGGTGGGGGACGGGTTAAGATCCGTAATATATGATTTATTTCAAAACAAACCCCCATTATGCCCCAACGTCCAATATTTTTACATGGTCCATACCTGGGTCATTCGAATCCTCTTCAAGCCCCGACGAGCGAGCATCCATCAATTGCTCCGGGGTAGAAACGTCGTCGCCACTGGTAGAGCGAACTGTGGAAACAGGACAGTATTGCTTAGTTTCCTGCCTGGGTTTATGGTAGAGTAAAACATGTGTTACAGATCATAGAACACACCTATTCTCATGTGTCGGAAAAGGAGGTCAGGGAGGCCAGGCACCCAATTTTCGTCCCGAATTTTGAAGACATACGGTCTTTCACCTGATGATGTTTTCATCGTGGGTGTGAGCAAATCGTCAGAAAAAGTAATACAGATGGTCTGTTTTGACTGAAAATGGGCTGCTTCGGAAAATAAAAAACAAATATACATATAAAAACGTATCTCATCCGCATTGTCAATAGTTTTCGAATTATACCAAAAACCGAAAATCGTATAAAATAAACTTAATACGTTTTACCTTCCAACGGCAGAGGTGTAATGGTTTGGGATCAAGAATTTTTGGGAGGGATGACCTCCCTGACCATTGTTTTTACGCCTATGTTAGCCCCCCGTGCATGCCCTCCCCTCTTCACTAAATTATCGTGGAGAGGCGCCAAAGCGGTTGGCTTTGGAGCGAACCTTTTTATAAATTTTGTCCTAGTTGTTCCCAGTTCGGTTTTTTAGTCGGATTCTGACTTAAGTCATCAAGGGACTTGTCACGGAGACCCTGACCTGACCACTCGAACGGGCAACTCCCACCATGAAGGGTTAATTTAGAAGCCAAGTTTAACGTCGTACAAAGCACAGTGACTTTTGGGGCTAGTTAAGCTTTGATCACGCTCATATTTGTATCCAAACGGTGAAGTTAATGAAGTATGAGGTATGCGGCCAGGAGAGTTTTGGTATGCTCCACAAGACTACCATATCAGTTCAATGGCCATCATAAAGATGGCGCTTTCTCATTAAATACTTACGCTGTTGTTGACTAAACATTTGAATAAGTACGTCATCAATTGCGCAAAATTTTCGTTGTTGAGTTTTAGACGTTTTCCAGATGAGTGGGCTGCTTCTGTCCTGTATTTTTGGCTTAGCAAGTCAAAAAAGTTTATAGCTAGTCTTGTAATTGATGATTATCTTACTAGTCATCATTGTTCTTTGCTGGTGTGTTGATGGTTTTGGTGCTTGATTTTGTAATAAATAATTTATGACTTTTTCTTTTTGTGAATGATTGCCTGAACTAGAAGCAGAAGCTGATTTCAGAGAAGACGAATTTCCAAACTCACTGAAGTTTGTGTGTGGTGGGTTTTCCAGTGGGCTTCAGACATAGGTAATCCGATCCAGGAGCTAAGGAAGGCAAGTCCCCCCTCCTCCGTTGGCCACTCATTGCCCCCGCACTGCGCTCTCGTGCCTCCTGGAAAACTGAGCCACCCTCGACGTCCTGCCTCGAAGGCCTCCACCATCGCTGCCGAAGTCCCTCGTGAAAGTTTGGGAACTACTCCCCTCCCCGCTCCACCAAAAACCCCGTGGCGGAAACCCTGGGGGAAGTTAAGCTTATGTTATTTGGAGCGCCATACTATCTGGTGACTCGTCTTAATCCTCGTCCGAGTGGGGGTGTTTGAACAACCCCCCTCGGGGTTTTCCGGTGGCACGAAAAAACGGCGGCGCGAAGCGTCGCCGCACTTGGCACACCTTATTCTTGATCAATTTTGCCATCGATTTCTTGATCAATTTCCCCCAAATTTTAAGGTTGGGTCATCTCAGGTCGGGTCACCAGTGCGGGTCAAATGACTTCCCCTAAAAAAATGTTTAAGGTGGTATAAGTAAGAAATGGGTGAATCTATCGGATTGAAACTTATACCACATAATGGGCCCACCAAGTGCTACAACATGAATTCCGGGATTTTTCATATCGATGACCTATGATCAAGTACCAAGCATGACCTCTCCATTGAAAATACATGGGAAAAACGTCATCTGGGGCTACCTAAGCAATTTTCAGACTAAATTCCAACTTTGGCCAAAAACGTTGCATGAAATGAGCTTTTATTTTGATATCATTACGTTCTAATTGCTACTGCGAGTCGATTGATATACATATTGACTATGCTAGGTTAAAAAGTGACCTTGACCTGACCTGAGGTCGTCATTTTGTGTTTTGGCCGGTCATAGCACTGTCATATTATACACCATTAGATTTGCTGTGAAAAGAGAAAGCGAATGGCGCCTATAAATGATTCTAACTCAACTTTGTCAGGCGCTAGAGCCAAAAACTCTACTCAAATGTCACTTTCTTTGACCTGTCAATATTGAGGTCATGACAGATCAAAGAAGCTGTCATTTTGAGCCGAGTTTTTGGGCTCTAGCATCTGACGGAGCTGCGTTAGAGTCATTTTTAGGCGCCATTGGCTTCCTCTCGTCACGGCGAATCGAATACCAAATGTACTGTATGACCATACTAGGTCTAAACACATAAATGACCCGACTTCAGGGTCAGGTCAAGGTCACTTTTGAACCTAGTATAGTCAATATGCATATCAAGCGACTCGCAATAGCAATCCAAACGCAATGATGTCAAAATACAAGCTTTATCATCATTTCACGCAAAGTTATTGACGTAAGTCTGGAAACTGCTTAAATAGCTCTAGATGACCTCTCAGAGGTCACAGGTAAAAATATGCAACATGAACCTGGAAAGGGGCCCAGGATACTACGAATTGGAGAATATGAAGGTATTTTCAGCTGTATCTACACAAATACAGCCCAATTTCTGTTATCCCAGGTATTTCCAATGAAAAGGTCTGTACTTGACCTTAGGTCATCGATATAAAAAATCTCGGAATATATTTTATAGCACTTGGTGGGCCCATTATGTGGTAAAAGTTTCAATCTGATAGATTCATCCACTTCTTACTTATGCTACCTTGAACGGAATGTGGCACCTTGGTCGAATCCTGGAATTTAGTTTAATTAGGGGAACTTTTAGCCGAAAATCAAGCAGCCGTCCATGATTTCTCTGAAAAATGTACAATAAGCTCAATATTTTTATTTTTAAATGCTCCTTCAGGGAAAGAAGTAAATATCTGCCTGTAGATGATGTCATGATCTGTCAACCACTACCATATTCAATATTCTTCAAGGTCTTCGATTGGTTGATACTCACCGTGACGTCAGCATATGTCGTCACGCCAATAGCCATGACAACTGTGACCTGCTGCTAAGCATTGGCGGACGCAGGGGGGGGGCATTCCGACCATGCCCCCCAAAGCGCTGGAGGGGGGCAAACTGTCTTTTGGCCCCTCCCAAACGCCGGAGAAATTGTTGCTAGGTCTGTAGAGAAAAAAATTCGCACCCACCCCCTCCCCTCCCCAGGAGAGCGATCGTGTACTTGGAGAGCTAGCTCTTATGCTAGGTCTGTCGAGCACCCAAATTGCACTTCCCCTCCCCCAGGAGGAGAGGCAGACATGGGTTTGACCCCAACTCGAGTCTGCGTCCGCCCCTGCTGCTAAGAGTACATGAAGGGTACATTTCAGGTAGGTTTTAGCTGTTTCCTACGGAAATCTGGAGTTCCAAGACAAATGATATATTGAGTTCCGGGTTTTCCGACTTCCTTTACAACTTAGCTATCTCAGTTAAAATCTCGTTATGAAGGTGCCACATTCCCTTTAAACATTGTAGTGGAGGTGTGGTCACTTGGCCTGCACTGGTGACGTGACCTGAGATGACCTAACTTTCAAACCTTTTGGGGAAGTTGCGGAATTGATCAAGGATAAGGTGTGCCAACTACGGTGGCGCTTTGCGCCGCCGTTTTTCGTGCCGCCGGAAAACCCTGAGGGGTGGGGTACTCAAACAGACCCCCCACCGAGGCGAGGTTTAAAGCCTGGTAGCCCCGTTACCGTTTTCGGGCCAACCGCGGGCACCTTCCCTGGGCTCATGTACCCTCTTTCAAGCTAACTGGGCTCCTGCCGACGGCCCGGCATGAAGCCCGACGGAGGGGGAGGTGATCGCCTCCATCGCTCCCCTCCGGCCCCTTGGATCCCCTCCTGGCTGAATTTCTTCTAGTGCTTAGGGAAGGTGGCTTTCTCCGGACCACTGTTCATTTCGCAGTTCTGGTTTTTTATGTGTAACTCTATTTTAGTCGCCCATCATGCCAGGTTCGGCTGGTGGATAAGAACCTCCGGATTACCGTAGACTCAGGTTAATAGGGAACCCCAGACTGGCCGTTCTCGCAAGGCAATACGAACCATAGGCGAATCCAGGATTGCCGATCGGGAGGGGGCACCTTCCCGGGGGGAGCGCCACCTTTGACCGGCCAGACCTGTCAGGTGGGCGCCAAATCCTATCGGTGGCCGCAGATTTGCGCATCCTGGGAAAATCTGGAAAAGGGAAGCGACATTTCAGGGGGCACTCGACTTTCGGGGGCACCGAGGGTCGATCGGATGCACATGCACCTTTTTGCGCTTTCCCTGGATTCGCATATGATACGAACGCTACGTTCCGGTGGACCTCACCCGAAGCCCTGAAGAACTGACTGCCATCACGAGCAAGGCAATAGAGTAATTGACCCCGGTCACGCCACCAGCGGCAGTGGCCCTCCAAGATGGCCGAAAGACTCCAAAAGGTAAACAACGTCAGTGGGCCCCGGAATAGCATGGTAAGCGGGAATTATACGTGTTTTATGTTTATATGTGGCAGCGGCTTATAAACAGCCACTGCGGAAGGCAGAGAAGAATGCAAATTGAAAAGTTTTGGTCCCAAGG
Source organism: Lepas anatifera (assembly GCA_034440635.1). Lineage (NCBI taxonomy): Eukaryota > Metazoa > Arthropoda > Thecostraca > Lepadidae > Lepas > Lepas anatifera. The sequence continues at coordinate 186,317 of JAOTON010000218.1, read as the reverse complement.
AGCAAAGCTTGTAGTCAGCATCAGGTTGAAGTTTGCTGCCCCCCCACTTCTTTGCCGGTGGCGACGCTTGTGTTTGGAAACGCATTTTCCATCGTACATTCAAACTGGAGTTTCAGACGGCTTAAAACAAATAAAGGCGTATATCTACCGAATTATTTCAAGATGTCAGTTTTCCGGGCTAAAAAGGAATGCAGCCACAGGCGGATCCAGGGGACGGCAAAGTGGGCACATGCCCCATAGGCAGATCCAGGGGGCAAAGGGGTATGGCCCACCACCATCGACCCTCGGCGCCCCCGAAATGGCCACGCCCCTGAAATTTCCCTTCCCACCACCATCCCCCTCCCAGGATACGAAAGTCGGCCCCACCGATAGGGTTTCCCGGTTAAGAATGGTGCGCCGCCCCCGGGAAGGTGCCCCTGATCGGCAATCCTGGATCCGCCTATGATGACGGCCCAAGGATTAAGGCTTACTCCTGCTAGAAGCAGGCTCAAGGGAGTGGAAGGAGGCATAAGCGGAACTGGAGATTGCCTCACAGCCAGTCTGCAAAGTATGGCAGCAGGCCAGACAAGTCGCACCAGCCATCTAAAGTTCTCGCACCACCAGGCTCCAAAAATTCGCACCAATATGCCACATACCAGGGAAAAATGCACCCATTTCTACCCCTACAATGCAATGCTACCTCAATCATTAGTCAGTTAAGGACTTTTATAAGGCACCTCCTGTGTCTTAACCCTCGCCCACCGGGGGCCATCGATGGCCCCCTAAGGTTTTTCCGGGATAGCAGAAAACACGAGGTGCAGCACCGCGGTTGAGGGCTCTACCTCTCACTGCATCATTTTCCCATCATCCCTGAAATTTTTACCCCGGGTCACCCAAGGTCAGGTCACCAGACGAGGTCAACCAAGGTCACCTCACTTCACTTTAGAGCTCTGTAAGAGCTACATTTCAAAGTCGATCGATTTGAAACTTCCTACACTTCATGACCCCTCCAGGGTCTACAAGGTGTATATCCGGGATTTTTCGATTTCGTGCCCTGAGGTCAGGTCACGAGGCGAACTCTCCCATTGGAAAAGCATGGGAAAAGCTATTTCATGATATAAAAGCCACAAAAATGATTGCAAATACTCAGACTGCTCAGAACAACGTTTTTGGACACGCTTTCATGGATCCCAGGGGTCATATTTGCCCTTTGACTTTCCAAGGTCATCCAAGGTCACCGGAGGTCAAAAACAGTATTTTGACAATAACTTTTGACCTAATTGAGCTAGAGCGGTGAAACAAACACCATCGTGTTTGTCTTGTCACTGGCTTTCATTTGATATACGGCAAGTCACTTTTGACCTTTCGTGACCTCAGGTCATATTAGGTCACGAGGTGACCTCTGGCGGTCAAACCACTGGCGGGAGGTCTTTACGTTCCACATAGCGGAAAAAGTACAGACAATTTGCTATCAAATGTACTTTACCAGGCCTCAATAGCCTAATGACATAAGAGTTATGCCCAGTTTGCTTAATCATTGCATATTTGAGTGAAAATAGCCGATATTGACCTAATTTGACCTCTGAGGTCAAACCATTGACCTGAGCACTAAAACATGCGAAGTAATTTCTACTGAATTCACGCGAGCTTTCATTGCACTTTGCAGATTTGCGCTAACGCCCATATTTTCGGAGTTAGAGGGGGCCATCGATGGCCCCCCGGGGGGCGAAGGTGGCGCCGGACCCCGGTGGGGCGCGGGTTAATGGCCATTCAGCCATTATTTGTTTATTTTAAGTGTCACTAACCTCGCAAATTCGCACCAGGTTGATAAAGTTCGCACCACTCGGTCCTGTCTCCAAGGGAACTCGCACGGACGAGATCTCGTCGAAAATGCCATACTTTGCACACTGGCCTCACAGCCGCTTACCAGGTGGATGTAATGGAAGTCAGATGGCTGAAAATGTCTGCAACAGACAGCAGCATTTGAGCCCATCTTCTTCCCAATTATCAGATTCGACTCCACTGCTTGGACAGCACCTTATCATGAGGAAACTTGTGAAAGCTGAGACTTGGACACTTTCTTCGGAAGGATACACACTGAGGAACGCAGCAGTCCTGATTGGATGCAATGGTTATCCGTCTGACTTTCATTTTCTTTGAACTTTCCAAGATTATAACAAACAAGAAAATAACGCCAGTCTTCAATATTCACGTCCACCCAACATGAACTTCACTTTTCAGAGCAACGAGTTCACCACGACTGAAAATAAACGTTCAAAATCTATACCGCGTTCAACAATGCGCCGAATATGAAGCAGCCACGCCAGACGTCAGTCCCTCTACTGGCGTTTTCAAAAAATCCGCCAGGTGCCAACACTTTCGATGACCGGGGCCAATAGAGTAATAGAGTGATCACGAGGATGCCGGTGCAGTATTTGGAGGTACGTTATGAGTTTGAATGGTCGTTCTAGAGACTTTCTATTGCGCCTGCCATTTCGAGCAGGAAGCCACGTGGTTGTAAATGAATAACAACGATTAACTTATGTTGTACCACGTGGTATAAAAGGTATGTTACAAATCTGGCAGCCTCAACCCAAGGCCTTTAAATGTAGAGGTAGAACGCCCGCTCTCAAAAAATGGCAACCTCTTTTTAGAGACTTTACGTTTGTGACGTCAGCGATTGCTCAGGTGGAGCCACCCATTCATTGATGAAAATCGGCTACGGATCGTGGGATCGTTGTACGGTTTCAACATGCATCTGGCGAGGGCAGACCCAGGATTCATTACCCCACGTTCACAAAAAGCAGTATTATTGCCCCTAACACGCAAACTATCTGCTGAGCCCCGTCTTCTTCCATACACAGCGGCAATGCGTTGCTAAGCATTTCAGGCGATTGCTGACGTCATCGCCGTGCCGAATGCCAGATTTGCGGTTGCCATTTTTGGCCTATGCTAAAAAGCCGGAGCGCAACCCCTGAAATGTAGCCTCAACCGCTCCGTCAAATCAACAACAAACAAAAATGGCGCAGATTCGTAGTAAAAAGGTTCCTAAGTTCGTAAAACTCGTGAGTGAGTTGTGGTCGTGGTCTATCTATAGGAAGCGTGGTCGTGGTCGTCGTGGTAGTAAGTGATCCTCTTTACTTTATTCTTGTTATTCTTCAAATACTGTCACTGGATGTCAGTGACTTTTGTGATTAGAAATCCAATATTTGGAGGGTTGTGGTGTTTTGTTCTGTAGGGAAAACACTGTCTTTGATATTTATATTGGACAGTTTCACTGCTGTCATCTGTGTTTTTGCACTTTTGTTGATGATCCCCCACTAGCTTTCTTTTGCCAAACTGTCACAGCTATTGAGATATGTATTTTTTCATGTTTCACTAAAAAGTATGCATACCTACTCCTAGTCACAGGGGCACATCCATCCACACCCAGGGGCACATCCACAGGGCACACTCAATCAGTCTGTTAAGGTGTCATCTCAGTACCTATACAAATTTGCAAGCCGTTGTCTGATTTTAGTCTGCTTCAGCATTATGTCTTGTCACTGAAGTTCTCTTATCACACAATTGCACTCATTAGGCTGAGTGCACCAGATTTCCAGCAAACGGTTGTGTTTTGAGAATAAATTTTGCATACAGGGTGGGTGGCCAGTGTGCAGTGTGGCATTTTCAACGAGATCTCACCATTGTGAATTCCCTTGGAGACAGGAGCGAGTAGTGCGAATTTTATCAACCTGGTGCGAATTTGTGAGACTGGTGCGAGGAAGTTGACACTTAAACCAAACAAATAATGGCTGAATGGTTATTAAGACACAGAAGGGGCCAGTCTGCAGAATGTGGCAGATTTCGATGAGATCTCTTTGGGGCAGCCTCAGGGCAGACCAACCGATTTGGGGCAGCTTTTGGTTGAGCTTGGGTCAGGGGAGTGCGCTTGGGGGGTAGGAACTATTACTTGGGGCAGCAGTCAGTCCGGATAATCACCGAGGGAAGAAGAAAAATAATAAAAACAAACGACAACCATTAGTTAAACTTGCGCTGGGAAAGCTGATTTGTCTCAAAAGCGTCATATTGTCATCTAGCGAAATATGGCTTAAAAGATTGCAGACAAAGGAAATCTATCATCGTCGTAAAGTTTCTGGAAGTGAATAAAAAATTAGGCAATGGGCGCCTTTCAAAAGCTATATTTACAATTAATTTCTAAATTTTTAATCAAACATAATTTAGCCACATAGAATTATCTACCAACTCAAAATAAAATTTCCCTGTATGAAGTTTTTTGCATTTCCTCCTTTGTTTTTATTGCGAAAGGCAGGCAAATCCTAGCAGCCCCTCCCAAGAACGAATGCTGATCTGTGACGTGACGTCACACGAGCGTAAGGGGATCTTTCTTTAATTGGGTCTTTGAAAATATTCCAAATTTTGTGATGCTTTCATGCAAATTGAGGAAACAAATGGGAACAAAATGCTTTAGCTGTGGAAAAATATTATGTTTGAATATAGTTGTCAATTGAAACATATTTTTTTAATATCGATTGATATGGCTTGAAACCATGGGAAAATGACCTCACTAGGGGAAAGACTTAGCTCATAAATATACCTTTGAATAAAGGTATCTTTGAAATTGTGCATCATGAATGCAAAATAGCTGCTGTGCGCAAGGGCTTTGAGAGAGCTGTGCGTGAGTTTCTACTGCTGTGGTACGTGAAGGGTTGTGAGTACCTCGTCATCCTCGGGTCAGATGCATGGTTTTATTTTACTTCTGTGTGCTTTGTTTAAAATGGAGTACATAAAATTTTTATCGGTCAAAAATTACCCCCCCTCCCCGTTGGAGGAGTCTGCCCCAGCAACCAAATTTCTGCCCTGATTGGGACAGGCTTTGGGCTGCCCCGAGCGCCTTGTCGAGTTGCCTGCCACGTTCTGCAGACTGGAGGAGGGGCCTTGTAAAAAGTCCTTAACTAACTAACTAATAAGAGAGGTAGTATTGCATTGTGTGGGTAACAATGTGTGCATTTTCTCCCTGCTATATGACAGATTGGTGTGATTTTTTTAGGCTGGTGGTGCAATAATTTTATATAGCTAGGGGGACTCGTCTGGCCTGCTGCCATACTTTGCAGAGTGGGTGGGTGGTAGGTAAATTAAAAGAGAATGCACCACTTTGTCAAAATTTGAAAAGGGACAATTTATGGACAACATAGGTCCAAAAATTAGGAAATCACATTTTGTTTCCGTGATCACAAAAGATGAGCAGGAATCAGTTAGCACAATGGGAACCAGGTCATTGTCACAGAAAGGACTGGCAAGGTTTGTAAAAAAATTAGAGCTGGGATTCAATTGATTTTTTATTGGCAAGATTGGTATTTGGTAGATGAAAATGGGCCATTTGGTTCAGTATTTCAGAATATTTCCCAAAATCTACAGAATGAATTGGTATTTTGATTTTGTGGATTTAAATATATATATATATATATATATATATATATATATATATATAATATATATATATTATATATATATTTATATATATATATATATATATATATATATATATTAGAGTGCACGTTATAACCCAGTGTGCAAAGCATGTCATTTTTTATGAGATCTCGTTGGTGTGTGTGCTGTTGGAGACAGGACCGAGTGGTGCGAATTTTATCAACCTGGTGCGAATTTACGAGGCTGGTGTGAGGAAAGGTGACACTTAAATTAAACAAATAATGGCTGAATGGTTATTAACACGCTCATTGACGGAGGTCTGAGCCACCTTCGCTTTGACGAGAGGGGGTGGGTACCCGCCCCCTAAGATCTCGAGAACCACGGTAGGTAGCGAAAAACGGTAAAAGGCGTTGGGTAGCCCATCCACTTCTCCATCGAAAATATTCGAACCATTTTTTTGTCAGGTCACATTTAAGGTCACGAGAGGTCAAAACATGCAGTAAAAGGGATAACATGTCAATTAAGCTTTTTGGCCATTACATATGAACAAGTCAAGATAGAGCAAAACAACTTAAATTATATGAATCCTCGCAGCAAGCCGAATCGAATAATATATAATTTGACCTTGCTAGGTCAAATCAAGGATTTGACTTGACCTGAGGTCAGGTCAGGGTTAAATTATATAAAATGCATATCATTAGAACCGCAAAGCCAAGGCGAGTCTAATGCAGCTAAAATAAACCCTCTATCACTATCCGTTACTGAGTTATACAGTAAAAACATTTTTCCCATGTATTTCCAATGAAGAGGTCATGCCTCGTACCTGACCTTAGGGTCATCGATATCAAAAATACCGGAACATATTTTAGAGAACACGGTGGGGTCAATGTGTGACATGAGTTTCAATCAGATAAGTTCACCCTGCTCCGACTTGTACTATCTTAAACTTTTTGTGAGGTCAGGTCACTTGACCTGTACTGGTGACCTGACCTGAGATGACCTAACCTTAAAATTTTCACAAAAAGTTGTAAAAAGGATGAGGGAAAAGGTATGCCAAGTACGGCGGCGCTACGCTCCGCCGTTTTTCTACTATCTCCGAAAAACCCGAGGGAGGCGGGTACCCGCCCCCGTCAATGCGCTTGTTAAGACACAGGAGAGGGCCTTATAAAAAGTCCTTAACTAACTGAATAATGGTAGAGGTAGCATTGCATCGTGTGGGTAGGAATGGGTGCATTTCTCTCCCTGGTATGTGGCAGATTGGTGTGAATTTTTGGAGGCTGGTGGTGCGAGAATTTTAGATGGCTGGTGTGAATCGTCTGGCCTGCTGCCATACTTTGCATACTGGGTTATAATACTTTTTTCGAAATCGAAACTTTTTCTTGCAGTTTTAGACGGTAGACACAAATATAATGACAATCCTGCAAAAAAATTTGTCATTTTCTCGAATTTAGGCAACATATTTTCACTTTTAACCCCCTCCCCATTGGGGCGGAGGGTGCTGACTAAACCCCTACTTATTTTTCTTTGTCGCGGAGAAACGGCGGCACCAAGCACCACCGTACTTGGCACAGCTTATCATTACCTAATCAATTCTGCAACTCCCCCTAACAATTTTATGTTTGGGTCATCTCGGGTCAGGCCACCAGGCCAGAATTTATCAATGTGAAACCTATTTCATATAATTGGCTCACCGGGGGCTAGAAAGAGTGTTTCGGTATTTTGCATATTGTTGACCTAAAGTCAGGTTCGAATCATGACCTTTCCATTGGAAATGCATGGGGAAATGGAATGAATAGAAGCAGGTGCAGACTGTCCCCCATCTAGTATTTTTGCGTAGTGTTAAGAATGTATGTTTTACCATGTACTGCATTTTTACTGTTAATATACGCGTATGGATCCAAAGCGCAAATTTTCTGAAAAAATGTTTCTGTTTCCGCATATAAAGTTTCCGCATACAATATTAAATTATTACAATACAAATAAAGAAACCAGAGTGCACTCCATCACTAAGGCTGAAAAGCAAAGCGACATCGGAACCAATTTTGACAAGTTGGGCTAGTGCTGACACCCCCTCGATTTTTTAAATTTTGTCCAAGTTGTTCCCAGTACGGCTGTTGGAGTCGGAGTCTCACTAAAGTCATCAAGGGACTTGTCACGGAGACCCCAACCCCACCACCCGAACGAGCAACTCCCACAATGAAGGGTTAATTTAGAAGCCAAAGCTTAATGTCCCAAAAAGCACAGGGACGGCCACCCCGCTCAGGTCACCCTCTCACCAGTCAGTTGCCGGCCGACCTTCGTCGGATAAACTATTGAGCGCCGGAGCGTCTCAGGGGAACCGATCCCAACCCTGGACATGCACTGCCACTGCATGTTTCTGAGCAGCGAGCCGGAGCCCAACGCTCTACCAACTGAGCTACCGGGGCGGCAATTCGGCTCCTGAGCGGGGTAGCGAAAAACCTAAGAATGGTTTGATAGACCATTGAACCGATTAAAAAACTCTTCCCATAAAGTTTTAGCTCAGAGTAATATTGAGGTCATAAAAGGTCAAAATAGTACAATTTAGAACACTTTTACTCAAGCGTTTTGCTGAGTTAAGTTAGAGCCAAAATTTAAACGTCATTCGATTCCTCTCCTTATGACGATTCGAATTATGTACAATATGACCATACTAGATCAAAGTATAAAAATGGCATGACCTAGGGCCAGGTCAAGGGCATCATCTAACTTAACATAGTCAATATGCATATCACTTGACTCGTAATGACAAATCAGACATAGTGGTATCCAAATGAGAGTTCTATTGCAATTTACTGCGCAGTTATTGACATAAGTCTCAAAACGTGCTTAGGTAGACCCAAATGTCCTCTCAGAGGTCATAGTTCAAAACTTGCAAAATGAATCTTGCGAGTGGCCTGTGATACTACCATCCCGGGAATAAGAAGGCTCTTTAAACGTTATATACGGAAACAAACATTTTTTCGGCAAATTTGCGCTTTCCCCATGCATTTCCAATGGAGAGGTCATGATTTGTACCTGACCTTAGGTCAACAATATGCAAAATACCGGAACACAGTTTGTAGCCCCCGGTGAGCACATTATATGAAATAGGTTTCACATTGATAAATTAGCCCTTCTCTGAGTTATGCAATGTCAAAAATATTTTGAAGTGAGGTCACTTGACCTGGCCTGGTGACCTGACCCAAGATGACCCGAACTTAAAATTTTTAGGGGAGTTGCAGAATTGATTAATGATAAGCTGTGCCAAGTACGGTGGCGCTTGGCGCCCCCGTTTCTCCGCGACGACGAAAATTCTGAAGTGGGTTAGTCAGCACCCTTCCGCCCCACTGGGGGAGAGTTAAAAAGTGAAAATCCGTTGCTTAAATGCGAGAAAAGGACCGATTTTTTTCAGGATTGTCCTTATATTTTTGTCTACCGTTTAAAACCGCGTGAAAAAGTTGAAAAAGTGTTACAACGCGCACCCTAATTTATATATATATATATATATATATATATATATATAAGGGTGTGTGTAAAACATTTTAAAACATTTTTATACAGTCTAGAGCCTACAAGATACTTAACTCAAGCGTTTAAATGCATTTGGGAGTCTCTTAAGCATTTATTTATGTATTTCTGAGCCTATATCAACCATATTTTTATGTTTTTAGGCTTATGAAGACCTTTTAAGCTTAACAAAAACTAGTAAACTATTTTCAGCAACATTTTTATGTAACTAAGCGGGTGGATAAAATTGTTAGCAGTAAAGCTTTGTTAATTAAATTATAATGACATGTTTTTATTCCAACTAAACCTCTAAAAAGCAACTAAAAAATTCCAACACTAATGAAGCTGTCTTGGTCTTGCTGTCTTCTTCTTCTCACTTCTGGTTCTGGTCAGTGTCCGGGCCCTTCTGGAGGTCCTCCTTCAGTGTGGCCTTGAACATGCCGCTGTTCCCCTTGAGCTGCATCAGCTGTTTGAAGTTGCTGACTGTCAGGAAGGACCTCCTAGGGCGGAGGATGTTGCCCGTTGTGCTAAGCAACCTCTGTGCTACCGCGGAGCTGGGGAGGGCAATGCTATAACAGATCAACTGCTTGATCCAGGCGTCCTGGTGGCGTTCAGGAAAGTGCTCCCTGGTCCACACTCAGTTGATGATATCTAGTCATCGTGTTATGCTTTTACGTGTTATGTTTGTGTGTGCCAGAGTGTGAGTCTCTTATCTTTGATTATTTTATTCCTCTTAGTCGACTTCTACTGTTTTATCTTCCTGACGTGATTTTGTGAAAATCCCCCTCGCTGCCGTGGACCACAATCGAATATATTTGAGTCATGAGTTTTGAGTCTTTAACAGAAGTATTTTTGCTTGCATCAGGAGCTTCCTCCCAGACACTGTCAGGCTTGACAATATCTGCCATCTCCCTGGTCACCCTGTTCTAAGGAGAACTTTGAGCCAGGGTTTTCAGGAACAGAAATGTCGTCCTTAAAACGTCCCCTTAATTGAATGCTGCTCTAAAAAGCGCCCTAACTGGGTCTCGATTACCCTAATATAGGGTGTTCGCCCTAAAGTGGAAACACTGCTCTGAGCACAGTCACAGCAATTGAGTTAACACGGCCCCCTCTGCAAGACGTCTGTGCACCATCAATGAGCGATGACGTCTATGTTATAACTAAGCAAACAAACTAAATCACTGAAATGTTTTGGGCACAATCAGAGAGCTGAGAGGCGTGGGCCTATTCTGCTCGAAAGACAAGAAGAGTACAGTATTCAATGCAGTCTTCAGTGATGTTTTCGAAATCGGGATACCATGCACGGTAGGGGATTTGGCTGTTTTAAAACCCGTCAGACGTTTGACCTCCCAACTTCCGACAGCACAGAATGAAAATGACTCGTTCCTTTTGCAGGCTATATGTTTTATCGTTAACTACTGTCACGAACAGCCGAATAAAGGGATTAGTTCCGATGTATTTGAGGAAAAACTCTGATTATTCCTTTAACACGCGCATTGCCGGGGGCGGGTACCCGCCCCCTCGGGTTTTTCGGAGATAGCAGAAAAACGGCGGCGCATAGCGCCGCCGTACTTGGCATACCTTTTCCCTCATCATTTTACAACTTCTGTGAAAATTTTAAGGTTAGGTCATCTCAGGTCAGGTCACCAGTACAGGTCAAGTGACCCGACCTAAAAAAAGTTTAAGATAGCATAAGTCGGAGCAGGGTGAACTTATCCGATTGAAACTCATATCACATAATGGCCCCATCGAGTTCTCTAAAATGTGTTCCGTATTTTTTATATCGATGACCTAAGGTCAGGTACGAGGCATGACCCCTCCATTGGAAATACATGGGAAAATGGTTTTTATTGTATAACTCAGTAACGGATGGTGATAGAGCGTTTATTTTAGCTGCATTAGACTCGCCTGGACTTTGCGGTTCTAATGATATGCATTTTATATAATTTAAACCTGACCTGACCTCAAGTCAGGTCAAATCCTTGATTTGACCTAGCAAGGTCAAATCATATATCATTCGATTCAGCTTGCTGAGAGGATTCATACAGTTCAAGTCGTTTTGCTCTATCTTTACTTCTTCAGATGTAATGGCCGAAAAACTAAATTTACATGTTATCCCTATGACGGCATGTTTTGACCTCTCATGACCTTAAATGTGACCTGACAAAAAAATGGTTCAAATGTTTTCGATGGAGAAGTGGACGGGCAGCCCAACGCCGTTTATCGTTTTTCGCTACCTACCGTGGTTCTCGAGATCTTAGGGGGGCGGGTACCCGCCCCCGTCAATGCGAAGGTGGCTCAGACCCCCGTCAATGCGCGTGTTAAATGCCGTAACAGTAATTTATATGAATTTAATCCACCAATACTTTTGCTTCGCCACTGTGGCACTTATCAAAAGCATACTTTCTGGCCCATATATCTACGATGTTGGCATTATGCTGTCTATTATTCAATACGTTTCAAAATGATGTGCTTACGAATTTTGTTTCAGTGAAAACTAGACATTTATTTGGCTGGCACCAAGCAATTGTCCTTTAATCTGGCCCCAGACAGAAAGAAACCCTTCCCTGATATGATCCCGCCTGATTGTCATGATTTCACACTGTTGTGTACGATTGTCTTCAGTGGTGCCTGTGTAATCATTGCTAGGTGTAAATAAGCTATATTTCTGTTGATCAAATGTGAATGAATAGTGCAAGGTTTCAGTAACCAATGTATTTTCCTTTCAGGCCGGCTGAGTTAGTGGGAGCTTGAACAATGTACCCGACATCAGACTTCCAGGGCGGATGGAGGCCCCCGTCGGGCCCGTTCTCCGCTCCGCCACCGCCTCCACGACCTCCGTACTACCCGCGGGGACCACCTCCACCGAACCGGCATCGTTTTCCGGGCGCGTCGGGCCGTTTCCCCGTTCCGGGGTCGCGGCCAATGGGTTGGTTTCCGCCGCCCGGCGTACCCCCGCCACCAGTCAGATTCAGTCCGAACTGCTCTACCCCACCACCATCCTGGCAGGCAGGCGGTGCGGCAGCAGAAGGCCAAACAACTGGGCCCACTCAGCACAGGAGTCTGAGTGCGCCCCCGCCGCTGCAGCCTCCGGGCGGACGTGGTGACACCCACGGTGGTGGCCCGAGAACAGACGAGAGGTTCCACTGGCGTCGCAATAAGAGTCGTGCTGAGTCAGGACCTAATCTCCGTACTGATCGCATCAGTGAAGAGGGCGAGGAACGTCGCCGGGAAGCTCGTTCAGGTTCAGAGGGTGGCCCTCCGCGTCGGGAAGATGGTCGCCGTGCTCGGTGGGAGGACGATGGTCGTTTGCGGCGGGAAAGCGATGGGCGTTCGAGGCGTGCCGACGACCGCTGGAAGGATGACTCTGGACGGTCTGGGAGGGAGTGTAACTCCCGTTCTGAACGAAGTGGTCAGCAGAATGACGCTCGTCCCGGGAACGAAAGTTCGTCCGAACGGGTTGGTAGTCGTCCTCGTGATGATGAGCGAGTTGGTGAACGAGTTGATGGTCGTTCCCAGGGTGCTGAGCGAGTTTGTGAACGAGTTGAAAGTCGTTCTCGTGGCGATGATCGAGCTGGATCGGAACGTTCGGAAGGCAGTCGTCCGCGCCAGCGCGAGGAGGGCTCGCGTCGTTTTCCGGATCGTTCTGAGGCCGGCTGGACCCGGCGCAGTGAAAGTGGCCGTTCCAGCAAAGAAGGACGTGCTTCACGGATTGATAGTGACAGAGAAAGGCGATCACGCTACGACGATGACCGCTCTCGTGGGAAGCGGAGAGAGCGCAAGCGTCGCCGTCCCGACGACACTGGCAGTGAATCGGATGCTTCAGAGCGGCGTGGGTCCAGCCAGCGGGAGCGTCGCGACGGGGAGCGGAGCCGGGCGCAGCGTCCCCGGAAGGCACCAGACCTTGCAGCTGATACAACATCCGCCCAGGATCTAGTTTCAGAAGAAGCAATGACGGAGAGAGATAAGCGATTCGCCGAAGAAGAACGGCTAATGCGGGAGAAGCAAGATATGATCTCAAAAGCGCTGGAGGATGAAAAGCTGATCTGGACTCGATCCTCTCCGGCCGATCCGTTTTATCAAAGACATTCCGACAACCTGAATTTGATGGTTGCGACGAAGCTAACCGTGGAACAGTGCGATCGCTTCAGGACGGAACTTGTAGAGCGAAAGTCCCGAACGTGCGCTGAACTTCCTCCAGTGTGTTTGACGCCAATAACAGCCAAGCGACATGTTCACAACTGTGGAGGGAGTGATAGTGACGACACATCGAGCGACTCGTCAGAAAGCGAGGACGAAACTATGCTGGTGCACGAAGAGCTGGAACGAAAAAGCCGCCATCCGTACCGCCTCCACACTGAGCTTTGGTACAACGACTGCGGGAAGATGAACGTGGGCGATGTCTGCCGCTGCAGCATCAAGGCTCGTCAGGCGGGCATCCGACACAACATCTACTCTGGCGAGGAGCCGGTCCCTCGGTGCGATCCTCACACCAACAACGTTGATCGGCTGTACCACTATCGCGTACTCATCTGTCCGCCAACCAACTTTCTGGTCAGCAGGCCGACAAGCATCATGCACGATGGACATGAGTTCATCTTTGAGGGCCTGTCGCTCCTGTCTCACTACCGTCTCACGGAGCTACCGCCATGTCACATTATCCGGTTCAACATCGAGTACACAGTTCTCTACATGGAAGAGAAGCTTCCAGATAACTTTGTCATGGAAGAGGTGGATCTCTTCACAAACTTTCTGTACGAAAGCCTTCTGGAAATGGTTGATCTGGATTTATTTCCCCATGCTGATAAAGACAGGACTGGCTGCCCAATGTTCCACATCATGCCACGCTTTGTGCGTGACCTAGCCAACAATGGCAAGGAGATTCTCGCACTGAATGAAGTGATATCCTACCTACTGGCGAACGACGGTCCACTGGTGGAAAAGGAGGAGCTGGAAGAAGTCACAAAGATGCCGCAGTGGGACTGGCAAAATCGTGCTGACGCGGTCCGAGGCATGCTTGTAACACATCCAGCAAGGAAGCCGAGCTGTATCCGCCTGGATCAGCTGGATCGTGAAGTATTGCCGAAGGACAAGGAGGAAAAGGAAGAAGACAAGGACAAGGAGGAAGTTGAGTATCACTTCCCCGAGATCGTGCACTTCGGCATTCGGCCGCCCCAGCTCAGCTATGCCGGGAACCCAGAGTACCAGAAGGCTTGGAGGGAGTATGTCAAGTACCGGCATCTGCTGGCCAACCTGCCGAAACCGACAATGGACGATAAGCGTAAGCTGGCGGCTCGCGAATCTCAGCTGCAGGCTCTGCGACTACAAGCCAACCTCAAGCGTGACGTGACTGTGGCTGTGTCCTGCGAGGGGTTCCGACGAACGGGTCTGATGGCTGACGTGGTCCAGCATGCCCTGTTCCTCCCAGTTCTCATCTGCCATCTGCGGTTCCACAAGTCGCTGAATGTCCTAGAGAAGACGATCGACTACGAGTTCAAGAACCGGTCGCTGCTTCAGTTGGCTCTGACGCACCCCAGCTACCGGGAGAACCACGGCACGAACCGGGATCACTCGCGGAACTCGCTCTCCAACTGCGGTATCCGACAGCCGGAGTACGGTGACCGTTGCATCAACTATACGGCAACGCGCAAGCGAGGTCTCAACATCCTCATCAACATCATGTCTCAGTTCGGAAAGAAGGAGGCGACCGAGAGCCGCATTACCCACAATGAGCGGCTCGAGTTTCTCGGCGATGCTGTGGTTGAGTTCCTCACGTCCATCCACCTCTTCTTCATGTTTCCGAATCTGGAGGAAGGAGGCTTAGCTACGTACCGGGCAGCGATTGTGCAGAATCAGCATCTGGCAGTACTGGCCCGCTCTCTCGGCCTGCACGAGTTCCTGCTGTACGGACACGGGTCAGACCTGTGTCACGACCTGGAGTTGCGTCACGCCATGGCCAACTGTTTCGAGGCGCTCATGGGAGCGCTCTTCCTCGACTCAGGCATAGAAGTCGCGGACAAAGTGTTCTCTCGGACGTTGTTCATGGACAACGAGCAGCTGCTTCATATCTGGCAACATTACCCGCCACATCCTCTGCAGGAGCAAGAACCACAGGGAGACCGGAAGTGGATCGAGAAGTTCCCTCGGTTGCAGCAAATGGAAGAGTTCGAAGGGCTCATCGGTGTCGAGTTCATGCACATTCGACTTCTGGCGAGAGCCTTCACAGATCGCAGCATCGGCTTCAACAACCTGACCCTCGGCTCTAACCAGCGCCTCGAGTTTTTAGGTGATACTGTGCTTCAACTGATCGCCTCCGAGTACCTGTATCGCCACTTCCCCGAGCATCACGAAGGTCACCTCTCGCTGCTACGGTCGTCTCTGGTGAACAACCGCACCCAAGCAGTGGTGTGCACAGATCTGGGGATGACCCAGTACGCTGCCTACAGTCATCTCAAGACCGAAATCAAGATGAAGGACCGGGCTGACCTGTTGGAAGCACTTATCGGCGCTTTATACGTCGACAAGGGTCTCGAGTTCTGCCGAAAGTTCTGCGAGGTGTGCTTCTTCCCGCGTCTACAGCTGTTCATCCTCAACCAGGACTGGAATGACCCGAAGTCGAAGCTGCAGCAGTGCTGTCTCACGCTTCGCAACATGGACAGCTCGGAGCCCGACATACCCATCTACAAGGTCATCGAATGCCTCGGGCCCACCAACACCCGCGTCTACTCTGTAGCTGTGTACTTCCAGGGCAAGCGTCTTGCCAAGGCCTCTGGGCACAGCATCCAGATGGCAGAGATGAACGCTGCTTCACAGGCTCTGGAGAACTGCAAGCCGCTGTTCCCTCAGCTGGACCATCAGCATCGCGTCATCGCCAAGAGCATCCGGATTCAGACGAAGAAGCTGGAGGAACATTTCGGAGCTGACGTCACGAAGGGCAGCGCCATGGTATATCAGATGCGATAAGGCGTCTTGGCTCAGCCACAGGACGAACAAAATACAGTGTCACTCCTGATAGGAGGATGGATGGCTAGTCCTTGTAGTGCTGTTTGGGAGGGGCACTGTGATACTCTGGTCGTTTTCTCGTGCTGGAAAGGTATCTGGACTACGTCTCATGCCTTTTGGCGTGCATTGGAACGTCTATATCATACTTTTATATAGGCAGTGCTGTGGAAATTCATTTGTGATATGCTTCTTGTGTCTTCACGATATTTTTCGGTCATTTTCTATTGCTGCCTGTATCTTACTATGCCAGGTCCTTAAGCAGTAGTACTGCAAAGGGCTCAACGTGATAGTCTAGGGGATTTGTGGTCGAGCTACATTCACTTTTGCCGTGATTGCATGACATCTAGAAATCGATTCTTTAGGTGGTATTGGCTGATGTGCCAGCCAACCTTGGAATCATAGAGCCGTCAGCCTTGTCCCATTGGTTCATGGTTCCACATTGTGTAGGATAACTTTTGTCGGCGTGCTTTGTGAAATACTTGTATATGCTGTGAGATTTGGATTATAGTCTGGATGGTTTCTTGGGTCTTTTGATGGTTCTTTCGTCATCAAGCATGTTAGCTGGGTGATATCAAATATGTTGCTTAGGTTGTATTTTTGATAATATTCAAGCATTTGTGGCTTATATGAAGCCTGAATTGTTGTAAACTGCCAGGATCAACTATCTTCACTTATTTTTGCAGCCGCTGAAATGTTACATCACGTTTAGCTTTCAGTTGTTGGGCCACCAGTGACCAACTTAGAGGGTCCTAAGAAATACATGTTTGGGTCTGCTCCTGGTTAGGAATTATTATGTAAATTAGGTGCCTGTCGTCCCACACAGTGTTGAAGATCGCTCGCAGTGTTCAAATGGCACAGTATGTATGCATGTGTGCTGAGAAAGCTGTGGCGGTTTCGACAATTACGGAGTGTTTTCGACCTGATGCCGTTTCTATGTTCCCCTCCTCTTTTCGGAACAGTGCTGTAGGAGTTTGCCACGCCATCCTCTCTTCCACCGATGGTAGCTGGTAATGTGCCCTGTGGCGCATTGCAATTGCATGGGCTCATTTGTGAAGTGGTCATTTAGCCAAAAGAACAATTTAGGGGCAAACCATCAATTTTCTCGTTTAAACGCCGGACGTCTGTATTATCTTTTGCTGTCTTATGAATACACGTGCGATTGTATCGCTGTATCAGAATTCTCTCTGGCTCGGGTGGAAGTGTGGATGGCTACTGACTACCGTTTCAGATCTATCTAACCTGAAGCTTCTGGAGCAAGTATGAGGTTATTCTTTTCCAAGCTCTGTGAGCGTGTGCATGTGTTAACAGGACAGTCGTCTCTCATATGTGGCGCACCGTCCCCGCGTTTTGCTGCCATGTGTTCTGGTTGCTGGTGGAAAGACGGCCCGCGGCTTGTTGGCACTTACAGTTTCCTCGCGGGGGATAAGAAAATGGTTCGTATCATGCGGGCATATACATACATATACGTATGGTCGGCGTTAGTCGGCCGGTCTTGTCTTAAGTCCCGTTTACACGGCGTTTTGAGGGTTGACGCTTGTTTCAGATATCGCACGTTAACGGTTCACCAGATGAACTTTGTCATGGGACAACGTATACATCGTTTGGAAGCTGAGAACGATTCGATTCCGAAAATGAAAATGTGTTATGCCCATGGAGGGTTTTTTTCACAATTTACAAATTTTAGCTTTGACCAGGGATTCGGACTCCTTGCAGGTATATATCTATGGATTGTTGCATATCAAATAGAACCTCACGTCCCCGCAGGGGACGTGAGGTTCTATTGAAATTTGGTTGAAATTTGGTTTTATATGAAAATTGGTCCCCGCAGGGGACCAATTTTCATCTGCCGGACTCGTTTGCACCTGCTGACAGGTCCGGCACATGGATAATTGGGTACGGGATGTGACGACACCCGCGACCCCAGTTGGCAGGATGGGTTTCGCCCCTCGCCTTCGGTCGAGAGGCCAAATCGAAACTGCCATCCTCATCCTTTCTTGGCCTTCCTAAATTCAAATCCCACCAACTCCTTGTTCCTTTTCCTCTTCTTTCCTTATTTCCTTATCTCTCCATGCCTTTCCACCCGTATCCTTTCTGTCCACTCCTAAACACCCCTCCTGCCCACTGTCTGCGTTGTCTGGCCCGGCGTGTCTCCGCGGGTGGCGGGGTGTGTGCACTCTGGCTCGTCTTGAGTGTGGGCACCTCGGTCGCGTGCGGCGCGCGTCTGGGCTGGACAGCGCAGACCGACCCTCTCTCCTTTTCCAACTCATAACTTCCCAGTTACCCACATTATCCCAGTATCATGGGCGTCCTTACACGTGCCTATGAGTCCTGGATGGTCTGGGTGTATGTGGGCCTCCGGCTCGTGTGACTGGCGATTGGATCCCTTCTATTCGCCGGCCCTGCGGACCGGGGGCTCGCTTCTCTCGGACCAGCCGGGAATCAGTTGTGACGAGCAGGTGGTAGTCGCCTGCTCCGATGAGGCCGTGTGGGGGCGCCTGTCTTTTTAAGGTGAGCTGCGCACCGACCCGTACCCCGGGATGAAGGAGTCCTGGTAGCTGAGCTGAGGTAGGCGCTGTGTTCGTTCGTGTGCCTCTAGCAACACTCTACTTTGGTCTGGATTTCCGCAAGCGCGGGGAACTCTTGAAGGCATCGACAAGAGTAGCAGCATTGTAAAAGTCTGTCGACCTTTGGTGGGGCTCGGCTGTCCCTCCCCTCCTTGGGTGAAGTCCCAACTTCACCCGGGGAGGGTGGGGTGTCCGCGCCCCGCCCGGGGTCGTCTAGGCTAGGTGCAAGGGGGACCGTCGTCGGGGCAGGGGGGGCTTGGTGAGTCTCTCTCCCCCTCTGTAACGGCGGCGTCTCCCCCGTATAGCCAGCCCGTGCGTCGTCTCGCCTTGTAGCACCCTCGTTGGAAGGGGGGCGCACGTGGCTGGCCGAAATTAATCATACTCCCATGGATTCCACAGACACCATAAATCCCACTCCTTACCCTCCACAGGAGGTAGACACCTCCCAGCCCCCTAGTGGGGAGGGGACCGAGCGAACACCGAGATCCGGTTCGCAACACCCGAACATCCGACCCACTTGCCCCCGAGTTCTGGTAATGCGGGGACAAGATGCATCTCTTGCGGTTCTGTCGCCCTTCAAGCGGAGGGAGGCCCTTGACCATCTTGGAAAGGTTGTGAGATGTGAGAAATTGCGTGATGGAGCGTTAGAAGTCGAATTCGCAAAGACAGTGGATGCCGAGCGTGCACTCTCTGTGTCAGAACTGACGTTCACAAAAAAGGAATCTGGACTCAAAAGACTTGTAAAATCGCCATCTCGGTAGAGGCCCATCGGACAAAGAACTTTAGGAAGGGAGTAGTCAGTAGCCAGGAACTTAGGGGACTTTCTGAGGATGAGATCTTCGAAGGTCTGGAGGAAGTCGGAGTGGTGGAGGTTCGGAGGATTCGGAGGAGGAGCGGAGACGAGATGTTGGACACTGACACGGTCATCTTAACCTTTGACACGACAGAACTGCCTGATCACATTTATGTTGGCTACTCGCGGGTTGGTGTCAGGCCTTACGTGCCGTCACCTATGCGGTGCTTCGTGTGTCAAAAGTACGGACATACTGCCCGAACTTGCAAGGGCAAGCGGGTGTGTGGGAAGTGTGCATCAGATCTCCATAGCACTAATGATTGTGACGCTCAAACACTGAAATGTGTCAACTGCGAAGGCTGCCACGAGGTTACTGACCGTTCATGTCCAGAGTTAATTCGTGAAAAGGAAATCATCTCCATTAAGACATCAAAGCAGATCAGCTTCCGTGAGGCTCAGGGAGGCCTATGAGGCCTCCCATCCCAAAAAGGCTTACGCCCTGGCAGCTGCCTCAGTGTAGCGGGCCCCCAAGGATGACCGCGGAGGAGGTCATCCGCTCCTTTAACCGTGGCGGACTTCGTCCGCCTGGCAGGGAGGATGGGGCTGGTGTTTTCACGCCGGCCCGCCGCCCCGGCTCCTGAGCCGACGGCGGCACCTCCTCCCTCGGCCCCCCCTCTGTGGGGGCAGAGGGCGGGACGCTGTTCCCGCTCCTAGCTCCCATTCCCCGGCCACTGCCGGGAATGGGAGACGGGGTCCTCCCCGTGCCACAGCACCAGCAGGCAGCGCCTGCTGTTGAGTCCCGGGAGTCGGCACCCGGTGCCACTCCGAGCCAGGCACCGACTGAGACGGAGGGATGGACAGTTGTGGGACGGGGTGGTAAGCATTCCCCCTCGGGGAGGCGCTTCCGGCCGCCGCCCGTCCAACCACCCACCGGCGGCGATGATTCTGTGCCACCGCCGCCGCCGACCCTACCAGAGACTGAGACGCCACCGGCACAGCCTCCAGCCCAGATCCGCTCCTCTACCGTAACAGCAATGCGGAGAAATTTCGAGGTGCCGTGGAGCAGGTCTCCGACGAAGCGCCCCGCTGTGAGCCCTCCCAGCCAACCACAAAACACACGAGCCCGTGCTCATTCTGTAGAAGGCGCACGAGGCCGCGGTCCGGTCCGCTACCGTATCGGTGGCCCCAGCGTGGGGCCAGCCAAGGGCTCATACGGGGGCACTGGGCCCCTTTTGGAAAGGTTAGGTCGAACCGTTTCCTTTTAGTAAGCCCGTTTTCTTTTAGCTTAAATGACATTTTTACAGTGGAACTGCCGAGGACTCCGTTCAAATTTTAGTGACTTGCAGCATATCTTATCCGAATATAACCCATCTGTTTTTTGTCTTCAGAAGACAAAGTTGTCCCCTGGAGCTGCTTTGAGCATTCGGAATTACCAGAGTTTTAGAAAGGATATTTTTAGTTCAACAATAGCATATGGAGGGGTGATGGTTGCTGTGCACCATGCCACTCCCTGCTACAGTATCCCTTTAAATACAGCGCTGCAGGCGGTAGCTGCCCGGGTAGATCTTGGTTTTATCAATTTGACAGTTTGTTCCGTTTATCTACCACCGGGCACCAATCTAAATTTAAATGATCTGCATAATTTAGTCGACCAGCTACCCACCCCATTTCTCTTGCTTGGTGATTTTAACGCCCACAACTCAGTGTGGGGTGGAGCTGACGGCTGCACGTGTCCCCGAGGCCGCACAGTCGAGAGTTTTCTTCATCTTAATTCCCTATGCGTCCTCAACTCCGGTTGTCCTACTCACATCACTCTACCCTCTGGTTCCCCCTCTTCTATTGACCTTTCCATCTGCTCTCCGTCTCTTCTTTTCCAGCTAAACTGGAGCACCCTGGATGATCCTCACGGAAGTGACCATTTCCCCTATTCTTATCTCTCCGAACCGTCCTCGCACTCCAGGACCAAACCTCCCGCGCTGGAACGAAAGGCGGGCAGACTGGGCAGGTTTCGGGGCTGCGTGCAGTGCAGTGGACCCCACCTCGGAGGCCTCAGCCACTCAGGCTATTGAGAATTTTAATTGCATGATCCTTACAGCTGCGAAAAATTTTATCCCCATGACACTTGGGAATCAAAAACGCACGCCTGTTCCATGGTGGAACCAGGAGTGCAAGTCAGTGATTTTAAGCAGAAAACGGGCTTTTAGAGTTTTTAACAGGCACTCGACAGGAACAAACCACGTGAATTTTAAGCGTGCTAGGGCATTTGCGCGTCGTGTTGTTCTAAACTCTAAGAGAAGGTGGTTCGTAGAATATGTGTCCAGGGTGAATCGTTTCACTCCTTCAACTCAGGTCTGGTTCCAAATCCGAAGAATGCAAGGAAAGAATCGTCCCCCGTCTGCACCAGTTTTGGAGGCCAACGGGATTAAGATAACCAATCCCCAGGACGTGGCAGAGCACATGGCGAAGGCTTTTTATGACCGTTGCCGTGTTTTTTCTCAAAATCCTCATTTTACCCGAATTCGTGAAATTGCAGAGAAAACCGGTCGATTTTGGGCATGATAACTCCGCTCATTACAATGCACCTTTCTCAGTGGCTGAGCTCAGAGCCGCACTCTCTACTGTTAGGCCGGTGTCACCTGGCCCTGACAAAATCACTAACGGTATGCTTCGTCAGTTACCTGATTCATCTTTATCGTCTCTGCTTAATATATTTAACCACATCTGGAATAATAATGACTTCCCAGATCAGTGGCGCGAGGCACATATTGTACCTATTTTGAAGCCCGGAAAAACTGGTTTATCACCCACCGACTTTCGTCCCATTTCACTGACTTCATGTGTTGGCAAGCTGTTCGAAAAAATGGTTAACCTGCGTCTTGTTTGGTTCCTGGAATCCAACCGGCTGCTTTGTAGCAGCCAGTGTGGTTTTTCGCCAGGGCCGCTCCACAATCGACCACCTTGTTCGGCTCGACGCTTCTGTGCGGGAGGGGTTTTTACGGAAAGCCCACACTATCGCAGTGTTCTTTGACGTGGAGCGTGCCTACGATTGCACATGGAGGCATGGTATTCTGCGGAAGCTTTTTGAACTGGGCGTGCGAGGACGCATGGGTTGGTTTATTTCGAACTTTTTGAAAAATAGATATTTTCGGTTCCGCGTGAACTCTACTCTATCGAATCGGTACGAACAACAGAGCGGCATAGCTCAAGGTTCGGTGAGCTCCATAGCCCTCTTCGCAGTCATGATTAATGACATTGCAGACGATCTCCCGACCGGTATAAAGCACGCGCTTTTTGTTGATGATTTTACGATATGGGTGACGGCATCCAATACTGCTGCTGCGCAGAGGCGGCTCCAACTAGGCCTCGACCGCCTGCAGCAGTGGAGCACACGCAACGGTCTGACCTTCTCAAGTACTAAAACCAAGTGTATGCATTTTTGTAACAGACGGGGTTATTGTGAAGATCCAACATTGTTCATCTACGGTAATCAGATTGAAGTTGTAGCAGAAACAAGATTCCTCGGCTTAACGCTCGACAAAAAAACTCACATATGTGCCGCATCTGAAAGATCTGCGTAAAAAGTGTTTCGATTCGCTCAATATGTTCAAGGTATTGACGAAGATGAGATATGGCGCTGACAGAAAAATGTTAATCATGTTATATAGGGCGCTCGTCCGCTCCAAGATCGAGTATGGTTGTGTTGTCTATGAGGCTGCCTCCCAGTCCGCTAAAAGGATGCTCGATGTTGTTCACCACCAAGCCATTAGAATAATTACTGGGGCGTTTCGTACATCTCCAGTAATTAGTATGCTGGTTGACACCGATGAGATGCCGCTTGAAACCCGCCGAAGAATGCTCGCTATGCGTTATGCAATAAAAATTAAACAGTCAGCACAACACCCCACTTATCAAACCTTTTTTGGTGACGCCCAGCTTCGTCAAATCGATAATGGCTCGCGTACTTCAGCCCGCCACCCCGGGGTACGGGTTCGGGCTTGGTTGACGGAGGCTGGCATTGATACTGATGATGATGATAGAACCTCACGTTTCAAGAACATAAATGTTTCATCAGAACCGACACGTGTTAATGGATTTCATCGACACTTCCCTTTAGCGCTGAGGAGTTCCAACGCTGTCATTAAGGTGCGACTTCCATGTTATCTAAACGGCGTTCGCCTCTACGCCTACGGCGCGGGGCGGGCCCAGACCAGCATGCTTGTCTTCATTTGGTCCTCTGCGGAGTTGTTTGGTCCCAGCTGGTCAGAGCCGCATGACGAAATCCATGGAGCGAAGCGGATTGAGATTTCTCAAGAGGCTCTATTCTGGCCGCTCGGCGGTTCTGACAGTTGATGCCAGGGCTCTGCAATTGTGTAGGGTGATAGCCCTTTGACGACAGACGCCCAAACTAAGGCCCCCGAATCTAAATTCGAAATATTTTTTTAGAAATTTTGGAACAAATGTTTTCAATTTTGCATTTTTGCATTTTTATTTCTTAAGCGACCAACTTGAAATGTTGCTCCTTTTGAATAAGCAACAGGGGCCACCTAAGAAAGAAATTCAAACTGGTCCGACAATATCCTTTACGCCAAAACGGAGTATTTCTAATACAAGCGAAAAGCTATTGAAATTTGACGGCTGATTTATAAGCTCGAAATGTCGGAAGGGACGCTTTAGTTAGTTTAAAGACAGCCACCTGGAGGCAGCTAGGTCAATTTTATTGTGCTTAGGCATAGTTTCCAGTGGAAAACGTAAAATTCTGACCTAGTTTTTGCCATTCTGCCGGAGGACTGCATTTTTGCTCTTTACATTAAAATCTTAATATCTCGCGATATAATGCGCCGATTTGAATTTCCATTCTAGAGAATGAAAGAACATTGCTTCTGCCTGATATATTTGGAGATGGATATCGTGATGCTCAAATTCTAATAATTAATTACTGGGGCGTTTCGTACATCTCCAGTAATTAGTATGCTGTTGACACCGATGAGATGCCGCGAAACCCGCCGAAGAATGCTCGCTATGCGTTATGCAATAAAAATTAAACAGTCAGCACAACACCCCACTTATCAAACCTTTTTGGTGACGCCCAGCTTCGTCAAATCGATAATGGCTCGCGTACTTCAGCCCGCCACCCCGGGGTACGGGTTCGGGCTTGGTTGACGGAGGCTGGCATTGATACTGACCTTGTTGAACATTATGACATAGCTTCTGTTGAACCATGGATTGTGTCGGCAGTCAACACAAACACGAATTTACTCGAACAGTGCAAAGATTTGCCACCTGAATTGATTCGTCACTTGTTTATGGATCTCTGCTCTGAGTCTTTTGAAAACCACGTCCGCTTTTACACAGATGGCTCTAAGAGTGGCAGTGGCACGGGTTGTGCGTTTGTTGGTGAAGGTGTCGAGAGGTGTTTTAGCTTGCCGCGTGAGGCATCTGTTTTTACCTCCGAGTTGTATGCGCTTTTTCGTTGTTTAGATCAGGTATCCAGGTCGAGGGCGAGACAATTCGTTATTTTTACCGATTCACTGTCCTCTCTACAGGCATTGAGGTCTTTTTATTTTTATAACGCATCATCATCCTTTCTCTTAGTTCTCATTAGACAGAAGCTGCAGTTCTAAAGGAAAAGGAAACATGTCGATTTTGTATGGATCCCAAGCCACTGTGGCATCAGCGGCAATGAGCGGGCCGATTCAGCTGCAAAGGCTGCAGTAGAACGATGTCCCCCTGGTCTTCATATTCCATTCTTTGACCTGTATGCGCCTGTTAAGAAGTTTTTAATGAGAAGCTGGCAGCGGCGATGGGACGAGGACCCCAGGGGCTAAGTTGAGGAGTGTCAAACCCAAACTAGGAAATGGCTTTCTAGCAGCGCTGGATCCAGGAGAGAGGAGGTGGTTTTGTCGCGGTTGCGAATTGGCCACACTCACGCAACCCACTCTTTCCGCTTGAGTGGAGAGGCTCCTCCGCTCTGTCCGCGCTGTGGCGACTCGCTGAGTGTCAAGCATGTCCTTGTTGACTGCCGCGATTATGAAATTGAACGGTTTAGACACCTGGGAGGGTCACCCTCCTTGGAGTCCCTTCTTGGCAGTTTCCAACCGTGGGACTGTCTAGTATTTTATCGTTTTTGAAAAGCATCGACTTTAATGTTATTTACTCGCCGACCTAAGTGTGTGTGTGTGTGCTATATAATATATTTTTTCGTTTTAGCCGTCCTTTACTGTGGACAGACTTTTAGCCACGTTGATTGTTGAAGCCATTCTGTATGCATTTTATTGAGTGTTATGGGCGCCACATGACCTTCGTTGTCGGCGCGCCCTTAAAACCCAATGATGATGATGATGCTCAAATTCATTGCTTTATATGGATAAATATAATTTTAGTAGAAAACCTTTTATTTGTAGCTTCTCGGTTCCGAGCACATGCCACTCACGAGCTCAGAATTGACATGGCTGAATAGGAAAGTTAATTGCAGTCATTTCACTCATTTAGACTACCCACTTATATCCAATGGCTTTCGAGTAATTAGTCCGAAAATGTATTGCAAGGTGCTAAATTTCTCGGACCATCTTTGTTTCTTACCATGGTTTCAAATCCTTAAAAGGAATAGAAGTGGATGAAATTTGGCATGCAGCTAGCTTACGGCCCTGGGTCACCGATACAAGTAATCCCAGGCCAACATAATGTTTGGTTCGTCTTCTAGAAACAGCTTTATACCGTGCCTTTTCTATACGAAAGCACCCGGCGCCATGCCAGGGCGCTATCCTCAGTTGAGTGATCCAGCCAGTGACATTAGCCGTGTTATTCTGCCGGCAGAACGCATAATAGTATGCCATACGCATGCGCAGTATGGTATCATGGACTACAAGATACCGTACTGCGCATGCGTGCGGCATACTAGTATGCGTTCTGCACGGCAGAATAACACGGCTCTTCTGACGGGTCACAGGTTTTCGGCTGGTGGGAGCGTGTGGAGTATGGCATGGGGTCTAGTGGTTAGAGACCCTGTCGCTTGATCAGGGATGACCGGCTCGAATCCGGGGTTGACCGCGCGCTCTTTATTAGTTATTTAAAAAAAATGATAACATTGACCTACAGGCTCATGAAGAGATACATTGAGACGGAAATATGGTTTGCTTTCAGCACATTGTCATGCGGCTCTCCTGCGCCGGTGGGGCGTTAGCCCAGGTCGCAGACCGGGGTTTTACGCTGTTTGCATCAGTGAAGGGGGAAGTGGGTTGATACCAATAGCTACGTTTGAGAGCCTGAAATCTATGTTTTGGGACAAAAATAGTCCTATTTTTTATTTAGCGGCTGCGAAAAATGTGAGCTCTTGGCCTACTGATGCACTGATCCTCTGTCCGTGAGTGTACTTGCCGGCGGGAATGCGAAAGCAAAGGCTCGATGGGGCAGCACCTCAGTGCTGCGGGAGACACCCGGGGTTGGGCAGGGATTGTTAGCGTTCGGTACAGCCACTGACATGACCGCGGCCCTTCATCAATCACCAGAATTGATTTTTGGCAATCACTAAGCAAGAATCGAAGCATTCTCAAATGGAAATGACTCATTGGTTTCTTAATCCCCGGGCCTCCGAGCCACCTTCGCCCTGGTGGGGGGGGTTTCAAACACCCCCTAGAATTCGGCTTTTACGCGAAAAAACGCGAAACCTGTGGGATAGCTAATATAAATTCGTGAAGAAACTACGTCAGTCACTTTTTGGCTCAGGTCAATATTGGGGTCATGCCAGGTCAAAGAATGTTGCATGTGTTGTTAGGCTTGTTCTTAGGCTATAACGTCTGACAGAGTCTAGTTCGAATCATGTATTAGGCACCATTCGCTTCCTCTTGTCACGACGAATCGAATAATGCATAATATGACTATACTAGGCCGAAACAAAGATTACATGACCTCAGGTCAGGTCAAGGTCACTTTTCAACCTAGCATAGTCAATATGCATATCAACCGACTCGCGATAGTAATTCAAACGTAATAGTATCAAAATATAAGCTGTATCATCATTTCCTGCAAAGTTAGGGAGACCGGGGCTAGTTGCAGCCAGGGGCATGTTGAGCCACTCGCGATAACTCCGCTGTTTCTGGAGAGATAACGCTGTAATCACAGCGGTACATGCGCGTAACCGCTTTCCATCTTTCAGCCGGAAACCGTCGTGTTATCTAATCGGTAGCGGTTTGGAGACAGAAAAACCTGTTTTTTCATAGCAAAAGTGAATTTTAATTTTGCAAAACATTTTGTAATAACACCGTTAATATTAGAGAGAAAGGTTAGTCCTACTAAATGAGTTGAATGCAGGTATTTACGCCTTATTTAGGCCGAAATCTATGAGAACTGATCACTCACTTTCTGCGTCAGCTGCCTCCGGAGTGGCAGCGGGGTCTCGGGGTAAGTTAAGCCACGAGGGTGTTGGGGTATGTTGAGCCATGATCAACGCGCCCCGGAGGAAAACAACAAGGGATGCCTCAACTTGCTCCCGAAACTAAAGGGGCACGATGGTGTAGTGGATAGCACGCACACTTTCCATGCGGCCTAACCTAACTTTCCATGTGTTCAAGACCGGGCAGCTTCCCTGATCAAAGAGCAAGCTGGCTGCCGAGAAACCTTCCAACAGGGAAATAGTTGGCGACCCTATATGGCCCTGACAGTTGTCACGTAAAATTTCTGCTTTTGGGTTCAACTCAGTGGCCAAGGGAGAAAGGCATTACCACCAGTTTCTGATTTTCCCGTTTATTTTCAAAACACTAAAGCGATTTAATGTCTCATTACCTGCCCCCTGACCTGCTACTGGGCCCGCCAATTATGGAGGAGAGCTTCCAGCGCTGG
Organism: Lepas anatifera; assembly: GCA_034440635.1. Taxonomy (NCBI): domain Eukaryota; kingdom Metazoa; phylum Arthropoda; class Thecostraca; family Lepadidae; genus Lepas; species Lepas anatifera. The sequence goes on along the minus strand of JAOTON010000218.1, from coordinate 158,207 downwards.
TCTTGGGCCCTCCTCTTCCATTAAAGCCCCTCCAACTCTAGGGGATGCAGGGGCCTTGGCCTTTCCCCAAAACGTTCAAATTGTACCCACTATTGGCCGATTTTTCCATTTCTAAAATTAACACTGTTCTGTGATTCCGCCTTGACTTCCAGCAGGGCCCAGCCACTAGTGGACGCAGGAACAGCGTTTGGGGCGGGGGCCAACTCGGAAAAATCGTAAAAACAGTGTTTTTGGGAAGAAAATTGGCCAAAATTTCACCATTTGGGAGGCATGGCCCCTTGCCCCCCTCTTGATCTTCCAGTGGGCCCAACATGCCTGGGACGTCAGGTGGTGCCTCTGGGCCTATACCCGATCCCCAGCGGACACCGGCCCAACTGATAGATTGACTGGCGTAGAGCCCTCAGGAGGTGCTTGAAATGTCACGAAGTCTGCCGAACGTCTCAGTGCCTGAAAATGCATCAGGGTCCAGCACGCCTGGATCGTCAACGAGAGCCCCTAGTCTTGGACCGGATCTTTAGCAGAGCCTCCCTGCACCATCGATCGGTAGCAGAGCTGGACCTCCTCGCAGATGGCCTGAGCCGTACACGCAGCAGAATCTCCGCAGTCTGTCCTGATCCTGACGGTGATGCTGATCCTGCCCTGATCCTGCCCTACCGTCCTGATACGTTCTAGCCTCTAGCAGTCTGCCCGTTGCCTAAAGTGTTGAGGCATAGGAAGAGAGCCTCGAGTCAGAGGAAAGCTGCAGTGAAGACGGATACACAAAAAACTGTTTCTGGGAGAGAAGGCGGAAAAAGAAGTAAAAAAGAAAACCAGCAAAAAAGGAGGTAAAACAGATGGCAAAGGCGGGAAGCAAGGAAAGACGGATGCAAAAACAACACAAGGAAGCGGAGAAATGTTAAGAGGAGGCTTTACAAAGATGTCGAGTAGTCCAGCGATGAAAATTAAACAATATGCCTGGTGTGCTGCGACAATTTCTAAAACAGCCGGCCGGGTGAGGGCAGGATACAGTACCAGGAGTGCCGTGGATGGGCCCACCGTTCTTGTACGGGCGATTCCCCAACGTTTGTGTGTAAAAACCGTGACAGTGATTGAAAGTCAGAAGTATTTTGGGTGTTTGGGTAATAAACATGGAAAATGAGGACATTCTCTGGTTAAGCGGCTCAACGTACCCCGGAGCGCGGCTCAACTTACCCCGACACGGGGCGAGTTGAGCCGTTTGACTTTGACCTATTCATGTTCTAATATCTCACACAGCAAGAACATATAACCATTGGCACACACATCACCTGGAAGCCAAAAGAATAGGCTTCCAGCAATGGCAGAACGAAGTCTATACCTTTAGCAATCTTCTTCCAGTACCAGACGTCGAGACTACATGTGACAAAGTGTCAGGAATCGGTGCTGAGGCGACAAGACAACATAAGCTGGTTCGTTAACGTGCCGCGGCGCCAGGGCAGAACACGGTACCCACCTTACAGGACGCCCTGCACCTACCCATGCGGCCCAACCGACGCGAGCTGAATTGCGAAAAGTGTCAGCACAACGAGTTCAGAGTAACCACCAGATATCCAAATTTCCCAGGACGCTGATTATACAGCTGAATCGTCACATGTTTATTGGAAAGGAGTCAAAGAAGATCCGCACCAACGTAAAGATATCGAAGTTTGTGACGCTGCAGAAGTACGCGGCGGAGGACGCCGATCGTCCCCGGGATGGGACGCCACCAGGTACGGCTCGCTGTGCCCGCCTGGAACTGGGATGAGCCGAAGCGACAGGCGGCGCTGCGATTTGGACCCCGCACGTGTCTGACGCCGATTTGGAGAAACTGGCAGAGCAGGACGGAGCCGAGGAGCGGCCCACGGGCGCTGTTGGAGACATGGAGAGTCTGCTGCGGAGACCGTCCGACGCTCACATGGGAAGGGCGAGCCGGCCGACATCGCCGCCGAACAGGTACAGCTGTCCCAGCTATGCACGGAGGACGACGGCTCTGCGGCTGAGGATCAAAAAGCGGACCTGGCCGGCGCCCATAGCTACCGGCTGGTGGGCCTACACACAGAGAAAAATTTACACCCCACGGGAAACTGCTCGTGCCAAAAATCAGTATTCTCTGGATACTTAATTCAGTATACTATGAACGCTTTTCGGACATTTTTGGTACTCGTCAGATAACATGAGTACTTTTACTACGCCTCTTTTGTTACAGCTGGTTGTACTTCCCGTAGTACCCTTTTGCAGTTACACCAAAATGGGTACTTCTGCAATTAGTACCCCCGTTTGGTTCCGTGCCAAAAATGAGGCCTCTAGGGTACTTCCATTTTAGGTACTAACGCTAGTACCCTGCGAAGGTGTCTGAAGGGCCTGAAAGTAGTGCTAAAATGTACTCAATCAATACAATCCAATACCTACTCTCCTTTGTGAAACAAAGAGGTACGAAGAAGTATATTTAAGGTGATTCGATAATTCGATCAAGGTAACACTGCACAGCTTTAATCATATACAGCACAATACAAAAAAGCAGCCACGGCTCACTGGAACAGCTTTGTCGTTTCAAGGGACAACATATACATGGCACTGAAATTGAGAGTAAACTGGTTCTAAAACTATGAGCTTCATATTCGTTTCTGCTGGTCTTTTCTAGACATTTCTAATCTTGCAAATTACAAAAGACACCCCAGTTGAGCTGAGCTGACCTCGCAGCTTGCACATTGTCGATGGATATTAGAAGAGAGTTAATTCTGTCCAGAACCAATCAGCCGTCCTTAAATCTTCCCGCTTGCTCAAGATTCTGTATGAGCATCCTTCAAATGATTCGACGTCCGGGCCCTGCGCCAAGGCAAACAGTCGGCTATTTGCTGCTAGAGATTAATTAGCCTTTGCACCGGCACTTGTCACCATGTGGCACTATAACCGTTCCTATAGTGGCGCAAAATAAGACTAACTAGCACCGCGGCGTACTAGTGACCTGACAAAATCATGCATGTAGAGAAAGAATTTGTGGTTTAAGACATACAAATAAATATAGCGTATGACGTGACTTTACGTGACTTATATTGGCTGTTTTACCTATTTTTGCTTTGTTTCAAGGTCTATTTGGCTAAAAACACGTGTTATCCCTTTATTATTTTCCTTGTGACACGGAACCATCTCTGGAGTGCCCTCGAGATAAGCACTTTGCCCTCCCCTCTCGAAACCAATTCGGGGGCCTCCTGATAAAAATTGTTTGGCCCCTTGAGGAAAAATCTTGCCCCACGCCCGAGAAAAACTTTTGCACCCCGAGATCAAGCCTTGGGGCCCCGAGACCAACTCTGGAGGACTCGAGGCCGAATCTGGGGACTCCCAAAACAACCTTTGGCCCTCGAAATAAACTCTGCCCCCCTCCTCCGGGACAAGCTCTTAAAGGTTCCCCAGACCAGTTCTGGCGGCCACCAATAACTTTTAGAGCATCCTTAGACAAACTCTTGGGGCCTTACGAAAATTCAAGACCAGCTCTGCCCCCCACCCCATAACATAGACCCCGATAATCACCAGGGCGAAGATGATTCGGAGGCCCACCGGGGCGCGGGTTAATAATTGGGGATGTCCAAATTAAAACAATACCAAGAACCACAAAGATAACATAGCGGCATTTTCTAGTTTACCTATAGTCGTAAGGTGGAGAAACCCAGAGGGCCATGCCCCAATATTAGCTATTTTTAATTATCAGATAAATAGCGTTGACTGAAAATAAATATCTTTAAGATAAAACTTCATCCCCAATGTTTTGGACGTGTGTACCTACGCTTATGAGTCTAGCTACAAGCAAGGGTAGGGATTTTTTATTCGGTGGTGCTCGAATTAGAAAAACGGGTACTCTGACAGTTTAACATAATTGTATTGTATTATTAACTGTTTTCTAAATAAACACGCCCTTCTTAGAATCAGGAAGTCAAATAGAAGTATGTGATCATAAAATAACAAATGCTGGGTGATTGTAGAATGCCCTACAGAAATAGAATCCTCATCTCGTCCCGTAGGAAGTTTTAAATATTGTTGGAGTTTCAACATTATTTATAGTTACCGAGCACCTACCTAGAAATGGTTTCTCCATGTAGGCCTTTAAAAACTCATTAATGGAAGTTACGTGGGCTTCAGATTTTGCATTCAATCCAGAAGCAGGCAAATCAGTCAAATGCATTACCTAACCATAATCTTTGAAGCATTACCATGTTTTCAGTTTAGGTTTCATGGACGTGCTTGTATATACAATTACGCCGTTTATAATTTGGCTGGTCTAATGATGAAGATGCCGTACACAAAGGATGTCAAGAGATAACTGGTACCTAATGCACCTAACCCTGTTCAATCACAAAACAGACGCCAACTCTCACCTTTTGCCAAATGTTCCACGGGCTGAGCTTCCGTCTGCCACCCACTGCAGGAAAATGGCCTGGAAGATGCAAAAAGTCGCTTGGTTCAAAGAAAGAACTCAATAGAGGGTAACCTACCACCTTTATTGCACTAAAGTTGGCGCCATTTTTGTCTTCACACTGAAGTATTCCAAAGGGGATTGAACATATCGAATGAATGCTCCATGCAGTACCACCTGGTGTTAGAAAACTCTCCTTTTCCAAAATAGGTACTAGATTAAGTACCCAAAATTTTGATCAGGGTTACTTACACCAACTTTGATGTTAGATGTAGTACCACCTGGTGTTAGGAAACTCTCATTTTTCCAATTAGGTACTGGATGAAGAGCCACCAGGGTACTGATCTAAGATAACGGTTATCTTACCTCTTGCTTGCATGTTGTTAGTACTCTAATCTAATATAGCCATGGAGTCCATGCAGTATCGATTGGAGAGTGAAAAACATGAAAAATGCATTGACACTGTAAAATGTACTTTAGTGAATCACTTTATTTGGTGTGTCCGATTTCACTCCCGGATTAAGACTTAGCTTAGCAGCCCCAGGCTACTTAGTAATAAAAAGAGTTCAAGTAGTACAGAGGGTACTAAAAAATTCTCTGTGTGTAGTAAGCCACCACGGCGCTACAACCCAGGCAGGACACTACGTGGCAGATGTCTACAGCCTGGGTAGGCAGCGCTGGTTCCACTACGACGATCGCAGTGTTACCTGCACCTCGGAGGAGCATGTGCTGTGCAATGGAAACCAGCACGACGGCTACATGTTCTTCTACCTGCACACAGACCTGTGCAGGCAGGTGGCCCAAGTAGAAACCAGCACTACCTGAGACGTCGTCTACTACCACTGCCAGCAGGAAATGGGCGTTTTTACAGAATTTGTTGTTTATATTTTGAGCTGCTCATCCTGAAATGTATCCCTGTTAAATAAAAATATATTTTCGCCTCTGAAAAATTTTTAGCAATCTCTGAGATATGCGACCAAAACAAAAATCATGTTCAACTAGCCCCGGTCTCCCCTATTGACGCAAGTCTGAAAACTACTTAAATAGCCCCAGGTGATCTCTCAGAGGTCACAGGTCGAAAATTACAGCATGAGCCTGGAGAGGGGCCCAGGATACTACGATTTAGAGAATACGAAGGTATTCTCAGCAGTATCTACACAGATGCAGCCCATTTCCTGTTTTCCCCTGTATTTCGAATGGAGAGGTCATGACCCGTACCTGACCTTAGTTCATCAATATGAACAATCTCGGAATAAATTTTTTAGCACTCGGCGGGCCCATTATATGGTATAAGTTTGAATCTGATAGATTCTCCCATTTCTTACTACCATTTCTCCCATACCTTAAAAAATTGGAGACAAGGTCACTTGACCTGCACTGGTGACCTGACGTAATATGACTTAACCTTAACATTTTGGGGAAAGTTGTGGAATTGATCTAGGATAAGGTGTGCCAAGTACGGCGGCGCTTCGCGCCGCTGTTTTTTCGTGCCGCCGGAAAAACCCGAGGGGGTGTTCCAACACCCCCTTACCGGGATGAGGGCTAAATCTGTTTATTGGTAACTTGTTGGCATCAATCGACTTCTCCCTTAAGAGATGCGAAAAGCCAAAACCAGCTAGCACCAAACAACGCCGCTGAAAATCGTAAAAAGACAAGCATATCAGTCCGGGCGGAGCCCGTACGGCAGACGTAAAGGCGAGTGCTTTATAAATAGCCTGGGCGTCGTGCCCTAAATACAGTGTTGAAACTCCGTCGCACTTAAAGGGAGATACGCAAAAATTTATTATTGTGGTTTCTTGCTATTTGAAAAATCCTGATTACGAAACAAACATTTTTTTGTATCTTCGGCAAAATTTTGGGAGGCCACTCACTTATTATCGAAATAGGTAAACAGTTCCGATAAAATGCTGAAACCTTCACCCATCACTTACTTTTCGAAAACTATTTAAAGTTAAAAAGCAATGTTTTTTGTTATACAAATGTCTGTTCTCCTGTATTTGTGTTTGAATTGGTTTTAAAAAGCTTTTAATAACTACAAAATGAATTAGTTTGCCCTAGAAACGGAAAAAAACATAATTACTCAAGTCTTCAGCGGTTTCGTACCTCGGGTCTTGAGTCATTTTCTGCTTCAGCCCCAGGATGACAAAACTTTTGCGTCAGATAGGTCACGTAACACCGATACGTGAATTCCTAGGCTTCTGATTGGTTAATTGTGATTTCTTTTAAGCCCTATATTTCTGTTTCAAAAGAGTTTTGGAATGCTGTTTTTCTAAAGTAATTTTTCTGTAGTATGTCCAAAGTTCTACATCACTGTTTGGGATAGATATGACCTAATTTTTAGAGAAATTGATAGCCTTAGCCGTGTGTACGTCATATACACCGATATGAGGTGTACCAGTAAAGTCGTCTAGAAATGTTGACTGAGAGCAATTTTAAGGCATTTGCAGGCCGAACTCGCAAAAATGAGAATAGGACTTCTGAAACAACTTTTTGTGACCTTTTGATCTAGCTAATAATCTTTTTTTCGCGTATCTCCCTTTAAAGGGATGAGTCGGTGAATGTCAATAAGGCGCGTGGGATCTGTTGAAGCATTTTTGCTCTCAGAACCATGAGCTTTATTTGAAGTGCAGCAGCCACAAGTGGATCCAGGGGGACAAAGGGGGCAGGTGCCCCCTCTGATCGACCCTTGGTGCCCCCCGAAATGGTCATGACGTCCCCTTAAAATTTCGCTTTCCCACCCCCACGCCCCCCACTCTCCCCCAGGCAGTGCCCACATGATAGGTTTTGCCGGCCAGATGTGGCGCCCCCGCTGGTCCAGATGGCGCCCCCGGGAAGGTGCCACCATTCCCCCCCGATTGGCAATCCTGGATCTGCCTATGGCAGCAGCCCATAAGTAGTCACCCGGAGGTGTTCCGAATCACTGCTCAAAGCTAAAATTGACATTTTGGACCAGCTCAATGCGCCTATGCAGAAGTGTAAATTTCGGGAATCAGTTCGTTCTCAGGCTTCGAACGATGCATATATTGTCCTTTGTGGCGACAAAGCCATTCCGGTGCGCCGTGGCTAATGAGGTCAGCAATGTCAGTGTCGGGTTCTGATGAAAAGCGCAACTCCGGGCGGAGGACGAATATATGTTAGTTTGTGTGCGGAAGAAAACGCCAGTTACTGGTACTGCTGCCCAGGGCTGCGTTGTGCCCCACCGGAACTCCATCCTGGCACCCCCCCAGTCCCCGCCTGCCCCGCGCGCTAATCTCTATTCAAAACAGTTTTGGACACATCAAGACGAGAAATAGCGAAAATTATTCTAACCCTGCTGATAGGAAACAGAATAAGTCTAAGAGATCTTAGATTTTAGCCAAGATCTTAGATCTTACTCAAGTCCAAGATCTTAACCCTTCGAATCAGTGAATCCCATTTCGGAATTACTACAGGCCAAACTGGGGAAAAGTAGATACGCGAGCCATGCACGAGAGCATTTGAGAGCTGTTGGATGGAGCAGGATGGCCAGTGCTCATACTGCCTCATCATGGCCACTCCGGTTACTTAATATACAGCAGGCTCACTTGGTGTGTGTGCTTAATCGATACTAGCTGTATAAAAACGGAATAACAGCACTTATCTCACTGGTAGAGGATTTTATTTCAGAATGCATTGGTTCAAGCGATTAGTTTTTCTCGAAATTATATTTAAACTCGTTCTAGTGATCTGTGAACTTTGAGACTTTTTGTATCTTTCCTAAAAAGTGTTATTTCAAGTTTTGAATGGGCCTAATTTGCTCTTTCGGACAAACGATGGTGATGTACCTTATACCATGAATAAGCCTTACATGACGTGTTAAATTTGCTCTCAAAATTATATGGCCATCTTGCCCCATGTAGCTGCCATCTTACCCTGTAGACATCGCGCGAGGAAAAACAATATGCCCCCTCATGGATTGTGTTTAGTGAAACTGGTCCTGAAAATTAAATCCTATTTATGTATGTATGTCCGTGTGTTTTTTAATCCGTATGATTCCATTCCCAGCACTCACCAAAGGCGCTTGCGCTTGCTCGTTCAAGACTGTTCAACTAAGGCTTGCCTTTTCATATATTGTAGGAGGCAGCTCGTCTTCCTGCTATATGAAAAAAACTACCTCCCATTTGTTTCCTCCGAGCACAGCCAGCACGCTATTACTTCTCAGAGCCTCGTTACCGAGGCATGCCCTGCACTAAGAAGCTGATTTCGACAGTGGTGGATCCAGGGGCGAAAAGACATTCATTCGCATTATTTCAAACCGTCCAATTTCTTAAAAAAAACATGTGATGATAGTGAGTGTTTTTCCTCCCTCCAACCGCCCCTCCTAAATCTGCGACTAAATGCAGAAGCGGAATAATTTGACACACAACAGCCAAGGAAAAATGATGCATGCATGAACTGAGGAATGGTATGATTGTAGGACCCAAATAGTAAGGCACACAACAGCGTTGTCCATCTCTGAGAGCTTTCTCAGCCTGACGCGTCCTTCTCACCTCTCAAAAAGGTCCCTGCCCTTGTGCGTGAGCCTGTTCAGAAAATCGAGAGTATTCTTGGTACGACGCCCTGCTAAACAGGGCGAAAAGTCAAACGAGACTAATCCGGCAGCACGGTAGCTGGAGAGGTGGGCGCTGACCGCTGATGTGACAGCGATACCCGGAGACAGAGCAGATTCCTCCGCCGGCTGTGTGCCATATGAGAACCGGAAACGAGGGCGGTGGGCGGCCAACAGCAGCCACTGACTCGGATTTGATGGTGCTACCTCGTCACCAAGCAAAGGGACTCGACAGAGAGAGTGAGCGAGAGAGAGAGAGGGAAGGGAGGGAGACAGAGAGGGCTGGTCTCCAAAAGTAGCGATATCGAGAGTCACGTAATTCGCTCAAAGAAGTAAAAGAAGCTTCTCTTTATTTATGCATATCTCATTGACAGAACACCTCTGAGATTTTTGAATGTGGGCTTTCCAAGCTCGGTGCAAAAGCTCGACCCTGGCCAGCGGGTTCGCCGGGTCTGAAGACCTCACTGGCCCAACATTGCCCTCATGCCAGACTCGGCCCACTTCTGGTCGTAAGATTCAACCGTTCTATGAAACGGAGAAATTGAAAATCATCGCACCTTAGAAATTGTAAAAATAAAACATAATCATAGGATCCCAGTGCACCATGCAACCTAAGGAACAAATGGAAATCACTTGCACACAGTTTAAATGGGTCAAGATCAGATTTAAGTGAAATACTGCTCTATTCTGTTTTACATCATATAAACAGTCAGAGAAAGCAATACTTAACTGGACCATAGCTTTGATATCTTATTAGGGGTATGTTTAAAGCGTGAAGTCTACGGTTTTTGATTACCTATAACAACCATTACTTTCAGGACCATCCCGGTCAAATTAAAAAGTAGAAATTAAGGGCCAAGTTTGATGAAAACATTATAATTTTACTTATTCATAGAGAGACAGAAAATATAGCCTCTGAGTTTTTAAAAGAATCCTAAACAAAGTATTCTAATAAAGAAACGTTTTCCTCCGACAACTACTATGATGACAAAGAACATGATCAGAAAGAGCCTGTGTGACTAAGACGCGTAAAAGAACTTGCAGGCAACATCAAACACAATTTGGATGATACATTTCACAATTTTGGGCAGAGTAACCAATCATTTCTGACTTTGCTGCTATCTCCTTTATCATTCTTTCAACTGCTTTCTGCTGTCTGTGGCTTTCTGTCCCGATAATTGTCATGCAACACTAGGTCAATTATTGGTACGAGATGTCTGAAAATGGATCTGCTTTATCGATTCCCCAAGGGTGAGTCATGGTCCCATTTAGGGTCACGGAAACAGTCTTCGGGGGGCAAAGAATGATTGTACAATTAAATCATGTATGTTATGCTGGGGCAAATTTGCTTCATTATCCATACTTTAAACTGACAGATTAATGGAACCCTACCTTCAGTATACTTTGCTAGACTCGGATACTGTATCAGCTTTAAGGTGTCTCGGGATTTAGTTTCTGGTGTTGTATATAAAAAGGTATCTATCGGATATTTCGAAACCATTGAATGATTCTTTATCAGCGAATGTTATGACACTGTGCATCGATTAAACATTCATAAAAATAGAAACACATAATGGCCAACACTTGATCTTCCCAAAGGGCTACCTCCCATTTTGTCATTTTTCAAACCAGATTATCAATGTAAGAATTTTCCGGATGATGTCAAGAGACCTTAAATATGAATATTTACTATAATGACATTTGATTTAATAAGTGGAAATATCAGATTACCTGTTACCAGAACCATTACTAAATTACCCATTGCCTAAAAATCTTACACCTACAACGATTCTAATATAGAATCCCAGATTGGGCTGATGGTGGCATTTAGGGAGGCGATAGAAATCAGATTGCGAGAGGCAGATATAAATCGCGACCGCAGAAATGCCACCATCAGCCCAATCTGGGATCCTATATTAGAATCGTTGCAGGTGTTAGATGTTTAGATAATAGGTAATTTAGTAATAGTTCTGGTAATAGGTAATCTGATATCTCCACTTATGAAATCAAATCTTTTTATAGTTATTATTCATATTTTAGGTGTCTTGACATCATAGGGAAAATTGTTACATTGATAATATGGTATCAAAAGTTAAAGGGAATGTGGCACCTTGGTCGAATCCTGGAATTAAGTGTAATTAGGCGTACTTTTAGTCAAAAATAATGAAAACACTCATGATTTCTCTGAAAATGTACAATAAGCTCAATATTTGGTTTTTAAAAATATTCCTTTAGAAAAAGAAATTAATATCAGATTTTTTTTTACATGCAATTCTATTGCTAGAAAAGGTCCGCCACCCATTTAATCGGGTAGCCAGGCGTGCCCCCTCCGCGATCCCAACGACAACAGTACCCTTACGTTAACACCACCAGAACATAAAATATTACAAGTCGCGGCACGCCCTGCTAGGAAAAAGAAAGTAACTTAGAGAAAGCATAATAAATATCAATACTATTAGTAAAAACTGCCAGTAGTAGCTCCCTGTAAATATACAGGGAGCAGGAATACAGGTCTATTTAGGTTAAATGCACAATAATTTAGCTCATTACCGGTTAGAATGTTAGTCTTTTTCCAAACGGGACTACCCAAAACTGGAGATTCGTGTTAGCCCCTCCGAGATTCTGGCGAAAAGATAGAGGCCTAGTAACATTCGCCAGAGAACTCGGAAGACAGTAAGCAAATTAAGGCAGACATGCAGGCATAGGCAAGCAAGCAAGCAAGCAAGCAGGCAAACTAGCAAGCAAGCGCAGCAGGGAGTCAGACGCACGCACGCACGCACGCACGCACGCACGCACACACACACACACACACACACACACACACACACACACACACACACACACACACACACACACACACACACACACACACACACACACACACACACGCACACGCACACGCACACGTACACGTACACGCACACGTACACGCACACGCACATGCACACGTACACGTACACACGCACAACGTCCATGCAACATGCACAACGCCCATGCAACATGCACAACGTCCATGCAACATGCACAACGCCCATGCAACACGCACAAACCTACACATATACACTAGGAAGCATTTATTGGGACACAATTACAGTCTTTAATGTGCAGCCCCATTACCAAGGTTCACATGTCTTCCCCCACTATAAATTTCACGGCCATGGTCACGTTGGTTACTAATTATTTGTTCTATATTTGGCAAGGAAGATATCCCTTACATGTTTTTTTAGTGTGTTTTTGTTTAGGGGTACATCTTCCGTAGTCCTAAATTTGGCACATAAAGTTTTATTCCAAATTTCTGGTGCAGAACATGTAATGGAAATTTTTCTGTAATTTGTGGTGGCTAAATGTACTTCAAAATGCTGTACTAGTCTAGTGTTATTTGCTCGGTGGAGTTGAAACATTGAAGACATCACAGTTGGCATCGTACCATTCAATACATTTGATAGAATAACTATTTTTTGTTGCGATACTAGTTCTGGAAACTTCAGAATTTTTAGCTCAAGAAATAATTCATTCGTTGGATAGTAAAAGGGTTTCTTCGTTATAATTCTAACTGCTCGTTTTTGAAGTTTAATGATTTCATCTAGTCTGGATTCATAATTACTACCCCAGACAAGCGCGCAATAATTTAAATGGGGCAAGATTAAGGCATTGTAAAGACAAAGTAATTCACGTGTTGACATAAAGAATTTAGCTCTGCTCGTTATGCCGAGATTCCTACTTATAACTGTGGATAAATTTGAAATATGAGAGTCCCATTTTAATTTTTCGTCAATATTTATTCCTAGATAACGTATATTTTTCGCCCTTGAGATTTGTACACTGTTCAAAGTCACATCAAGATTTTCCAATGCACACCCAGAGTAAAGTTGATAATGAGATTTAGACGCGTTTAATGATAGACGATTTGCTTTGAACCATTCTGATACTTTAGGCAGGATATTTTTTACCTTAAGCTGAAGCTTTGCTGAATTTTCTTCTGTTATGATAATAGCAGTGTCGTCCGCAAACAAGTAAAATGTACAGTCATTTGATACTTTATAAAGGTCATTTATATATACTATAAATAACAAAGGCCCTAATATTGATCCCTGTGGAACACCAGTGTCTATTTTTCTAGGTTTTGATAGAGTTTCATTTATCCTTGTCTTTTGATATCTGTTTGATACATAGGAGCAAATGATTTTATATAATTTTCCATGTATGCCAATTTTATTTATTTTACGTAAGAGTATACTTAAACTAACCGTATCGAACGCTTTTTTCAAATCAAGATATATTCCACACGAAACATGACCGTTTTCCAGAGATTTTGTCACATTGTCATAGAGGTGCGCCAATGGCATATAGGTACTATGCTTGTTCCTAAAGCCGAATTGCAATGGGTACAAAATATCATGTTGAGTCAGATAATCCGAAAAGTAATTATAAATCAGTCGTTCAAGAATCTTGGAAAAAATGGGCAACAAGGAAATGGGACGGTAGTTTGTGAATTTATCGTTTTCGCCAGATTTATAAACAGGCACAATCGATGCAATTTTCAAAATATCTGGGAACACAGCATTTTGTAAGCAAATGTTGAAAAAGTATGTCAAGTTGTTAAGGCATCTTTTGTAAGTGCAAAGGAGGAGATGAGTATTTATGCCGTCAACGCCACCACCCACAGAATTTAGCGATTTGATAACATCCTCAATCTGTTGCTGGTTAGTTGAGAGTTCCGAAAGATGTGGGGGATGTGTATAATTTTCAATATAACTTGTTGGATCTACATCAGACACTGGGATTTCCTTTTCAAGTTTCGAACCTACGGAAGAGAAAAATCGTTGAAACCATCTGAGATATCCTCATTTTCATAACGTTTGTTTTTCTCGTCAGTGAAAACTTTGGGGTGTGAGCTAGTTTTAGAGGTTTTTCTATTAATTACTTCATTTAGTAAATTCCATGTTTGTTTTCCATCACCCTTATGCAACTCAAACATGTGTTTATAATAATCTCGCTTAGTATCTTTAATTATTTTAGTCAGTATGTTTCGATATTGCTTATATTTTTCCTCATGGTTTGGTTCACCAACATTCCTATTATTTGAATTATCTTTGTCTTTAGATAGAATATATTTCCGATAGAGTTTATTCTTCTGATTAATGCAAGCCAAAATACCTGGTGAGATCCATGGCTTTATTGGGGTTTTTCTTCTACTAGGCACAAAGGACTTAGAAAACTCTTCAACTCCCATTTTATAGGCATTTATGATTACTTTACAAGCTTCATTTGGATCGGTTATGTTCTGAAAGTTTTGCAATTTGGTTACCAGGAAGTCATTTAATTCAGTTTCCTTTCTCTTATCAAAAATTTTTACTGGTTTCCTTCTGTTAAATTCTATTGATTTTACTTCGATACACATATAGATAGGAAGGTGATCAGATAGGTCATCAATTATTATACCCGATGAACGCACTTGATTTAAATCATTTATGAATATATTATCGATAAGGGAGCCCCCATGTGTTGATATTCTGGTTGGTTTTGAAATTAAGGGTAATAAATTGTATGATTGCATCAAATTCATAAACATCAGAACTTTTCTGTCTTCTTGCATTTTTAAGAGATCTAAGTTAAAGTCTCCTGCCAATATACATTTCATTTGACAATTATCTAATAGTCCTAGAATACTCTCAATTTTTTCCATGAATATGTTGTAGTCTTGACTTGGAGGTCTGTAAATTTCACCAATCACAAGTTTTTTGTCATGTTTTCCTTTTAAATTAGTCAGCTCAACGAATGTCGATTCAGTTGGGAAAGTTCAAGATCCACCCTTCTCTTGCTGTCATACTGTTTATGTACATAGATAGCTGTTCCTCCCCCCTGGACGTTAATTCTACTGGTGGCGTAAAGGTTATATTCGTCAATTTCAAAATATTTCTCAATATCCTTTCTAAGCCATGTTTCCGCAATGCAAATAACTGACCATTTAACATCAGACTTGCTAAGTATGTTACGGAAGTCATCAAATTTGTTTTTAATTGATTGGGCGTTAATATGGATGACAGAAAATGTTTCTTTAACATCAGTGTTAATCGGAAGCATATGGTATTGACAGTCTGATGTTATTTTGTCAAAGCGATGGTCAAATTCAGTTGTGGGATGTGAAATCAAATGACTAAAGAGACCTTTTACCATGATATCGTTATTTTTCAAGAATGTATAATAAGATCATTTCCAGTCTTAGTTCAAAACTATTCATATAAGCAATTTTATTTATAGTATAGCAACCAAATTTCAAGTTGTTAAAGTTTTTCCTTTTTCTGACTTCAAAAATGACCAATGCGTGACAAGAAACACATTCCACAAGGGAAGAAAGATGCGGGGCGGTGCTGCACATGAAAAAGACAACCAAGGTCTGAAGACCAAATAATAATCCTAAGAGGTTCATACTCATCCCTAATGCCTGCCAAAGACAAAACACGGAATAAAAAAGAGAGACACATGAAACACATAAGCTATGTACAAAAGTAGATTTGAATGTTTCATCACCAGGGAATCCAGGATCCAAGGGTTCACAAGACCATCCACCAAAAGCTAGAGTATAACCTAGTTGATATAATGTGGATCAAAACGGATTAATTTGTAAATTTTAGAGACCATATATTCATAGTTGTCTCAGCCATAGAAGTATGGTACCGCAGTTGAGTTTTCAGCGCCAGCGTCATCTAACTTATATAGGTGGCGCCCGTGTATCTCCGTATGAGATATCCAGCACCACACACAAAGTCATGATTGCAGGCTTTGAGTTCAGCACTTAGACACCTAAACACTTCAACATACTGCTTTAAATGAAAGTTTAGAACAATAAATTAGGCTTAATTACTAGGATGGTTCAGTTACTAGGATGAAAGGCTTGGAACATCATCAATTGCACCACAATTTGCTGATGGCTATCATTATTTAGTATGTTGTGATGTTGTCAATTGACATGATCATTATCATCATTATTTTTTTCCTAGGATGCGTACAAAAAAACAACAGCAAACAACAACAACAAAAAACAACAGGCAACATTTGAAACCAACATTTGAAATAGGGACATGGGAAGATAAGAGGAAAGGCTAAGACCGGTGGCGCGAGACCCCAGGAAAGGCCGAGACCGGTGGCGCGAGATTGTGGATAATGTCACGATCTGGAAGCCACTACCATCCTTGAAACGCTTCAAGGGCTTCGATTGGCTGATGCTCATCGTGACGTCAGCATATGTCGTCACACCAGTAGCTCACAACAATGGCCGCCGGCGACGGGGGGCTGAGGGGGGCTGGTGTCAGCTAGCTTTTAGCTTTTTCTACGGAAATATCGAGTTCCAAGACAAATGAAATATGGAGTACCGGGTTTTCCGACCTGCTTTACAACTTGGCTATCTCAGTTAAAATCACGTTGTGAAGGTGCCACATTCCCTTTAACAAAATGGGAGGTAGCCCTATTGGGAAGATCATGTGTTGGCCATTATGTATTTCTGTATCTATGAATGTTTAATCGATGCACAGTGTCATAACATCCGTTGATAAAGAATCGTCAAATAGATTCGAAATATCCGATAAATAACTTTTTTATATACAACACCAGAAACTAGATCCCGAAAAACCTTAAAGCCAGTGGCGGATCTGGCCGGTCGGTTTGGGAGGGGCAAACCAAAGCCGAAAAGCAAAAAAAAAAAACGTCGCGCAACGCCAAATTGCGCTAGAATATGACTTCCCGGTACGGGTGTTTGAGGCAAGAAGCAAAAAAAACGTCATGGGCTGAGAAATATGAGCTCCAGATCCTTTTTTTCCTATCCAAGGCCCGATATTTTCACTGAACTTAACTGGTTCTGTTTGAAGTTGAGAGTTAAAGCACCAAAATGTTGCCTATAAACTTAAAAGGAGTCGGGGAAAAAGGAGGTCGATCGCTTTGGGGGGCAAAAACATAGTTTTGCCCCGAGCTTTTTCCGTTTGGGGGGGCAATTGCCTTTTTGCCCCCCCTGGATCCGCCACTGCTTAAAGCTGATATGAAATTACTTCAGGACAAAATGACGTCAAAGTCCTCATATACAATGTTAATGATCAAATCGATGATGCAAGGGCAGAGCTCATTAAGAATAGAAACGATGCAGTAAAACGAACGAAATCAGTACAGCAGTATTGTCATGACGGCATCAACATGGTAGACATCTTAGCGTTCATCAAAAGTATGAAGATAAGCTGGATAAAACGACTTCATTGGTCACAGAGTGATTGGTCATTATTAACAAAATCTTTTGTCCCCTCAACTGAACAAATCCTCACGTTTGGCACCAAAAAGATAATTAAAATAGCAAATGATACAACTAACGTGTTTTGGAAAGAAGTACTACAGGCGTGGGCCCAATTCATCCAAATATATCAGCCCCTTGATGAACAGATTCTGACCGATACTATCTGGTTCTCAAATTTCACTAGATTTCAAACGAGCATTGTTAACAAGTGGAACGATAAAGGGTTAAGATTCATAGGTGATTTCATAAATGTACATACCAGTCAATTATATACGCTATGTGAACTCCGACACAAGTATGATGTTTCAATGACTTTTATGTGCTATCAAGCTCTAAAACGTAGTCTACCCACCAACATTAGAAACGGTATTAATCTTCCACATTTCAGACTGCCCACGATACCATATCAAATAACTTTAATGGGCACCAAGATTAACTTGAGTCGATTTGCATATCGCGAATTTGTTGTTGCCCTGCGGGACAAATACCAAGATGCCCAACAGGCGTGGCAAAACAAATGGCAAAGTGATGGTGTCACTCCATATGAGGGCAGTATCCACAGCCTCCGCATGGCAACGCAAAATACTTATCTTCAGTCTTTTCACTACCGAATCATCACGCGAGCGATTGCCACGAACAGGTTTCTGTACACCATAAAACGAAATGATAATCATTTATGCACATTCTGCTCAAACTCAATAGAATCATTGGTGCATCTTTTCTGGACATGTCCTCTTGTTCAATGTTTCATTCAAAATTTACGGAGGAGCCTTAATGACAATTTTGAAATAACGTACCAACTAGAATAATCAAAGTGGTTCTTTCCATCACCTGAAGATTGTTCTAAATTGGAAATGTTGGTGATAACAACAGCTAAGTCGGTAATTTACAAAGCCCATGTCAGAAGAAGTCGTCCCACGACTGACAATTTCTTCAACATTCTGCGACTTGAAGCGGAAAAAGAAAGAGTTTCGGCTATGCAGAAGAACAAAGAACTCCTTTTTAGGGAGAAATTGGGAAATCTTATCAGGGTACTGAACTTATCTGTAGCATAAAACTCATCTACAGGTTAAGCAGCAACGTCTACATCCACACCTACACGCAAGTACACCCACAACCCACACGCACCTTCCATCCCCCTCACACGCAATAACACACCTCATCGCACGCAAATACACACACCCCTCTACACAGACACATACACACACGCACACACATAACTACACAATGTCATCGCCTCATTTTGTATCATCATATATCGTAAATGTTTGTGTTACGCTGATCAAACTGCAATGCAGCTTTGTGTTTCACTTTCACCCTTGATCTGAAACGAATGATGTTTGTTTTGTATCACAAATGTACATAAGACACATGTATTAGAGTGGAATATGAAAAATATCATTTGACATGAAGAAATAAATGGACCCCTTAAGTGGGGAAAAGCGAAAAAAGGCAGAGCTCATTAACGAGTTTTATAACTTACCGCTACAAATAGGCCTTGATAATCCTTTAAATATTTCCGAACACGATTTCAAGCCATTATCAAGCTATTCGAGCCGTGCCTTCAAACATTTGCTGCCATTCCGACGACGCTATTTACGATCTCCCACATCTAGGCCTAATCCCCTTGCTGCCTGAAGAATAGGTAACGAGCGTCTCCATTGACCTTTGCTTCTCTCCGCTTCACACTGCTGAAGCAGCCCCACCTGCGGCTGTCCTGGCAGTCCGGTGATGGACGAAGAGTTATTCCTGGCCGTCCGAGACGGAACACCTGGCGCAATGTTTGCGGTGTCTGTTAGCAAATTACCAGAACCCCGTGCACCAAACACGTGAGTCGAGCACACATTGGGAGCTCGGCCGAGCAATTAGTTTAAAGAGAACAACTTTTGTGACAGGGGTTCAAGTTAGGCGGAACTGTCTAAAGAATAGACTGAGAGACATTCAGGCGCCAGAGTCATTCGTGAAACTAGAAGGAGGAGCATTCTGCTGTCTAATTAGACCGAAGTCCTCGACCTGCGTGGCTACTGATATTAATATATGATAACGTGGCACTGTACCGTATTTCGATATAATTTGTATGAGATATAGGTACAACGTTGACTGGGGTCATGTGTTATGACTTGGAAAATGCAGGCGAGCAGTCTGCCAGAATTATAACTCAGAAATATAAATACAAACCACTGATAATGAGCATACTCTTCGAGGTTCCAAAACCGATGTAGCCAGCGAAAGACTTGCATGTTCCTAACCAGTCCCATGTCATGACTAAATATGCTAGGGTGAGATTTCTAACTGAATTTTAAAAGGGCTTGCACATATAAACGTTCCTCCCAAAGGAAGCTGAAAATACGCAGCCATTTTTCCAGGTCAGTTACCGATCAATTGATGAAGTTTCGGACTCGGCGCTTAAAAACTACAATTGGGACGTTACAGGACAAATCGACCAGGCACCACCTGGATTGTACATAGCATAGTATCAGATTTCGTTCCAACTTCGTACACAGGGTTATCAGTAGCGTAGAATTCAGATTGAAGAATATTTTTTTCATCAAAATACGGGTTTTGGAGTTACAGCTTGCTGAAAATCGTGAAAACCTGTGTTTTTGGCAAAACATGGTGGCACACAATCATTATTCTCTGTGTAGTCCTTCGTTGTGGATGCTCATTTAAAACGTGGTTGTATTCTAAATTCTATTATCCAGCTTTGAAAATTTAGTTTTTCAAAAATAGTTATTTGTAGGTTCTTATAAATTTGTATTCAATTAAAAATTTAAGCGTGACCAGTGATTCATCTTAAAATTGCCCACTGTAGTCGCCGCGTCGCTCCCACTCTCCGAAAGAGGCCGTGTCTCAACGTGACGGTATATTTTCGCCGTTTCTGTACGGATGAATGTCGTTAGGCACAAGCGGCAACCATCATGAAGTCAATCCAAGACTTGATCTCAAATGGCACAAAGAAATGATCCTGCCGCACATAATCCAAACCTAGAGCTGAAACATCCAAAGACAGCACCTTAACACACGTACCGACAAATGAGCCCTCCAACACGACCGGCGACTGCAACCGAAAGGGCGCGAACGTCACTGGCCGTCGCCGCCCGCCGATGACCGATGCACACGCAACCCGTAACTCCTATAATAGACGGGCACAGACAAAGGTTAATAAGCCGCCTGAACTATCCTTTAAAGTATACGTATAAAGTACATAACACAATGTAAATGAAGCTACCTTTAGACTATCAAACACGTTGCGAATTGTAAGTATGAATCGATGACATTAACGTTAGAAGCCATAGAATAACCTTGAGACATAGCTTAAGTTCACTCACCAGATCTCCGTCACAACCAACAACCGCTCGCCTGTACCGTCTCGACCCAACAGAGGTCGCGACCACCGCGCGCCAGCTCAGGGCGCTTCAGCTCGCCCGCCGAGAGGAGACAAAACTAAACAGAGGTGCAAAAGCCTAGTGCGAATTATGCTTTAATAATATAATCAAATAAACACGTTGCTATCCGTCAGATTCCTGCTCACCTATTTCCTAATCACCATATACATGGAACATAAACGCCGCAGGCTATGTCTGACACATTCAGATGCCACACCTCAAACCTCAGCACGTAGAGGTGCCAAGTGATTGATTGATTATTGGGTTTTAGGGGCGCGCCAACCTGCGAGGTCATATAGCGCCCATAACACTTCTCTGCAGTCAAAGCTTATAAATTTGTCTGTCTTTAGGGGAAAGTAAAGTCTCGTCTACAGTGAACTAATATTTACATTAAAGAGTGATTCTTTCACATCGTAGTTATGATTCTCACTGCACGGATGCATGGTCAGAGATTCAAACAGGTTTACCGCGCCGGCAGGCGCCGGCGCGGGGCGCCGGGGCATCACTTCCGGCGCCCACCCCGCGCCAACGGACCCAGGGGCCCGGGGGCGCGGGGGCAGCCTAGACGCCGGACCCAAGCCCGACGTCTAACGGAGGCCCTCCCCGTCGCTCCGAGACTTGAAAGGCCCCGGAGCGAAAGGGAGGACCCGCCAAATCGGCGCCAGGCGCCTATCAGCGCGGTTGACTACCACAACACACGCTTTTAACCAGGATCAAATATTATCGTAAAGTCAATGTCTCTAAGATAGGACAGCACCCGTTCAACCATACTGGAGTCACGGCCGATCAATTCTAAAAGTGTGGACTCCTGCCGGTGCACGCCAAAATGCAAAGACCTGCGTCTAGCATATTCCGGGCATGAGACCAGCACGTGTCGGACCGACAGGGGCGCCGCACATCCCTGACATTGTGGTCGAGGTTCGCCGCATAACAGATATCGATGAGTGGCCAGCGTGTGGCCAGTCCGCAATCGACACAACGCCACCTCCTCACGGCGGTTAGGCCGCAGCGAGGATGGCCACTCACCGATCTCAGGTTTGATAACTTTCAACTTGTTATTTATTATATTATTCCATTGTTCTTGCCATACACTGCGAAGGTGGGTACATATATATGGGTACAAATCTCTAGCGGGGATTCGTTGCGCACGCCTGCAGGGCCTACGGGAAGCACGTCGGGCCGCTGCGTCTGCCACTTCATTCAATTGTATTCCAACATGACTTGGGATCCAGCAGAGTGTTACATACTTTCCCAGTCTGGCAAGGCGAGTTAAGCGCAGGACAATGTTTAAAACAAGTCCATCACTTGGGTTGAAACCACTCACAGCTTGAATGCTGCTAAGGCTATCGGTGAAAATAACGTATTTCGTGGCATCACTAACTTCGATAAAGCATAGAGCCTTATCCAAGGCGGTGAGTTCAGAGGTGAAAACCGATGCAAAAGATGAAAGTGAGAAATTTCTTGTTACTGTATCCGTAACAAAAGCGCATCCCACTCCAACATCAGTTTTTGATCCGTCAGTGTAGAAAGACACATGATCTGCATACTGTGCAATGTGTTCGAGCGCCAATTGTTTAAATTCAGTAGGGATAGTATCGGATTTGCTTTTCTTTGCGAGAGTCATGTCGGTTTTTGGGCAGATAAGTTCCCAAGGAGGGATGTCTGAAAGCTCGCTATGAGTCACAACACTCGGCTGGATACCACTTTCGGCCGAGAAACGTTGGACGCGTACGCCCAGTGGGATTCCTCTTTGCACGTTCACAAACAGCCGTAGCATGTTCCGCGAAAAAACTGCGTTATATGTTGGGTGTGACGGAGACTGAGCCAGCTTACAGGCGTAACGCTGCCCGAGCAGGCGCCGTCGCAATGCGAGAGGTGGTTCATTTGCTTCCACCAACAAGCTGGAGCACGGTGTTGTCCTAAACGCACCTGTGGCCACTCGGAGTGCACTATGGTGAAGAGGTGCCAAGTGAAGCTATTCAAAGCACCAAATCCACTAAGGGCCAACAGCACTTACACCCACAGAGAAATGTTTCCCTGTGCCTGTGCTTTCTAATAACATCAATTAAATTTTCCGTTCTTGAATTTATCGATGTCTAATCAGCCAAGAAGTGACGCCATGCGCGCGAAAATCGGCCGCCCGGCGCGCCCCATCGATAGCCGACTGGCACTTCGGCCAACCGACGTCACGCACGCGTGTGGTGCTCAGCGGAGACTATGGGTTAGAAGTTTGTTGCTAGGGAAACATGCATCTACATTAGCATATGGTATTGTGAAAATTTTCATAAGGTAAGGGTGTGCCGTTGACAAAAATATTTTCTAGTCCTTCCTTTTCTTTCATCTTTTGTTTTTGGCTTCAGTAAGGTTTCATTAGGAGCAAAGAATGTAAACAACATACGTTATAAAGTATGTATCATGAAGCAAGGTGGAATCAATATTATTCAGGTCCTGAGGGGAAGCGAATTCATAGCTAAAGGGCTGTGCAATGACAATAGTGTATTAGGATTTGACAGTTAGTTCGGTTCACCAGCAGAGGAGGCAGAGGAGGTTGAATCATTGTACCAAAAGATAGTTTTATTTTCTATTGAGGCATGAAAGTGACCTATTCTGGTTATCGGTTTGGATTGACGTTCCTGTAGCCAAGTAGTTAGAAATGTTTTCGGGATATTAGTCTGGGTTATTTGATGAAAAGCTTAAACTTCCGAATATTTCGAGTTTATTGATAGCTCTTTTTTCAACGGAATGTCGATCATGAACAGCCAAGTTTTTCAAACACAATGTCATCTTCATCACTTGAGTTCCCTTCCTACATACCTCTCATTTAAATGAAGTATATTACGTATTTTTGCAATTCCCGCTGAACCATTAAACGCCTATTCGCTAAACGGCACAAATAATGACAAATAACACGTTTTGCAATTCCCGCCGAACCATTAAGCGCTTATTTGCTAAAAGGCACAAATAATGACAAATAACTCGTTCCTTATATACACGTTTCACTAGCTCACAGCCCCTACTATTAATTTTATTTTTCCCTGATTTTGTCCCATCCTGTTGAATTCTTGTTAACAATGATAATCCTAATACTACTACAATCCTGTAGCCATGACGATCCTCCTACAGTGCTTCTAAAACGGGGTCCCAAATTGGGTTAAGTGTAACGTTTCCCTATCCCAATTTATATCTGCTTCCCTTATTCTAATTTCTATCGCTTCCCTAACAGACCTTCTTACGGATTTTTGCTCTACTGCAACAATTTTAACATCACGAGGGTTCAGATCCTTCCGACAACTATATACATGTCATGACACTGCTGATTTAGAAAACCTGCCGTTCCGAATATCCCCTATATGCTCCTCCACCCTTACCCCTAGCGGCCTACATGATTCCCCTATATATGTTGACCCACACTCGCATTTCATTTCATAAACTGCCCCCCTTTTCTCTCCCTTACTCATAGGATCCTTAACATGCGTCAGTAAACTTTTGAAGGTAGTCTTAGAACTATGAGCAACCTTCAAACCATGAATACGTAATGCCCTACTGATACGCTCACTGACTCCTTTGATGTACGGTACTGACACATACTCATGTTTTTCAGCGTCCCGTGGCTCCGTCTCTCCTTGCTCCTGCGGTCTTTGCTGTCTTCGCTGCGGCTGCCCTTCGTCTCGCTCCTCCTGTTGATTGTTGCTCGTGGTCGTTTCGGCTCGCTCCTGCTTCTCCTGCCGGTTGGTTCTCGTGATCGCTTCGTCTTGCTCCTGTTCCTCCTGTTGGCGGGTGTGTGTAGCAGCTTCTTCTTGCTCCTGCTCCTCCCGTTGGTGACCTCGTTGGTTGGTACCCCCAGCTGCTTCAACCGTCCGCTTGAGGGCCTTATCGACGAACCGTTTTGGGTATCCGTTTTCTTTGAAGATTCCTTTCAGTGCAACCATCTCGTTTTTCAAGGACACTGGATCTGCGCTTAGGTTCTTGGCCCTGGCACCAAGACAAGAAATGATTCCTGCTTTAATGCTTGAAGCATGGTGAGAATCGTGTCTGATGTATAAGTTTGACGCAGTTTCTTTTCTAAAAACCGATGTCTTTAGTCTTCCTGAATCCTTGGAGATTTGCATGTCTAGGAAACTTAGAGTTCCTCCCTGCTCCGTTTCTAGTGTGAACTGAATGTTTCTTGATAGGCTGTTGATATGGTCATGGAATCCAGAAAGCGTGCTCAAACCGTGCTGCCATATGACTAAAACGTCGTATACGTATCGACGCCATAATCTTGGCTTCAGCCTAGCAGTGTTGAGTGCTTCTGTTTCTATGTGCTCCATATAGCTATTCGCTAGTACCACCGATAGGCTGAGACCCATGGGAGCTCCCTCCCGCTGTACGAAAAATTTTTCATTCACCTTAAAATATCTGCAGTCCAGAGAGGCAATCATAAGTTCCCGCAATATTTCAACTGAGAGAGGCGTCCTATCACACAAGGTTGGATCTTCGCTAAGTTTTTGGCATGTCACATCAAATGCTTCGAGCACTGGCACTCTTGTGTAGAGTTGTGTCACGTCGAAACTCACTAGCAAGTCTCCCTCGCAAACATTAATCTTCCGAATGTCTGTGGCTAAAGGGGCCGAGTTTGATACAGCACACTCTGTCTTTCCGATTGCTGGACTAATGATTGAAAAATGATTGTTGAGCAATCGTTTCCAGCCTATTTTTTCTCGCTCAGAGCCTCCTGGATTAAATGTCCGCACGATTTTTAGTTTGAAAGCGAGTGCACAGGTCGGACCACCCTTCAAATCCTGAAGGAGTCCTTCGAAATCACCCCATTTTTGCAATAAAACAAATTCTATGTTTTTGATTCAGAACCCCGAACATGCAATAAAAATTACAACTTGGGGAAGGGAATAAAGCCCCGCTTTTAGATCCGGCCGACTGACCACGTCCTGGCGCCGGCCGCGTGATCGTCCCGCGCCTGCCAGATACCGTCGCCCGTCGCTCCAGGAGGGATGTTTGTGCCCTCGGGCGCCGTGCCCGCCACCCACCCAGGCGGCTGGACAGAGCGGGTTCGCAGGGTGGCCTGTTTTGATCGAGTACACTGTCGGAGGAATGGAGACGGGGCGGCGGCGCAGGGTACGCGATTGGGGTAATTAGGCCTCGAATCGAGAGCGCAAGTTATCAACTTTAGAATCATATATTTTTCGGGTATGATTTCGACCTTAACGGATGTATTAGTGCCCGTGCGGTCACGCTACCAGTCCGTCGCGTGGGTCATCAGCAATTAGCGGAGTGCTCAGTCAGTCCACTTCGGGGAGGATTAAACAAAGATGACAGCTGTGTCCAGGGTTAGGAATTTCGCGCTTATCCGGCATTTTCATTCATACAATATCGTACAATGCCTGAACCACAGATTGGTTCCCTGGATAATGGGAAGGGATAGGTATATGCGTATAGGAATACCATCCAGAGAACCTCGAATTCAAGTTTGCAAAAAAAACATGCGAACGGGGAGTCTGGCTGTCTAGGTCCAAACTTTGCCCGCCACTGTTTTTTTTGCTTGAATAAGTTTTGAGGGAAACATTATTTTCGGTGACTGTATTTAAGGTAACGTTACAAGAAAATCAACCAGACATCTTCCACAGCCTGTAGTCACTTTCGGTGATCACATCTGACGGGCTGGATTCGGAAACATGATCGTTGTTTTAGACGGTGATTTCTGTACGGTGCAATTATTTCAAGACACTGATGAGGGTAAGTTCGAGCGAAACGTCAGCTGCTAATTCGAAATTGTAACTTAACGGAAATTATCTGTGTGTCCCACCCGAATGCTACTAAATTACTGAACTGTTAGATGGATGCATAATCACTGGCGTGCACTACAGTGGAAAATGTACGCGTAAACTTGACACCATCTTCTGAAGGGATCGGATAAAATTTTAAAGACATGTCCAGGCCTGGGCATATTAGACGTGAGGCCACTTAGATAGGATTTTAGTGAAGGCTATCGCGAGCAGATAACGATGCTAGGACTAGGTGAGAGGTATCAGCATTGAAGTTGCATAGCATGGACCAAGGCCGGGGTGGAAAGGATTTTTCTAAAACAGTTAACGGCGTATCCAATCACCTAAGGATGTGAGCATGGTACCCAAATCCTCCACGACTAAGGTGACTTTTCGGCGGTCTCACCACGTCTCGAAAAAGGGGAGTGGGGCTCTTCCGCCTCTAATCCACCCCGGGCGCCAAAAAGGGGTAATACTTATAATGGAGAGGCCAAGCTTTCAGCGCTTTCTGGCCTCAACAAGATTACGAAATTCTGCGGAGGGCGAAGCCCCGGAAAGATAGCAGTTTTTTGTTTTTACCGGAGTGTCCCACAAGGAGCATCCCCCACCGAAGGGTACGGGAGGGAAAAATTTACTAGCATCATCGTTGTGGGGCTGGTTATTAGGATGGGGAATGGATGAATGGTGTTTGAAAGAGTGTGCGTGTTTGGTCGAATGGAGACACGGATGTGTTAGTTTAAGGCCGGTTGGCACCTTGGCCAGAGGTGTGTGGTGCTCTGTGGTGACTCATTTTCGAAAAAGGGGTGATAGGCCCAGTGAGCCCATGGAATACAACCCAGAAACGTCGTGGAGGTGGCCATGCCATATCAGAGGTGGGTGGAGAGTCGAACAAAAACTAGTTAGAGCCCCTGAACAGACTGGCCGTCCCACTCTGTTCAGACATCAACTAAGGTCCAGGAGGTGACGACCGGACCGGGCGAAAGGCGCGCCGTGCGCGTTGAAGAACAGCTTAGAAGATTCCAGGAGCAGTGACGACTCTCGCTCAGGGCATTTTTTAAGGAAAATTCAGTGGGGGGGGCATTCCTTGTGTTGGCCGTTATAGTGTCTTCAATGGATCAAGTCCCCATTTTGAGGGGGTTTTATAAGACTTAGATGCGTTAGTGTTAATAAAATGCTTCTCAATTTTTGTGTTCTTCCGTGTTATTCCAGATTACAGATGCTACCCAGGGCTGCCAATTTTTTTCGGCAAAAAGGTCTAACCGAGTTAGAAAAAGAGCCAAGGAGGGCCAAAATTTCATTTTCACTAAAACAGCCAAATAAATACCACAAAAGCCAGATTTGAGGCTAAAACAACCCCTAGCGGTAGTTATAAGCCCACAGAAAAAGTGACTTGTATTTGACAATTTTATATTGACTTGACGCAATACTTTTTTAGCACACTACCAATTTAATACTAAGCCAGGGGTGCTCTTCCAATCCCGTGTGATCATCAAATGATTTTATCCTCATTACCAGATCATTTGTTAGCATCATTAATCATCTTGGCACCACAACCACCACCATCATTAATCATTAAGCATTACTCCCCGCTAACATTTAATGTTTTCTCTTTTTCAAACTATGCATTTTTTTCTCTTGAACAGTGGCGGATCTAGGATTTCGGTAAATGGGGGAAAGTGGAGTCTCAGAGGGCGCACTTTGCCATCAACTTTTCACCCAAAAGGTGCCTATAGTATTGAATCCTTTGCGTCCGGTTTTCGGATGCCATCATTTTTGTGGATCGTGTTTTTAACAAAGTTCTGTCCCTCCCTCCCAACACCATACCAGTTTTTGCTGCTGCTCTGCTGCTTTTTGGTGTCAGAATATCGTATTCCAGGGCGGAAGACGTCAAAATAAGCCATATTTATACAAGGGACAAGCCAGAAATAGTTTAGGAGCCAGCAGCTAGAAAAAGGGGCAAAAAGGCCAGATTCCATGAAAGGGCCAACCAAAAAAATTGCGAGGCCAAACACAACAAAAAAGTCCAATTCGAGTTATTTGGCAACGAAATAGCCAGCCTGGTAGCCTTGACGCTGCTGCAATGTATTCCAAATGAAAATGTTATTTTCTTATTTTTCTTTATGAGTATGGCAAGATAAGTAAATTCCTAAGGTATCGAACACAAGTGGCTTATAGGCTAAATCGAGATAAGTTTTATATACATACCTTCTATGGTGTGTGGCTGTTGCTGTCAAATCATCTAGGGAATGTAGGACAAAAACCAGCTAATAATTGTTTAGGTTTATCGACGCACCAACTGTCAGGGTCATATGGCGTCGCCAGCTCTTTCCTTGTTGGTAGGGTTTTCCATGAGATAGTTTAGTGATTCTAACGAAGGGCTGTGGCCAAATATATAATCTCTCCCAATTTTCTACATCAAGGAATCTATGAGAAAGGCCTTATCGACTTAAACAACTTATCGACTTTGCATAAAAAATTGATGCAGCGATCTCACTATAAATTTCACGTATGCTACAATAAGCGTCGGAAAAGGGGGACCAGGGGGCTTGCCCCTCGCCCACTTCTTGACCAGAAATTTCTTTATCTCAGTCAAAATGGGAGAAAACCGGGAATTTGTTTAACCAGCTGCTGCGGAAGGCAACGAGGACCCCAAATTCGAACAGTTGTTGGTACTAACGTGGAAGTTTGTTGCCAGCATCAGGTTGGAGTTTGGCTAGCCCCCTCACTTTTATAATTGAAGTTTGGTTGAAGTTTGAAGTCATTGGCTGGCCTCTGACGTTTGTGTATGCTACCACCACAATATTAACTCCATGGATTTCGCCATGCGGATCTAATAAAAAGACTAAGCACTTCACACCGCCACACCAGCAACCGGTCTTACGCGCTTTGACTACACCGTGTCCCGTCTAATCCACGAACGAGCTCACAGCTGACCTCGTGTGAAATGAGAGCATCATACAATCTCACGATACTGGCTGGGGTGTGGGATTCCGGTCGGATAAAACATGATGTTTGATTGGTTGTAGGCCAGCTTTCATCTCCAGCGTTGCAATTAGCTGATGCTGAGGCTGCTTTGCCGGGATTTCCCGTAATTAAGCGCCTTTTTTGTCTTCTCACGATGGAGAAGACAGCCACGGATAGAAATGTTTAAACAAAGTTTTTGTGGATTGCCAGTTTGGCACCAGCAATAAACCTCAGTTATTATTATCGGGTGGTGTTCTGTCTTATTTTCGTTAGGTGAGGCTGCTTTTTTTGAAGTTTAAGTCATATCTTGTCTATTTCACTGGGGGCCAATTTCCGGTCACTGGGGGGGGCATTTCGGCCGACTGGGGGGGCAAATGGCCCCCAGTTAACATGTTAAAAAATGGCCTGCTCTCGCTGATGGGCTGAAGACGGGCGACGGCACCTTCAGTCGGCGTCAAGCACATCGGACGGGGAGGCCCCTACGGCGCTGCCGAGCCGGGGAACCTCTCGATGTGACGACTGCCACAGAGAAGACGAAGAAGATAAGTCCGGAGGCCGGTGGGATGGCGTTCCCCACCGGACCGGTATGGGCTCCGACCCATACTGGTGTAGCCAAGCAGGCTATTCCGGTGAAGACGAAGATAAGTCCGGAGGCCGATGGGATGGTGTTCCCCATCGGACCGGTGCGGGCTCCGGCCCATACTGGCGTAGTCGAGTAGGCTATTCCGGTGAAGATGAAGATAAGTCCGGAGGCCGGTGGAATGGCGTTCCCCACCGGACCGGTATGGGCTCCGGCCCATACTGGCGTAGCCGAGCAGGCTATTCCGGTGAAGATAAAGATAAGTCCGGAGGCCGGTGGGAGGGCATTCCCCATCGGACCGGTATGGGCTCCGGCCCATACTGGCGTAGCCGAGCAGGCTATTCCGGTGAAGATGAAGATAAGTTCGGAGGCCGGTGGGATGGTGTTCCCCACCGGACCGGTATGGGCTCCGGCCCATACTGGCGTAGCCGAGCAGGCTATTCCGGTGAAGACGAAGATAAGTCCGGAGGCCGATGGGATGGCGTTCCCCATCGGACCGGTACGGGTGGCAGCTCGTACTGGCGTAGCCGTCAGGCTATTCCGGTGAAGATGAATGAGGTGGAGGCCGGGGAGTGACGACTACTCCCGGACCGGTATGGGTGGCGACCCATATTGGCGCAGTCAACCGAGGCTGTTCCCTCAAGAAAGACGAGTCGTAATGACGATTACACTGGATTGTTACGCATTGTATGTTTTATAAGGGGAGAACACGGTCGGTCGCGTCGACGGAGATCGGCCGTGCAGCGGTAGGGCTCGACCGCAAAAATAATATTTATCTTTGGATACCACGTCGATGTTGGGGCGGCCCTGGATCCCATCGCTATGCATACTGTATCGATATACGTTGTAACGATGATTAGACAGCTGTGCCCATGCAATTTACCTTGGGATACGTAGTAGCAGAGGGGATATTTTGATATCGGGGACCCCCGATTGCCATCAGTGCGGGCCTTTGCGATTGGGGAGAGCCTACGGAGGTGAGGAGCTCCCTATGTGCGATTGATGAGGCGTGCCCCGTAGGCTTAGGGGTGGAAACTTGGGTTGATGATTATTTCGGGCAGGGAGGAAGTTACATATCAGGCGTAAATTGAGGAGACATAGTCGGTCCCCGACACCGCTCCTATGCGGGTTAGTTGGGAAGGAGCGCTCCGGGGCCGGCGGCACTAAGATTTTAATTTACGCAGATATTTATTTGGCCTAACGCGAATATTCTAAAATCACCAAAAAGGGGGGGTATACGCATGTTGGCTCATACATTGGGAGCTTATTTGGCTATGCGCATGAAATGGCTCATTGTTTGTTGTACCTGCGTGTCCCTTGTGTCTCGCTAACGGTCCTGGAGGCGCGCCCAGCTCCTGACCGCATCGTCTGTCTCCCTATATTCCGTAACGGGTGGTGGAGGGGGTGGCCGCGCACCCACAACACCAGTGCCCGGCCCCCACAGCGAAAAACCCCTCGTTTCCCGAGAAACCCCCGCTACAATTCCCCCTTGACGTTAACCACTTCGGTTCTGAAAAATAAATGGCAAACCGCAAGCACATCCTATTATATTTTGAAAACGGTAATAAAAATTGAAAGCACCGAGCGAAGAGCAAACCAACTTCAAAGGATCAGTTCAACCAAAAGCCTAGCTGTTCTGACGGCAGTCCCGTCCAGCATCAGCAATAGATGGGAAACATCGACTTCAGCTGAAACTGTTGGAGCACCCAGTGAGTCAGTCGATTATGATTGTGTCTCCGCAGCGAGCAGCTCTTCAGTAGGTAACTGCCTCCGCCTACTGTCTGGCTCTTCTTGAGCAGTTGTGACATTTTCCGAATTTAAATCTACTCTGCCTTGTAAGTAGTCGTCTTTTTGGGAGAACACTCGACGGGGTCAGCACCAGAGGTTCTATTTTTGGTCCCGGCGTGCCAGAGCCGGGATCAGATGCTGGGCCGGTCAGGGACTTTGCCGGGATCAACTAGTCCTGTACCGGGACCGTGCCGGGACCTCTGAGGACTGGAGAGCGTAATAATCTTAGCTAGGGCCTGTGTTCCTTGGGGCCCATATCAGGCTGAGAATAGTTAATTTTTAGCCAATTAACTTAGTTTTTCCTAAGCATTTCACGAATAAATGCCCTAATATGGCTTACTACGCACACATAAATTGTCTTACATAAACCTATATGGGGCTGTTCATAAATGACGTCACGGGGGTGGGGGGGGTTGGGGAGTTTCGGGCCGAAAAGTGACATACCATGGCCAGGGCTGGAGATCTCTTCTCGATCCAGAGAGTTGTGGGTGGGTTAACGCTGGCACGGCAATACAAGCCATAATTTAGTTGTAATAAGCTACCTTCGAAAATGAAATAACACAATTACCGATAATTCATGGCTGAAATAGAAATTCGAAGTCACTGGTTGAAACGTTAAACTGGTTGAAAGACAAAGCTGCAATTTGTTTTCCTATTAACCCGCATTTTTTGCCGGGACCAATGCCAGGACCACGTTGGGTCTTGCCGGGAGTCTTGCCAGTCGAGGCCTGCCGGCGCCAGGACTGGTGCCGGGACCAAGAATCTAGAAAAAGTAAATCCTCTAGTCAGCACAATAAGTCCTCTTATCCCAGGGTATTCTACCACTCTTACGTCGCACAAAAGTGGGAACACCAACACCGACAGCAGAAAACTGGCGACCGAAACCAAGTAGCCACCTTGAAGCCATGCCTTATCTCCATTTGATACCCTACTGCCCAAGTAACAATGTTATACTAACAGTGGAGTATGTGCTCCCAGCTTCATGAACTGCGCACTGGATATCTGACACCTCGCGCGTATCATAAAGGCACTGACGCACAAACCGAGGTGGAGATCGCACAACTGCGGCCAAGGTTCATCAGTGTTGGATACGATGTCGTTTCAACCCGCAAAACGGACCAAACTTGCACAAATGCACAAATCTCCTCATTTTCAAAATCAAAATGCATGACCCAAATCCGCAGTTTATTTTATGGGCAACATTAAGATGTGGCGAGTCGTAAACCCTTAAACGAATTAAAATTGCATCGATTTCACCCTTTTGTTGGAAACGTGTTTTCTGCTTTCATTTTCAGCCTTTAAGCACAATTGCAAGGATTCATACGCTCCAGTCAATCTACTGCCCGTGCCCACCACGTACGCACCGGCGGCCGCGCCGACACGGCGTCATTCTATAGCTAATTACACATTGACTAACTCTAGAACGTGAACAATTATTGACTTCATTAAACAGAGGAGATATGGGTGCAAATTTTTGCTCTGAATACCTTTAACGTGAATTACTGGCCACACTTTAAAAAAAATATTTGAAAAAGTGGTGAAAAAATCATAAAATTTGGAAAATTTTGAATAAAGAACGAGATTCTCCAGCTTTAGTTGTTACATGCTCAATCTAATCCTGTGTTATTTGAAGATAAGAAATGAAAGTCAAGGCTGAAAATAATCGTTGTATATCACGATGTTTTGACGAAATCGGCGATTTCCCCGATTTTCTTCAAGCTATAACTCTGAAACCGTACGTCTGAGGAAAGAAATAAT
The DNA here is from genome assembly GCA_034440635.1 of Lepas anatifera. NCBI lineage: Eukaryota > Metazoa > Arthropoda > Thecostraca > Lepadidae > Lepas > Lepas anatifera. Next base: position 124,722 of record JAOTON010000218.1, on the reverse strand, counting down.
CCCAGATCAGGATTCCACGCTCCTGAAAACCCAGTGGACGAAATTGGAACGACATCCGAGGCTATGCTATGTTGGGGCCTGCTCGATCTGTGCTGGAACGCCCCAATTGAAGAAAAAAATTGTTGATCAGATAATTACATATGAAATAATTGGCACATCTTCCATATTGTTGACAGGATATTTTTCACTTTAGCTGGACTAAGTTCAGTAATTTAAGGATATTTTAGGAGCATTGCGGTTGTGCAAGAATACACTCCAGGCTTTTTGTGCTAAACTTGGCACATCTGAAAGGTAGATGCAATCGCATCTGAAGGTTTTGGTCGTTGACTATCAAAGTCGCGGCGCTGAATAAACGAGGAATCTGCGATGAAAGGTCTGGTCTCGTTGGCAAATACAAGCCTGAAAAGGCAAGACAGCTTCCGCCTTGGAACGCCGTACGTGTAATTGGGCGTGGGATAGAAGAAGTACGGTTTTTAGTTGGCTGTCTCTGCTCGTGGAGACGGCCTGTGGGTTTTTTATAGTCTTGGAAGATTTTTCCACTTGTTGCCTGCGAGCATTGAGTCGTGTAATTAAACCATTGGATTTCATTGCCAAACAGCTAACATTTTTTCGGGAGTTTTTTTGTGGTAGATAAAGAAAATATGAAAATAAAGGTAGAAAAATAGTTGGATCTAGAAAAATATACAAATTTTCTTAGAGTTGGGGAGCAGATTCTCTTTAATACCTACATTGTTCGTTAAATACAATTGCTTGTTGAGCCGCAACAAGTTTATTTTAGATTTATATTCAATGTTTCAAATAAGTTTAATGGTATTTTCGGTATGTTAATGTAGAGTTTTTGCAAATGACATTAAATAGGTTTAAGTTTCACATAGTAATTTTTCACCAAGCATATGGCATGATCACACATCATCACACATAAAATTGAAGCTCTATAAAAGTAGAAATCAGTTCGAATTTTTAAATCCTTACATGACAGCGCACAGCATATTGAAAAATGATCCTTCGTTACAAATAGGCCAAGCAAACATTTCAATCACCCCTAAAATATTACAAATAACATAAGACAACACATTTATACCGCTGCCTAAATATTCACCGAATATTCCTACCGTATAGGGAAATATGTGTGAGTTGTTTGGTGTGAATGCTGATGATGAGTGACGTCTCTCGGATATACAGTATTTCTAGTGTGGTGAGTCTGCAATGATCAGTGTACTGTGCTAGAATTGTGGTGTTTTGTGTCAGTCTGTTTCGTGTAATGTTAACGTTACGGTACTCCTTCATGTGTCGTTTGGGTGATCCTTCCTGTAGGTGCATGGTGAGTCGTCTGCTGAGAGAGGTGGTAGTCATACCAATGTAATATACCTTACGGGTTGCGCAGTCCCCGGCCTTACATTGGAACTGGTATATTACATTGGTCTGCTTGAGTGCCGTATACTTCTTTCAGATGTTGTTTTGCATTATGAGATTGGATGTTTTCGGTCTGCTGTAGCAGATGTTGAGTCTGAGTCTGGTGTTTGGATCTGTTGCTGTTGTGTTTCGCGATATGATCTTCGTGATGGCCTTTTCATCTTGTTTCCAGGATGGTGTTGAGAAGTTTTTGTAGTAGAGGTTGATGCATGTTTCTGTTGGGGTGGATGGATGCTCGGCATGTTTTTGAAGCATGGTCTTGACCACAGAGTCAAACGCTGTGTTGCTATAACCATTGTTGACTAGGAGCTGGTGAACCCTGCTCAGCTCGCGATCGACACATTTTCCAAGTGGAACATTTTTTCAGAGCCCGTTGGATATAAGTGCGCACAACACCTCTTTTGTAGTTGTCAGTGCAGTCACCGTTAGGGAGCATGCATCGGTATTCACTTCCTAAAGATAACAGGAGAATTCGAACCAGGGTGTCTATACGGGAATGTCAAGATTCATAAACAGGGATACCCACTTCGAACAATAATATCCCAGATCCCTACTCCCACATATCCAGTTGCCAAAAACTTGAATCAGATAATCACTTCTTTCATCCCTGATACACACACGTTGAAGTCCTCAGAAGAGCTCGTTGATATACTAAAGGCAAGCAAACCTAAAGTAATTTTGGCATCTCTAGATGTCTCTAGTTTATTTACTAATGTTCCAGTCTAGAAGACCATTCAGATGATACTTCAATATGTATGCCATAACCCTGAGCTCCCACCACCACGTCTTCCAAAAGCAGTTATAGGAGAGATGCTTCAACTGTGCACGATGGAGGCCCCATTCAGGTGTCCTGAGGGAAAGCTGTACCTACCAAACCGGTAAGGTTAGCAGGTAGATCGAATTACAGAGTTAATGCACACAAAAAAGTATTACGATCAACCACTAAAAACATCAAACAATCACCCATTAGAACATAAACTAGTGACAACGATACAATAGAAAAATTATCACCACTTATTACACTAAGTAGAATGGGTAGGTAAAGAAATACATAAAACAAAAAAAAAAATAAAAAAAGTAATAATTATTATAAATTACCATTATTTAATAAAAAAAAATTAAAATCAAAGATTATAGAATCAAGATATAAATACTACGCAGGACGTTGCGGAATTAGAGATGGTCAGAGGCGAAAAAATTACATAGGACCAGGTAGCCATGGTAAAAAAGTTTCGTTTGGGGGGAGTAAAAAAGCAGTCAGATATACGTTTAAGCCTTGGTATCTACAGAGCAATTACCTAAATCAAAAAAGGTTTGTTGCAGTGGTAACAACAATTCTATATATAGCGCAGCAGAAAGCAGGGCAAATAACCCAGATCTAAAACAGGAGAATAGGTATTGAGGGTGTAATAGAGCACACATTTAATCACAAAATACAAACTAGACCGGGAGTGAGTGCAAGTTTGGCTTGCAGAAATAGATCTTTGTAAGAGGACGCCGGAGGTTTGTTCAGTTGGTGAATTTATCAAATCAAACTTAAAAAATAATGATTCAAAAAGTTTATTCACAGGTGTGGGTCTGATGCTAATATTTAGAATTGCGATATGGTAAGGAGACTTGTCCTCGGGTACATATTGTCATGCATGAGATATTTAAATTATATGATTCTTTAACAGAGTGTTATTATGTATCCTCAAGTACTAGAGCTGGTGACCACAGCAAGGTCATCTAGAATATGAAACAAGATGATCATCAACAGTGAGTAAGGTACAGACAGGCAATTTATTTTCATGTATTTTAATAGGTACTAAACATTTTAATTAATATCAGCTATGGACGATATAACAAACAACTAATACAACAACTTCTGTTGGTACTAAGAGTATGCTATAGTAATTATTAGTCTAAAGCACTTAAATTAATTACTATAATCACTTTTAAATACTTTCACAAACATTATGGCCATTAAGCCAGTAAGTTAATTCTAGGAGCCAGGTGGGGCACCAGTTCCGCCCAAACCGATGCGTTGGCAATGGGCTCGCCCTTAGGTGTACTATTTGCCCAATCCTATATGTGCCATGTCGGAGTTTAGCGCCAGCAGCGGTAGAAGTTAAACCTAACGCTTAATATCGCTATGTTGCCGACACCATTTTTTATATTTGAAATAGTGAGGCGCTAGAAGCATTAAGAAAAACACTAACTGATCACTCTTGCCTTAGCTTTGCAGTTGAGTTGAATGCTAATGATAAACTTCCGTTCTTCTGATCCGAGCTTCTGATCGACGGAAGCGACGAGGTATTTAAAACGGACGTTTACAGGAAAGAGACAGACGGTGGACGATGCATGAATGCTAATGGCGACTGGAATGATAACTACAAAAGCGGTGTTGTGCGCGCTAATATCCAACGGGCGCTTAAAAAAACACTGTTCCGCTTGCAGACTGTTCGGTCGCGAGCTGAGCAGGGTTCGCCAGTTCCTTGTCAACAATGGTCATAGCAACACAATGTTTGACTCTGTGGTCAAGAACATGCTTAAAAAACATGCCGAGCATCCATCCACCCCAACAGAAACATGCATCAACCTCTACTATAAAAATTATCAATAGCCGTGTTATTCCGCGGTAGTTAGTTAGTTAGTTAAGGGCTTTTTATAAGGCGTTCTGTGCAAGGCACCTTTGCCCGCCTCTAAAGTATGTGGAAGAATTTTGCGGGAGGGGGTTTACTTTAATGTCGCAGAACAAAGGGGAGGAGCTTATTTCAAGGAATGGGTCGCGAGGTGTAGCAACACTTGCGAGGGAAGGGATTGCTACGGCAGAGACGCCGAGCCTGGGGCACATGTATGATTTAAAAGGTTAAGCGAAGAAGCTTGCCAGGAGCAAAGAGTATTGTTTTTCTCCCTTTTGAATTTTGTTCCCTGTTATCGAATGTCCGTTTTGTTTACGTTACTCGAGTTTCTTCATTGAAAAATAATTATTTTGGGTTATCAGAAACACCCGCAAGCACTATGACGTGATGCCGCGGGTCTTTATCCTGCAACCAGGAGGTGAGGTTGCAGCACCCTCTCCGGCTGGGTAGCCGCCGCATAGAGGAAGAGAGAAGGTTAATAGAACAGATAGAGTGTTGGGGAGGGGTGTGAGTTGGTTAGTTGTGAGTCTTAGATATGGTTAGTCATTAAATAATCCTTAAGTTAGGGTCAGTTGGTTAGCAAACATGAACGGAGGGTTAGTTAAGGTTAGTTGGTTAGTTGAACTTTTTTGTTTTTGTTTTTGTTTGTTTGTTTGTTTTCTTTTATGTTAGCCTAGGGTGGGAGCTATTCTGAGTCTATCATACCTTATGACCAGCCAGTTACATATATCCTAGTTTGAAGCCCTTTTTGTTGAAATTTGTCAGGGGTACGTCCATAGTATAATTGTTATTTCTAATATCGGGGGTGCTCTTCGGATGCAGGAATTTTTAATACCTGTCACCATAGACGTTTGTTTGGTACGTTTAGATAAAGCTCTCGAGCCTAGTAGCCTTCAGGAATGTAAAGAGCTTGTCTAGCAGCTCAGAGTGATCATTGCCGAGAAGAGTGGAGAGGTTTGCTTGGATATTTCTGATGCGGCAATAGTCTAGCATGGGCTGCCTATGGGCATCGTGCTGGGGACAGTCGATGAGGATCTGATAGGGATTTTCCATGGCAGAGCAGGTAACACAGGTACCTACACGCCCATAAGCATTTAACTTGGTATGTCCGTTTCTGAGTCTGGTCAGGATGACCTCACGCCGACGACTGTTTTGGTTGGAGCTGGGCCAGTAGCCGGTGTTAAGCTTTATCCCAGCCAGCAATTTTCACGGGCTGAGCTCTGGCTACGTCTGGCGGACCGCATTAGCCCATGCTGAGCCAGAGTTACGGGGACATAATCACGAAATCAAAGTTCCTGTTTGTTTGGGCTAAGACGGACTTTACTACGGCAGTTATCAACCTCTCGCTAAGTCACGACTGACTTGGGCTCGCTCCGCCCAGAAAGTCTGGAAATCTTGGGATTACCTTTGGCTAATCAGGGCTGATATTAGCTTGGGCTTTTGCACGGGCCGATTTGGGCTAGCTCAGGCATGGTCTTGCCGTCCAATATTTCTTTGGTTGGAGGACCGCCTCATCTGTACAAGCGCGAGGAGAATACGTGCACGGGCAAGAAAAAATGGCTGCAGATCTTTGCGTCATTTCTTCAGTTGTGTGAACCTGTCTCCAAAGTTTAAAGGTGAGCATTTAGACTTAGACCAAAATCGTTGCAGTAATTTTATTCCTGCTCGCCAGATTTGTGAATTTTTCTGCATATACTACATTCTTGGGAATACTTGGAATATGCTTGAAATAAATAGGCAGTTTATTTTTTGCAGGTTCGCTCTAAGGATCCGGACCCGGCTGGAAACACCTGAAGAGGTAAGCAATGCCGTCGATGATGATTTTTATTATTATAAGCTATGCTGCGTCATGAGGCTTCTTGTAGTAAATCATGAGGCTTATCGTAGTTTGCATGTTGTGGGTTACGCTCAATTTTTCGATTCCCTCCGACTTTTAGATGGTTTGTCACTTTTTGTTCTGATGTCACTCACAGCTCAAAATACAAGGCTTCTCAGCCTCATTGGTCACCACTCACCAGGGAGGGAGCCAGAATCCATTTAATGTGACATATTATATCAGTTATATTTAATTCCTGAAATATTCATCCAGTTGTGGATCTGGGATTCTATTTCAGTTTTTGCGGCCCAAGCCAGATGCAGTTAAAAAAGGAGGAGGCGTGGGTACAATACATTTTTTTCACCCACCAACCCAACTTTCACAGGTTTTCTTAAAAAAAGTCTACATGGTTTTGCTTTTTTACACTTTTCACAAAGAAACAATCGGTGTAAGCTTTGCATAATCGAAACCAGGAAGGATATTAGCCTTGTGTCAAAATGAGCTCGACAAACTCGAGAATAGATTCGATAAACTGGATGTTATCAGAACTAGCGTAATCAAAGCGACCAGCTTCAAGTCGTATATGGCTTAGCTGGGCTTTTTTGTTTTGTTTATGGATGTACTGAGCAATTGATATAGCATTTTGGTATTGTGTGGGACATTTATCATAAGTAGTTATCTGAAGTATACCAGGTTAGATATATTATCGCCATTGCCCCGGTACTAGCATTCTGAGAGGGGCTGCAACGTTTCAGGGAGAGCCAAGATGTTTCAGGATGCCGAGGCTATTTCAGGAGAGCCGAGTCGGAACGGGAGGGCAAGTGGTCCCATGCCTCTCCCTGGGCCCAATGATGGTGGAGGGTCAGGAAATGAGGGGAGGAATTGTAGTTTGTTGCAGTCAACGCCACAGGGCCAGTGAACTTCGCTTTTGGCAGCTCGTCTCCTTGCCCCTCTCCCGGTGGCACGACCCATGTCGTAGATCATGCCATCCCATCCCTGTATTACAAAGTTAAATGTTCCAAGATTAAAGTTTATTGTATCTGCCCTCCACAGACACCTTGAAGCGCAACGGTGCAGATTCCTCGCGCTTCGGAGTCTGCAAGGCAGTGTCCAGATGGCTCTCTGGAAACAGGGACCGCAACGGAGGGCGCGCAAGCCGTATGAAGACCCGTGCGCCAGAGGATTGGTCAGGCAGGCAGACCATGCCGATGGTTGACGTGCAAGAACCCAACGAGGCGTGCGAACTGCAGTATACGCAGTTGTGAGTGGTGTGAGTTGTGTTGGCTTAGCTTGCCGAATCCCAAACTTCCTTGAGGTTTAACCCGAGCACCCATCATTTCAACAAATAGGTATGGGAAAAAGACCACCTAAATAAATATATAACACATATAACAAAATCGGATTTAAAAACCATAAAAAAATGTTTACAAAACAGTACGGTGGAAAATTATTACAACCGCTGAAAATTAAATCACACCAGTAGGTAAATATATATATTGATTAAGGGATTATATAGTTAAGGTTTCCATCTACTAATTATGGCCAAAACATTACTGTGTCCCAACGCATGTTGCACCAATGCAAAAATAAATTTTAGGGAGCACGCGTCTGTTTCGCACACGTGGTTGAATAGGGGGCGCCCCCGTCAAATGCACCCCCAGCGCGTGTTAATACATGCACATTTACCATGATGTTTTTCATAATGATTTTTACGCAGACGAGACCAAAACTCTACCGATGCATGACAATACTTCCTTCAAAAGAAAAAATTAACCATATACCAGAATCTAGCACGCATATGTTTCAATTGGATTTCACTCACCACCATCACTACTTAAGCTTTTGAACGTCAAAATGAATCTTGCCTCACTGCTTGTCACAATAGGTTTACCAGTTTCTCCCAAACAAGGAGCCCAAATCCTTCTTAGTTTTATACATGGAAGTTTCTGCTGAACAGCAGGCTGCAGATTGACTGGGCCCTACGTTTATGTCGATAATGATATTTATGCTTTAATCGAGGCTCGAGGCTGTTGTAGATGGCGAACACTTGGGATGCTCCTTTTAAAACTGAGCCATTTTGTAGTTTTGATGTGTATTCTATGTACTATGTATCTCGTGCTTCTTAATTGACAATAACACACATATCTGCCTCACACAGCCGCAATAAGATATTCTGGAAAAAAACAAAACTGAATCTTCGACCCGAAGTGTACATGCATGGTATATACATTTCTCACAGTATAATGCCTTTGAAAATAATGCGTACTTATTTTACGTCCGCATTATTCTCAGTGACCTCATAATCTGCTACATTGAACGCATAGTGGAAGAGCTACATTTCACTGGGCAGAGGCCAAAGTACGCCCATGCTATGCCAGATCGGGGCAATACAATTTCAACACGGAAATTAAGTAGTTGATCTTGGGCTAGCCCCGAAACGTTACATTTTTGACAGGCTCCGCCAGAGTAAGCCAGAGCTTTTGCCAGAGCCATCCCGTATTACGCGTGCACTGGGCCCTAGTAATTCAGCATTGATATTGCTCTGGCTGAGCCATGGCTAACACGGTTATTTCCGCGTAGTTTGGGCTAATACGGGCAAAGTCTGCCGCGCCGCTGCTCTGGCCCAGTACGGGCCCAGACATGGCCCCACTGCGGGCCGTTGTGTCAACTCCCAAGCAAGAATGTAGCAAATCCGTACTTTGCCGGGGCAATTTTGCCAGAGTAAGCTAGACTGCACCCTGGTCTGGGCCAGTGCAAAATTGCTGGCTGGGATATGGAATAAAGGGGCGCTGTGGTTAGTGGTCCAATCATTTTGGATGTACTTCCAGATATGGTTCTGGAGGAGAGCTTCCGGCAGACTGCATACTAGTATGCTGCACGCAAGCGCAGTACGGTATCATGGACTACAAGATACCATACTGCGCATGCGTGTGGCATACTAGTATGCGCTCTGCAAGGCAGAATAACACGGCTAATACCATCTGGAAACAAGATGAAAAGGCCATGACGAAGATCATATCGCAAACAACAGATCCAAACACCAGACTCACACTCACCACCCGGTGGCGGATCTAGCCGGTCGGTTTGGGAGGGCAAACCAAAGTGGAAAAAACCACGCAGTGAAAAATTGCGCTATATATATATATATATATATATATATATGTATATATACCTTTCGGAAAATTTGGGGTATTAGAGGCGAAAAGCAAAAGCAAAAAAACGTCACAGGGTGAGAAATGTGGGCTCGAAATACTTTTTTCCTATCCATGCCCCAATATTTACACTGAACTTCACTGGTTCTGTTTGAAGTTGAGAGTTGAAGTACCAAAATCTTGGTTATGAACTAAAAAGCAGTCGGGGAGAAAAGGAGGTCGATCGCTTTGGGGGCAAAAACATAGTTTTGCCCCGAGCTTTTCCGTTGGGGGAATGCCTTTTCCCCCTTGGATCCGTCACTGTCACCATCCACTACAGCAGCCCTAATACATCCAATCTCATAATGCAAAACAACATCTCAAAGAAGAAAATGACACTCAAGCCAGTGACGGCGGAACGTCCGAATTTAAGGGGGGCAGCATGGACTTTACAACCCATTTATTTCTGGTCAACGCCATAGAGTTAGTGTTAAATTTCCGATTTAGAGGGGCACCACCCCGGTGCCCCCCCACTTCCGACGCGAGTGACTCAAGCAGACCAAAGTCATATACCAGTTTCACTGTAAGGCCGGGGACTGCGCAACCCGTAAGGTATATTACATTGGTGTGATTACCACCTCCCTCAGCAGACAACTCACCATGCACCTACAGGAAGGATCACCCAAACGACTCATGAAGGAGTACCATAACATTAGCATTACACGAAACATACTGACACAAAACACCACAGTCCTAGCACAGTGCACTGATCATCGCAGATTCACGACACTAGAAACATTGTATGTCCATACATCCGAGACACGTCACCCATCATCAGCATCCACACCAAACAACTCACACATCTTCCCCTATACGATAGAAATATTTGGTAAATTTTTTGGCAGCTGTATAAATGTGTTGTACTTTGTTATTTGTGATATGTGATATTTTAGGCGTGACTGAAATGCTTGCTTGGCATTTTTGTGATGAAGGATCATTTTTCAATATGCTCTGAGCTTTCATATAAGAATTTAACAGTTCAAACTGATTTCTGCTTTTATAGCACGTCGATTTTGTGTGTGATCATGCCATATGCTTGGTGAAGTTTTTACAATGTGAAACCTAAACCAATTTAATGTCTTTTGCAACAACTTTACATACCTAAACATACCTAAAATAGCATTTAAGTGATTCGAAACATTGAATCTAAATCTAAAAAACGTTCTGCGGCTCCAGAGTCAATTGTATTTATCGAACAATACACACACACACACACACACACACACACATATATATATATATATATATATATATATATATATATATATCAAACGACAGAAACCACACTTCAACATACAGAAACATACACACATTTCACTAGCACTGTGGGGTGTGTGAACTGTGATTGAATAGTATGTGGTATAGTATGCATTAGAATTTAATTAGTATGATTGTGATTTATGAATGCGTTAAAACTATGCTTTGTGGTTTTGCTCAGTGAAAGTTGCTAAGATATTGTCCTCTGCTCCTTCTTGAAAATATTCGCTTTTTGTAAACTAAGATTAGCCTCAGTAGGTAACAAACTAAAAATGGAGTGTTAGCTGTCCTTGATAATGATTGGTATAATACAATCGAAACGCGTCGGAAAAAATGACTTATGACTATAATAGAAGTACTTAACACCATTACCGAACCAGACAAAAAATATTCAACAAGCTACTGAAACTCAACCGAAAACTCTCAAAAACTCGAAGCGCTATTCTTTTCAACGACATCTGCCTGAAAGAAGATATATTGCCCAAGTACACGAGCATAAGACTACATAATAAAAGGGCTAAGAATGAAGCGTACACTGAGAAGTTTAGACGGAACCTGGTAAAATCCAGCTGAAACACAAAAAAGTACAAGTATTTAAAATGGAACAAAACACCAGTCCCTAACCAAGTTGTTAGAAGAGGGTGAAATAAGTGACGAAACCAAAACTCAACTTTTCAAATACTTAGATGAGAAAGCCGAAAACTCGAGCATAGTGACAAAGGTAAGATAACTAAAAAACTCCCGAGACTTTACGGTGGCAATTTTAAAGTAACTGAAAGTGGAAAACAGGGATACATTAATTTGTCCTCTTTTGAACTAACCACAGAGCAGCATCAGTTACTGAATCTAGGGATAAACTGTCATTTCCAAAGTAAACGAAACATAGTAGACAAACAAACAGAATTAGAATTGCTGTACCAAAACATACTGAAGCTCGAAGCAGAAGATAAAGTATCAGTGCACCCAGACTTAAAAGAACTGCTAATCGGGAAAGGAAGTAAGCTACGAGGGAGCGACCGCAGCCAAATATTGACACCAGAACTTCGTCTAGCAGGAAAACAGCTGAAAGAAGACAATCAAATCATTGTTAGAAGAGCTGATAAAGCATCGATTTTCGTAATCTTAAACCGAGAAGAATACGACAGAAAACTAAGTGACATATTAGCAGATGAAACCAAATTCAAAAAAGATAAAAGAAGATCCAACAAAAAACTCAAAGCCAAAGTGAACAGAATTATTAAGTGTGCAAATGCTGTGAAAGGTGATGTGCATTTTGAAACTATAACCGGTGAGTACACTCCAGGATACGCATACGGCACAGACAAAACACACAAAGCAGACAATTCTCTCAGGCCCATCATTTCACAGGTTTGCACTCCCACATATAAAGTAGCAAAACAACTTAACAAGCTTTTAAGACCCTATGTCCCTTCACAGTATTGCATTAACTCTTCAGAAGAATTTTTAGACTTGCTTCGTGTCAAGAAACCCCAGGGTGAGTTAGCTTCCATCGATGTAGTAAGTCTCTTCACCAACGTTTCTGTAGATAAAACCATCCAGATAATTATTGACGAAGTCTACCATAGACGTAGTAACGGATTAGAAAAACTTGCGCTATCTCCAGACATCTTAAAAACCTTCTTATAGCATGCACCAAAGATTCCCCATTCCGTGGCCCCGATGGAAAGTTATTCACTCAGAAAGATGGCGTCGCCATGGGCTCCCCCTTGGGGCCCCTCTTTGCAAACTTTTATATGGCCTACGTGGAGGAAACTAGTCTAAGAGAGCCAGATATTAAGCCAACAACTTATTGTAGATACGTCGACGACATATTCCTTGAAGTCAGGGATAGTGGCCACCTCACAGCCATCATCAACAAATTTGAAAATAATTCAGTTCTCAAGCTCACGTTTGAAAAAACATCATGACAACTCTCTGTCTTTCCTTGACGTTAACGTAAAATCCACTCCCGAAAAGTACATCACCAGCGTATATACAAAACCCACTAAGACAGGAAAAACGCTGAACGCTGCGAGTGAATGCCCATCACAGTACAAACAGAGCGTACTGAGAGCATTCATAAAACGAGCTATCAACACTAGCTCGTCATATGAACACATGGACACCGAACTCAGCAGAGTGAAGCAGCTACTAATAAACAACGGCTTTACCAACTCAGAAACTGACAAAGAGATCCACAAACAACTTAACAATCAGCACACACAACAGCAACAACCAGAGCAGTACAAAGTCCACCATCTATACTACAAAAATCACTTGAGTTCCCACTACAAATCAGATGAAAAAATCCTAAAAGACATCGTCAAAAAACCACATCATGCAACACAGATGGTGAACGCCTACAGCTCAACATATACTATCAAAACAAAAAAACAAGTCAACTAGTCATGAAAAACAATCCAACCACAGTACAAGAGTCCAATCGCACCAATGTAGTGTACCAGTTTGAATGCCCGCATGAGGATTGCAGGCCTCATGATAGACTCTACGGTGGTGCGACCACGACGACATTATCACGCCGCCTCACCATGCACTTACAAGACCACACAGGCCCCGTAGAACACTGGCTACACAAACACCACACAAAACCAACACACAAACTCCTAAAAGACAACACAAAAATCATCGACTCCGCCCACGACCATCACCGCCTGTTCATTCATGAAGCCATACACATCACACGACAGAAACCACACCTCAACATACAGAAACATACACACATTTCACTAGCACTGTGGGGTGTGTGAACTGTGATTGAATAGTATGTGGTATAGTATGCATTAGAATTTAATTAGTATGATTGTGATTTATGAATGCGTTAAAACTATGCTTTGTGGTTATGCTCAGTGAAAGTTGCTAAGATATTGTCCTCTGCTCCTTCTTGAAAATATTCGCTTTTTGTAAACTAAGATTAGCCTCAGTAGGTAACAAACTAAAAATGGAGTGTTAGTTGTCCTTGATAATGATTGGTATAATACAATCGAAACGCGTCGGAAAAATGACTTATGACTATAATAGAAGTACTTAACACCATTACCGAACCAGACAAAAAAATATTCAACAAGCTACTGAAACTCAACCGAAAAACTCTCAAAAACTCGAAGCGCTATTCTTTTCAAAGACATCTGCCTGAAAGAAGATATATTGCCCAAGTACACGAGCATAAGAATATATACATATATATATATATATATATATATATATATATATATATATATATATATATATATATATATATATATAGGGATTATCACAACATAATGTGATATAGGTGAACACACAGAAAGTTAACTTAAGTTATATTTAATTTACATAAATCAAATATAATGTATGTTAATTTAATGTTTAATATAATGTAAGTTAAATATAACTTAAATAACTTTCTGTGTGTTCACCTATATCACAATATATATATATATATATATATATATATATATATATATATATATATATATATATATATATTTAGAATGCGTGCTCTCACTTGAAATATTTCACGTGTCCACTGCGTTTGAAATATACAACTGCTTACAACCTTTTAGGACCGGTTTCGTTTTATTCGCAAACCATCTTCAGCGAAATTTCACATATCTTCCATGCACTCATTTAACTAACAATCAAATGCTCAAGTCACCTTGTTGTTTTAATTTCTAACCAATAAATTATCTAGGTCACCATCTTACTCTTTCTTCTACAGTTGAACCTAATGACATTTCTGAATCAAAATTGTTGTCCAAAATAAATCACGACTTTGTTCTCATGGAGAGCCAGCTGGTACACCCTACTCCAAAGAAAATCCTACGATCCTATCTGCATTAACCCTCGCCCCACGGGGGCATCGATGGCCCCTAAGGTTTTTCCGGGATAGCAGAAAAACGAAGAGGCACGCACCGAGGCTGAGAGCTCTACCTCTCACTGCATCATTTTCCCACCATCCCTGAAATTTTTATCCCGGGTCACCCACGGTCAGGTCACCAAACGAGGTCAACCAAGGTCACCTCACTTCAACTTTAGAGCTCTGTAAGAGCTACATTTTTAAGTCGATCGATTTGAAACTTCCTACACTTTATGGCCCCTCTAGGGTCTACAAGGTGTATATCCGGAATTTTTAGATTTCGTGCCTGAGCTCAGGTCACGAGGTGACCTCTCCCATTGAAAAACATGGGGAAAAGCTGTCTTATGATCTAAAAGTCACAAAAGCGATTTAAAATGCTCAGCTTGATCAGAAAAGCGTTCTTGGACACCCTTTTACGGATTCCAGGGGCCATATTTGCCCTTTTATCTCTCCAAGGTCATCCAAAGTCACCAGGGGTCAAAAACAGTATTTTGACAATAACTTTTGATCTAATTAAGCTAGAGCGCTGAAACAAACACCATCGTGTTTGTCTTGTTACTGGCTTTCATTTGATATACGGCAAGGTCACTTTTTGACCTTTCGTGACCTCAGGTCATCTTAGGTCACGAGGTGACCTCTGGAGGTCAAACCACTGGCAGGAGGTCTTTACGTTTCACAAAGCAGAAAAAGGACTGACAATTTCCTATCAAATGTACCTTACCAGACCTCAATAGCTCTAATGGCATAAGAGTTATGCCCAGTTTGCTTAAGCATTGCATATTTGAGTGAAAATAGCCGATTTTGACCTAATTTGACCTCTGGAGGTCAAACCATTGACCTGAGCACTAAAACATGTGAAGTAATTTCTTACTGAATTCACGCGAGATTTCTATTGCACTTTGCAAATTTGTGCTAACGCCAATATTTTCGGAGTTAGAGGGGGCCATCGATGGCCCCCGGTGGGGCGAAGGTGGCGCTGGACCCCCGGTGGGGCGCGGGTTAAGTAAGGCGCGGACCTTCAAAAAGGCTGAGGTAAACTTTTGCATTTGCTTGTGCCTTGAGTCTTGGGTTTTTCTCTCGTATATAAACTGCTTCTTGTATTGCTAGTCTTCTGGCAGCTCTTCTTGTATTGCTAGTATTCTGGCATCTCTGGCTCTTGCTATGATTTTCGTGTTGTTTACGAGTGTGTGTCGTGTGAGGAGTGCGCTGCTGTGGTATTTGTTAGTGTGCTCTAGTGGTGTGCCTGACTGTTTGTGGTATGTGAGACGCTTGCTGAGTGTTGTAGATGTTTTGCCAAAGTAAGTATTTCCGGGATGGAGCACGCAGTCTTCCATATTGCATGTATATTGGTAAACTACATTGGTCTGTTGGAGATCGGTCTTGTCACGAGTTAGGTTGTTTTTCATGATAAGTGCAGCTGTTTCGGGTGATGTATAATATATTCTAAGATCTATCCTGTTGTTCGGTTGAGCTTGCATGCAGTTCCTGAGGATAATCTTCCGGAGAGCGTGTTCGTCAGCCTTGTATCCGGGGGACATTTGTTTCTTGTAGTAAAGGCTGTAAGTTTCTCCAGTTAGATTAGCCCCATTAGTTTGTGGCCCGCTGGTATGCCTTGTTTTGAGGTGTTTAGACAGTGTCTTGTTGACTTCCTCGTCCACCATAGCAACTGGATAACAATTGTTGGCTAGTAACTGCTTGATCCGGCTTATTTCCTGGTTAGCTAGCGTCCATGTTGAGCAAGTTTTGATAGCCCTGTGTACGTACGCCCTTACTGCCAACGCCTTATAGCGGTCGGGGCACTCGCTTGTGCCATGTAGGCACTTCCCTACATCGGTTGCCTTTCGGTAGACGCTAATCGTGATGTGTCTATTCGTTGCTTCAACTGCGACGTCCAGGAAGTTGATCCTGTCGCCACCCACTTCTACTGTGAAGTTAAGGCCAGACACCTGTTGCAGACGGTCTTTGAGTCCTTGCAGTTCTGTCATGCCTTCTATGTCGAGGTAGACGTCATCTACGTACCGGGTGTATAAATGAGGCTTCTTATTAGTTAGGACTTGTTCTTCAACTGACGCCATACATGCTTCAGCGAAAAGGATACCTAGGGGTGACACCATCGCAACTCCGTCCACCTTTAGATACATATCTCCTCTTGGGCACCTGAATGGCGACTTGTTTGTGATAAGATCATAGGATTTTCTCTGGAGTAAGGTGTACCAGTTGGCTCTCCACGACAACAATATCGTGATTTATTTTGGACAACAATTTTGATTCAGAAGTGCCTTTCGTTTCAACTGTAGAAGAAAGTGTAAGATGGTGACCTGGATAATTTATTTGTTAGAAATTAAAACAACATGGTGACTTGAGTATTTGATTGTTATTTAAATGAGTGTATATATATATATATATATATATATATATATATATATATAATTCGAATATTTCGGCAATATGTTTTCTTTGAGGCAATGACGGTTGAATTGTATAGCACTCGCGCACTTCGATATTTTTCTTTGGAGTTTTTCTAGTTTTCGTGGGTTGGTGTTGATTTCAGTCGTTAATTCGTTTAAAAGGTTACCAAAACTCATTAATTATAACTAGTTTCCACTGCATTGTTTTCAACAGTCATCGTCAGCATTAAATATTTGCTCATAGTTTTCATTCTACAATTCGAAAACATGTTTTTGAATATCGCGAGAACGAGCATTATAACAGTACTACTTCCTTAGTAGCTACCTTACCTATTATTATACACGATGCATCTAGGTATTCCTATAAGAACATTAACATAGTTTGAATATATAACACTTCCATTTACTATATTTCAAAACACGAATTACATAGAACAATTGCATTTTGCATCAGCTACATGTGGCATATATTCATTAACAGTGAACATTGATCATCATCTCATCCCCCCAAAGCGCAAGTGTTCGGTGTGTGTTGATCTGCATGTTGAGTGAGGGCTTTTGTTCGTGTATGTGTAGTGCTTCGAGAACTGCTAGTTTTTGTGTGTCATTGGTGGAAGCGATGATGTGTGTGTTCTGAACTAGTGTTTGCCTCGTGAGTTCTGTGTTGTGTGTAGTTTTCATATGCTGCTTGATGGCTCCATCCTGCAAATGCATGGTGAGCCGTCGAGACAATGTCGTTGTAGTCACACCAATGTAATGTACGGCATGAGGTCTACAACCCTCATGTGGACATGAGAATTTATACACCGCATTGGTGCGCTTCAACGGCACTGCCTCGATCGGCTTGTTAGTCATGACGAGGTTGCGTGTTTTCTGTGTTTGGTAGTATATGTGAAGTTGGAGTCTTTCTTGGTTTTTGCACTCTACGTTGCGCCTAATGATATCCTTAGGTATTCTCTCATCTGTTTTGTGTGCGCTGCTCATGCGTTTCTGTAGTAGATGTGGCGTGTCTGTGTAACGGTTGTCTCATAAAGCAACTTCATATATCACATAAAGCAGCTTATGACGTTGGCACCCAATGGGATAAATGTAAGATGTTACAACTTCTTTAGATTGAGTTGTGATTAGATTATATTAGATTGATTCGCATAGTATAGATTAGGCTCTCCTGGGGTCACTCATGTCTTGCGCGGGATTTATATGATAATAATAATGTTTAAATGATAGCATTATAACTTAGTTACAAAATAACATATATAATTTATTACTGCCTGCTCCAGTTTTTTACACATATATTTTACTGCTTTAACTTCATCCGGGGAGCCTTAATAACAGCTCACGTTTCTCGGAGTGACATGTTTGTGAATTGTTGTGTTGTGTTACCATCGTTCGGTTTGCAAAGTGTGATCAAGGGGATGGGACTCCCAGAAATATGATTTAAACTGTGTCAGTTGGCAAAATAATTATCTTTTCATTATCAATTTACGTCCTGAACTGATATTTTGCCCCTGCAGCATTACTTGCTCCTGTCCCAGTTTCAAATTCTTGTAGCTTGCGGTTAGTCATTTTCACTCATTAATCTAACATATAGGTAAAAAATAAATATATATATATATATATATATATATATATATATATATATATATACATTGTTAGGATCATTTTTCAATATGTTCTGTGCTCTCATATAAATATTCATAAATTCAAACTGATTATATATTCATCACAAAAATGCGAAGCAAGCATTTCAGTCACGCCTAAAATATCAAATATCACAAATAACATAATACAACACATGTATACAGCTGCCAAAATATTTACCGAATATTCCTATCGTATAGGGGAAAATGTGTGAGTTGCTTAGTGTGAATATTATATATATATATGTATATATATATATAAATATATATATATATATATATATATATATATATATATATATATATATATATATATATATATATTTGACAAATGGGGAAGCAAATTGTTTTCTCAACATATTGTGTTAAGTTACACAGCAGCATTTAGGCTAATCACTTTTCTTCCAGTTGTTTCCCTTTGTCTGATCTTATTTTTCTGTTTTTCGTGTTTTTTTCGAAAAAGCACGCCATTTTTAAACAATAAGTAAAGTCCGGTCGGTCAGAGGCGGTGCGGCGCCTGTGCAAAAGCTGTCGGGTGCGGTCGGTCAGGGCGGGGCCTGTGTAGCAGCAGTCGGGTCCGGTCGGTCAGGGGGCGGGGCCTGTGCAGCAGCTGTCGGGTCCGGTCGGTCAGGGGCGGGGCCTGTGCAGCAGCTGTCGGGTCCGGTCGGTCAGGGGCGGGGCCTGTGCAGCAGCTGTCGGGTCCGGTCGGTCAGGGGCGGGGCCTGTGCAGCAGCTGTCGGGTCCGGTCGGTCAGGGGCGGGGCCTGTGCAGCAGCTGTCGGGTGCGGTCGGTCAGGGGCGGGGCCTGTGCAGCAGCTGTCGGGTCCGGTCGGTCAGGGGCGGGGCCTGTGTAGCAGCTGTCGGGTGCGGTCGGTCAGGGGCGGGGCCTGTGCAGCAGCTGTCGGGTCCGGTCGGTCAGGGGCGGGGCCTGTGTAGCAGCTGTCGGGTCCGGTCTGTCAGGGGCGGGGCCTGTGCAGCAGCTGTCGGGTCCGGTCGGTCAGGGGCGGGGCCTGTGCAGCAGCTGTCGGGTCCGGTCGGTCAGGGGCGGGGCCTGTGCAGCAGCTGTCGGGTCCGGTCGGTCAGGGGCGGGGCCTGTGTAGCAGCTGTCGGGTCCGGTCGGTCAGGGGCGGGGCCTGTGCAGCAGCTGTCGGGTCCGGTCGGTAGGGGGCGGGGCCTGTGCAGCAGCTGTCGGGTCCGGTCGGTCGGGGGCGGGGCCTGTGCAGCAGCTGTCGGGTCCGGTCGGTCGGGGGCGGGCAGGGTGGGGCCTGTGCAGCAGCTGTCGGGTCCGGTCGGTCGGGGGCGGGGCCTGTGTAGCAGCTGTCGGGTCCGGTCGGTCGGGGGCGGCGTGACTGGTGGTGGTGCACAGTACACCGAATGGTATGGACGGTCTCCAGAAGTGAGGTGAAATATTTAGCAAGGGCTAAACAAAAACATATTGCTTCTCTCCTTCCTTAAAAGTTTATTTTCCCAGACATACGAAAACAAAGGGTTGCAAAATTTCATATTTATGAATATTCCTAGCAGCTCTTAAGCTATTCCACTTTTCCTCCAGCGTTTCCACTCATCTGCAGTACAATGCAGGACTTGTCAATTCTGGACAAAAATATTGGCACCAATATTGTGGGAAATAACACCTGGCGGTGACAACAAAGCTCACGAGCTATGATTAGCTGCAACACCAAATTGCCGCATTTCATTGCGCCGCTTAATGAGTCCAATTTAGCTCTGGCTGAGGGAAGGTCCCGAGCTGGCTTTTCAATGAATAATCCTCACCTCGAAACGTCAGAGTTGTAAAAATAGAGCCAGGACGAGGTGAAAGAGCATGTGAATCAAAGACGAAAATTGTGGACGATTTGAAAACGCTGCCCGGCGGGAGCTCAGTGGGTCCATGCACAGTGTCCGTCCATACATGGATATTTCACGTTACGATAAGCATCAAAAAATCTGCATAATCATCAAGACATCACAACATCAAAACACGAAAGATGCCGATGCATGGGTGATCAAAGCACCAATGAGTGCCCCCGGCGCGGGGACCCTAGATAACGCCAGGAACGCAAGTACGAAAACATAGCATGTATTAGCGCAATGGTGCAGACGAGAATAATTTGAATGCTAAAACTGTCGACGGCCTTGATTCTACAGGCGGACACAGGTAAGCCGCGGATGAAGGCGGATGAGCAGTAGTAGCCCCTGTGGCGACAGGCGGATGAAGTAAGACGCGGCGACAGGGGTCAGTAAACGGCCAGAGACAGCCGCCGCCGACAGGCGGATGCAACAGTAGTACAGCCCCTGTGGCGACAGGCGGATGCAGCAGTAGTACAGCCGCCGTGGCGACTGGCGGATGCAGCAGTAGTACAGCCGCCACGGTGTTCAACCGCAGCGAAAGGTGAAAAGCAGCTGTAGCATGGCTGCGCTCCAGGTGTATGTTTTGGAGGACGGCGCTTGATAAGCTCTGCTTCAAGCAAGTCAAACACAATCTTTTGGCTGGTGAGGGTAGGGACTGGGCGTTGAAAAGCCCCAGTTTCCGGCCAGGTTATAACTTTGGCTGTAAGTGAATCTCAAGCACCCAAGCTGACCTTCTGCATCGGACGGTCAAGCCTGCTACTTTTCAGTTCCAGCCTTCAAACAATTTCCACTGAATGACAATTTCCGAGCAAATTACATTCAGCTGGAAGGTCACAGCTCAGAAGACATACAAAGATAAAACATATTTGCGTGGGTTGTTGTTTGTCCAGAGTTCCTTTTTATGCGTTGAAAGATCACCCATTAGCCTTTTCCAAGTGTAAATGGCACAGTGGCGCAGTACTGAGGCCACGGTGTCGCGTCTGCGGAGCCTCTCGATACATGGTACCGAGCAGGGCGAAAAACAGTTCCACCCTGCTGTCACAACCAACGTACAAGGATGTCTAAACAACCATAATCCGGGTGATCAAAATCAAACTCATTATAACATTCGAAATATTTTATGCTATATGTTTCATGTTATGCATATATCATACCATGCCATCATAAACAATATTAAGTCACATTATGTGATAGAATTAACATAAATGCAGTTGCAATGAAACGTTTGATGATAGGTTTTGCTTACAAATATGAACCAAACAGTCTAAGTCTGGATAAACTTGGATGTCGAACGATGGCGCGAACCCATAAAGCTGTGTTAGCTACACAATGCTGCTAACTAAAAAAACTAGTGTGCTTTGACTAAATGCTCATCCATTTTCTTTTAATTCAAAGGATATCATAAACTCTATTCATATTATTAAGGTATTGTGTCGGCATTATATAACAACTTTAGTTTATAATAACGTTATCAATTTGAAAATTTATGTGTGTAATTGGTAAATTTCTACCAGTTAATGTATCTTTCATTGAATAAATCATATTTAAACAGTCTCCCAGTTGTTTATAGGCTAAACAACATAATATGTTTCAAAAACGTTATTATAACGTCATTTTTATTCTAAGAAATTTATGCAGTGATTAAGGATAAAGTTGTATCCTCAAGATATGTAGAAAACAGTTATGCATTACCTAGGATATATATGTATATATAATTACGCGGTAAAAAAACAGAAAGCTGACCTAAGCTAGGGGATAGAAAGCCGATCATTATGACATCATATTGCAATGCCTTCTCACTTAGTTGAACAAAGTAGTACCATAGTCAGAAACCTACCACAATTTCACTACCAGGGTAGTACCACAATTTCATGAAACCACCAACAGTGCTCACATAGGGATGAGGACAATAGTTCGTGTCTTGAATGAGTTTCAGCGGTGTTTATGACGTCATTAATTTGGTATTTTTAATGAAATGACGTCATCAAACGTTTAAACAGAATCAGTAAAGTTTCCATAGAGTGAGATTATTCATGAATTTCTACTTTGATGAAAGGGTGAACATAGAATAAAAGGCCTCTTAAAAGTGATATTTTATGCAAAATATATATATATGTAACGTCACTCTACAAGCGTTTAAGGTGCATATGACTCCTCAAAAGCACATATTCAGGTAAAGGTAATTTTAGGCTATCTGACTGAAGAGCTTGTTAGAATATACGGTTCTTACGAAAAGTACATTTTTGAAGTACATGAGATATCAGACCCTATTTTACACCAAGTGTTGCTGCTAATGCCACAGAAATTGACATGAATGTAACGGAAATTTGTCATTAAATTATCTACATCTCAGACTCTAAACAGCACCGTGAGCTCAATCGGATGCCCATATTTCCATACCAGACACGTGCTGACTGTGAAATGAGTCTGGTTTCTGGAAACTTATTTCCAGCAGACTTCCCGAGAATTGAAGATATGCTGAGCGATCGAGACGTCATCGTGAGGGTAGAATTTTGTCGTAAGGGAGGGTATAGCGCTCAGACCAGATTTTCCAGAAAAGAAACTAACATCATTATTGTAGCATGATCTTCAGGCTTCAAAACCTTCCGAGCCGTGTTCTGGGAATATGATGCAACTTCCATGCCTGACATTGTATCTATGTGAAGTACTTTTTAAGCCATGGTGGCTACCTCTAACACAGGCGTAGGAACCGGGGGCCAGGGAGGCCACTGCTCCCCCTTTACTTGTCTGTGGCAGGCACCCGCAACAGATATAAAGATATCAGCTATACAGGCATGACGAGACCGGCCGTCTTTTACTACGAAGTGGAAAAAGACTGCCGAGCTAAACAATGACAATAAACGGCGAGAAAGGACGTAAGAAGTCATGTATGGAAATGCCTAGTGCAGGCTGGTGTGCATGCGTGCATTATTGACACAAAATGAGCGATTTTAAAACTAGCCATAATTATGGGCTGCCCTCCAACTTTTCAAACGGCTACTACACCCCTGTCCTCTAAGACAAGGTAGAGGAACCTCTTGGACCGAAAAACGTGTTTTAAGTGCGCACTATTGCCACTAAGTCCCAAATTGGAGAAATTGTACCTATAATAGGGGAAGAAGGACATGTGAGCTCTCAGCTTTCGTTGTACCTATTGCAAGTTTGAACACCGTAAAAGGTAAGTGAATAGAATCAACCAACACATCATTGGAACAATAGTTGTTTTCTTGTAAATAAGTAAACCAAATGGAAAAGTGGAGCAATGATGCACTCTGACTGCTGATGAGGGCAGCAGCGTTGAGGGAGGCTGGGAACCAGTGCTTTACGAGGATACTGCTACCCCTCTCGCACAAAATCTCATTGTAGAGGGAAGGAGCAGACCAGGCGGCTTTTAACCCCAGTCCTCCGTTTTTGTCCAGTTTTCTTTAAAAAAACATGGTTTTTGCGTTTTTGGGCCCGTCACTTCCTCTCCCCCTCACTAAATCATCAGCCAAAGCCTGGCACTGGTAGAAGTGCTGCATCCAGCGACGGCGGAACGTTCAACTTTAAAGGGACATTGTCGCAAAAATTTTTATTGTGGTTTCTTAATATTTGAAAAATCTTGATATTGGAACCGTCAATCATTTCTTTATTTTCAGCTGAATTTTTGGAGGCCACTCAACAATTATTCAAATTTGTTAACAATATCAATAATGGGCTGTAACCTGCTCTTCACCTCTATTCTATCAATCAAAGTCTTAACTTCTAGAAATGATTTGTATGGAATAAAAAATGTTTTTATGCTGTATTCGCATTCAATTTATTTTTATTAAGCCTCAAAAATACTAATATTACATTAGTTTGTCCAAAACATTCGGCTTGAGAAAACTAATCAGGAAAGTTTTAAAATCGGGCAGATGTCGTACGACAGGGATGGTATAGTGGCCTCCATTCCTGACTCTCATACGGGTGATACAGGTTCGAATCTAGGTCGTGGAACCTTTTACTGTAATTTTTTTTATTTTCTTTTTGTTTGTTCAGGCGTACTAATGGATGAAGCATAGTCGAATCCATGATTGCTGACCGGGGGGTAACTTCCAGGGAGGGTACCATCCGGACCAGGGGGGAGGGGCCGCCACCTTTGACCGGCAAAACTTATCAGATGGACGATAAATCCTATCCATGTGCGCCGATTTTCGCATCCTGGGGGAGGGGATGGCACGAGCCATTCAAGGGTTCACCGAGGGTTGATCAGAGAGGGGTGGGGGCACGTGCCCCTTTGCCCTCCTGGATCCTCCTATGGGATGACGTAGCTATTCTAAGGACAATTTCTTCTGGTTATCCCTCCGTCCAGGTAGTTGAGGGAAAGGGAATATTAGCCCCAAATATTTTTTTAATCTGACCGGCGTACCAAACTGGGACCGGCTTGTCTCCAGCTCCCTGCAATGGTTCTCAATCCGTCGGATTTCCCTCTATTGGAGACCAGTTCCCTTGTTTTCTGACCACCGGGACACGCTGTTCGTCGTTCGAAAATGTCTTGTGTCCTTTGCTGAAGGCCATTCTTGAAGGCTGGCCGGTTTTCGTGCAAACCAAGAACCAGAAACCGACCCAATAAAAAAGCAGGGGTGGCTCTATGAGATTAAGGTGTTAATCTCGAGATTAATGTGCCTCGAGGTTAATTAATAGTTTAACACACGCATTGACGGGAAGCGGGTACTTGCCCTCCCCCCGTCTGGTTTTTCGAAGAGAACATAAAAACGGCGGCGCGTAGCGCCGCCGTACTTGACATACCTTCTCTCATCATTTTACAACTTTTGTCAAAATTTTAAGGTTAGGTCATCTCAGGTCAGGTCACCAGTACAGGTCAAGTGACCTGACCTCAAAGGTTAAGACAACATAAGTCGGAACAAAGTGAACTCATCCGATTGAAGTGACCTGACAAAATGGTTAAAATATTTCGATGGAGAAGCGTATGGGCTACCCAACGCCGTTTACCATTTTTCACTACCTACCGTGGTTCTCGAGATTTTAGGGGGTACCCGACCCCCCCTGTCAAAGCGAAGGTGGCTTAGAGCCCCGTCAATGCGCGTGTTAATCTGGTAAAACAACGAGATAAAACGTTAATCCGTACGAGATAAAACGTGTTCGAGATTAAATGTGGCGGTCTCCCAGGGCGGACCACCCTGAAAGACCGCCTGGGCCTTTCACGGCAGGAGAGTGTGGAGGTGGAGCGCCTGCGCACTGGCCACTCCCTTCTCCTGTGCAGCTACCGAAAGAGGATCGGCCTGGACCCGGAGGTCACGTTCCAGGAATGCGACGATGGAGAGGACGAGATCCTCCACCAACTTCTGACCCGGTGCCCTGCGTGCGCTGACCTGCACTGGGACATATTTGGACGGGACGACCCGCCCATCCGGGAGGCGCTGGCGGACCCACGACGGCTGGCGATGTTCCTGCGGCGGTTGGGGCGCCTGCAGGGGCGCCCCCCCATATGGCCGGAACACTCAATCAATCAATCAGATTAAATGTGTCCGTCGACATCTAAATCTTTGATATAATTGTAATTCTTTGGTCTCCGGAGAATATAAAAACACGTAGTCTAGAGAACCGGAGAATAGCTGAATGTGATAGAGAATAATAAGAATAATGTGAATGGAAGAATAACTCTTGATATGCGTCAGAACTGGGGAACCAGAGAGCAGCCACCACGATCCTTGGATGAACTAACAAAAATATGTGCAGCCACCAAGTGTGGAACGCACCACGAACCCAAACCTGATCACTTTTTGTTTCAGGGGGAACGTTTGTTGTGTGTTGCAGGTTGGAGATGGACTGACCACCTCACTCCTCTGTCCGTGATGGTAGCTCTTTCTAATTTTTTTCGTATATAGATATACAAGATTTAAGAATACATTGTTTTTGACTTCAAGTTGAGTTAGTTTCTGATCAGGGCCCATCAAGAAAATATACCTCAAAATTATAGCCTGGAACAGGTCGTATTAAATAAAAATGATTCTATAATTAATCTAAACATTGGTAGTGACAGAGTCTAAACCCAAGAAGACGCATCGCGGCTTTAAGACAAGCAAGCTGCTAGCCTCAAGAATGACATTTGTTTATGAAAATGATAAGTTTTATTTTTAATACTTCCGAGTTCGGAAACGGTCCTTTCTCATAATAAAACAAACAATTCCAGAAGCACTTCATATAACATCATATCATTATAGAAAATAGTATATTAACCGTTATTTTTATTAGATTGTTTATTAGATTATCTACGTTGATAAGATGTTCAATGACCAGCCTCCTCGAATCATGGTTGCAAAATGGGGCTGGTACACTGATAAATATTCAGGTACATCCCTTCAACAAAATTCTCATAATATAATAGGTGAACACATAAATTTTTAGTCAGAGTGCTAGGATAACCTCGAATCGAGTTCCAATATTTGAATATTCCAGTACTGAACTGCATTATTCCAGCATTCGATATCCATATCAGATCTAAATTTCAAGCCTTGGTCACACTATGACCATAAGTTTTCGCTTATTGTATTATGAGGATTCTGACGAGGGGCTGTGCCCGAATATGTGATCACAGTGTGATCACAGGCTCCATTTTGCGTCAAGAATTCGAGAGGCAAAACCATGAACATCTTACCAATTCATAATCATGCTCCTCGGCTACGCAATGCAAAATTCATCTACTTTTAAAAACCAACAGGTATCAGTTGATCAATGAGGCTTATATTCAATCTCACAAAACATGAGAAAATATAACCTACCAGGAAATTACAAGCGAGTGATAACCCTCGGCAGGTGAGAAACGCGCGCAACAATCAGGTCTGCGAGTTCCCAATGAGCAATCTTCCGAGTGCAACGTGGACTAGAGGATATAACTCAGTACGTCAGTGACGGATCCAGGCCAATGTTTTTTGTGGGGGGAGGACAGGGTCTTAAATCGTGAATACACATTTTTAAAGGGCGGTGAAAATCGCAGAGTTTGGGAGGAAAGTAACTTTTCCCTCAACCCACCAGTGGGTATGCAGCTCCTAGCTTCCAGTCCTTGAAGTGCACTCTAAGAAGGCTGGGAGCGAACCAAATACTGTTCTTGTAGAAGTTATTTCAGACACCAGTCGTATTTCGGTTATATTTTCGTAGCTTTCGAGGGTCATTCGACTATCTTCGTCAGCAAAAAGATTGCTTAGCCAGCGCCTAATTCAATACTATACAAGTTTGAAAAACATCGCAACACACTCGTGCTAAAACCTAACATTCTACTTGCTATTTCTTGCCCAAGAATAAGTAATATACAAGTTCAACAATATAATTGAGTTAAGCGTCACAGAGGCAAATACAGTGCACACACGGGAAGGTTACAGTCTAGGTATACCTGACGAACATGCAGCATTGAGATACTTTTTATTTGATATTGTTTTGCTACTATTATTATCATTGTTACTACCATTATCATTATTATTCATTATTATTATAATTCTTTACTTTTTATGAAGAGCGAAGAACTTGGTAAATTTCTGGCATTGGAATGCCTGAGTTTGTATTTAGTAGTTGGTTTTGTTGTGTTTTTGCCATGAAGATGCCTTCTTTTATTTTTCTTTTTCTCCAATGGTTTTCATACGCTAGGATTTTGACGTCATCCCATTTAATGTTGTGTCCGGTGTCTAAAATGTGTTTGGCCAGTCCAGAGTGGTTGTGGTCCTCGTTTTCTATAGCTCTTTTATGTTCTTGTTGTCGCGTTTTTATGGTCCTACGCGTTTCCCCTATGTATGTTTTTCCGCATTGACATGTGTACTGGTAGACTACTTCTTTGTTTTGGTGTTTGTGTCTTTTGTCCTTTGGCTTTACTAGTATATTTTTTAGGTTTGTTGCCGGTTTGGTTTGTGTTTTTGCGTATGGTTTTATTAAACGCACGATACGTTCCGAAATACCTCGGACATATGGAATGACTACTGTGGGTTTTGTTTCCCCTCTCTTAGTTGGTTGTTTTCTTGTCGAGATTCCTGGCGTTGGATTTTTCTGTGTGTGTTTTTGATGAATGTTTTGGGATAGTGATTTTTCTGTAGTACCTGTTCTACGTGTTTGATCTCGTGTGTCCTGTCTGTTTCTTCTGATGAGATGGTTTTCCCCCTATTTATAAGAGTCCTGACTACTGCTTCTTTGTGTTGTGTGCTATGGTGTGATTGAAAGCTTAGATATTTTTCTCCGTGGGTTGGTTTTCTGTATACTTTAGTGGTTAATGTTCCATCTGTTCTTCTTTGTACTGCAACATCTAGAAAGGGTAGCATTCCTTCGGCTTCTCTCTCTGATGTGAACTTAATGTTGTGTGAAAGGGAGTTCAAATGTTGGTGTAGGGGCTCAACTTGTGAGGTTTTGACTATTACGAATGTGTCGTCCACATACCTTTTCCATAACTTAACGCCAGGAGCGAATGTTTCGAGTGCTTTGGTTTCTAGCTCTTCCATCACTAATTTCGCTACTATAGAGCTGACGGGGCTGCCCATGGCAGTTCCACTTATTTGCTTGTAAAATTGTCCATTTACTTGGAAGTACGTGAGATTAAGGCAAATTCTTAACATACGAACTATGTCGTCTACATCCAACCCCGTCGATGATCTAAAACTGTCATCCTCACTAGCCATTTCTTGTTCTACCCTTCTTTGGGCAATTTCGCACGCTAGCTCGGTTGGAATCGAGGTGAAAAGAGACACTACATCAAATGACACCATTATTTCGTCATCTGCTATAGTAACTTCTCTTACTTGTTCGGCAAATTTTGTAGAGTTCCTAACGTGGTGGTCCGAGTTCCCTACAAGGCATGCTAAAATCTTGGAAAGGTGTTTTGAAACATCGTACGTTACAGAGCCTATTGAAGAAACTATTGGCCTCAGCGGGATGTTCGGTTTGTGTACTTTCGGTAGACCGTAAAACAATGGAGGAGACGGATCGGAGGGGTACAGGGATAAGTACTGTGCTCTCGATAACCTTCCTCGTGTTTCTATGTGCTTTAATGCTTCCCTGACCTTTCGAGTATAAGCTGGAGTAGGATCTTTGCTAAGAAGTTCATATGTGTTAGTGTCTGATAGCAAACTGTTAACTTTACTGAGATATTGCTCTTTAGTGAGAACACAGATTGAGCCACCCTTATCCGCTTGGATGATGACCAGGTTTGTTCTTTGTTTCAGTCTGTTAAGGCCCTTTCTTTCTGCTTTACTGAGGTTATCAGGTGTGTTATGATGAGACTGCAAGGTCTTAGTAACTTCAAAATGTAACCTGTTTGCTTCATCGCGCGACATATTGGAGTTAAGAATGAGTTTCTCGATTTCTGTTATGAATTCTATGTGACTTACATGTTTTGGCGTGGGGACGAAGTTCAAACCTTTCCGTAGGACCGACAGTTCTCCTTCTGTGAGTTCTGTTCCGAAGAGGTTTGTGACACAGTCGTCGATCGCGTGTGCTCTGGGGCCGACGGATGGATCTGTTGTTTCCTGGTTTGTTTCTTCGTCTTCTTCCGACCTCCTTTCTGCCGAATCTTCTTGTGATGTCGTACCTGACGTCTGTAGATCGCTTCCTCTTCCTTCCAGATCTATCACCGGTTGTGCTGAACTTGCCTCTTCTCTTCCTGTTATGTGTGCTGGTGCGTTACGTCTGTTGATCAGTCTGTCAAATTTCTTCTTTTGTCTGGTTTTTACTTTATTTGACTCATGATCTTGTTTTCTACTGATTACCCGGTTCATTTCAGTAAAGGTGGTGCTTTCAAGTCTGTTTTGGAGGTTTTGTTTAATTCTGTTTTGTGTTTCCGTTAGGTTTGTTCTTATGTTGATAATATTTTTGATGTGTTCTGCTAGAAGTTTCTTTTCTGCTGCTTGAATTATTTTCTTGGAAGCTTGTGTCCGTATGCCGGCTTTGAGCTTAAGTCCTCTCGGCTGCACTCCATACTTCTTACACTTAATAGCAAAGGTTAGATGATTGTTATATCTAGCTAGTTTCATGCTCGTTTTTTCCAGTAATCGTGTCGTTTGTAGCGCTTCACGGCCATGTCGAGTACGTATGTTGTGGTAAATGGTGTTTGACTGGGACATATTCAGTTCTTGTAGAAGTTATTTCAGACACCAGTCGTATTTCGGTTATATTTTCGTAGCTTTCGAGGGTCATTCGACTATCTTCGTCAGCGAAAAGATTGCTTAGCCAGCGCCTAATTCAATACTATACAAGTTTGAAAAACATCGCAACACACTCGAGCTAAAACCTAACATTCTACTTGCTATTTCTTGCCCAAGAATAAGTAATATACAAGTTCAACAATATAATTAAGTGAGTTAAGCGTCACAGAGGCAAATACAGTGCACACACGGGAAGGTTACAGTCTAGGTATACCTGACGAACATGCAGCATTGAGATACTTTTTATTTGATATTGTTTTGCTACTATTATTATCATTGTTACTACCATTATCATTATTATTCATTATTATTATCATTCTTTACTTTTTATGAAGAGCGAAGAACCTGGTAAATTTCTGGCATTGGAATGCCTGAGTTTGTATTTAGTAGTTGGTTTTGTTGTGTTTTTGCGATGAAGATGCCTTCTTTTATTTTTCTTTTTCTCCAATGGTTTTCATACGCTAGGATTTTGACGTCATCCCATTTAATGTTGTGTCCGGTGTCTAAAGTGTGTTTGGCCAGTCCAGAGTGGTTGTGGTCCTCGTTTTCTACAGCTCTTTTATGTTCTTGTTGTCGCGTTTTTATGGTCCTACACGTTTCCCCTATGTATGTTTTTCCGCATTGACATGTGTACTGGTAGACTACTTCTTTGTTTTGGTGTTTGTGTCTTTTGTCCTTTGGCTTTACTAGTATATTTTTTAGGTTTGTTGCCGGTTTGGTTTGTGTTTTTGCGTATGGTTTTATTAAACGCACGATACGTTCCGAAATACCTCGGACATATGGAATGACTACTGTGGGTTTTGTTTCCCCTCTCTCTAGTTGGTTGTTTTCTTGTCGAGATTCCTGGCGTTGGATTTTTCTGTGTGTGTTTTTGATGAATGTTTTGGGATAGTGATTTTTCTGTAGTACCTGTTCTACGTGTTTGATCTCGTGTGTCCTGTCTGTCTCTTCTGATGAGATGGTTTTCCCCCTATTTATAAGAGTCCTGACTACTGCTTCTTTGTGTTGTGTGCTATGGTGTGATTGAAAGCTTAGATATTTTTCTCCGTGGGTTGGTTTTCTGTATACTTTAGTGGTTAATGTTTCATCTGTTCTTCTTTGTACTGCAACATCTAGAAAGGGTAGCATTCCTTCGGCTTCTCTCTCTGATGTGAACTTAATGTTGTGTGAAAGGGAGTTCAAATGTTGGTGTAGGGGCACAACACAAAGAAGCAGTAGTCAGGACTCTTATAAATAGGGGGAAAACCATCTCATCAGAAGAAACAGACAGGACACACGAGATCAAACACGTAGAACAGGTACTACAGAAAAATCACTATCCCAAAACATTCATCAAAAACACACACAGAAAAAATCCAACGCCAGGAATCTCGACAAGAAAACAACCAACTAGAGAGAGGGGAAACAAAACCCACAGTAGTCATTCCATATGTCCGAGGTATTTCGGAACGTATCGTGCGTTTAATAAAACCATACGCAAAAACACAAACCAAACCGGCAACAAACCTAAAAAATATAATAGTAAAGCCAAAGGACAAAAGACACAAACACCAAAACAAAGAAGTAGTCTACCAGTACACATGTCAATGCGGAAAAACATACATAGGGGAAACGTGTAGGACCATAAAAACGCGACAACAAGAACATAAAAGAGCTATAGAAAACGAGGACCACAACCACTCTGGACTGGCCAAACACATTTTAGACACCGGACACAACATTAAATGGGATGACGTCGAAATCCTAGCGTATGAAAACCATTGGAGAAAAAGAAAATAAAAGAAGGCATCTTCATCGCAAAAACACAACAAAACCAACTACTAAATACAAACTCAGGCATTCCAATGTCAGAAATTTACCAGGTTCTTCGCTCTTCATAAAAAGTAAAGAATGATAATAATAATGAATAATAATGATAATGGTAGTAACAATGATAATAATAGTAGCAAAACAATATCAAATAAAAAGTATCTCAATGCTGCATGTTCGTCAGGTATACCTAGACTGTAACCTTCCCGTGTGTGCACTGTATTTGCCTCTGTGACGCTTAACTCACTTAATTATATTGTTGAACTTGTATATTACTTATTCTTGGGCAAGAAATAGCAAGTAGAATGTTAGGTTTTAGCACGAGTGTGTTGCGATGTTTTTCAAACTTGTATAGTATTGAATTAGGCGCTGGCTAAGCAATCTTTTCGCTGACGAAGATAGTCGAATGACCCTCGAAAGCTACGAAAATATAACCGAAATACGACTGGTGTCTGAAATAACTTCTACAAGAACTGAATATGTCCCAGTCAAACACCATTTACCACAACATACGAACCAAATACTGATTGTACATCAAAAGCATAACAGATTTTGCATCTGTCCACAATAAGTGCTACACGGTTTGATAAAATGTTCACAGCCATAGTCTGAGCACAGAGGTGTCACTTATTATTTTCGCCGACTTTCGCACGTACGACCACCAACAAAATCTGACCACTTGATTTTTGACTATAAACACCCTTCGCATTACTAGTTTTCTTACCTTTAGACTAAAAAATACTTTTAATGGCATGTTTTACTGAGGTCCTCAGAGGATTTGCCTTAATATACGGCGATAAACACCACTTACGCAAATACATGAACGTATACTGCGGGCACATAGGCAGACGACCGAGGTGCACTCAGGCAGGTTCGTGTTCAATGCAGAAAACTGCTGGCTGTGGTACTCTGCCAACTCTGGGATTCCATTGCTCGTCCTCTGAAGCTTGTCTTCCAGCAGCAGGCGTAATTTGCGATAGTCACTGTCGAGGGGCAGCACCTGATTATTTCTGTTTTGCGTTCAGCTTGCTGGGGTAGGCTCTTCTTAAATTAGAACATATTTTCACAGCAGGAACAAATGGGACCAAATAAAGGGTACCAATAAAATATCACAAGCCCAAAATGAAAGCAAACAAGATATCACTGAATCTTGTTTTAAACATATGCAAAATATATATATTCAAGAACAAAGACATCCCCAAAGACGATGTATAGTCTAGATCATGGGTTTGTGGAGGAGTCGGGTGGAACCATGCAAAATCATGCTTTTTATAAATTATAATACATTATTTCAACACTGGCCCACAATAGCAAACAAATATTCCAAATTTCAGGTCTATGGGAGAATCGGTCTGATTGGGTTCATCCCATTCAAACTAACAAACAAAATGATCATACACAAGCTGGTCCATTGGGACGATAGCTTGACGATACACAGCAGCTACGAAAGACAGGTTTTCTAGTAAACAAATTTTCTCTTTGAAGTGACCAGCCTAATCTTTCATATATTCTTCCAGGAAAACACAAAAATTGCATCACCCAAGACTGCCCTTCTGTCATTCCTACATGTCTATCCATACTCTTTGTTCACAATTATATTGTTGTATTGGGTACACTCCTAGTGTTTCAAATCATAATACATCTTATCCTAGTTTTCCTTCAGTTCATTTTTAATATCAATTATAAAAAGCATGCAGATGGACATTTTCAGAGGGCAGATGGATGAATTCATCTGCAGATGGGCATGAATGCAGATGGGCATTTTCAGAGGGCAGATGGATGAATTCATGCTACAGTCACTTTCATGTCTGGAAACAAACAGTAGCACTTGAAATATGAGTAACTTGATCCGAGAAGTGGATAGGAGTACACTGACTACTATGTACTGTATGGTACCAAAATAAATGGAAAATCCGTTTCAATCTGTAAAATTAATCAAAAACATTTTCATACTTAAAAGAAGGTAAGCTAAGCAGCAAATGCACTGGCATGCACACATTGTGCAGAGCCAGTATTTGTAACAGGTAGAAATTTGTAATTCAAATTACAAGCTTGATATAGACTTTTACTAGAGTGCACAAATATTGTAAATATAAATTTAGACCAAAAGAGAGGGAATATGGGCAATTCAAAAATAATATGCTTAAATAATCATTGGAGAATTGCCATCACCAATAATTTTCACCTATTTTGGTACACAAATTGACCTGTGCAACAATAAAATGAGGACTTTTTGGCATTGACACTGCTCATAAGCCTTGTTCCGTCTGCCAGCACAGCCTTGTCCGCAAGCCCTCTAGCCTCTCCTCTAGAAAGAAATACCACAACTGCCTTTAGTATGTGCTATGGCTAATCAGACAAAAATGAACCAGAATACTTATCTACCAATCACAAAATAGTATGCTGCCACTGTTGTGCTGTTACTGTTTTTCCAGCAGCACCACAGCAGGTTGCCAGCCTGTAAATCTAAGATTGGTTCCAAGATTGGTTCTCAGTGAGAGGCTGTAGTCATGTGACATAGACTCAATCCAGTGTGCAAAGTATGACATTTTCGAAGAGATCTTGCCAGGGTGAGTGCCCTCGGAGACAAGAGCGAGTGGTGTGAATTTCATCGACCTGGTGTGAATTTCCCAGACTGGTGCAAGGAAGGTGACACTGAAAAACAAAAAAATAATGGCTGAATGGTTATAAAGACACAGGAGGGGACCTTATAACAAGTATTTGACTAATAAAAGAGGTAGCATTGCATTGTGTGGGTAGGAAAGGGTGAATTTTCCCTATGGTATATGGCAGAGTGGTGTGAATTTTTGGTGTCTGGCGGTGCAATGATTTTAGGTGGCTGGTGTGACTCATCTAGCCTGCTGCCATACTTTGTAGACTGGGACTCAATGCTGCTCGCTGATTAGTGTTGATAGACGAAATGAGACCACAGCTATAATAGTGTGCCAAAATGAATAGTTATCAATTGAGCATACAATTTGCTTTCTGGCAACTTCATGAACCTAATTAATGCAGAACAGAAACATTAAATGCATTGCCCATATTTGATAGGATTAGTGTTTGACTTAACTCACTACACTCACTACACAAAACCTCAATGGGCATTGGTGGCCAGCCAAGATGGATGGCAAAAATTCAAATTGTTTCATTAAATTTTCACGCATACATTTTTTCCCTCCAAGAAAATCTCGATTGACCACATCAAAGGCTCAAAATATTATACGTACAGATAACCGACGATATGTAGATCCACGAGACCGGAGAGGCGACAATCTCCTCGTCTGAAAAAAGCACCAAAAGCTTTTTTCATGCCTCAAAAGAGGCTCTTCTGGATCGCGCTACCCGTATCTTTTTATTGTATCATTTTAGCTGCAATGCAATCATGCAATAACGAACAATTATTAATTATAATCTTTAGGGTATTCAGGCCTGACCGCAGCGCTAATTAGTGTTATAGAATTTGTATTCGTATCTCCGCGTTTGCCGCGGCTTTCGAAATGGTGAATATCGATAACTCAGCGAAAGCCGTAATGACATCACATTGATGTAAGATAAGCCCACGTGACCAGATCCTATAAGGACTGGGCTTCTGATTGGTTGATGGTATTTCTTTAAAGTCCTATATTTCTCTTTCAGAAGCGTTTTAGAAAGTTATTTTTATAGAATAATTTTTTCTGTTATAGGTTTGAGCTACTGAACTGCTTTAAAAGAAATTTTTGACATTTTTTCATATATAAATTGATAGCCATAGCCGGGGCTACGTCATTTTATCGATACCATAAGGACTCGGTAAAGTCGTCTATAAATGTTGACTTTGAGGCCGTTTTTGAGGCATTTAGAGCCTGAATTTGCAAAAATGAGAATATGACTTCTGAAACAACTTTTTGTAACCTTTTGATCTAGCCAATAAAAATTTTTGCGACAATGTCCCTTTAAGGCGGGCGCCATGGGCTTTTCAACTCATTTCTTTCCAGTCAAAACAAGAGGTTAGTGTTGAAACTTCTGATTTAAGGGGGACACGGTGCCCCGGTGCCCCCCTCTTCAGCCGCCAGTGGCTGCATCGGCAAGATTGCTGCTTCCAGCGAGTCCTTTGTCCGCCGACTATTACTGGCAATTAGCCTGTACCGCAGTGCTTTCTGCATAGATAGGCTGTACCGCGTTACGCGCTCAGATACTGTGGCGCATTGCAGTTCTGTGAGACTGACAGTCTAGTGATGCACCATTACCGCAGATATATGAGCGCAGATATAGGAGGGATGATAGTGACTTTTCTCTCTAAAGAAAGATGAAGATTATACTAATCCATCGCAGGCACGCTCCAATAGTGTTGGAGCACTTCCACCAGGCGGGCGTTGACCGAGGTTTCGGCCCCGTCAGGCGACGCAGTCTCATCATCATGGCTGGTCACTGCGGTGGATGACGCTGGAGAGCACTGCCCAGAGGTCATCTCAGGAGCCTCCTCGGCGTCACGTCCCCCACAGCGCCCCCTACCTGTGCCGCGGCCGGCGGCGTGGCGTCAGTCTGAGTGGAGAGCGCACCATCGACGGACGTCATTGGGAGCACTGCCGCTGCAGGCAGACGCCTCTCTTCCGGTAGACACTTGTCAGAGAGAGCCGGGAATGCTCGATTGGCAGTCTCCTTTAAAGAGCTGTTTTTGTGGGGAGGAGAGCTTGTCCATGACTTACGCTGTGAAACGGAGGCCAAAATAAACGTATTTGTATTTTTCCGGTGCTCATTCGCTGTAAAGATCCAATAGAATTGGTGTTGCGTAGAACAGGCATATTTGTGATGGCTACGCAGTCAAAGAAGTGAGGCTCATCGCAACGGCCATCTACTGAGAAGCCTTCATAGCGCAAAAACAACCATGGAACAGGTAAGGGACTCTGATTTTTCAGCTCTGATTGAGATGGGTAAATTAGTCAAGGTCAGACTTTTTCTGTTAACACATTCTGATGTACCAACATCAATGGAACCATGAATATTGTTTTTAAAAAAATTGGGAATCGCTTTGTTTCCAGAAGTACTCTGATTTGACTGACTTATGACGACGACTGAGGCTGGAACTGACCCTGAGATGATCGCAGCTGAAGTGATCTGATAACTTTTGTGCCGCCCCCATAAAACTAAGGCTGAAAATCACCATGGTGCCTTTCAGATCAGTTACGAACGAAAGGGCTTTTATCCTGCACCATTGTAAACAAAATACTCTTATCCCAAAATCTTACCGTTTCTTTTGATTCACTCCATTTTCTTGCGCGAATCTGCTTCGCAGGGTGTGGTTTTGCAGTGTTTGCAATAATGCATGATGTATGATGAAATATGGTGTGTGCCGTAAGTATCAGGCTCATGTCACTTCAAAAATACTCCACAAGAGCTTATGCAATCAGAACCTGATCCAGCCCATTCGTTTGGGGAGGGAGTAAGCCCATTTCGGCGGCCAAAAAAGGAGCGTCGAACACTGGAGGCGACGGCTGCCAGAATTAAGCATGTACAGTGAGAACCTTTGTCTCATTTGAGGAGGCACATACCTTGCGAATGGTTTGTCCGCTGGCAAGGTGCCTCTTGAGCGAGCAGCTTAAAAAAAACGCCTACTTTTAATGACCGACACGTCCTCTCCAATTGATCAACTATGAAACACTAGAGGATTTGCTCCCCTCTCTATGCAAGGAGTATGTGCAGGGAAGGCCGTGGCTGGATTTCCCGCCCTCCTCTCTCGCTGAATCCGCCCCTGAATGCAATGAAACCCATTTCTAACCCAAGCAAAGAAAAGTTTCAATAACATCTATCGTGATTCCATTATCGTTTTTAGCAACAAATAAAAAGATCAAGGAAGCAACTTATATTTTTACAGCTTCATCAATATTTCCTGGGAAGGATATATGAATTACTTCATTATGACGAGCATACGATAAATCTGGAAGTGTATTGAAGCTTATTTGATTAATCTACATTGAATTAACAGAACATCATCAACAGTAATCAGAGATAAGGAACCGCTGTAGCTGAGACAAGGCTCTTCAGTAATTATCTCGAAGAAGGTGACATGTCATGGTTCGCGGCCAACGGCGAGCAAGTAGACTCTAGTCCCTATTCGTATCTTGATTGCTTGGATCCGGCTCGCCAGTGGGTTTGACTGTGCCGGCTTGACTAGACAGGCCCAGCCTGACCTTGTTTTGGTTTGGCCGGTGGGCTCGCAGCGCCGGTGTCCCGTGGGGCGGTGATTGCCCTCCCGCGGCTGCGGCCTGTCACGCCGTGATGGTGGATGGCTCCGCTCACTCCTCTGAAGTATTCCCAAATCAATCGCAACATAAGCCAACTGGCGTCTCTCTTTGAGGACTTGTCTTCTGACTAAGAAGACTTGAGTGTTCATTTTAGGGTTTATTTAAAGGCATCATGCAGTTGTTGTTCATTGTATGTACAGGGTTTTGAAATCACCTCCTGCATCTTTACCCTTGCAATCTCATACGCTGCATTAAGCCAATGTGAAAAGGGACATTGGCTTTTAATATCATATAATCGTCTCCTTGTTGGCTACGTTCTTTTCAGCGTGTTACGGACCACTGATTGAGCGGTTCTCCAGTATCCTTCGACTGAATAAGTGGGCCTCATATCGACACTGCCTACACTCTTTTCGTACCCACCGCGCCTGGGATTGTTCAATCATTACCTGGGGCTAGTCCGACCTCTTAGTAACTTCATAAGCGGATCCAATTGTTTACTGTTGCAATCGTAAAAATGCTTAAATCACCCAGTCCGTTTATGCTCTTGGAACAAATTAGAGCTGTGGATCTGTGGTCAGGGAATTGGTCGAAAATGGTGAAATCTAGACAGATTTGGAAAATCATCCATCTCAAGGTTAGGTCATATACCGTGGCAGATCCAAGCAGTGTGATTGGAAGGGGCTTAGGCATGGGAAACGTGACTAAGGTCGTGCAAAGGGTAATGGTTTTGAAGTAATTTGAAGGGATTGTGTGAAAAATTCCTTTTCCAATCCGCTACTGACCAGAGATTTACCGAGTGCGATAACTGCTCGTGATAACAAAGTCTTCGCTGAGATAAAACAGGGCGGCTAAGAGACTTGCAATTTCCCCGTTGAACAACTTGCAATTTGCGCATCATGTTTAAAGTTGACTTGACTTGAGCTGTTACTGGGGCCTTGCCCTGTTGCTCTCTACCTGTAATAAAGAAATTAACAAGTTATTTATAGCACATCTTGGAGGGCATTTATCACACCTAAACCTCTTTTTTGGAATTCTAGAAAATATTAAGGAGTCGTTTTGAACCCCGGTAGGACAAGGCAATTCCCTTCAGGTCATGCCGGAGAGTTTCCCATTAGTCATTGCCCAGCTCTTGGATGGCGACTTCACTGCTCTCTCACATGGGCTGTTTCAACTCGTAGAAACAAACCGTTACTGTCTAATTTCCGTTTTAGTAAAGGTCAATAATGGGGCCACCAGATGAAACTGATTCACAATCTTACTTTTATCTGCGTATTTTTATGTCTTTTTTCTACGGTTTCTGATATTTGTAACGCCAAGTCACAACCTTTTAAAGTTTATTAAAAATCAATTTCCTTCCGGCCACTTGAGTTCCGGAACTTTGTAAGAGATCAAGCATGGTCATTGACCTTCAGTAACATTTAATGCATGTTTGCATAAGCTTTTGAGAGCTTCTTCTCAGGCACATATATGAGAATGTGCTGGCTCATTCACATTTGGTCTTTAAGGTCAGCAATGATCTCAAATAGCCCCATGAGACTCGCAACAGCATAAATAGGTAAAAATATGCGATAAATCAGTTGGACGTCTTTTGGCTGAAGGTACAATTACTTGCATATCTGGGGTACTGAAAACATCTCGGGCCATATTGGGTCATAGCGGTCACTTGTGGACCTAAAAGCTTTCTGCGTGTCACTGCACGCGCAAAACACCGGAAATATGTCAAAATCATTCCCTTTCATCTGGCATTGTGGAAAGTTCCTTAAACACACCCGCCAATGCTGCCTGTAATTAGGCAAAGTGTGTCTGCGTCTATTGGGAGAAGCCACGACAAACAATGATTTTAATAACAGAACAAGCAGCACGCACCTACCTACTGCGTCTTTCTACTTTTATTATTTTCCAGGCGGCTGCGGGGGAGGAGGAGCTGGGACCCCCGTTAGGGAAATTATATAAAATACATCCGGTAGGCTGATTTCATTTGGTCACATTAAAAATGAAGCAAAATATGTGGCCAAGTCTCTAGGAAGTGCCGGGCTATGAACTAGGGTGACAAGTCCATGACCATTCTGTAGCCAGAATATTCTTACAGCCTAAGCACGCCTTCGCCCTTGCTGCCATTTCCCCAGCAAAATAAAGGTTCATTGGTATTCCCATACGTGAGCGGGGTGTCCTAGGAAGTCATTGACCCGAATCGGAGTACATCTTTCTAACACTGAAACAAGCGAAATTCTTTGAAGTACTTTCGATTCAATAAAGATCCTGCGAAGTGAAATACGTGACCTGATCACAAATATTTGGCCTAGATGGCTCAGTTTCTCGCAACAAAGGTCACGCACAGAAGAAGCATGAAGGCTTTAGCTTCCGGAGGCTGATCTACTTTTGAGAAAAGCGTTGGAAATACAAGTATACGTCAAATGGTCGGCATAATCAGAAACTTGGTCGATAACACCTTAGGTGTGGCATGAAAAGAAGCCTAACTTGGACTGAGCAGCAATGACTACACTCGTCGCTAGTTTTCTCATTTTGGTATCTGCGTGGGGGAAATCCAGCAGAAGCGCCTAAGGCATCAACATTAATGTGCGCTCTAGTTGTTCAGCTATCAAAAAGGACTTTCCCTAAGCGAAGGCTGAGCACGATGTATTTTTGGAGGTAGGGAACTGCCACACCCTAAAATAATTTTAAGATTCCAGGACAAGTAGCTGGATTTGTTGACCGATATAGCCGCTTCATCTTCATAGAATATTTCCATGTCGTAATTTGAGCGAGTTAGAGGTGAGTAGTCTTGGGACTTAACGACACACAAACTGCTGGGGTCCTATGGCGTCAACAATTCCCACTCTGCTGCGGGGTCTGTTGGGGATCAGGAAGATCCTCTTCAGTATCCCCCCCGGATTTGAACCCTCGTCCGCGGCATGGAGGTTCAACGCGCTTCTATTGCGCCACTGTATCCTCCTAGAGGTAAGAAGGGCGCATAATGGTACGAATAAGCGTGAGAGCTGAACGCCTTGGGATTTTCGACAATAAGTACCCTAAAGAGAAGCTCCATTGGGGCTGATAAACATCACATCCTAAGACGAATTCTTCGGAATTGTGTGCTGCGATGTTGGCCTGTGTCAGTGAGGGGTAGCATTTGGAACTGATTTTTGACTGACGAGGTGTGTATGGAAATTGTATGCAGATGAGCTCCTCATAGTTTGCTTCCTATCTAGCTAGATTCATTCAATGACATTGCTGCACATCACGAAGAAGAGCGGCTGGCTTAGCTTCAAATAATACATGGCTAAAACGTTGATGACATCGTAATGACAATAAAAGTGGTTTCCAAATAGCCTTACATACAAGTGTTTGCGCAGTCACTTTAATGCGGTGAAATATGAACTTTTGACTGCCTTCTGTTTCGAAACAATCGTTATTTATCTGTGTCGGTTCAGAAAGAGAACTGCAAACTTTTCAGGCTGTCAGCAGATTAGCTAAGTAGATCACCTGGAGATAATGTATCATGTCAGCGAGCATAGATAACAATGATGTATAAGTGGATGGTACCAATGCTGACGGGGCATAGCCAACTTAGTACCTCACGAAAGTCATAGAGCAGTGCTAGTTATAAGCTTACTCCTCGACCATCACATTTACGTACAGCCGCTCTTCTGCCAGCCCGGTCCGGCGACATGTGTGTACTTCCTCAAACAACGCACCAACGCGAGCGCTCTCTACTGCGTCGCTAGCCCGGCGAGAGAGGGGAAGAGAGAGAGAGAGAGAGAGAGAGAGAGGGAGCTGGACGGGGAATTGGAAAGGAATCAGTCACGTGAAATCGAATCTTCACGTGATGTGTCCCGTAAGATTGAATAATTTCCCGGAGGGTGCGATCTCCATGCAAACAAATCACGTTCCAGCTGTAACGTTTCATAACAGCCGGAGGGCTTTCACTCTGGTGTCGTTTCCAGAGTTGGCCGGAACAGGGGCGCCATGTTTGATGCATGCTCTCGCTGCTGGCAGATGGAGGCCGGGGTCAAGCGGTCCAAAACTGCTCGGTTGTATAACAGCTCAGCTCTGCGGGCGTCGTTGGGTCCAGTATCTGTGCGCTAGTCACTGCTGCTCACACAAATAGGTTCATTAATAAACTTTCCAGTGTTGGTCGAAGTCAAGGAAACTTGAGAAGTTATCTGCTTAGCCTTAATGCTGAATGCTTTCAGTAAGTTATAATTGTGTTGTTACATGTATGTACTACACAGACGTATGCTTTCTGCAAGGAAGTATTTGCCCAACAAGACCCCAAAAGTTAATGTTGCTAAGGGGACTAAGAATAAAAAGAACATCTCATAATCTTGTGCTCTGAAATAGACACTGGAACATCAGTGGTGAGACCGGTAGATCGATACCCGGACTTTCTGCACAGAAGGCCACGAAGTATGGAGAAATACTTATTTAGGTAAGCATTTTCACTGACCTTGCTAACCGTTCCACTGGTCACTTGGAGTGCCTATCTATTTTTTAATGATAATTGTCATAGAAAACTATCTAGAGGTACTGATTACGCTGAATACTATAAGAAACAAAGCACCCAACTCAATTTATCGTTTTTTATTCTTAGAATTCTTGAGATCCTCAGACTTGGTTTCAAGCTAAGCCTGATACTATCGGAGCACAATAGTTGAATATACTGCTCCAGGAAATTGCAAATTCTGCAGTAGTGTTTTTAACCGGCGCCGCCGTGGCCTTTCGTACCCACCACTGCCTAGAAGGTCCGATCGGACCCCTTACGGTCTCGGAAGCCGGAGCGATACAAAAAGCCTGGAAGCACCTTACCATCTTATACTTTTCAGTCAAGTTTAAACCATTCCCGGACCTGTGATGTCACAGTGGGACAAAATGGGTCAAAGTTAAACCCATTTAGAAAATCCTTATAACTCGGGAACCATAAACCTAGAACAAACCCAAAGGCATCAATGTGTTTGTCTTGTCCCCAGGATTTAATAGGTGCAACATGATCTTACGAGGTCACATTGTGACCCTCATCGGCTTTGATCTTAGGTCAAGGTTAAATAATGACCATGTGAGGTCCGATACATATTATTCACATCCTGGATCGTGTTTGATACTACGATATCAAATTTATTGGCTGTACCATGTCTCGTTCAAAAGGTAAAGACAGAAATAGTTCGAAAGCCGGACGTTTCGTGACCCCTGTTGACCTTTTATCGACATGAACTAAAAATAGATGGCAGCAACAGATTTTCTTTCAAAAGTTTTGAAATATGCTTATAAACTTAATCTAGCTCTTCTAGAAGCCGACTTACACCCTGGTTTTATCAGTCTCATTTTAGAAGAAAAGAATCGCCTTACATAGGTTTAAAAATGACATCATAAATCGTTGACCGACCTGATCTGATGCCAATTTTTGTTCATAGGTTGTGAAATAATTCATTACCCCGGAGGTATACAAAGCTACCCGTTTCTCATTTATATTGACTTGGAATCGTTTGCGAGAAACCGAGGTGTGATCAGAACCTCCTCCCCAGGTGGTGAAGTATTAACAGCCCATAATTTCACCAATATTAGAGTTAAAGAAGTTATATTTTTTAAGTTTAAGTAAAGGTTTCAAAAAACTAACTAACGCTATTTCAAAATTTCGATCTTAGGACTTTTGGCCTCGTGATATTACGTCCTAATGTCAAAGATGTGATCTTAAGCCACAATACAGTGAAGTTAATATTCTTATCTGCATTCGATTTGAGACTTACAAAATGCCCTTTTCCTGATATAATGAGATGAGGTTGGATCTACATAAACAACTTTTAGGCGTCCAAAATATCGCACTATTACAACACGCATCGCTCTGAAGGCAGTTTTTTCATAACTCATGATCTAATTCCCGCAGATCCCTAGAATATGAATCATCGAAATTATGTATTCTAAATTCTGTATCATTTCCTTACCACCGATAGGCATAGCCAAATTACTGGCAGAGTAAAATAAAACTTTTTAAAAATTGTACTTCATGTTACCACATAGATATCTAACCGGTTGCAGACAAATGAATAACCATAATTGGGGT
Source organism: Lepas anatifera (assembly GCA_034440635.1). NCBI lineage: Eukaryota > Metazoa > Arthropoda > Thecostraca > Lepadidae > Lepas > Lepas anatifera. Next base: position 80,425 of record JAOTON010000218.1, on the reverse strand, counting down.
AAAACTTAAAATGTATACAAGACATTGACTAAAAAAGAAAAACGCATTTCATATTCTTTACCTAAATGCAAAACGCACAAAACTGGTAAGGCAGGTACTTAAGCCACGGTATGCTTCCAGAATTCGGCCCTTGACTAAACCGGACGCGGGAGGGGGCGTCAGTTAGGTACCGCTAGACCAAATATAGCTAACATACGTGGCGAATATATGCGTCCAGAAAAAAACTATCTAAAGAGTTCCAGTCTGCTGATTTGAGAGGTTCTATTTGCGCAGTGAAAGTAGAATCGATGTATTTATGGTTGTTTCTCCCCGTTTAGGAGTATTCATTTCCAAAGCCCTAATTTTTTCAGGTATCTTCCAAATGTTTAAATGTTTAAGCAAGACTTCTGACATGTTTTATTCCTCTTGAAACTGAGTTGAACTGATTCGTGTTATATATTCACGCTCATCCTTTTTATAGAGGATAACTCGCGTGACATCTCGATCCGAGTGATCTCAGAACAATTTCACGGCAATCTTCTTTTGTGATGCAGCAAAAAATCGGACAGGTTTCTACAGAATTTCTAAAGATTCTCCTACGATCACAACAAATATAATTATATTTAAATAACACACGATTATGGTTGTGGGACTGACCTCTTACTCTCAGACTATAGCACACCTTAATAAACCAGGAATAAAGCAACACCGAAAAAACCGATACAATTCACGAAAGATGTGAAGCATGCATTGCCTGTAGGGCCCTATTATTGAAAGAGTTTCTGGAAAATGACTCACAGCTTTGGCAACTATTCTCTGTTTTGCGGTACCCAGGCTATGAAAAATTTCTAAACTTGTTTTGATTTGCCTGTTCTGGCCTGTTGTGCTATCATGGGCCAGCGGACATCAAAGCCTAAGCGCTAATGGTTGACCAATGTCATATGACCCTCCACTTCCGCGTGATCTTAATGGGAACTAGTCAAAGAGACTTCGTCATATCTGTTCTCTTCTTTGTTTTCAGAACAGTATATCCATCCGTCAACTGACGGCGCTCTCTACTGGTCAGCTGGCTAATACTGGTGACATCAGCACCTCTGTGACATCACTACCTGCCGGGATGACGTCACTCATGTCCTCCCCGCCGACCGGGGACGTCTCCGGCGCATACATGGCCGCCGCACTGACCCTCTCCCTCATCACCACCTTCACCAACCTCTTGATCGTGGCCTCAATCGCTCGCTCGCATCGCCTCCAAACCGCCAGCAACTGTCTTCTGCTGGCTCAGTGTGTGAGCGACGGCCTCATCGGCGCCGTCCTTCCCGCCGTCCTGCTGCTGCGCGTGCCGCCGCGACAGCCCTGTCTTCTGCCGGCGGCGCTACTGGCCTCGCTGGCCGTCACCTCGGTCCTCACCACCGTCGCCATCGCTATCGACAGGTTCACCTCTCTGGCGCAGCCGCTCCGCTACAACAACATGGTGACGCGTCGACACGTGGTGCGCTACACCACGGCCGCCTGGTCGGCAGGGGTGGCTGCCGGCTTCGCGCCCACCCTGGCCCGCCTCTGGACGGGCAGAACCGGCTGTGACGCCGACCAGCTGGACAGGCTGGTGGCGGCGGTGCTGGCGGCGGCGCTGTACGTCCCGGCGGCACTGACTGTCTCCGCCTGCTACCTGTACGTCTACTGCGTAGCGCGGACACACGCCAGAGCCATCCAGACGGTGGAGAAGTCACTGGGAAGAACGAGCAGCCTGAAGAGACCGGCCGGCCGCTGCTGGCAGCTGCTGCTGCTGATGGTAGCCGTGTTCGTCGGCTGCTGGACGCCGCTGCTAGTAGCTGCTGTAACGCGTGCTGACTGGCTGTACGCTGGCGGAGAGGTTGCCAGGTGGTTGGTGTTGCTGGCGATGAGCTCGGCGGCCTGGAACCCGTTCCTCTACAGCCTGCACAATGCTGAGCTGCGGCACGGCTGTGTGCGGGTTCTGCTGACTCTACTCGGGAGGCTGGGGGTCCGCTGGCCAGGAGCAGCTTCCAGCGCCAGCATGGCCTTCAGGTGAGCCGATCAGAGGGAAGACACCCTCAGCACCAGAATAACCTTCAGGTGAGTGGACTAGAGAGAAGACACTCTTAGTGCCAGAATAACCTTCAGGTAAGCAAACTAAAGAGGGGGCATCCTCAGCGCAAGGATAACCTCCAGGTGAGCGCACTGAAGAGGGGACACCTTCAGCAGCAGCATGGTATTCAGGTGGGTTGGCCATCTTCACAGTTACAGTTGCTGTGAGCATAAGCGTCGTCACCGGCAAAAAAGTGAGCGGGCTAGCCAAACTTCAACCTGATGCTGACAACAAACTTTTCACGTTAAGACCAAAAACTGATCGAATTTGGGCTTCTCATTGCCTTCCGCAGTGGCTGCTCATAAGAATGATCCGTTTTCTCCCATTTTGACAGAAATCAGGGAATTTTTGCCAAAAAGTGGGGGGCCAGACTTCCCCTGCCCCCCCTTTCCGACACTTATGGCTGTGAAAACGCCACGGACAGTGCGCAGGTGGGCGCCCAGGAGATAATTGTTCTCAGATGGGTCTCAGATGGGCCGTACGGTTTTAAGAGAATGATCGCTAGTTAAACTGCGCATATCCAACAGTGATACGTCTCTCAGGAGAGAACTCTGGTGGGGGCTCTTCCGGTACACTAACTGTGTTGCTACCTAGGCTGCTGCCACGTCCGGCTCATCATTTCTTTGTCTCTGATGTCTGGGAACTTTGATGTGTCTAATATTGCCGATGAGGCACTGCATTCCCCGGGCTGACTTCGAGTCCGGTCGATATGCCGGTTCAACTAGGCGCTATTTCAAAGACGGGGAGTAGCGTCAAAACTTTGCCCTGCGTCTCAATATACGAATGCACATGTTTATTATTAATTCATGACTGCAATACAATGACAGACAGAGCGAGCAAGAAAATACATCACTCAGAAAGCCGCACTGGCCGTGGCCGCATAAAGAGCAGACATTGGAAGTTGGTATGGATGGGGAAAGACAGGGGCTGAATCTGTAATTTATACAACCGGACCGGACGGGTACTGTGTGGTTCAGGGGCGGGGGTTGTGGTTGAATGTACTATATACCTATGCCTTAATTTTTGTTGCCTACCTACCTATGCCTTTTTTCGTTTTGAATTTATATTCATTGAGCCCCTGATGAAGCTCTAAAGGCAATTTGTTGGGCTAATAAATGTTTAGAATAATCGAATAACACATTTAACGTAATTCGGCCTTGATATACACATTGCGGTAGAATCGCATATATATAGTTATATATTTTTTGGGGCTTATCGATGCATCAAATGCCAATGTCATATGGTGTCGCTAAGTCTTTCCCTATTGGAAGGGTTTCTCGGAGGCCAGATTGCTCCTTGTTCAGGGAATCCACCGGGTCTTGAACCCGGGACGGCCGCGTGGAAAGCGAGCCTGCTAACCAGTATACCGCCTTCATGTGTATCAAAAAATATATAGGTGGTGGACACAGTTTCTAAATATACATTCTTCAACTTTGTTGCCTTGTGAATAATATAAATGTCTATACGGACTTGCATTCCCTCTACCTTAAGGTAGACTTAGGCATGAGCTTAACCCTTGCCCGTGGCGGGTAGAGCCACCTTCGCCCTGGTGGGGCTAAAAGACCCCACGATCTCAAAAACTAAGAGCTAAAAAAAGCGCAAAACGGCAATCGAAAGCTCTTCGAAAATGATATCGAAAATACTTCGGTCATTTTCTTGTCAGGTCAATATCAAGGTCACCAGAGGTCAAAGTAGGTCAAAATCGCTAATATGAGGTGTACTAAGAAAACTTCCTATATCTCAGAAACTATGATAGCTAGAAACATTTTCTAACACCATTCGAAAGCCTTGAGATGCGCCTTCATTAAGTGACATTCATTTTCGTGTCAGGTCAAAGCCTAGGGAGCTACAGGTCACTAAATATTGGGCATATTCTTGGGAATGTCCATAGCCACCCATGCATAAGGGCGTTTACTTTTTCGCTAATAGCTTCCAAACCAAACAAGATACAGCCATAGTTTATGCACCATTGCAATCCTCCGTCAATACAAATCGAATGATATATGATATTGCTATGTCAGGTCAAATTTAAGAATTTGACCTGACCCAGGTCAACAGTCTGACCCAACTTGACCTGGTATAGTCATGATATATATCATTTGACTTCCAGTGACTATACAAACACTTCGGTGACAAAATAAAAGCTCTATCTTAGTTTATTCAAAATTTATAGAGGAAAACACCAAAAATGCTTATTTGACCTAAGGTGACCTTTTAAAGGTCACAAGTGAAAAATTTGGTATCAGCTTCAGAAATGGGCTAAGAGCAAGTCGCAACCGATGTTTGAAGTTGATTCCATCCATACTTACTGAGAAAAGCTCATTTCGTGATTTTCCCCATGCATTGTCAATGGGGAGGTCATGCTCTCACATGACCTTAGGTCACCAATATCAAAAATCCCGGAACAAATGTTGTAGCTCCTGGTAGGCCCAATATGTGGTATGAGTTTCAACTTGATCGATTAACCCTTCTTTTAGTTATGCCGTCCTAAGTATTTTTGAGGTGAGGTCACTTCACCTGACCTGGTGACCTGACCTGATATGACCTTGAGCCAAAATTTTCAGGAAAGATGTAAAAATGATGAAGGAACAGCTAGACCAGGTTTGGCGGTGCTGCGCGCCCCGTTTTGGTCACTTCGAAAAACCCGAGGCGAAGGTTAACTTTTTCACTGCTACGAATGCCCGAAATTAGTCGCGAGCCGCACGGATACAGTTTTCAGTCGAATTTTCCCGCTGATCCCACAGTACCTCAACCTGACTTAGACCACGCGAAAGGGCGTTCTCTGTCATTCTTTTCACCCCCTGACTGAGCTCGGCGTTGCCCACTGAGCGCGCAAAATCAGTGCGGAGCGTGTTAAGACGAGGTAATTTCGGATATTCATCGCTGCCTGTTAACTATTCGCGAGCCGAGGCTAACCGAGGATGTTAAGAGGCCTTCCAGCATCCTTCAAATACACACGATGTTGCAGTGACATGCAGTCAAAGTACCCGAAGGTCAACGTTTTGTTAATGATTCTGGAGCTTCCGATTCAAACCTGGTGTAAGTACCCAGTTCTTATTGTGTGCACTGTTGACCACGGACCGATGTTTCCAGCGGCGAGTGGTCGCCTTTTGACAGCACCCCGACCGTGTTTGGGGACAATATTGACACTGCCTGCGTCACAATCTCGCTATGGACTGGCGTCAGCCGCACCAGTCCTGACGCCCACTGTGTTTGTCTGCAGCACCGCCTCCCACGTCCGGCTCTGCGTCGCCGCGGCCGGACATCACACCTGCGTTCTGGCCAGCGTGCCGGCACCACCCCCGGAGCTCCCCCCGCCCGAGCAGGACACGAGGCCATCCCCGTCACCAATGTGTAAGGGCAGGCAGCCCCTCAGAAAAGACGCACTGGAGAGACCGGAAGTTCAGCCTTAGGCGCAGATCCGGAAGTTCATTCTTAGGCACAGACGTGTGACAGGACGTCCAAAATGCCGCCCTGGTTGGTACGTCAGATAAGTAGGGCAGGCGCTGATCGATGTTGCCGCCGGGATGTCTCGTTGCCAGAAGTGGATCGCTGCCGAAGAAAGTGTCATACGGATGGTAATTATTGTGAAGCACAACCCGATGTGAACTGTGCCAGACTAAGTCCAACTTTGCTAAGTGCAAAACTTGTCGTTGCCTCGACCCAACTGCAGGTTGGATTTGAGGGAAATCCCGTGAACGAACAGGTATAACCACGGACACGTTAAGAGCCAAATAAGAGTCCTTGGCCCAGTGATAAAAGCCGGGCGACGGGTGCAATTTCGAGCGCAAATCTCCCGATGTGCTCTGTGATGTAACCAAAGTTCCTGCGCATGCCACTGCTGCTAGTCAACATTCCGTGCTGTCTTTGTAACGCCTAGCACGAGCTTACGTAACTCTCCAAGGAGAGGGAGCATTTTGTGGAATGATGCATATCATTTGGCGCCGTGCGAGTCTTCTTCTTCTCACTGTGCTTCCTTGTACACATATCGTGAGTGTTTCATGTCAAGCTTGCTTAATGATATTCACATCAGTGATGCGAGCCAAAACGTTTGTAGTGTGACTCTGCGTATGAGCGTGATATTTCCTGGTGGAGCCACCAGGGCTCCAGCTAGTGAAATGCTGCTGCTGATGTTTCCGCAACAAGAATACTGTGATAGGAAGAGTGAATTCGATGACGCTGAGAAACTTTGTATGCATCGGACTAAGGAGTTGTCAGTCATCGGCTCTTATTAGTGATAAGTGTCTGGGAAAACGTTTCCTGTTACTCCACTGTGACAATTATGTTTTTGGAAAACCATCTCCAAAATACAAGACTGTCGTGTGTTTATGGGAATACAAGCGGAAGCCGCGGCTAAAAATCATGTGCTAGGTTAAATCATAACTAGTGCGCACAAGCTTGGTAGCAACGAACAGAAGACTGTCAGGCATAGATGGCACAAATTCAATTGCAGGGAGCTATACCACCCTGAATGGGGCCTATCGCATGCAAAACGGCGTAAAGTGAGGCATAATGCTGTTTTTATCGATTGTAGTTCTTTATTACCGAACTCTTCTTTTCCACAAGAGAAGCGGCTGCAATCGACACGAAATACGAGCAACATTGCACAAGGAGTGAGGAAAAGAGCCGAAATGGTGGACAATATCCTTTATTTGGAATTGGGTTGTATTGGGAACCATTGCCCATTTTATCAACGTAGATCTAAAAGTTAGTACATTTACCATGTAGATGGCCGGCCTCGAATAAAAATCATGCAGCTGGGGCATTTTTGGCAATTTTGTGGAGGGAGACAACGGTCCTTTGTCTTTCCCCGTGCCGACAGCACGGGAAGGTGGGCCTGAGGAGAGTGGCAGGACAGTCAGTGGGATAGAGGTGGGTTTGGCTCTGTCTATCGAGCCGCACTCTTCGTGATTCTTAAATCAATAACTGCTGAGGGCTTAGCTTCCCAACAACACGTGATGATGGTCAGCGGATCAGGGATTTTCAGTGAGCGGACCGATCGATGGTCCACAGATGCCAGTGAACTTTACCGAAGAACAACTGCGGGACACAGCTCCATACTGCGAGGCTTTCCACCCCCTCCGACAAGTGTTTCAGGGGCAAGAATCCTACTTTTTCCAAAGATGGATCATAGGAAGGCCTCAATCGTTCACCTAATCAAAGCCATCTTCCTAAATAAACCAATCATGGACTACATTAGGCATATTAGGCCTGCCTGCAAGAATATGCACACACCAGGCTCGGACTATTATCGGCCTACAATTGTTCTTTTGACCACGACCGTTTGGTATTCAACCTACATCATGTGTTTTACCCATATCTTCTGATGGCATAACTATAAGAAGAGCAGGGGCGCGAAAAGTGTGTTCAATATGGCCGGGAAGGGAGGCAGGTGTTGCAATGATTTCCTCACACCATGGTGATTTCTACACACTGCGTCACATAGCACGACCACAATACAAATAATCGACGATCAGTAGAAAAGTGTGACGCAAACAAAACCCTTTCCAAGTTTTGTGAAAAGTTATTGACGGATATAAAATGATATAAAATCCTGCTTCAGTGACCCAAGGCTGCTTGTCAGGGGTCATACAAAATATGGCAATCTATCTTTATGTGATTCTTGGAAGTGGGTCACGCTAGGAAAGCCAAGAGAGGAACCATAAGCAGACTGAGGATTTGCGATGCGAGGGAACTCATGGTCGGGTGGGGTGTCATTTGGCCTTTTGGGCGGAAAATCTATCAGGTGGGCGCCAAATCCTGGGAAGTGGAATTTCAGGTAGATACCACCGACTTTTCAAGAGGGGGGATGCCACGACTATTTCAGGAGGCGCTGAATGTCGACTGGGGGCAAGTTCCCCATTGCCTCCTGGATCAGCCTACGAGAAGAGCTTTGGCGTGTTGGCAGATATGCCCACTGAACCCACTCCCCTCCAACCTCAGAGTGACCAAAGAGTTTAACGTGTCGTTCTTGGGTGGAATATCTAAGGGGACCATGGAAAAAATCCTTTTCCCCGTGTGCACTTTCACAAAATCCTTTCCCCCTGAAATATAAGGTGTTCGCACTTAAGTCTCTAATTTAATCATCGGGTTATCGTTATCCAAATCGCCATCCTCAGAAGAGGTTATCGAATTATCATTACCGATGTCGGGTTGCCGTAAACCATTGCCCAGCATTGCTTCTTTTCGAACAAGCCTGTGGACCAGAGGATTGTGCTCTGAGAGCAGGGTCAGGATAGCTCAGTGGTAGACCGTCGCAATCGTCTTATACGGAAATTGATGCAGGCTGGGGGTTCATCAGGTCACTGAAGTACCAAAACTATTGAGGTTCGACTTACTTGCAGCCGCTCTGCTAGCTCATTTGGTAGCATCTTTGCCTACTGGGCTCCGGCTGTTGCTCAGAAACGCGCCGTGACAGTGCACTGGCGAAGAACTGAAATCGATTCCCCTGAGACGCCTCGGTGCTCAGTATTTACCCGACGTAGGTCTGAAGAAGGTGACCCGAGCAGAGCAGCCGTCCCTATAGCCCTGTTCCAGCTGTCAGCACAATTTTGTAGCAGGACCTCTAACCTCTCCTCCAAAAAAGTAGCATCAGCGCCATAATCGCCTCTTGTTTGTGCTAAGCAAAGGGAGCTTAACCTTTATACCATTAAACAATATTAGGCTACCACTTCGCGCACTTACTATTTTTCATCAGCACAAACAGCAGGCCGTCAGCCCGTAAAACCTCTAGAACTAGTTCCCGGGGAGAGGCTACAGTCCTGTGACGTAGGCGCAACGCGGCCCGCTGATTGGTGCTGAAAAAACTGTGCTGACAGCTGGAACAGGGCTTATGTTTTGTGGGACGTTAAAGGGAGTGTCAGTTTTATAATGGGTTTTGGACTGAGACAGAGGTATTGTAAAGCTTGTCGAGAAACCACTATTGGCGCATCTCATTCCTTCCAAAGCTCTCTATATTAAATGTCCGCACATCGTTTTCCGTGCAGAAATGCTTTGAATCAGATAGGTAACCTTTAAGGAAGTATCTAGCTGGGTAAAGTCTGAGCTAACCACAGAGAGCAAGGTCTATTCCGTGGTCCCAGCATCTACCAAGCTGATCCCGGAACAGTCCCGGCCGGGACTGGCACCAGTAGGTAATCCAGCCCATTTGAAAAGCCTATCCTCAGGGGCGGGGGGGGGGGCCCCCTGCCACCAGGGGGAGTCCCCAATTTTGGCATGTCATAACCGGCCACCACCCCCCCCCCCCGGGTCCGTCCCCCCAGGCACCCCGGCAGGGCGTCGCCACGAAATGTTTACTGGGAGGACGAGCTCAGACTGGCGATGACGGGGGAGAAGGAGCGGGAGGCAAATCTTGATTATATTGGCTGTCTTTAAAAATACTAACGACGATACACTTTTTGTAGTTCCACGCCGACAATCAGCATAAAATACAAAAATTTCTGGATGGAGTCCCGAAATTTTGGAGGGGGACGTCCCCCCTGATTCACGAGTAGGGGGACACATCCCCCATCCCCTCGCTTCCGATACCCATTTCTATTCCCCAGTTCTCAGACGAGACAGAATGTGGCCTCCCGGCGCAGTTCAGCGCGCGCTAATGCATTTTATCAGTATTGTGAATAACCACAGTGAGTTCACTACCGGCTTTATACCTACCTGTGAACTGCTTTAATAGCTTGCTTAACGCTCGCGTTTGATCACCCACAAATTAATCGCATGGGTATGGGCACATGGCCGATCTATCAACTCACTGCACGATCTTTACTTTCCTCAAAGTATCTCCTCATTGATGCGTCTTCGTCGAATAATCGTAGATCGCACACGTAGCAAACACTCACAAAAGCTGCTCTCACTCTCCGGGCCTGTGTTTCTGACAGAGGAAGAAAAATGGTACAAAAACGAACAAGCAAAATGGCTTAATATATGTAAATCAGACGACCTTTGTTTTAATGTTTGAAACTACAACAGGACTAGACTAAACGACAATGCAACGACAGTGCCGTTTATGGATACAGAAGTGGGACCTACTAAACTTATCCTGCACTCCATTTTTTAGTAACCTTCCTAACATCAGCCAGACGGCGGATCGCCTCAGCAGCGCAGCCCGCAGGGAGTACAGCTTCACTGGCGAACGGGCGGCCAGCTGGGAAATACCGCAGGTGCGCCCAAACATCAACAAAAAACAGTGGCAGGTAGCATGAAAACTGCACGGGAATTGAAGACGGACAGGCTGGCCTGAGCCCAATATGTTTTCCAAAAAATATAAGTATATTTTTGGAAGTACTCAAAAGTTGGGAAGGAGGAGGGCAATGTCCCGATATTTTTAAAATCTGAGGTGGTTGACAGCAGCCCTGTTACCTCACCCGACGTACTTGCTTAGCAGACTAAAGTTTTTGATAAGTTGCTCTCATAAAGGAAAAATCGCTCTAATTTCTGGTTTTTCATTCAGAGTTAGAACATAAAAATTGGAATATTATTAACTTATTGACCAGCAAAATGCATTTATATTTTTTTAGTTGTATCATAAGACTCAACAAGTTTCGACTTCCGTCATCTTCTTGGAGATGGCGGAAGCCAAAAATTCTCTAGTTTTATATCATAACTTGATAGTATATAGGCAATAACTTATATTATACATTTTCTTAGTTTTATAACACAACTGAAAAAATATAACTTCATTTTTCCAGGTCAGTAAGTTCATAATATTCTTATTTGAAGTTCTAACTCTTAATTTTTGATAAGGTTGACGGACGCCATTGTCGTGGAAGCTGTATATTTGTAGTAGGCGAACCGCTTTTTTTAAATATCTACGAGGATACACAGCCTTTTTTAAATGCAATCGAATGCTATAACCGACAAATACATGACGGTTGAATGCCAGCAGAGTACCTAAGCCTCTCCAGCAATGAGCCGAAAACCTGCCGAGCCTGGCGGTTACCAATTCCCTCAGAGGAAACTACCGAAACGCTCAAAAGTTAAAACAGCATGTTGCCCTAAGTGAGGAATCAGGAAAGTCACAAAATAACTTGAACTTGGCATACAATTTCACAACAGAAAATGCTTTGTGGAATTTCCCCTTGTCCAATCTGTGCGAAATCGGATGTTAACATGCGCAGTTACGGAAGGGGGGCGTTCCACGACAGATCGACAAGTCGATAACACCCTCATATCGCAGATTTTGGTGTATTTTTTGTCAGGGGGGCTATTGATGGAGCTGATGACGATTTTCGTATTTATTTTCCTCCCTGACATATGGTTGCAAAATTATAGCCTCAGCCATTTTGATCATACCCGCTTGCATGTCTTTGGCAAAAACGAAATTTTACCTGTATGCTTCTACAAATACCATAAAAACTTGATCTAGGTATTTTAAGGACGAGTTCAGAATTCTGGCTCATGAGAAATATAATTCAAAAATTAAATTTTGAATATAGTATACATTGTTGAATTTTTCAAAGTCTATAAACAACTATTTTCCTATGAATTATCTCAGACTTTTTGAGGCTCATAGGGGAAGTTGGGTGTATTGCGCCCGCTTAAGGAAAAACGCTTGTGGTTGGCCGTATGTGCAGTTTTAGGTGATGCAAAGACTTATATCATAAAGCCTGATCATTTCTACACAATTTGAACGCATTCCCAGACCTGAATATCACAAAGTTTTATAGCAAGTTCGAATTTGGTAAACCATTGCAAAGGGCGCATTTAGGTCAGGTATACTGTTAATTGCGCCAGGGAGGGGGCGCAATTACTTCTAATTGCGCCCTATGAATAAGCACTGTGCAGTTACGAAATAAGTTAGGAAATAGCAAAGCGACAGTAATAAATAAGTCAGGATTGAGTGAAGTTTCCGATTAGCCTGCATCACACGTCTTCAGAATAATGCGTGCAAATACTGTGACGATCTATGTTTGTCGGAATTATCGGCTTATCAACTGCCAGGGTCATATCGGCTGGAGTATGCACATGACCACTGGAATATAGGAGGAAGCGAGTCAGTCCGAACTGCAGTAGGTATATTGTGTGATATACCAACTTTCAAAAGAAGGTAGCCTCATGCACCATGCATACCTAATGCATCCAACATCATGCAGCACGCTACCTTTAACGAGTCACCTGCACCCATCGCATCGTGCCACGATCGATGATCGTGGTGGTAAGCAGGTATGAACACTTAAAAACGTAGAACAAGAACATAACCTCGATTGACCTGTCACGAACGTTTGCTAAATTGCAAAAGCTACATACAAAAACAGACGGATCGCCACCAGAGCAGGCCTGGTGGCACCGCTGCAGACTAAACGTAGAACACGAACATAACCTGATCAACCTTTCGAGAACATTTGCTTACTTGCAAAAGTCACAGATAAAAGCAGATGACCCTCCACCAGAGCAGGCTTCGTGGCACCACTGTTGACACTTGCTACACTGCAGCCATATTTCGTTCACCCCAACCACCGATTCTCCGCAGAAAATGCAGATGTCAACTGGATGAGATACCTTTTGCTTTCTTGGAGTCTTCGCTTCCTTCTTTCCTCTTTTCTCTCTTCCAGCCGTGTTTTTCTCTTTTTCAACCAGCGCTCGCTTTACTGGTGAGCTTGTCAAGATCACGGATCGCTGGCTCTTGACACGTCTTTTGACCTCCCTTGGGGTAGGTTTCGGCACAGACAATATTTCATTAAGGATTTCTGATGTCACTGGGACCTTGCCTGACGACGTGGCTTCCATCAGAATCTGAGCGATGTGGGAAACTTGCCTTCGCTGGGCCTTCTCTGCTGGCATTTCCAATTCCGGTGGGGCCCCAGTATCAACAGTGCCGTTGCTGCAGGATGGGAGGGTACCATCACCATGCCCATGCACACAGTCTCCGTCACACTTTGCACCAGCATTACTCTCATCTCCAAGAGCTTTTCCTTTGGCACCAGAAACGTCACCCTGTGCTGTTACAGCTTCACCCATGGCATCGGCACGGTCTCTCGCAGTCTCTTCGTCCTCAGTGGCGCCCCTCTCAGGAGCATCTCCCTGCGAACCTGCATCATCATCCTGAGCACCGGTGCCGTCTTGAACTGTTCGATCCGCCAGTACGTGGATAGCCGCCACAAAGTCTTCATCGGAGAATACCTGATCGTCAAACGGCATGATGCCGGAGGCCTTGAAGCCATTTACAGCGTTCCTTGGTGCCGCTGCTTTGAGGTACGCGGCACCGAACACCTCGGAGACTTGGTGCTGGGTCACCCTTTGGCCTGGGTTCTTCCGCAGCCACCTGTGGATCTCGTCTTTGTACCACGTCTTCAATGGACCAAAGACTGCGACGTCCAGCGGCTGCAGTCTGTGTGACGTGTGTGGAGGCAGGGTGAGGATATCCACCCCACTCTCCTCGCACAGCGTTAGAGCCTCGATGGACACGTGGCTGGTGTGGTTGTCCACGATGAGGAGTACTCTGTTCTTCACTGTTGCTCCCGTCACCTTGATAAAGTGACGCAGCCACTCCACGAACGTGTCTTTCGTTGCCCATCCACTGTCTGATGTTGCAAAAATTGTTCCAGGGGGCGCTCCTCGTTTCAGGGACTCATTCATACGCTTCCTCGCGAAGATGAGCTGGGGAGGGATGAACACACCAGCTGCATTGCAGCAGCAAACAGCTGTTGTAGTCTGCCCTTTCTCAGCGCTGGTCACAATGCCAACCTGGCGACTGCCCTTTCCAGCTAGAATCTTCCGGCCGGGCACGGTTGTGGGCACGCCAGTCTCGTCCATATTGTAAACGTGGGTCGGCCCGTACCCGTGTTTGTCATTCAGTTTCTCCAAGTTTTGGAAGAAGAGCTCGACCTCAGATCGTCTGAATCCCCCAAGTCGGGAGATACTCGTCGGCTCCGGAGTCCGTACCCTTATCTCCGGGTGCCTCTTAAGGAATCTGGTTACCCAGTCGTGCCCGGCCATCTTCATATCCTTATCGAAGGGATGGTTGATGTTCATGAGTTCAGCAACATCAAATGCTAGTTTCCGCAGTTCCATGCGCGTTATTCCATAAAACGCAGAAGCCATGCTGAGGACGTGAGCTTTGAAGCGATCCTCGAACTCCGCACTGAAAACTGGTAGTCGTCCCTTTCTCCCTGGTCTCGGTGGCGACCCGATGGTGTTGCGCACTCGGCAGTGAAGGTGATCACGGAGTGTTTTACGTGGGATGCTGGAAGGGGAAAGGACAGTATAAGGATATGTATCGTCATTTAAATGAATGTACTGCCGGATGTAAGGTCAATGCATGGCAACAACAAGGATGCAAGGATAGAAACTGGAAGGTAGAACATAAATATCCAGACTGAGAAATAAAAAAATTATTCATTAGACATGTCAAGGAAAATGGAAGTCAATGCCATTCCAATTCCATCGGCCGTACCTTATACCCAAATTCATTCAGTAATTTACATCTTCAACAAAACTTGTTTGAAGTGTCTGGGCTACCTGCAGAATAGATGGGATATCGTATGCCATAACTAGATCTGTAAATCGTTGTTACCTGAACTGCTGGCAAGCTTTCCGGATTGAGGATCCATTCTTGACAGCGTTCACTGCTCTGGTGAGTGCTTGAACGCTCCAAGTGGGTGGTGACATTTTCTGGAAAGGATGTGTTTATAAGGTTAGGTATATCGGTATCATGAGTGAACACTGTACATGCATATCCGCATAGGCGCAGGAACTTTTTTCAAGTTGGGGAGGGGGGCAAGGGTTGTCGTCGGTTGCGGGTTACGGGTGACTCGACCATTTCTTTCCACCAAACAACATGCATCGGCTCGAAGTTGGGGGGGGGCACTGCCCCCACAGTCCGAAAGTGTGGGGGCAGCCGCCTCCATTGCCCCCACGATTCCTGCGCCTATGCATATCCGTGAGGTATAGGCAGGTACAGAGGAGGATCCAGGATCCCAAGGGGCTGACCCCAAAACTCGCACGAATCAAAGTGCTTTGAAAGGTACCCGCTATAAAAATACTGGTATCGGAGGAAAAACTTGAGAAACATTGCTCTGCAAAGTACCTACGATTAATTTTCTGTCTTGCTAAATGCGCCCACCCCTCATTCAATTGCGCCCGCGGGCGCATTTACCCATGGCGCATTTGAAATTTCTGAACGCAATCAAACATGGCTGCCTGTTGGAACAGGTTCTTCGCAGAAACGACCGGTAGAAGGCGGAAAATACACAAAAATATGCCTATTGTAAAATGCAAGTCATCGCTCTCCCCCAAATATAATTGAGTTCTTATTTTTCGATATTATAAAACCCTAAATGTCGTAAGAAACCTAGTAATATATAAAAATCGCAGATTTTGCTGAGCTGTGACCTACCACCGATGGCTGTGCGACGGAAAGAGGAAGTACTTAGTGATGGAAACAAAATGGTAGTGCGTAAAATCAAATACCACTTCAGGATTTCTGTGGAGGGTGGGGGGCGCAATTGGTCGCATGGGCGCAATACACCCAATTTCCCCTATTACTCTTTATACTTTTCGCTATAAGATTCAGCAATAAAAAGAATAAAGTCTTTAACAGAAAGCGAGATCTGAGCGCTCAAACGCCCCGATTCCCACTTTTGTGAGGTTTGCGCGCCAGCGCGGCCCACCGTCGATACCACTATCAAACGTCTCTGGTCACGAAAAAAGTGTCAATGTTGGAATTTGTGGGATATGAGGGCAAGGATGTATTTAAAACACTAAATTGTAATCAATGTCTCATTTCTTAACACCCGCACTAGAGAGGCGTCCGACACTTATGCGCACTGGAGGGGTACTGGTAGAGCCCCCTGAGCTCTCGGAAACTAAGAGGCTTAACCTTCGCCCGGGTGGGGGGTCTTTTTAGACCACCCCTCAGGTTTTTCCGAAGTGACCAGAAAACGGCGGCGCGCAGCGCCGCCAAACTTAGTCTAGCTGTTCCTCCATAATGTTTACATCTTTCCTGAAAATTTTGGCTCAAGGTCATATCAGGCCAGGTCACCAGGTCAGGTGAAGTGACCTCACATCAAAAAATACTTAGGACCGCATAACTAAAAGAAGGGTTAATCGATCAAGTTGAAACTCATACCACATATTAGGCCCACCAGGAGCTACAACATTTGTTCCGGGATTTTTGATATTGGTGACCTAAGGTCATGTGCAGAGCATGACCTCCCCATTGTCAATACATGGGGAAAATCACGAAATGAGCTTTTCTCAGTAAGTATGGATTGAAGCAGCTTCAAACATCGGTTGCGACCTGCTCTTTGCCCATTTCTGAAGCTGATGGCAAAATTTTTGACTTGTGGCCTTTAAAAGGTCACCTTAGGTCAAATAAGCATTTTTTGGTGTTTTTCTCTATAAGTTTTGAATAAAATAAGATAGAGCTTTTATTTTGTCACCGAAGTGTTTGTATAGTCACTGGAAGTCAAATGATATACATCATGACTATACCAGGTCAAGTTGGGTCAGACCGTTCACCTGGGTCAGGTCAAATTCTTAAATTTGACCTGGCATAGCAATATCATATATCATTCGATTCGTATTGACGAGAGGATTGCAATGGTGCATAAACTATAGCTGTATCTTGTTTGGTTTGGAAGCTATTAGCGAAAAAGTAAACGCCCTTATGCATGGGTGGCTATGGACATTCCCAAGAATATGCCCAATATTTAGTGACCTGTAGCTCCCTAGGCTTTGACCTGACACGAAAACGAATGCCACTGTAATAAAAGCGCATCTCAAGAGCTTTCGAATGGTGTTAAAAAAATGTTTCTAGCTATCATAGTTTCTGAGATATACGAGGTTTTCTTAGTACACCTCATATTAGCGATTTTGACCTATTTTGACCTCTGGTGACCTTAATATTGACCTGACAAGAAAAATGACCGAAGTATTTTCGATATCATTTTTGAAGAGCTTTCGATTGCCGTTTTTCGCTTTTTTCTAGCTCTCTTAGTTTTTGAGATCGTGGGGGTCTTTCTTAGCCCCCCACCAGGGCGAAGGTGGCTCGTACCCGCCACCGGGGCAAGGGTTAAAAAACTCCGGTTGGGGACTGGATAGGAACTATTGAAATCTATATTATGACTGATTTTGATTGACCTAGGTCAGTATCATCAAGTTAAAACGAGGTCATAAAGGTCAAGTATTAGCCGTGCCGCAAATGCCGTAATTAAGGGCAAAAAGTCCAGAAAGCACTAAAAACAGACCAAGGTCATAGTAAAAACGTCCCAAAAATGTAAACTTAATTTTTGGGGCTAAGGTCATTCAAGGCCATTGACCTATGACCTCACAATATGGCATATTCCGTAAAATCACACCAAGAATGGCACCACAGCATCCGTTGGGCGGGAAATGAGGATTGACCTTTATCCATGAAATTTTACTTTGACCTGTGATCTTGACCTTTACACTGAGTTATCTTAACTATGACGTCGTGGCATAATATACGTCATACTGGGTAACGCAATGCGACTGGAAGCACTGGACCAATGACTTTGAGAATGCTGGTATGACCCTGAACTGTGACCCCGACCTTCATATGGGGTGGACTTGACATATAATCTCGTTTTATATGTCACTATAACGTTGCCAGTCGGTCTTTGGTGCACGCGAACTGGTGCAACCGCGCGATTGCAGCGATCTCAAAATAAAGGGTTTAACTTTGAAAGCCTGTAATTACAAAATTGGGGCCATTTTTCAAGATTATTTGATCAATCGACGTGCCGTTGACCATTCTCAGAAGTAGCGAAATGAGTATTTTTGGACACGAAGAGTTCTCCGGCCACCTAGACAAAAGTAGGTGGGGGCCTCCGAGGCTCCCCTCCAGTTTGCTTGTTAATACACGCTGGTTGAGGCCCCGGGCCACCTTTACTGGCAGGAGGTACCCATCCCCCTACGATCTCAGCATCCATGCTTGGAAGAGAAAACGGAAAGCAGTGTTCTATTGCTTGCCTCGATCTGTACCGAAAATGTTTCAACATAGCTACTGAGCTCAGAAAACGCTTCGATAAGACAATTACGAGAACAAGAACATTGAAGATTCACAAGTTCGCACCGGTTAATTCGAAGACCGTTATTGTCCATGAGCTTTCGAATGATGCGGGACAGAAGGTTCAAGTTTCACATGGAATCTGTGAAGTTCAATGTTGCCACGTGATGGAGTCGTTTTTTTCGATCCGTGGGTCAGATCTTAAGAAAAGCAGCAGGTCTTAATCTTATATGTTCGAAAAGCGGTTGTCGGCGTGGATTTTGTGTGCCTTTTTGTCTGCGATATGTGTTTTCTAATATAAATTGAGCTGGCATACATTAAGCTTTTTTAGGGTATGGGTAGAAAAAGAAAACTATCTAAAACAAGCTTAAAGCAGCAGTAGTAATTGGCTTCTGACGCATTACCCTCCCGCTACATTTTCCAGCAAATGCACCAGAGTGTCGGAACTGTTCCGAATGTTCCCGTAATACGTTCAGTTTTTTTCGGAACGGCTCAAATTCTTATGTTAGCAATAGCAGCCTCCACACAACAAGTTCAGTCGCATTGTCACCGAAGCGCAGTCTTGTTCAGTTCTCCCTTCCCCGTTACACCACTACCAACCGGACGCGTCTATGCGGCGTGCCGACTGCAGGGCTGAGTGGGCGGCGACGGTGTTGGGCTTGGTCTGCGGTGCTCGGTACTGGGTTTGCTGAGTAGACTCCATTCTTTTTATTGTCGTTATATGTAGTTTAAGCAATGCTCATTCACATGAAGGTGTTTTAAAGTCAATAAAAACATAGGAAGTATGTATGCTTATCTTTACAAAATTAAATTTTATACATATTCGTGCCAATGAATGTAATTAAACTTGCATATTTGTATTTCTCAGACATTTGCGATTATTTTCATGTAGCCTTTTGTAGGAATTCATTCAATTTAAATGGCTAAAAACTTAAGCGAAAAGTCCGATGCACGCGTACGATGCGGGATTGCCCGAGGCTATAACTCCGAAACTATTATCCGGACGAGACTATAAATACCACAGTCGTTTTCAGCGCCTCTGAGAACCCTAGTCCCAAATTTTCATGAAAATCTGAGATATGAGGGTGTTATTTCAACCCATTGATTTGTCGATTTGTCGTGGAATGCCCCGGGGGTCGGGTGCCCCCCTTGAGTTTTCCGGAGACAGAATAAAAACGGCGGCGCATAGCGCCGCTGTGCTTGGTATAACTTTTTCATAAGATTTCTACAACTTTTTTCTCAAAATTTGGGGTCCACATCATTTCAGGTCAGGTCAGCATTGCAGGATGAGTGATCTCACCTCTAAAAATGTTTAAGATAGTATAAGTAAGAACAGGGTTACCCCTTTGGATCTGAAACTCATTATGACATCTGATCACATGAGGGGCCTACTGAATGCTAAAACATACATTCCGGCATTTTCTATATAGATGACCTAAGGTCAGGTACGAATCATGACCTCTGCATTGGAAATACATGGGGAAAATGGTCTGAACTAAATAACTTAGTCCTAAATGGCGGTGCAGCGTTTATGTTATCGGCATTGGGTTTGTATTATCCATGCGGTTGTAATAATATGCATTATGACCTAATTTGACATTAACCTGACCCCAGGTCAGGTCAAATCGTAGATTTGGCCCAGCAATGCGATATTATACATCATTTGATTCGGCTTGCTGTAGGGATTACAACGGTGTATATTGTTTTGCTCTATTTCTAATTGTTCAGATGTAATGACTGAAACACCTTTATTTCCATGTTATTCCTGTGGTGACATGCCTTGACCTCTCTTGACCTTAAATTTGACCGAAAAAATTGTCCGAGTGTTTCCAATAGAGCTTGCACGGGCTATCCAACGCCGTCTGTTTTTCACTATCTAGCGCGGTTCTCGAAATCTTAGGGGAGGGCGGTTACCCCCCCCCGTCAAATCGGAGGTGGCTCAGATCCCTGTCAGTGCGCGTGCAAGTGTGAGTGCCCCGTGTGCCGGCGTTCTCCTTTCACGACAGACTGAATCGAGCCTCACGCACCAAGTTCTGTCTGCACTGGAGTAGTCTATACATCGCATTTCCTGTAAGGACAATGACAGTTTCATATTCGAACCCGCTAGGGTCGTGTGCAAGTGCCGAATATGGGACGGTGTATCTGTCACGTGTTTTCTTTTGGGTATGTTGAGTCAAAGACCCTTCTAATCTGTCCTCAAACCTCAAGTCTAAATTGTTTGTGGAAATGACTGTCAGCAACGAGACGTCCGTTTGTAATCAAACGATCACCTGGCCGCTCTATTGGTGACACGACCGTTTTGTGCTACAGCTGCAACGAAGTGAAGAACGAACTTCGCTAGCCAATACACGCAACGACTGTGCTGCACTGTTTGCAGCTGAAACTGTGGAGCGTCTTCTCCAGCTACGGAGACAGATGTCTCAAACACGCAGGAGGCATGACATGCAAGAAGCACGGAGGAAAACCAACCGCACATTGCCTGTTAACTTTAGTACCAGCGTGCTCTGCATGACAGAAAGTAAACACACATTCACCAACGGTCACAAAAGGCTGCTGACTCGACTCATTGCCCCTGATGATTGCAAAAAGTTGTCGTCAGCTTCTGAGTGATAGTCTGACACGCATCTCAAGGCTTCTTGCTTCATAGGGAGCGTGTTGGAAATCACGGAATAGCCAGATCTCGGAAAGAAGACATGCGAGGAGCCCGAGCCCCAACAGTGACACGGCCCTCGCCCTCTCCTGCCCATCGATCCTCACCTCGGTACTCTCCGGTATCCCGAAATAAGCTTTGTTCTTGGGCGTGGCATGGAGGGAAATATTCCCAGCAGGGTGTGTGACCGGTAAATCCGACCTTCGGAAGGCTGGAACGCCGATGATTCTGATAGTTTATATTCCCATACAGGCTTTTCATACGATGAGCTAGTGATAACCACAGAAACCGCGAGGAAAAGAGCAGCGACTGATGGTAATGGAGACGTGAGGAGATGCGAGACGAGCTGGGATGGGGCTCTCCGTCCGGGACCCTGCATTTTGGGGCCCGGACACCATTCATCAATCTCCGGACAGGCTGGGCCTCACAGCTGGATGTATTGGAGCACGATAAACGGCCCGGCCGAGCCGTCCCAGCCGGGCCACAACACAGCTTAAGTAGAACTGATTCCATCTTACACAATACGTACTTAACAACGGCTAAAACCGACAAACGCAAGTACTAGATCAAATTTTCTGTCCAAAGCGTAATCAACGATATAGATACCACTCACAAATGATAAACAATGGCAAATATTATGGCGAGGCTCCTTGCTGCCAAATAACTACACAATGCCTGCAGATTCACTCTGCTTATTGACAATAAACATACACATACACACCGCTCTGATTCGGCGTGACTTATTGCTACCTTGGAGCAGCGTCAAAACAGCGCCAGCCCTCGTGACTGGCTCTAACAGTAGTCCTCCGCTGCCGGCCAAGCTCAGCGGCAGCGGAGACGTAACAATACAATCCAAATACAGTCAACATCACCTCAGCGCTGACCACATCACGGCTCTACTAATCGCCAGAGAAATCGTAATAAAAAACTCGGCACCTCACTGCCCTGTGTCGCCCGGCGATGAAATTGAACATTCAGAGGTTGTACTTGACATTGTACCCACCGGCCATTGTGCCGAGCGAATGCATACAAACATCTATTGCTATTCATTTCCATCAGGAACTTTCGATACCCTCATCAGGAGCGTTGCATAATGCACCGGCCACCACCACCGTTTCGGATTGCGTCATTTTTAAACACGTTTCGGGGATGGAAATGACTACACGTGACTGGCATGCTGAAAAGATCACGAGAAGACGAGTTGTGTCTGGCCCACCAAAACAGTTTTCCATTTGGATACACTTTAGAGAGCGATGAATCAGGAAGTCAGCAACGCTTTCGTCACAGTTTAAGACTTTCCAATGACTTTAAGAACAAAGGCGTGCAAAAAAGACGAACAAGAGCTGGCATTTAAGCACGCACTTACAGGAGCACGACCCAAAAATATATGAACGGTTCTTCAATATCAAATTTGAGAGAAAAAAGGTACCTCCGAGTAAATAGTGCCCACAAAATGCCCCGAGCTTCAGAGAGCTCTTCGATTACCCACAATGATTCACATCTGACCTTTTATGCCCCTATCATGGCACAATCACTGGTTCCATTTCTGGTAAATATGGCTCACGGCAGCACAAAATATTAAAAACACTACATTCCTTGTTTTCCTTTACCGGTCCACGGGACGATCTCGTATTAAAACAGCACGCGATCTTCTTGGACCCTCTTCTCTAAAAGGACCAATTACATCGTTCTTACGACATCCACAGCCTCGACTCTACATTTCGGACCGAAATTCAAGTGACAAAGCCGAAACTTTTTCGCGTACATTGTCACAATAAAACGCGATAGACCCACGCACATACATCAAGCAGTGTCTCAAAGCGCGGTGACGTCACAAAACACTACACTGTATAACCGCAGCATTGATTCAGCATTCGTGCCTGGTCGGATCACCAGTGACGTCAGATTTTCAGGTGCACATGTGGCGGTGACGTCGGCGCAGGCAGACGCTGTAGCCTTATTGCCGGCGGGGTGGGGCCGGGGACTGGCTGTTCAGCGCCCGGCGCACGTCACCGGCGAGTGTTCATTACACCGCCTCCTGGAGGCAAGTGGCCGCCGCATCTGCGTGGTTCCAACGGCGGGACAACTACAACTACGCCGGAAATAAAAACTAGGATACTAATTCCACTGGGAGGCAAACTCGTAGTCAATTAAAACTAGAGTCAATATATCTGAAAATATCAACAGTTTGAATGACGCCGGTTTTACCGGGTAAAAACAACGATGCTGGAATTTTCAACATTCCAAAACAACAAGAAGGAATGCGCCGGTCCAGACCCTACCAAATATGCAAGACTAAATACATGTCTTAATGACTTAGCACCCACAGGACATATTACACAACATAAATCACAATCAGAGACCGCATATACCACTCATCTGGCCACTTTGTCATTCAATACCCTATCTCGTCACAAACCGGACATAGCCCCTGAACCAAGAATCACCGCCCTCAAACCATGAAGAACTCCTGGTTGGGCCAGTGGGGCGCCATGGCAGCGGCGTACCCGAACTCCCAGGGGTTGTACGGGCCGGTGACGTGGCAGGGGACGGCGCCCGGCACCGTCTGACTCCAGGTCTGCGTGGTGCCCGTGCCCTGCGCCGGCCCCCTGCTCTCCGCCCTGGCCCTCTGCCGCCTCTCCCGCTCCACCCAGCCGTGCCGGGGCAGGTGGAGGGCGCGGTGTTGGTACCACACCAGCGCCACCCTGGCCGGCTGCGTCCGGTCCGGCCGCCGCAGCGCCGTGCTGGCGTGCAGCTCATCCACGGCGCACTCGAACAGCAACGATCCGTGAGTCAGCGCCACCGCCACGCCGCCCACCCGCGGGTCACGCAGACTGGGGCCGCAGTCGGAGGTGTACCGCAGCAGACGGACGCCGTCCTCCAGCTCCGTCACCCACCCGCCGCCCTCCACCCTCCTCCGGGCCGCCTCCTGGTCAAACTCCGACCTCTCCACGGCTCCCAGCGGCTGGCTAGTGTCGGCGTCTGCGGCACCAGCAGCCGCGGCGCAGGAGGAGGGCGAGGTGTCCAGGTGGTGGGAGCGCGGCCTCTGCGGCGTGTGGGGCGGCGTGAACGCCACGCTGGTGGACGGCCAGGTGTGGGGACCCGTCTGGGACGGCTGCAGGGGCGGCGCCAGCTCGCAGGAAGACGGCGGCGAGAGGAACGGCGACGTCCGCGGCGACGGCGGCGTCAGCGGCGTGTTGCCGGCGCCGCCGCAGGCGGGCCACTCGGTCCCAGCCTGACGCCCGTGCTCCCCGGCCCAGCCGGCCGCCTCAGCGTCGCCCGACCACTGGGCGTTAGGGAAGAAGCGGGCCGTGTCCTGAGCGGGCAGCCTCCAGAGGGGCGGGCTCCAGCTGACGCCCTGCTGGACAGGCTCGCCGCTGTCGCTGCAGCGCCGCTTCTCCTGTTCCACGCCGGAGGAGGCTGCTGGAGAGGAGCTGGACCGGACCGGAGCACGCGCCGCTGGGTTGCGCTGTTTACAGGCTGGCAGCGGCACCTCCCGGCGCCGGATCTCCACCGGGTACCTGTCCGCCATACGGCACCGGTCACAAGTGACTCCTTACTGCTGATACGGCACCAGTAAAAAATGACTCCTCATACCGGTACGGCAACGGTCGAAAATGACTCCTCACTATCGTACGGCAACGGTAAAAAACGCCTCTTCACTACCGTACGGCAACGGTAAAAACGCCTCCTCACTACCGTACGGCAACGGTAAAAAATGACACCTCACTACCGGTACGGCAACGTTAAAAAATGACTCCTCACTACCGGTACGGCAACGGTCAAAAATGACTCCTCACTATCGTACGGCAACGGTAAAAAACACCTCCTCACTACCGTACGGCAACGGCAAAAACGCCTCCTCACTACCGTACGGCGACGGTCAAAAATGACCCTCACTACCGGTACGGCAACGGTCAAAACACCCTCACTACCGTACGGCAACGGCAAAAACGCCTCCTCACTACCGGTACGGCGACGGTCAAAAATGGCACCTCACTACCGGTACGGCAACGGTAAAAATGACTCCTCACTACCGGTACGGCAACGGTCAAAAACACCTCCTCACTACCGGTACGGCAACGGCAAAAACGCCTCCTCACTACCGGTACGGCAACGTTCAAAAATGACTCCTCACTACCGGTACGGCAACGGTCAAAAATGACTCCTCACTATCGTACGGCAACGGTAAAAAACACCTCCTCACTACCGTACGGCAACGGCAAAAAGCCTCCTCACACCGTACGGCGACGGTAAAAATGGCACCTCACTACCGGTACGGCAACGGTCAAAAATGACTCCTCACTACCGGTACGGCAATGGTAAAAAAACGCCTTCTCACTACCGGTGCGGCAACGGTAAAAAACGCCTCCTCACTACCGGCTCATTTCTAATTATTCAAATCCGACTCAGTGTGACAGCTTGTCAGCCTACCGGGGGATATAAAAAGCTGGCGGTAATTTATTCAGTATGAGCGGTGTCGCTGTTTTAGGACGCTTCAACAGCTAAGGCTACATCGCGACCAGTGCCCTGAAATTCGGGGTTTAACGCCGAAGCCTACCTTCAGGGGAAACCAATTTGGAAACCTCAAACTTCAAATTTGACATATTACGCTTTAAACTTATCATTGTTATTTTGAGTACCACAAGTTTTTTGGAACTACAAGAACCGGGGAGAATTGACATTCTCATGGCAACATAATAAGCTTTCAGGGGGATTTTTCAGGAACCCAGCATTGCTTTTAGTGGAATATGTTCTTGCGCGTTTTTCTTTTTGCATTTTACCGGACCTGCCATTGTTTGCAGTAGAGCAGATAATACATATTTTGGAACTGATTTTTTAGAGCCGTTTTAGGTACACAACATAATGGTTCTTTCTAGTAAATATTCACCTCATTTGTCCCTTTAATTGAGATCACACTCTGCACAGAAAAAGAATTTCAGGACACATAAGATCACTAGCTGCTCTGTGGCACGCCGGTGCGAACATCAGGTGCGTTTCGACGGACAATAGGTGAGAGGGAATTCTGCTATCAATTTTCAACAATCTCCAATATTTAATCCAATGTCTCTAGAATAAGCGGCAAATCCCTCAGGATGAGAAAAAAGGACTCCCCATGCCAAAATTAACATCCTGGTGAGGTGATATTGTCCACTATGCCACCGTGCCGACAAGGCGGAACCCTTCCAGGTTGAACAAAAAGCGTGACAGCTATGTACACCATTCCGTCTGAGCAAAAACTATCATTTCTTTTCTTGGCGCTATTGCAATGTAAATACCACGGAGGCTATACAGGACAACAAAGGAAGACATTCGTACAAACCGCGAGAAAAAAGAGTATCCACCTCTTTCAGATATGCACCCCGTTGGTTCTACGGAGAAATAATGATGGCCAGTCCAGATCAACACACCGCTGGTTCTCGTTAGAAATAATAACCAGCCGAGGTCTGTCCTAGGATAGTGTTCCCAGAAATGTAGATGAACAATCACGACAAGCCTCGTCCGGTGGGCGTAATGAACAATCAGGTCTCCGCACCACCGCCGTGTACCTGGTAGATAGCGATCGATAGAGAATTAACTTATTCACGGGATGCCGCGAGTCTTTGCCCTACAAAACCCATCGCTAAATCATAAACATACTACCAATCGGAAACGACATCAAAGTAACGACATCCGCATTAGTCAAACAAGCATCCTACTCTAGAGCAAATTCACCCTTAGTGACAAAGTAACCAACAGGATAAGTGGTTACTTCAACATGGCATGCAAGCTTAGTGCGAATCGGAGCCACCAGGCGTGCCGAACCTCTCTTAATCGTCTCTTTCTCAGTCGTCGCACAAAAACGGTCTGCAATACCGTGTTGTGCCAGCCCCGTATCCCTCCCCTTCACCTACATCGTAAGCACAAGAACGTCCGGGAAAATGCAGCGACGAAAACTGTTTTAGTCTGCTCTTACACACCCCTTCACAAGATATATGTCATTAGGTGCATTTGTTTTGTAACATAGTCCTCGTTATACGAAGGAGTTTTCTCTGATTAAAGTAAATCCAGCTATTTCAGACCAGGAGCTAACCACACAGCTGCGTCACCAGGCGTCCAGCGCCAGTCTGCACCTACCTGGAGAGCCTCTGTACGCCGGAGTCCGCCGCGCCCCTCCGCCTCGTCCATCACGTACAGCGGCAGCACATGCAGCTGCTCATCCGGCGCCTCCTCTGCGGCCCGCTCGGCACCGTCCGACGGCGCGGGGCTCAGCCTGCCGTCGGTCTGGCAGGACGGTATCGTGCCGAGACCGGCGCTGGTCTGAGAGGGGACCGCCTCCTCTGCCCCTGCCTCCTCGGCTGAGTCCGCCCCTGATGAGGCGGTCCGGTCTGAAGCGCCAGGGTTAGGGCAGGGTGCTGGGTCCGCCGGAGTCGCTGCCGGAGCCGGTACGGACTCCTCAGACGTGGAGGGGGTTCCGGACGGGACCGAGTCGGAGCAGAGAGACGAAGGCGTGTCCACGGCGGCCTCTGAAGGTGTGGACAGTGACGGGTGGGCGGGAGGCGGCCGCGAGCTGTCCGAGGCCACGGTCCCACCCGCCGGTTTGGGCTTAAGCAGAGTCAGCACCTGCGGACGCGGAGAACGCTTGTCAGCCGACATGAGGGAACACAGAAGATCCCCACTGCGGCGCTGCAGCGCAATATTACAAAGGTAATCTAAATCGTAGGAAAAACCCGACGCTGCGTCATCTCCACCTTACATGTTTTCCAACCTTAATTAAATACACTGGACTATTCCATAACGGTGATCCGTAAACTAATAAATGCCAGCTCCAAAAATAAAACCCAATTACAGCTGGGACTCCACTTTTACAGTCATTTCCCGGTGCAAAAGGTGAAGCTCACCAACAGAGAAATTTTCCGTGAATTTTTGCCGTCACTATCAGGCAGCTATGATGCTATATGGGGCATTCCAGGACAAAAGACCAAAAATATTTCAATTTGACACCACCATGTCTAGAAAAATCTGAAACTTTGTCTCCGGGGTAGTTTTGGGCCAGAAACACGCCTGTGAGAATTTAGCCCCCTCCGACCAACGGTGACCGAGTTATAGCCCGAGGCATTTTCGGGAGGTCACGTTGTAGACTCATCTTTGATGCTTCATAACTCAACAACGCATCACCTGATTAACAAGTTTTGTATATCATTGAACTCGTCTTGAATTATAGTTTATTTTGAAAAAAATGTTAAAATTTGAAAATTTTGACTTTTAATTTGTTTGACCTTTTCCTTTTGACCTAGCTTGACCTTTTCCCAGTTGAAATTGCCCTTTTAGACACCTCAAAAATGTTTCTTCATAAAATATCTTTCGATAGCAAAAATAAAAAAATGCGTTCTTGCTATAAGTTCCGAATATTTAGCACCTAAGGTAGGTATGTACACGGTTTTTGACCATTGCGGTAGTACAGCCTTATGTTTAACGCCGCAAATATAGCGATTGCTTTTGTAATCGGTCGCTGGAAATCATACTCCATTGTCTTTACGAAATTTTAATCGTACAAGTATCCGAATTTATGACAATTAACACGCGCCCACTCGAGGGGGTGGGCAACCGGCCTCCTCAGGTCTCTACAGGTAGTAAAAAATACCTTCGCGCAGCGCCACCGTACTCCATCTACCTCTAACACAACATTTTGCAACTTCTAGAAAAATAATTTAGGTCAACTGGGAGGTGGTAGGTACCGTAAATGCTGAAGGCCAGCAGGCAACTCACTCGTGAGGGGTGACCTGAGGTAGACGGTCGTCGTTATGCCTTGTGGGACTTTCAACTTTGTTTCCTTGATTAACACTTTATCGTGGGAGTTGCTCGTTTGGGTGGTGGGGTCAGGGTCTCCGTAAAAAGTCCCTTGATGACTCTAGTGAGACACCTACTCCTAAAACCGCCTCCTTGCCACCCCGGTAGCTCAGTTGGTAGAGCGTTGGGCTCCGGCCCGCGGCTCAGAAGCATGCAGTGGCAGTGCATGTCCAGGCTTGGGATCGGTTCCGCTGAGACGCTCCGGCGCTCAATAGCTTACCCGACGTACAGGTCGGCTGGCAACTGACTGGTGAGGGGTGACCTGAGCGGGGCGGCCGTCCTGTGCTGTTGGGACGTTAAACGTTGGCTTCTAAAATCAACCCTTCATTGTGGGAGTTGCTCGTTCGGATGGTGGGGTCAGGGTCTCCGTGACAAGTCCATTGATGACTTTATAATAATAATTGTTGGGGTTTAACGACACACCAACTGCCAGGGTCATACGGCGTCGCCAACTCTCACCCTGTTGGAAGGGATTTTGGGGATCAGATCGACTTATTCAGAGGCTCCGCCGGGACTCGAACCCGGACCAGTGGCTTAGAAGACAAGGGTGCTATCCACTAAGCCACCTCATCCCCCATTGATGACTTTAGTGAGACCCCGACTCAACAATCGAACTGAGAACAACTCGTACAAAATGTATAAAAAACTGAACTGGCAACAACTTGGGCAATATTTATAAACAGAAAAACTGCAGCCATTAAAAGTGATAAAAAGGGATTCCTTGTTTCGAGGAGACGAGGGCAAATGAACTTATTAATAATGAACCTTTCAGCCTTAAACGAAAATTTACAAAGATGTCGCGACCTTATCAATAATTGAAACAAGTATAACTTATCCTATGAGCACCACTAACTCACACAATTACATCGTTCCCGGAGATGGAAAATAGTATCGATGCAAGCTGATCCAGTGCAGCACAGCATATGTTTGAGAGGATTCATGCAATGTAAACAAACGTGTCTGAAAGGCTTTCATTCCCAAAAAGTAATTTGAATCTGCTCATATATTCGACAAAATGTCCTGAAATTGTAACGCATTCGACTTGGTCGCTGAACAGGTTGCTTCATGATATTTTTACAAGGTGATCATTTCATAGCTGACACGGATCCGAGAATCCCAGATAAATAATGACACAGTGCACTGGGAGTGATGCCGCTAAATAGCCAGTTTTAATCATTACCGAATATGTTACATACAATCGTTTGGTCGTGTCGCCTTTGAGGTTGCTCAAGGTCACAGTATTTCTTACGGGAACTAAGTGGAAACCTAAATTTTGTGGCATAATAGGTGACAGAGAAGAGCCGTAGAAAGAAAAGTTCAGCACCATTGGAACACTCTTGTTGAGCCCAAACGGATTATGTATCTTATAATATTGCCTAGTCAAATGTCAAAATTAACCTGCTTTGACCTAGAGCCAGGCTTAGGTCTGTATGGTAAAAGAATATTAATCAAACTGCAGAGGCAAGTCAGACACGACAATGTAAAAATACAACCTCCATCGCAATTCTCGACAATTCTCAATTCTCGCAAGTTATCAAAATTTACCAATCGCCCCATGCATTTCTAATGGAAAGATCATGACCTTGCCCTGCTCCCGGTTATCGATATAGAAATCCTGCTACGAAAAATTATCTTGCTAGGCGATCTTACTATGTAATGCGATTCTAACCACGATAGGCTAAATTTGATATGATTTATGCACCTCCCAAAGTTTGAGGTTAGGTCTCTTGACCTGGGTTGGCGGTCTGACCTGGTATGACCCAGACCTAAAATTTTGCCAGAAGCTGCAAAAATTTCGAGTTAGAGGTACATGAAGTACGGTGGCGCTGCGCGAAGGTGTTTTACTACCTGTGGAAACCTGAGGAGGCCGGTTGCCCACCCCTCGGGTGGGCGCGTGTTAATTGTCATAAATTCGGATACTTGTACGATTAAAATTTCGTAAAGACAATAGAGTATGCTTTCCAGCGACGGATTACAAAAGCAATCGCTATATTTGCGGCGTTAAACATAAGGCTGTACTACCGCAATGGTCAAAAACCGTGTACATACCTACCTTAGGTGCTAAATATTCGGAACTTATAGCAAGAACGCATTTTTTATTTTTGCTATCGAAAGATATTTTATGAAGAAACATTTTTGAGGTGTCTAAAAGGGCAATTTCAACTGGGAAAAGGTCAAGCTAGGTCAAAAGGAAAAGGTCAAACAAATTAAAAGTAAAAATTTTCAAATTTTAACATTTTATTTTTCAAAATAAACTATAATTCAAGACGAGTTCAATGATATACAAAACTTGTTAATCAGGTGATGCGTTGTTGAGTTATGAAGCATCAAAGATGAGTCTACAACGTGACCTCCCGAAAGTGCCTCGGGCTATAACTCGGTCACCGTTGGTCGGAGGGGCTGAGATTCTCACAGGCGTGTTTCTGGCCCAAAACTACCCCGGAGACAAAGTTTCAGATTTTTCTAGACATGGTGGTGTCAAGCCTTGGTCGATCTGTCCTGGAATGCCCCATATACGATACGGCGAACTGACTGCCAGTGACAGCTATTCTGCACTTCCACTGCCTGATCAAGCAGACAACTGACGTAACGCAACCAGAGAAAGGACGCAACCGCTGTCCAACACACTGCGTGGCCGCTCCGCACGACAACGCCGGCCGCTCCGTCCGACGCGCCGGCGGGGATTCTGAGGCCGCTTCAACAGCTGCGGTTATGACCAAATGATCAAGGTAGCCATGATCCAGGACATTTAATTTCAAGATAAACCTTTTTGAAAATACCAAATACCTCTCGAAACTTGTTTCTCTAGTCATAAGGAGATCGATATATATATATATATATATATATATATATATATATATATATATATATATCTATATATATATATATACTAGGAGCCGTTCATAAATTACGTCACGCTTCGAGGAGGGAGGGGGTCGGCCGAAACGTTACGCGCCGTGACGTGGGGGAGGGGGTTGACCAAAGGTGACGTGCTATTATACGGGGTGGTCTTCTCCCGTCGGCATTTTTTGGGGTTTTGTTTTTACTGTTAAGTTGTGGTTTTGTAAATTATCCGCATTCATTTGAAAAATTAGACACACTGCACCTTTGGTATCGTGAAATTCCCCAATGTCTGAAATACAAATTGATCACGGGGCGCTGTCTTTTTTATATCGCTAGATCCCAACATACATAAGCACGCTTTTTCTTGTTTTCCATTTTCTTTTCCTGACAGAACCAGTCTAACAGGAGCTCAATGGTCCCTGTTTAAAGCACATGGGATTTCAGCCACTCGTTGAGGAGGCGGATCTCAAAAAGTGGGCGTCAAACAGTTAAAAATTGATATCTCGGGCGTCAAAAAGTGACGTTACATACCGTTGGGAGAGGGGGGCCGAAAGCACATCGAAAAATAGGGGTCGTAATTTTTTTCATACATTACGTGATCCTCCGGGAGGGTGGTTGGCACGTGGCGGGGGGGGCGAAACACATCGAAAAAGCGTGACGTAATTTAGGAACGGCGCCTTACTTGTTTTAACTACATTAGGTCGGGCAGTTTTCGGCTCACTGTTAAAGTTTTCTTGACCGCGATACGATTCGCATCATTTGGCTCACCGGTAGCTTTCGATTTCGTGGCAAATATGGCTTGGTAGCCCTGCATTTGCGAAAAAATCACTTCTGCCCGAAATTTGCGAAAAAATCTCGTCTTTTACAAAACTTTCAAAATAGCAAACTATCGAGCGCTTGTGGGTACTGAACAATGGGAGACCACGGAGAAACACAGACGCTGTACTTTAAATCATGACAAAACGAGCAATAGTCCGCCAGTGGTGAACAAAAGACTGCCCAGGCCACTGTGTTCAGATTGCAGGCCGCTACACGTTGGAAATCATCTTCCTAATCATCACCATTACGTACTCTTCCAAGCTCCACGTGCCATGGCTCTTCCGATCAAGCTGACAAAAGTTTTGACACGTTATTTAATAAACGTGCTCTTAGCATGAAGACAATAAATCCCACATCACAGACCTAAACTACCCATGCTGGAGTCGTGATCTAGCTTCTGGTTCGTCCTCCACATATGACCCGTGTACTTGCCCCCTGGTGTCAGCACGAGCTTGAACCCACACTGAGGTGGTGCGGAAATAAAAAAACGTCGTGCATGCTCGGTCCAGACACGATGTAAGCAAGGATCACCTCTCTAAGCCCACGTCTCCATGAATGAAGCCTCCCCTCGATAGAGGCATCGGTGGTGACTAGATGCAAGCGTATGGTGACTAGATTATGTTCACGAACAAGTTCCCCAAACTGGGACCACTTAAGGTCATTTAACAAAGGCGTTGAACATGTTTTGTTGACACGACGTTTTGTTAAACATGTAGAACATAAAAACGTTTTCTAGTTACCTACACTACATGAGCTAAATGACTGATGACATTTTTTATTCGTTGGTGTTGTCCTAAGATAAACCGGACCAAACAGACAGAGAGGAAGATATATGTGCGAAGATAAGGGCCTCTGCGATCACCGTCATCATCATTACTAAAAAATTTGACCGTTAAAGAGGACAGTATTTGAACCACCTCACAATTATAAAAGTGATATACGTCGCTCAGGCCCTAGCCACTAATCCAGAGTCGCCTTTACTATGATGCTGGCGATGAAATTTTGTTTTACCCCTAGTGTCCCATGTAAAAATGTATCATCTTCAAACGTCTTTGACAGGCACAGTATGCTTTAGAGGGATTCAATTTTTCTTTCACATAGCTTTACATCAAATTCAATTCCGAAGTCTGCCCCCTCGAGAGATTTCATTTCAATTGATTAAAAATATTTGCGTCGGAAGTTAGATCTGCAGCCTCCATAAAGGTTATGCTTTAGTTACACTGCCATATCGCTGCGTGAGGCCACCCGGGGACGAGTCCTTCCCGGGGTGAACCTTATGTACAACATTCTTGCACATCGCTGGCGCTGACTAGCTGGTGCAACATCTGGTTTAGGTGGGTTTATCTCGGGACCGTTATGGGATCACCAAGTGTAAGCTCCGGCACAGGTTCTCTCTACCTGAATTTTTAGCTCTTGTAGGTTCTTACGATTCCCACGATGCCAAAACTCTACATCGTCTGCATAAATATCTGATTAAGAACCTACATAAGACGTCAGGTGAACAGCATAAACCAGATTGGACCACGAAGAAACCCCTGAACTACACATAGGTTATCGGAAGCATCTCACCCTGCCTTAATCTGATTGAGTCCACTCAGCCAATCCTCGAGCCACTGACTTTCTTCTCCATACCGTCCTCATTTTGCAGCAGACGAGCATGGTCGACATAATACAAGTCTGTCAGCCGTCACGTGTCGGCTCTCGTGACACATCGAAACAGCCCAAACCCTCCAAACCATCCCACCACACCCAACATCGCAAACTCCGCAGATTACCCCGGTCTAAATCCAGGCTGAACATCGTTGAGAATGTTAAGAACTTTCCAATAGTTCATAAGCTGTGTGCATACAACACTCTAAGCTACTTTGGCCACTATGCTGAGGAGAGATAGAGGGCGGTAGTCGGACGGTTCAGTCAGACTTCCGAACTTACGCATCGGAACCAGCGTCACGACCTTCCATTCAGGAGGTAACACTGCCAAGATCAGTGAACTGCTGATGAGCTCTAACAGATGCAGGCCAGTGACAGGGAACGTCATGCGCAGCATGCTGATAGTAACCCCATCACCTCTGCAGGATTTTGACATTGGCATCCGCTTGACGGCGTTCGAAAGTTCTGACAGAGTTGCTGGACGGAACGCGTTGCTGGCCGCAGTGGGAGGACGAGGAAGTGGCTCGTGACCCTTCCTGACATCTTCCAGCACTGAAGCCACTCTTGAACTCACCGGGGTGACATGAACATTGAGCGTGGCGGCCCACTGCACAGTCTGCTCATTTGCATCGGCGGATTTATCACCACCTTTTGAAAACATTAAAACTCCTCGGACATCGTTCCAGGCTTTGTAGATACTGTTTTGATGATTACAGAAAGAAGTGATATCTGGCTGTGTTCCCTACTGATTTCACCTGGTTTCAACATTTTCGATGTTACCGTTAACCCGCACCCCGGTGGGCCTCCGAGCCACCTTCGCCTTGGTGGGGAGGTGTTTGAACACCCCCTCGAACTCGGCCCCTCTGCGGGACAGCAAAAACACGCGAACGGTGGCGGATAGTTCATATAAATTCATGACAAAACTATATGAGTCACCTTTTGGCTCAGGTCAATATTGAGGTCATGACAGGTCCAATAAGTTGGCATTTTGAGCAAAGTTTTTTGGATCTAGCATCTGGCAGAGTTTAGTTAGAATCATTTTGTAGGCACTATTCGCTTCCTCTCGTTCCGGCGAATTGAATGATCTACAATATGACCATACTAGGTCAAAATACAAATATGACCTGACCTCAGGTCAAGGCCACTTTTAATTAGCATAGTCAATGTGCAAATCAATCGACTCGCAATAGCAATCCAAACGCAACACTCGAATTGGGTGCTCACGCGTAGCATTTTCAGATTCATTCTCTCTCTCTCTCTCTCTTTCTCTCTCTCTCTCTCTCTCTCTCTCTCTCTCTCTCTCTCTCCCTCCCTCCCTCCCTCCTCCCTCCCTCCTCCTCCCTCCCTCCCTCCCTCCCCTCCCTCCCTCCCTCCCTCCCTCCCTCCCTCCCTCCCTCCCTCCCTCCCTCCCTCCCTCCCTCCCTCCCTCCCTCCCTCCTTCCTTCCCTCCCTCCCTCCCTCCCTCTCTCTCCCTCCTCTCTCTCTCTCTCTCTCTCTCTCTCTCTCTCTCTCTCTCTCTCTCTCTCTCATTTTATAGCCACGGAATTGGCTTTATTGTTATTCTTGCTCTTGTTATTACTGTTACTCTATTGCTATTCTTTCTTTTTCTCTTAGTCGAAATCCTGCAACGCCGTTGTTCTTTCAATCCCATAGAACTGCTTTAACATTTATCACACTTGCTATTCTTTCTTTTTCTCTTAGTCGAAATCCTGCAACGCCGCTGTTCTTTCAATCCGATAGAACTGCTTTAACATTTATCACACTTGCTATTCTTTCTTTTTCTCTTAGTCGAAATCCTGCAACACCGTTGTTCTTTCAATCCAGTGGAACTGCTTTAAAATTTATCGCACTTCCTCGGCCCCGTGAGCTGGAAAGTGTGTTCGTGAGCAACGATTTCCGGTGTTTATTCGAAGAGTTTATATCTAATATAGCTAACACACGGAGATGCTCGCAAAAGATATATCCACCAGACCCTTTGTACGCCAAAAGAGCTTAAAAGCTTCCACTACCCGAGGGCGGAACCGGAGAATGCTTTCGTCTATTCCACCACCAGGGGTGGGGGAGGGGGCGAAACCGGAGAATGTGTTTTGTCTATCAAAACCACCCGGGGTGAAACCCAGATTGCGTTGAGCCGCTCCCGAGCCTGCGCCGGATCTGGGTCTCAGAGATGAGATGGAGCGGCGCCGGACGATTTATTTAGCAGCCGCGTCCGTCGTGCGCCGTCGCAGGCCGTCCCTCAGGCACTCTGGAGAACCGACATCACCAGTGGAAACTGAGTGAAGCTCGCAGGTTTAGTGGGACCTCATCCAGTGCAGTGGCTTATGGCAAGATGACCCCTTTCAATACTCAGAAGACTGCATGAACTTCGTTTAAAAACATATACCGATTTATGTAAGAATAGGGACAACTGTGCACCGGCGTTTTGGTTTCACTTGTTTACAGGCTTTCTCCGGAACGTTGCAGTTGGTAGCAAATATGTGGATGGAGAACACACATGCATTTATCATATTTATCAGCTGATCCGTTCTGCGCTCTGTTGCAGCAAAGGCGTATCGAAACTGTTTTTCTACGTGTACATGGTTCCTCACCCTTTGGTTTGGATGGCCAATGTCTGCGAAAAGCGAGCTGGGAATGGGATCCAACTTTTAGGGTATGGTTCGAAAGGATTAGAAATCGCTATAAATATTAAAACCGGTATTAAAAAAGTCCACAGCAATACATCCTCAAGCTCAATAATTCCGCCTTAGTGGTAATATCAACACTACAAAAATTTATTCAGGTCACGGAAAGCATATTTAAGAAGGGGTTAAATTAATCCGTCAGTCCTAAATCCATGGACGCTGTTCAAAAGCTGTCTTGGCAATAAACCCTAGGTGCGATATCACAGACCTTCCTGACTCCCGCAGAATGACTCCGTGACCACAAATAGGGTCATGAACCACCGTTTTGAAACAGCTGATCTCGTGAGTCACGTGTGAAACTAACCAGTGCAGGGCACATTGACTACAACTTAGTTGCGGAGCAAATGTTTATGAAGAGGTGTTCACGAGGCTGATTTCAGCCAGCGCTGTTTTAGCTCATTGTGTTCCTCTCCATACTCAGCGTCACGAACATCATATATGATGTTTGTATTCACGCTATGCATAGCGTCTAGACATCGGCCTCGCGATCCTTAGTGGGGCAAATACTAGTGCTATGAGCATAGCCGCTGTGAATATTTGTCCAGATTTCGTCTCACTCCCCAGGACAACTGCAATCTGGGATTTTAGCGAGCACGGACAAGCAAATTCTTTCGCACCCATTAAAAGGAATATAGTATCTTTATCTGATTTAAAAAGATACACCATTCCCATATCGCCAAAAACTTCCCTGTCATATTTTGTTAGTGGAAAATCTCACGGCTTTCAGAGAAAAGGGGTCTTCAAAGCGGAAAACCAACCGATGATTTTCATCTCTTCAGCAAAAATAATCAGTGGCGTCGCCACGGGGGGCAGGGGGCCCTGGACCCCCACATTTTGGCCAAACATTTCCTGATGTCAGTCAAAATGGGAGAAAACCGGACATTCTTTAACCAGTCGCTGCAGAAGGCAACGAGGAGCCCAAATTCGAACAGTATTTGGTCCTAACGTGGAAAGTTTTTTTGTCAGCGTCAGTTTAAAGTTTGGCTGCCCCCCCCCACTTTTTTGCCGGTGGCGACGCTTATGAAAATAATAAAACTATTTTCTAGCTTACGGAATCCGAATTATAAGCGCTTTTCAGGCCCACAGTGCACTTACCCCGATGCAGCCGGTGGGTGTGTAACTTACCCCGATGCAGGCGGTGGGTATGTAACTTACCCCGATGCAGGCAGTGGGTGTGTAACTTACCCCGATGCAGCCGGTGGGTGTGTAACTTACCCCGATGCAGGCGGTGGGTGTGTAACTTACCCCGATGCAGCCGGTGGGTGTGTAACTTACCCCGATGCAGGCGGTGGGTGTGTAACTTACCCCGATTCAGCCGGTGGGTGTGTAACTTACCCCGATGCAGGCGGTGGGTGTGTAACTTACCCCGATTCAGCCGGTGGGTGTGTAACTTACCCCGATGCAGGCGGTGGGTGTGCAACTTACCCCGATTCAGCCGGTGGGTGTGTAACTTACCCCGATGCAGGCGGTGGGTGTGTAACTTACCCCGATTCAGCCGGTGGTATGGTTATAACTCACCACGGTGCAGCCGGTGGGTATGGTTAAACTCACACGGTGCAGTGTATGGCTATAACTCACCACGGTGCAGTGTATGGCTATAACTCACCACGGTGCAGCCGGTGGGTATGGTTAAACTCACCACGGTGCAGCCGGTGGGTATGGTTAAACTCACCACGGGTTAATTTGTTGCAGCCGGTGGGTATGGTTATAACTCACCACGGTGCAGTGTATGGCTATAACTCACCACGGTGCAGCCGGTGGGTATGGCTATAACTCACCACGGTGCAGCCGGTGGGTATGGTTATAACTCACCACGGTGCAGCCGGTGGGTATGGTTATAACTCACCACGGTGCAGCCGGTGGGTATGGTTAATTTTACCACGTTGCAGCCGGTGGGTATGGTTATAACTCACCACGATGCAGTGTATGGCTATAACTCACCACGGTGCAGCCGGTGGGTATGGCTATAACTCACCACAGTGCAGCCGGTGGGTATGGCTATAACTCACCACAGTGCAGCCGGTGGGTATGGTTATAACTCACCACGGTGCAGCCGGTGGGTACGACTATAACTCACCACGGTGCAGCCGGTGGGCATGTTGTGGATGTCGCGGTGGGCGTGGGCGCAGAAATCCAGACAGGCGGTGACGCTGGACCAGGGCCGACCGGCCGCAAGTCCCAGCCGACACTCCTGCGCCGCCGCCTCCGTCGCCACCTGCCGACAGGGCCCTCTCACCTCTCTGCTCCCCGGCACCCGACCTACACGGACACCGGGGCTGTACAACCCGTCACCGCCCAGACAATGCACATCGAACTCGGGCCATACCCGAGATTTCCCCGACAAACCCCGCCAGAGCGTTGGCAGATACGATGGTCAATTTAAATCCAATCT
Source organism: Lepas anatifera (assembly GCA_034440635.1). NCBI lineage: Eukaryota > Metazoa > Arthropoda > Thecostraca > Lepadidae > Lepas > Lepas anatifera. The sequence goes on along the minus strand of JAOTON010000218.1, from coordinate 41,509 downwards.
AAATCCGAAGGATACGACTACATTAATACAGATGCAAGTCCAAATCCATTTCCGGATCCCGAACTGATGTTCTTTCGACGAATCCAATTCAATATTGTCCATAAAAGGCTCGAATATTCGTTTGAATACGGAATCCGTGCTTGACCGCTCGGCCGCCCCCTCATGGATGAGTACCTCCGTGGAACAGGTTACACATAGACATGCATTGCACCACGTGTCGCCGACTGGCCCTATGGCGGAGAAACATGACAGGCCATCAGACGCCCAGTAGCCCGGGGTTGGGAGTCCCAACTCCGGGACCTCTTGCTGACGAGTACCGATCCTGAACCCGCTGTTTGTGAGTCGGTCCCGAGACCCCTTGCTCGGGAGTCTGGTGTCATTCTTTGGAGCTACACTGGCCTCTGAGAAAAGGCATAAATAGAAAAAAATACTAAATTAAAGTTAAACAAACGCTTGTTCCACCATGTTGCCTTTACTGCAGTGGTCATAAAGAACATTCCCACCTATTTTGAGATAAATCTGGCAAATTTTATGTCGTTAAAATACATCTCACCCCCTACAGGTCTGTATGGGTGTGAGATGGTGTGACACGCATTCTGAAGAAAGACATAAAATTAGAAAGTGACTTTGGACTAGGCCAAGGGGCCGTCCATAATTTACGGAACACATATTTTGTTATTTTGACCCCATCCCACTTCATGCCACGCCTTTTGACTGGGGCACAGGAACCGTTTGAAAAGTGGGGGAGGGGCAACTTGGGGGAGGTCACCTCTAAGGGGCCCATAATTATAACCTGTCTTAAAAACACACATTTGGTGTCAATAAGGCGAGCAAACACACCGGCCTACACTACATAGTTCCATCTTGCGATATTTCCCGCTGTTTCCTTTCATTAAATAGCTCCGTGTTTTTTTTTACATTTCGCAGTGGAAGACTGCCGACATCGTCACGCCTGTTCCAGATAAGCTATATAAGTTTGGGTTTCTGTTTTACATTACAGTTGCTGATATTTTGATATCCGGAATGACCTGATAAGTCGAGTGTGCGCACGGTAAAAATGAAGGGTTTTCTCCAATCGGTGAAAAGTTAGTTTCGGAACACATTTTTTCTCGATTTTACCTAAAGTACTTCTTCATTATTTTCCTTCAATGACTAAGGTGTTATACATATCAGAAGCGTTGACTAAAAACCTCGTGATTTGTGCTGTTAAAATTCAAATGTCCCAAGACCTCCTCTCCTTACTATTCCAACAACGATATTGCTGACGAAGGTCTGCAAATCAAATCAAAAGCGTTCCGAAACGAACTTTTCACCAAGTGGAGAAAACCCTTCATTTTCAAAATTTTGATATCCGTTGCGGGAGGACCGCAGGGAAGAGCGGGGGAAGGGGAAATGGCCCCCTGCCCCCCCCAGTTCCTACACCTATGCGTTTTGACGCCCAAGCGTAACGTTAGATAACGCTGTGGCTGCCCACTCTACTCACCTTAGGTATCATGATCCATAACTGCGTTACGTAAATTCCAGGCAGACCCTAACGAGTATGCAATACGACTTCATTTGTAGTTCGTGTTTCCCGGCTTTTTTATGTTCAGTTTCCAGTCCCAGGCTTTCTCAGGTCATCGACGCCAATACAAGACAGAGACCTTCCCGCGATTACATTCCAGACTGATAGAACCAGTAAAGCCCACAAGGAATCTATATCAAAGGACCCATCATCGTATCTCACCGAACAAACCCCTCGACGGTGAGCTACATTACAGCCCACGTCACCGGACGTCCACCCCGGCCTTCAGCAGAATGTAAAATTCGAGCCAGTTGCTAGCCACGCTCTGCTCCCAGCGACCTGTGGGCAGGAGCCTCACGTCGCGTGCAGGCTGGCCGCAGGGATGTCTCCGAGTGATGGTCTGGTCCGGGGTCCTTCATCCATCACTGTCTACCTCCACCACGTGAGGACACGAGAGAGAGAGAGAGAGAGAGAGAGAGAGAGAGAGAGAGAGAGAGAGAGAGAGAGAGAGAGAGAGAAAAAGGAAAGGAGGAAGAGAGAGAGAGAGAGAGAGAGCGCTTTTCCATTACCATGTTGACTAGATCAGTCGTGATGGTGACGGCGATGACTGGATTTTGAGGGCACATAAGCTGCTAAAGTCCTATAGTGCCCACTAGATCAGTCGCAGTTAAAACTCCTGCAGAAACAAACAACATATCGCTTCCACAATGAGCAGATAGAAGGGTTTTTGGACTTCAATGCCAGCGCAGAAAAAGTCCCGCACTTTAGGTTCGGTTGGTGTTGATCGAAGTTGATGTTCCTGCGCGATCTATTTCAAAGCATAGGTCTAACACCAGTTGTTGATATCGTACTGAGTGGCTTGAACTGGGATATCGAATAAAGGGGCATACCCTGGCGCTGACTCTTCAACCGAAGAAAATTTTTGCCCTGCGTATTTCTAAAAAATGTATCGTTCTTCAGCATGCAATGCCTCATAACCCACCACCCTTTCCTTGTGTTCAATTTGTCTCCAGCTCCCTTTCAGATGGAATCACCCTAAAACGGCCAACCTTTTCCAGTGTCTTACAGCTTCGAACCGCACTTTAAAACGTCTATAGGTCATCCGCACACGTTCAGGCCCGGGTGAACTTCAAGTGGCAATCTGGAGCATAATTACGAAGCAACACTGACAATTCCGTGCACCCTCATAAAAAGTAACACAGGTTCGAGCGATGGACTAGTGACACTCTTTTTCGTTTCTTCTTGGCATAAAGTTAAGCAACCTGTCAGTTTACGGTTGCTGGTTCCCAGTACCCGACAGGCCAGAGCCCTGGTTAGAACGACAGCTTTAGACTAGCGAACCTGTCGCGGAACCATCCATCGCAACAATGTCCTCCAAACCCAGCAGTTGGCCCCACTTCCGACGGTACGAAACACGAACTTGCTCTTGTCCCAAATTAGTCCGACCATTTTACATGTTCAAAGGATGATATCTCCCTGCTAACCAGCGCCGAAATGGGGTCGCGAGGTCCAGTCTGACCGGGTGGAGGCCAACACACTTTTCACCAGGGGCGCGCTCAGTTTAGGGGGCGCCTCACCTGGTTGCTGTAGGCGGTGGGTGCCACGCGTTTGTAGAGGGGCGCGCTCAGTTTAGGGGAGGGCTCACCTGGTTGCTGTAGGCGGCGGGCGCCACGCGTTTGTAGAGGGGCGCGCTCAGTTTAGGGGCTCACCTGGTTGCTGTAAGCGGCGGGCGCCACGCGTTTGTAGAGGGGCGCCAGCTCGGTGGCCAGCCTTTGCAGCTCCGCCTCTAACTCCGCCTCCTGGGGGTACCGCACGCTCATCAATGTAACCTCGCCCCTTCAGCTCGCAACACAACACAGGAAGTAGCTTAAACTTAACTTCTCCCGAAAACGAATTTGCAAGACGCCATCGGCAGAGAAACTGGGGAGATTGAAATGAGACTAGAATACGGAATCGCCCCACTGGGGATTCATCTGTATCCCTCAGGTCACGTAACTCATGGAGGCGCTGCACTTAGGTCGTTGAAATCATTTCATTGCGCAACTCTTATAAAACACTCAAGTAATTTCACGAGAAAGCTTTAATTTGATCACTTGCCACGTTCTCTTTTGGGAAGCCGTCAATGCAAAAGTTACATAAAACTGAGAGCTGGGAGTAATTCGATAGAATTGGAATGCGACAGTGTTCACTAGGGCTGGTGATAGATAAGGGAGGCCCCAGGCTGAGTATTCCGGACAGATGGGGGGGAGGGAAGGACAGCCTACACCGTGAAAACGGTGTTCTGTAGAACATTTCAGAAAATCGGACAGCATGATGGCCATAACTCGGACATCCCCCTCTCCTGGGACTGCCAGCTCCTTCAATTATGAAGAGGTATGGTGACACAGGAGTATCGTACTCTACTTCCAGCGGACCTAGTCACCACCGACCTGTGCACCCTAAATTCTATATATATCATATATATATATATATATATATATATATATATATATATATATATATATATATATATATATGTGTGTGTGTGTATGTATCCGCCAACTTTTCATGTTTTCAAGTTTGAAATTGTTAACAGCAAGGAAGGAACTAAGCAGAGGAAACATGGAACGCAAGTCTTTATTGCAAAAGGCGTTTGGACGTACAGAAAGAGTCTAACAGCTCGACAAGCTTTTATCCATCCGTCGATGTTTGTGATCCCAGTCAAGTTTGATCGGGACTATTGAAAAACCAAAGTTCTAAGCGTCACAATTGCCTTTCTGAGCACTACGAGATGGAGAATTTACAACCAGATCTGAACCGGATTTGAGTAGAGTCCTCACTGTTGACTTCACTGCAGTGATGATTGCCAAAGAGGCAATGGTGACCCGAAAATCTACGCTTCACAACTCCTACTTAGCAATTCCCCATTGATTCATCGAGACCACACCGATGATTTTGTAGGTTTCATGAAGCACCAACTACTGAAGTCGTATCAGCGTCGGAGGAGGAAGGAGAGTAAGCTAGGCTGGAGCTAGGACAGGGTGCCAAATCATACCATTGAGCAGGCTCGAACCTGCGACAATCTGCAGAACTACACAAAGTGCGCCAAGCTGAGCCGAGCGCGCACTAACCGTCTGCGCTCCTCAGATCCTATAACGCCACATTACTGCGTCGAACATAATGATGGGAGGAGCACCAGCTGTAAGTTTCTACCATTAAAACGCAGTGCCCGACTCACAAAAAGCACGAGCCTTTGAGAATGTGCCGCACCAGTGCACAGCTAGGATATTGATAACGAGCTCGTTACCCTGCAGCTGGCGTCCTTGATTGAGCAGGGAGCGGGCGCGGTGTGAAAGGTATCGTGCATACGGTGCAGCAGCCGCCGCCCGTCCCCCGCACAAGGAGGCGTGAGGCCAATCACAGGCGATGACGCACACCTGCCTTCGTTAGGGTGCCCACGTGAGAAAGAACGCGCCAAAGAGCAGGCGTTAGTTAGAAGCTGCGACTCGATTGCATCCCGGGAATAACTGATCGCGTCTGAGCGGCCGAGGACCGGCGAGATCACCGTTCAAAACTCCGGCGTGGCAAGCACCAATTCGTCCATTTTTTCAGTTTTTACAACTACACATTCTCTACATACCAACCTTCTTTCCGTGTCGTAGATCAAGCAGTTTGAAAAGGCATGGTTGAGCGTCCAGCCTGTGCTTACTCACATGCTCCCAAGCTAAAAAAATAAACGACAAACAAATTGTCTATCTCATTTTCTATGCATGGAAGACGCGTGCGTACAAATTTGAGGTTCTCTGTCGAGTTGCCTCTGCGGATTTTTCCAGCGGAAAATTCTGATTTCCAAGACAAAATAATTGACAGCTGTCACGACGTTTCTCTATGAAAAGGTCTTGTAGTTCATTAAACATACTTATTACAGTTCGATTGCCGAATATTTGGAACTTACTTCCATTCAAGGTCACAGAAGGGCCAACTTGCTAAAGTTCATATTAACTATACTTCAATGTTCCTCAAATAAATAACAAGCAATATCATTGAACAAAGATGCCTCACTGGATCAAGACCTCCTCATACTGAAAAAAGATAATTAAGAATATGCACCGAAACAATCAGGCCTCAAGACACTGGAAGAGACTCGAAAACATGGTATCATGGTAAGTATTGGGCATGGTTCAACATCGGCAGATAATAGTCTCGGCAAGAAAAAGTCCGTTCGCGCGTGTTCACGGGATGGAGCGAGCCTGTCCTAGCACTTAATGCCAGGTCGTGTCAATAGAGGCGATCACTACGGCTAACCGCCCAAAGAGCCACCCCGACCACATTGCTCGAATAACATTCAGACGGTAATGCCCTGAACGGTGCTAGAAAAACATAAACGGAAATTAGAGCGCAATCTCTCCCTAACGTAAGTACCTTAGCGCTAGATACCACTCGGTTGCTACCTATTCGCGTCCTGAATCGTTGTCAATATATACTCCCTGCCGCTAAATTAAAAGACAATATATCATTTGAACCTCAGAAACGCACCAACCTCATTTCTGGAAGCATACCGAAGTAAACCGACAGCCTCAACTGCTCAAAGTCGCTTCTGAACCAAACACGACAGCCGCAGCAAACTGACGCATACCGGGGTGGGGGCGGCTCGGGTGGGTGGCAATGGTCAGGGTCGACGACTCGCCAAACACTTAAATCCCGTAGCGTGGCCGCCTCGCACCCTGTGGGTGGGGTTTGCGAGTACTGGATCACGCAAACGCCCACCCAGACCCCAACAGCCACCCACCTCGCATCGGGAGGGTGGGTACGTGGCAGATTTGGGTGGACACTAGGTCGTATTGAAAACTGGTGATTTTGTTGACTGATTTTGCTTGGTTTTAATTTTCGAGTGTGAAGTATGTGGAGGTTCTTGGAGGTTCTTCATTGAATGTATGAAAAGAATTAATTAATTTTCTGACCTCAAATTAGATCAATAAACACTCTGAATGGTGCTGAAACAGTTCATGAGCAATTATTAGTTATTTGGGTGTTTGAGGCACGCCAGGCATATGCTCGCTTGACTGCTCCCCTTTATGTCTTCGCGAACTCACGGCGCCAACAACACAAACAAACTTGCACCCACAGTTACAACTGATTGAGAAAGGAAGCTTATCTTTCAAAAAAGGTGAAATCGAACTGAAAATATTACCTTACTTCGCAAAAACAATATTGAAGGGAATATGGCATATTTATAATGGGATTTGAACAGAGATATCGATGATATAAATTATGCTGTGTAACACCTTGTTGAAAATCTCGTTCATCCTGGAGCCCAGCATTTGCAGAAAAATAGGAAGTGTTGAAGGGAATGTGACACCTTCATAACGTCATTTTAACTGAGATATCCAAGTTGTAAAGCATGCCGGAAACCCCCGTACTCAATATATCATTTGTCTTGAAACTCAAAACTTCCATGGAGAAAAGCCAAAAGCCTACCTGTAATGTACCCCACATGTACCCTAGCCAGGCGGCCACAGTTGTCAGCTGTTGGTATGACAACAGCGCTGACGTCACGGTGAATAATCAGCCAATCGAAGCCCTTGAAGCCCCCATTGGATATGGCAGTAGTTGCCAGATCATGGCGTCATCCACAGGCAGAGGTTTATTTTTCACCCTATAGGAGCATTCTAAAAATCAAAATATTGAGCTCATTGTACATTTTTAGAGAAATAATGGACGTTTTCATGCTTTTAGGCTATTTATACCCCTAATTCCACTAAATTCCTGGATTCGACCAAGGTGCCACATTCCCTTTAAGAGGAATCCGGCCCCATCGGCCCCGCACCGGTCCCAGTTGTTACCCAACAGTCATCGTCGACTAGTACGCTCGCAGGAGGGAAGGGGAGGGAAGCCGTGAGAGAACTACGTTAAAAAGGCAAGCTCATGAAGCGTTACTGAACCATAAAAGGTCGGCTCAGAGAAAAACGATTACGAAAGCAGGGGTTTATCATCCTCTAAGGAATTGACAGTTTACTTCATTCACCATGAATGGGCCATAATGCCTTTAAAATATAGTACACAGATGGACCCAGATATTATTATATGTAGAAACACGAAAAATAAAAAAACGATTTTTTGAAGAAAAAATTGTATGCGGAGACATCAAAGTCTGGCCTCTACAGAAAATATTTGCATGAACGCCCACTACCAAAGACAACGGGTGGACAGGTAAAAACGGGTGACATAAATCACGATACGGCTGCCATTTACCTTATCCTTGTGGTTGAGCCGGAACTTGCGGGCGGCGGCGCTGCGGGCGAACTTGCAGGCGTTGTAGTACATGCTGTAGGCGCAGCCGAAGGAGAAGGAGGCGCCGGCGCGGCCGCCGTCCACGCCCTGACACATGCAGGTCCTGCGCCGGTTGGCACCGCACCTGGGGCAGGTCACCGGTCAGAGGTCAGGTCACAGGTCAGAGGGTAGGTCACCGGTCAGAGGTCAGGTCACAGGTCAGAGGGTAGGTCATCGGTCAAAGGGCAGGTCACCGGTCAGAGGTCAGGTCACGGGTCAGAGGTCAGGTCACGGGTCAGAGGGAAGGTCGCCGGTCAGAGGGCAGGTCACCGGTCAGAGGTCAGATCACGGTTCAGAGGACAGGTCACCGGTCAGAGGGCAGGTCACGAGTCTGAGGCCGCTGTCACTCACTCCATCCCGCCGCCAGGGTTTGGGGGATCATATCAACTTATTCAGATAACCCACCGAGACTTGAACCCGGGACCTGTGGCTCAGGAGACGGGTGAGCCATCCACTGAGCCACTCTAGACTAGGTCAGAGGTCAAACCTCAAATAAGGTCAAGTGATGACAATAAACAACTTCATCTACCACTTACTGACCACAGTTATCTAGTTATTAACTAAGCCAACTTGGGCGCGTGTGGTTCACAAATCACTACAAGCAAGATCCAGCATGACAAACTAACAGCAAATCTACGAAGGGCGCTTAATTTTGTAGAACATAGTCACGGATGAATTAACCGGCTTTCCAGATTCTGTATTGCTGTGCAGAGCAGCACAGACTGTCCGTGACGGGGGATGGGTGGCTTAGTGGATAGGGCGCCTGTCTACTGAGCCACCGGTCCCGGGTTCAAGCTCCAGCGGAGCCTCTAAATAAGTCGATCATAGCCCCAAATCCCTCCCAAAAGGATGAAGGTTAGCGACGCCGTATAACCTTGGCAGTTGGTGTGTCAATAAATCCAAACAATTATTAAACTTTTCGTCATAAGGCATAGCCAACGCTCACCCTGTTGGGAGGGCTTACACGGACCCCATCACGCGCGATTCAAAGAGCCCGCTGGGACTTGAAGCTGAGTTCGCGGTAAAGCAAATACATCGGACTAATTACAACTAGGAAACGGCATCGCCTCAAGGAAGTAAAAACAAATTGACAACTAATTGAGGCAGATAATGGCTGTGTTGAATGTCCCCGCGCCATGCAACATAAAGCGAGAGGAGAAGACGGACACAGATTGGCGATCAGCGCAGAAGTGCGTGACAAGCCGCCAGGAGGTCTCCCCGGAGCGGCCAGCCGACACTAATCACGGAATCGTTACAGAACAGCTGCAGCGGCTACAAACCGGCACTACACGCCCCTTACAGAACAGTGAGGTCTCCCTGGCTGGACACTGTCAGCACAGTCCACGCATGTCGGCTTAAAAAACGTCCTTCAGGGCGCAAGTGACGCACGTGCGTCAATTGGAGCGGGTAGTTCCAACAAAGTTCCACGCGTAAAAAAGCCAGAGGCGAACCCAGGGCTTTCGTGGGGGGGCCGCGGGGGCAGGAAACAGGTGGTTTCTGTGATACTAGAACAACTTCCCGAGCTCTATCAACAGCCTGCCCAACTGAGGAACTCTGTTGACCCCGTCACAGAGAAGTCCTGGGGCTTTACAACGCACCATCTGCTGGTGTCGCCAACTCTCACCCCGCTGCAACGGTATACTGGGCATTAGGAAGTCCTTATTCTGTATTCCTAACAGGGGTTTGAGCCCGTGTCATCAGCACAAAGATGCCAAACAAGCTTCCACTACACGCTCTCTCTGTCTCCCTCGTTACGCCCCTGATTATACACTGTAACAGCGTCCGTAATGAGATCGCCTGCATGGCCTCCACTAGCCGGATAATTGCCGAAGGCAGCGCAAAATTAGCGATCGTGACATAAGGCCCCAATTGAAAAAGAACGCAAATGTACACCAAAGTTTAATGAGACTTTGTTTCCATATAGGCTTATCATTATAGGATAAGAATTATTTTGCGCACATACAGAAAAGTGAAGGAATATGACAATGAGACATCATGAGGATAACTATAAAAGGCAAAAAACAGTTTGGGCAAAGCTTGAAATCCAAAGCACGGAGTGGATTAGCGGGCAGCGGCAGAGGGGCGGGGGAGGGAGAGGGGCGGGGAGGCACCCCAACGCTGGGGACATCACCACCCGAGCAATCAGGAGAGTTCCCTGCTGTCCGCACAACATGGCGCTTCGCACTACGCCTTGTCGGGGAAGCATTATATAGCGCTGTAGGTAGCGGAAGCGAGAGCGTGAGGCGCGGAACTTCAGTGGAACTGGAACCAGATGCGGAACCAGGTGTACATATTCACTTCCGCTTCCAGTACAACAGAAGCCTGTTAATGACGTCTTACTAACCACCCGACTCAGATTTTCAAGCAGTCCGTGAAGACGGTTGGAGAGAATGTTGATGAGCAGATGGCTCTTCATAGTCTATTTCGCAACATCTGCATGCATGCTGCTATATAACTTTTTCAGCCTTCGAGGTGATGATTTTTGGATGATGACCTTTCATCAATAAGTCACCAGAACTTTAATCCAAGTTAGCCCTGGAAATCACTTCTGAGCTCCATTTCCGATTTTTTTAAAGAATGATAAGTCACACAAAAAATCCAGCTAAATTTGCTCAGGAAATGACTCCATCATTTCAATTGTGCCTGCAGAACTCTCCTATTCGGGCCGTAAATTTGCGAGTTTTTTTCTGGAAACTCCCCAAGCTGGTCAAAATCCATTATTTATAACGACCTAACATGAAAGCAGACTGAGCTACGGGATCTTTATAAAAATGATTATACAGGCAATGGTCATATCGCGGTTTAAAAGCACACAATTCTCTGTGGTGACCGGAGAACCATATCTACATATTGTCCAAGGTGGCCGGGGACCCGCGCAGAGCCCAACATGTTACTAAACGACATTTGCAATTGACGAACTGGTGATTGACAGATTGAGGGAATTGATGGATTGGGAAAATTGACGAGCGCTCCCATCTGTGATACAATTTTGAAAACCGATACATATTTGCTTTATCCATCTAGGCTGTCATATTCAGACGGACATTTCGTGATCACCAGAAGGTGTGCTGGAGCATCAGGTTGCCTGTACTGTAAGGCAACTATGACGTAATAATTCTATGTGACTGCTGAAGACAATTCTAAGATAATTCCAAAGATAATTTTAAGACAATTGCCAAAGATAATTATATCATTGCCATGTCAGTAGGATATTGTTATGTCGATGTCAAATGAAAAGTCAACCAATACGATGTCTCATCGAAGGTCAAGCTTCGAGGTCATGGGTTAAGATTACATCCTTATTTCCAGCGTAATTGTACCTCCGGTCATGCGCATGTCGTGGACCAAACGGGATATAGCATAGCGTGACATCATACACTTAGGTCGAGGGGTCAATAATCTCAGGCGAGTTTGACTCTAAAACTATAGTAAACAATTCATGGAGTCTTCACCTGAAGACCTCAGCCTGTTCTCAGTGCATTCAAGACCTGTTTCATACGCAATCGTGTCCGTTTTCCAAAGATTCCCAGCGTGGCTCAGGTTTAAAGTGGAGAAGAACGATGGCGTAAAACTTTTAGGCCCTGCAAAGGATACATTTTTTGTTTACTTCCAGCTTAACGACGCACCAGCTACGAGGGTATATGGCGCCGAAGGCGAGGGAATTAGCTTGGCTGGGGTGAGGACGAGGCGCCTAATCCTGCCTCTGGGGGGGGGGGTTCGAGCCCACGACCTTTGGCTCAATACTAAGGTCACGTGATCGAGCAGGACGCGCAGGCTAGCTGACTGAGCCACCCAGACCCCGGTGGATGAGACTGATCATCTCTTTAACTATAAACCATAACCACAGGCAGGAGGGTGCAGGAACGACGTCTTAAAAAATACAAAACTTCAGGAGACAATTCCTTCAGACACAGCGAAATCTCCCTCAGGTGGTGCGAAGATTTCCGAGTCTACACGTAAAAAAGTTCCCTCCGCCAAACGTCCCCATACGTTACCGCACATACCCGCGTCGCGTGGGCGCGCCTGAGGCGTTGAGTCTGGTGACGAGGCTGTGGTAGAGGCCGTCGGCCCGGTCCGACGTCAGCGCGTCCCAGAGTACCAGCAGAACGCAGATGCAGGCGCCGGCGCAGCGGTGGCCGGGACGCAGCTTTACCACGGCCAGCAGCTGCTCAGTCGGAGCGCGGCGCCGGATCACCTGGGGCAGGGGCAGGGCGGGTTACCAGGGCATCTCATCAGTCACAGAGGGTAGCAGAGACGTGACGACGGATCACCTGGGGCAGGGGCAGGGCGGGTTACCAGGGCATCTCATCAGTCACAGAGGGTAGCAGAGACGTGACGACGGATCACCTGCCACAGGGACAGGGGAGGGTTATAAGGGTAGCAGAGACGTGACGACGGATCACCTAGCACAGGGGCAAAGAGGGTTATAAGGGTAACAGAGACATGACGACGGATCACCTGGTGCGGGGGCAGGGGAGGGTTATAAGGGCATCGGTCGCAGAGGGTGGCAGAGGCATGACGACGGATCACCTGGCACAGGGGCAGGGAGGGTTATAAGGGTAACAGAGACGTGACGACGGATCACCTGGTGCGGGGGCAGGGGAGGGTTATAAGGGTAACAGAGACGTGACGACGGATCACCGCCACAGGGACAGGGGAGGGTTATAAGGGTAGCAGAGACGTGACGACGGATCACCCGCCACAGGGACAGGGAGGATTATAAGGGTAGCAGAGCGTGACCACGGATCACCTGGAACAGGGGAGGGGAGTTTAAGGTCATCCGTCACAGAGGGTAGCAGAGACGTGACGACGGATCACCTGGTACAGGGGCAGGAGGGTTATAAGGGTAGCAGAGACGTGACGACGGATCACCTGCCACAGGGACAGGGGAGGGTTATAAGGGTAGCAGAGACGTGACCACGGATCACCTGGAACAGGGGAGGGGGAGTTTAAGGTCATCGGTCGCAGAGGGTAGCAGAGACGTGACGACGGATCACCTGGTACAGGGGCAGGGAGGTTATAAGGGTAGCAGAGACGTGACGACGGATCACCTGCCACAGGGACAGGGAGGGTTATAAGGGTAGCAGAGACGTGACCACGGATCACCTGGAACAGGGGAGGGGGAGTTTAAGGTCATCGGTCGCAGAGGGTGGCAGAGACGTGACGACGGATCACCTGGAACAGGGGCAGGGGAGGGATATAAGGGCATCGGTCGCAGAGGGTGGCAGAGGCATGACGACGGATCACCTGGTAAAGGGGCAGGGGAGGGTTATAAGCATCGGTCGCAGAGGGTGGCAGAGGCATGACGACGGATCACCTGGCGCGGAGGGTAGGAAGGGGATCAGCACACTCGTCAAAGTAGGTAGCAGTGGCAGGACGCCTGCCACCGGATACGGAAACTGGGATGAGGTTAGGGCACCTGCTGCAGCAGGTAATCAGTGGTATCACAACAGTTCACCTGGTACGGGGAGGGAGGTCAGAACAGCATCTGCCACAACGTAAGGCAGCCCAATCGGACACGATGGGAGGATCATCCTGAGGGAAGAAGCTTGTTACGGCACTAGAATGGAACCATGTAGAGTTATGAGATTAGATAAGAGCCATGAACAAACTGATTTTGAGCCGGTCTTGAACGGCAAACGGCATGGCTCTTATATTAAACATGATCATACTGTTTATATTTTCAGCAAACGGCGCTCAAAACGGTGGCCATCCGAACGCTTCCACAGACCTTTGACCAGAGATGGCCTACGTTACGTTACGAAATTATTTTTTCCGTAGCCGTAGCTCTAAAAATGAAACGTAGCGTAACAGGGCGAATTCCGTAGCGTACTACGCCAAAATTTAACGTCTCGTAGCGTACTACGAAAAAATTACGTCACATACGTATATAACTTCTCGTGATCTCGATCTTCGTACTAAGGATTATTGGTAACGATTTGCTTTAATTTGGAATTTGAAATAAAAGTAATATTTGAAAAATTAACGACCAAACCATTTCTTTAAAATGAAAAATTTTAAACAATTTCACGAGAAATGCATCAAATTGCTGTTAATTAAGGTCAGGAATTTTTGGTGGGTAGCAGTGGTGTGGATTTCGGAAAACCATTTGGGGTGCCCAAATCGGAAAGAATGCCAATAACCATCACGCAAAAATAGAGAGCAAGATGATCTTTATTTTGGTCATCGCACCAGGGGCGGACGATGACCCAAGTTTTGGAGGGTTCAAACCCAGGTCTGCCTCTCCTCCGGGGAGGGGGGACGTGCGATTTGGGTGCTCCACAGACCTAGTATAAATTACCTCTCCAAGTACATGATCGCTCTCTGGGGTCTGGGGGGATAGGAGCGAACATTTAATTGCTCCACAGAACTATTGTAGACACTTTAAAAAAAGTTGTCCGGCCTTTGTGGGTGGGCAAAAGACAGTTTGGCCCACCTTCCAGCGCTTTGGGCGAGGGGGGGGATGGCCGGAATTCCCCTCCCTGCGTTCGCCAATGCCTTGCACAGGTCTGCTGAAGCAAATAAAACTAGGATAAAGTACTAGAAATGATAAAAAAAAATTAAAAGACAAAAAAACAATTAAACTTAAAGGAATTTTCAACACTAACAACGTTTCATTAGTGGTGCCCGGGCAACCCCCAATGAGATATAAATCCACATCCCTGGTGGGTAGTGTAAATCACGGACACATTATAGGGCCTGTAAAAATTAGAAGTCGGTTGATTTCGATTTCTAAATTTGTCTTTTGAACTGGCGACAATAATTCCCGACCATTGATCACAGAGATCAGTCAATTAAAGGGAATGTGGTACCTTGGTCGAATCCTGGAATTTAGTGTAATTAGGCGTAGCCAAAAATAATGAAACCAGTCATGATTTGTCCGAAAAATGTTCAATAAGCTCAATATTTTGTTTTTAAAAATACTCCTCTAGGAAAATAAATAAACATCTGCCTGAGGGTGATGTCATGATCTGGCAGCCACTACCATACTTGAAAATGCTTCAAGGGCTTCGATTGACTGATGCTCATCATGACGTCAGCATATGTCGTCACACAAACAGCCATGACAACTGTGGCCTGCTGCTAGGGGTACATGAGGGGTAGATTGCAGGGAGGTTTTAGCTTTTTTTCTACGGAAATCTCGAGTTCCAAGACAAATGATATATTGAGGACCGGGTTTTCCGACTTGCTTTACAACTTGGCTATCTCAGTTAAAATCACGTTATGAAGGTGCCACATTCCCTTCAAAAGAATTTTATTTATCCAAATGCAACCGATGACAAACCGTGTGAAACCGGTGACCGGAAAATGCCCACGCACTGTGTCTGTCTGAATGTGCACGTGGGGCACTTTCGGTGCAGGATATTCGGTTTGCAAGACATTAACATTGTATTTTTATTTCATAGTACAGCTTCTATTTGCTTTGAATGGGCGAACAAAATGTTAATATCCAGTGGCGGATCCAGAATCAGCATCAGAATCAGTGTATTCGACGAAGGTCCGCCATTACAGGTGCTTTTCACTTGTCACGTCATTGAAGTAAAAAATCCGCGCTCATGCAACAGGAGGGAAATAGCAAGAAAACAAACACACATATCCACTCCCTCACTTACAAACATCATACAACATTCAAAAACTTCGTCGAAACATATCACCCATGACTAGATATTGAAAACGGCTGACTAGTTGCTGGTTGTTCCTAACAGTTTAGTGTAAAATTCAAGTGATGTCGGTTCTGGCTAAAATCATTTGCTTTAGTGCTCTGCAAAAAAGTGGGTCATTAACATTCAGACCTGTGGAATTGAGAAATTGAACGCCACGATAGTTGAGTCTACGGCGACCACTCTCTGTTCGAATCTGTGGAAGAGTGAAAAGACCAGCTCGGCGCGTGTCGTGATTATGTAAATTAGAGGCTGGCGGGCCTATGGTCGCCAGTAGCTGAGGCGGTGAACCAGTCATAAGTATACGTCGCACAGCACATGTAGTTTGGTATTCGACGAGTTGCTGGGCTGTGAACCATCCTAATCGAGGTAAAACATCAGAAATATGTTCGCGGCGTCTCCGACCAGTCACTACAAGCGCACAGAAATTTACAATCTTTTGCACACGGTGCAGCTGAGTGGCACCACAAGACCCGTACACAGAGGCACAGAAGTTAACGACAGACAATACCAGGGCCTGCACTATGCATTTCAGTGCCGAGCGCGGCATAACATGTCTTGCGTGACTTAGTGCCACCAGTGACTTAGTGACACAGTGCATTTTCGTGCTACTAAATCAATATGCGGCTGATAATTTAGTTGCCTATCGATTAATACCCTAGATTTTTCACTGAACGCGTTTCTTGCACAACGGCGCCACAAAAGTTCAAACTAACAGGGGGAAGGTCGCGCAGCATTGCCCCAGTACCAAGAACAATCATCTGAGTATTTTGCGTGTTCAACTTCATTTTGTTTAAGCAACACCACTGGTATACAGACTTCAATGCAGTTTCTAGTCGAATGACCAAACCTGGTAAATCTATATTCTTGCCGGTAACCATGATCTGAGTGTCATCACAGTAATGCACTATCGTGACATCATCACCCACGCACAGGCTCAGATCATTGGCATACAAAGAAAACAAGGTACAACTTAAGGCCCCTCTCTGGAAAATTCCCATAGGAAAATGCCGAGTTTTGGAGAGGACACTGTCTCCTCCAAAGCAGCCACGCCGCGTTGAGCTATCAACTGCCTGCATCTGTACCTGCTGCGTGTGGCCTGAGAGGTAACTGCTGAAACAGCGGGTGTCAATACCGTAGAGTGCAAGTTTTTGAAGAAGTTTTGAGTGTGGCACCACATCAAAGCATTTAGAAAAATCAAGCAAGACAAGAATCGAAATTTCACCTCTGTCCATAGCCCGAAGTGCCGTGTCAGTAATAACACTTGAAGCCGTTTCAGTCGAATGCTGTTTCCGGTATCCATGTTGTGCATCAGAAATAAGCCTGTGATTTGGGAGCCGGTCGGTTTGGGAGGGGTAAACCAAAGTCGAGAAGCAAAAAAAAAAGTCACGCAGTGCTCGATCGCACTCCAATATGACTTTCCGGTAGAATTTTGCGTACTTGAGGCGAAAAGGAAAAAAAACGTCACAGGCTGAAAAATATGGGCTCAACATACTTTTTTCCTATCCAAGGCCCCATATTTCCACTGCACTTAGCTGGTTCTGTTTGAAGTTGAGAGTTGAAGCACCAACATCATGCTTATAAACTAAAAAGGAGTCGCGTAAAAAAGGAGGTCGATCGCTTTGGGGGGGCAAGAACATAGTTTTGCCCCGAGCTTTTCCGTTTGGGGGGGCAAATGCCTTTTTTCCCGTAGCTAAAATACCGTAATTCCGTAGTCGATGAAATATAACGTAGCGTAATTCCGTAGCGTAGTTTTGGCCAAAATCGAATCGTAACGTAGCTTAATTCGGTAACGTACCGTAGCGTAGGCCATCTCTGCCTTTGACTCCTGAGTCCGATTTTAAACCGGAGCGTTGGACATCACCATGTCCAAGAGCAGGAGACAGGATCCTAGGATATGTGCGCCGTTACTGGATTCCGAGGTGGACCGTAAGCCAGGACAGCCTGGGGGCATACGGCAGTTACCCAGGATGGAAGAGGGGACTGAAGACAAGCACGGAGAGTGCCGCCCTTCCGTCCTTAGTCCACATAGTAGCCATTCTGGATATCTAATGTAGCACTTAAGTTATTCACATCCAAACAACGTTACCCAATACTGGGGCTCCAAAGGCCGGTCGCTGGGGGCCCCCTCCCGTAATATATCCCATATGTACCACTACATCACGGAGGCCCCGTCCCCACACCACTGTCCATCCTCCTCCCTTGATGTACCCCGTAAATACCATGATATCGTGGAGGCCCCGTCCCCAAGATGATGTCCTCTCTCTCCCCAGCCATAGCCCGTAAATACCACGATATCGCGGAGGCTCCGTCCCCATCCCGTGTCATAGCCTGTACATATCAAGGTATCGCGGAGTCTTCACCCCCAGCCTGATGCCCCTCCCCTTCACGTGCCATAGCCCGTAAATACCACGATATCGTCGAGGCTCCGCCCCCAGCCTGATGCCCCTCCCCTTCACGTGCCATAGCCCGTAAATACCACGATATCGCCGAGGCCCCGCCCCCAGCCTGATGCTCCTCCCCTTCACGTGCCATAGCCCGTAAATACCACGATATCGCCGAGGCCCCGTCCCCAGGCTTATGCCCCTCCCCTTCACGTGCCATAGCCCGTAAATACCACGATATCGCGGAGGCCCCGTCCCCACACCAATGTCCCTACCCTCCCGTGCCATAGCCCGTAAATACCACGATATCGCGGAGGCTCCGTCCCCTTGATATAGCCCGTAAAAACCAGGGTATCGCGGAGGCTCCGTCCCCAGGCTGATGCCCCTCCCCCTCCGTGATATAGCCGTAAATCCCACGGATGGTGATCATTGTCATGGAGACAGCGCTTTGCCCAAGTCTATCGCACAGCACAACAGCGGACACGGCCGAAATATATCAGCGGATTGTCCGCGGCGACACTTACGTAAGCCCAGTGCATTGCGTGGCGCACTCGCTGCACGGTAACGAGCCAGTGAGAGAGCAGCCAAAGGCTCCAGCACAGAGCCCAGCTAAATGAGAAAGGTAGCATGCTTTGAAGATTGCAGCGTTTTCACTAATGAACTGCATCAGCAAGCCAATGCTGATGCCGGATTGTTCTAAGACTACCAAGAAAACCGACTGGAATAGTATAAACAAGACTGATTCTCTCTCTCTCTCTCTCTCCTCTCCTCTCTCTCTCTCTCTCTCTCTCTCTCTCTCTCTCTCTCTCTCCACGCCGGAGTTAATCTCTTCCCTCTCGAGGTGGCACTCTAAAGCGGGAGATGCAATATCAGGCGTACTCACCCACTTGGCGATGGGACAGCCCTCGTCCGTTTTGCCCTCGGTGCCAGTGTAACGGATCCTCTCGATGCGGATCTGGGAAACCACAAGCCGCGTGGTCAGGCACCCCATTACCAGGTCGGCTCTGTCCAAACTTCCCCAAGTTTCACCCGTCTTTTCCGTGAGTTTGTCACGTAGCTGGAGTTTGCTGACAACCTCTTCCATGACCATGTATGTAGGCATATATGTACTTTGGACGCTGGCCAGCACAAGCTTACCACGCCGAAGTAAGCCGCGACACTTTGGGTACCCTGCCCTGCAGGGTACCACCAGTGGGCCATTTTAAATGGATGGAAGTCACTTAAGTCACTGCGAGGCGCACCTGGGCATTTGGCGGCCGGTGTTCTCGAGTTCGAGGCTTTGAATGCATCTCATTTTCTTTTTAGGCCAGAGCGTAGTAAAGAGGACCGTAAGTTTAATTTTCCAGGCTTGACATTTTTCACCTAAATACGCAGATTTTGTCAAAGTGACATTGATATACCAATGTTTCAAAAAAATAATTTTGCCATATTTGTGACTTTTTACCATGTATTTTCAGATTTTCTATAAAATTAGCGAAGTGATTTGCTTGACCATAAATCACTTCCGGCGATGCCTCAAGCTTATTTTTCAATCAGCCCTAATCATCGGTGCGAGTTTGGTTGTGTTGTCGAAGTCATTACTTAACGAAAAGAAATGCAAAAATAAAAGTGTTGTAGTAAGATATTGGTCAATTAGGGTCAATGCAAGGGCCACTCAAGTTAGCGGAAAATTGTTGTATATCTAAGCATGGAAAAGGTCGACCAGAAAGGTTCCATAGCTCTGTGTTCCTCCCCTATCTACGCACTAAAATAAAGCGACGATTCCGTTTTCGACGGCAGCGGAACGTAAACAATGAGCGCATCCAAAGTTCGGACTGCGCAGCCTTTATCCGGCCTTCAATAAGAACCAAGCCATCGTGCCATTCTTTTCACTTAAAACATGGGTATTATGAGCAAAGCGATCATCAAGATTATTTCTATGGTTGATGCATACACATTTGAAGGCTTTTTGTGCATTTTTTGCTAACTGGCTAAATAACAGAAGGAAGAAGAATGAAACATTCATTGATTCCAGAAACCATTTCGTGATATTTTCACATGAGATATACATAGAATGGCTCAAAGTCACAAAAAGCAGCCGTCTATGCACAAAATGAGTTGCGGGTTATCATTGTCAGACAAAGTCACAAGAACAAATTATCTGTACTTTTCAGACTGTTTACATTCATGCTTCAGCCAGTGTCCAGAATCCTCCATGCATGGAATGTGCGCAGGTCTGTCCTTCAGACTAATACAGTGGCACATATATGTATCTGAAGCCAAAGGCAAATCCGTCGCTGCAAGTCACATGGAAATACGCGCATCTAAATTTAACTCCAGCAGGTTATTTACACGCACTGAACACACCCAAGAGTACAGTTATGCCCCAGAGCGCACTTACATCCCCGGCGGGCACAACTTTCATGAAGGTACGACAACTAGCACTCAGATAAAAATAATTCGCTCGGGGATAACATAGCGACGAGAAAACAGATAGCAACGAGTTCATAAGCAAATACTCTTAGTTTACCTTTTGATACTCTCCAACATCAAAATATAAATTTGGTTGTATTACTTTAGTTGGAAGCTAATGCCAGCCATTATCAACCCCAGAAGTGCAACAACGCAAATGATTTTTTTTCGGTGAAGGGAAGGTCATATTTTACCAACCCCTCCCCTTTCATATTGAGACAAGGAACTCCCTTACATCCACTAGTTCCTACCTACCTACCTATATTTCATATCGCCCACAAACAAATCCCAACCTCTTCCTGAACTCAGCAGCGCCTCTGGAGAGGTTGGTGCAGGAGCGCCACACCAGGGAGCGACAGCGTGCCGCTTAACAATCGGGGTCGAGCCACCTTCGATGACAGGGGGGAGCCCTAAGATCGAGAACCACGGTAGGTAGCAAAAAACGGTAAAGGCGTGGGTAGCCCATCCGCTTCTCCATCGAAAATATTGAACCATTTTTTGTCAGGTCACATTTAAGGTCACCAGAGGTCAAAACATGCCGTCAATGCCGTCATAGGGATAACATGTAAACGAAGTTTTCGGCCATTACATCTGAACAAGTAAAGATAGAGCAAAACGACTTGAACTCTATGAATCTCGCAGCAAGCCGAATCGAAAGATACATGATTTGACCTTCTAGTCAAATCAAAGATTTGACCTGACCTGAGGTCAGGTCAGGGTCAAATTATATAAAATGCATATCATTAGAACCGCAAAGCCAAGGCGGGTCTAATGAAGCTAAAATAAACGCTCTATCACCATCTGTTACTGAGTTATTTAGTAAAAACCATATTTCCCATGTATTACCAATGGAGAGGTCATGCTTATACCTGACCTTAGGTCATCGATATCAAAAATACCGGAACATATTTTAGAAACTCAGTGAGCCCATTATGTGATATGAGCTTCAATTGTATAAGCTCACCCTGCTCCGACTTATGCTATCTTAAACTTTTTTTAGGTCGGGTCACTTGACCTGTACTGGTGACCTGACTGAGATGACTATCCTTAAAATTTTCACAGAAGTTGCAAAATGATGAGGAAAAGGTACACCAAGTACGGCGGCGCTGCGCGCCGCCGTTTTTGCTGTCTCCGAAAACACGAGGGGCGGGTACCCGCCCCCGTCAATGCGCGTGTTAACCCACCTGCTGCTGCGTGAAGCCAGTCTGTTCCGCCAGCTGGACCTTGAGCGCCTCCGGGGAGGCGGCTGCCCCCAGCCGCAGGTACACCGGCCCGGTGCTGCCATCTGTGGCCAGACACTGTTACCCAGCGCCACCTGGCACAGGGCAGCACCAGCAGCCGGCGTTGGTGTTTCGGAAAATGGTACATATTGGCCCGGTGTCACATTTTCTAAATAACTCCAACCCGAAGAATTAGGACAAATCACTCACCAAAAAAAGAGGAAGAACAAACACAAACAATGACAACGCACAACCCTTTGATGTGATGATAAACAAAAGGTGTCAAACACCTGGCAAAGTATGAGAAGAGCTTAGTTTCCTAAAAAAGGAGCAAAGAGACTTCACGAGAAGTAGCAATGGAAGTGACCTATCGGGAAAGAAATATTTCCCAGTACGGTACCAAGCCTGCAGCCTGCGCTGAAACTCACCGTCCGTGATCCCGCAGGAGCAGGAAACGCGCTCCTTCGGCACGGGTCCCGACACCCCTCCTGCTCCTGGTACAGTCTCCGACACAGGGCCAGGTTCAGCGTCGCTGAGTCCACCACCGGAGACTGTACCGGGGGCGTCCTCAGTCTTCGGCGGGTGAAGAGCTCCGTTCAGCTGTGGTTTGACATCCTGGACGGCGGTCAGGTCGTCCCAACCGCGACCGTTGGTGGTGTGGTGGTTAGTTGCTGACCCGCACGGGGCCTCTCCCACCTGGTGACGCGGCTTCCACTCGTTCCCAGCTCGGCTGGCGTCTGCCGCCCCCTGCTGCAGCAGCCCCAGCGGCAGCTTCTGCTCGGAACTGGGCCAGTTGTGCGCCGGACCCGCCGCTGCGGCGGCACCCAGCGCCGGTGCCGTGCCCGTTCAGACCCCCAGTCAGCTGCGGTACTGCACCGGCACTGCTGCCACTCTGCTGCTGGACCGTCAGCTGTGCGGGAGGCGCCGCGCCGCTGCAGGACTGGTCGAACTGAGGCGCAGACGAGCCAGCGAACCACACCGGCGCCATCGACTGGGGCGTCGCCTGGCCAGTCACTGCAGCCTCACTCCCGACAGCGCCCAGCTGGGGGCCGAACCCCATCTGAGGAGCTCCGCACAGGTCCGGGGTACCCGGGTACCCCTGCTGAGGATCCGGGGTGGCCGGGTACCTCTGCAGGGGGCTGGAGCACCAGGATACGCCTGTTGGCAGTGCAGAGAGCGACGCCATCGCCAGTAGACGCTGTCCTGGTTTGGGCAGGCGACAGCTGCGCCCCAGCCCTGCCCGGGGTCGGGAGGGAGCGGAGCCGCCGCGGGGCCGCCCGCCAGTGCCTCATCCCGGGGGACGGGGTACTGGGAACGGTGCGGTGCCGGGAGTCGCCACGCCTGCGCCTGGGCGACAGACGGGGACGGGTGCCAGGCGTGGGGGTCGCACGGGCCGTAGCAGTCGTTCCACTGAGGACGCCCCCCACAGTCCTGGTAGGACACCGCCGGCATCACCCTCTGGTTAGTGAGGTACCCCGCCTCTGCAGGCACTCCCTGTACCGTCCACGCCACGTCGGGAGTCCGGCCACCGGCCACACTGGCTGGAACAGCCGCCACGCCTGCTCTGTTGCGGGCCTTTCCTCCTCCCCGCGACCTCCCGCCGCTGCCGCCGCTGCTGGTCGCGGCGCCCGCTGGAGAGTCGGCACCGGAGGCGGCCGCGCTGGCCAGGGACTTGGCCGATATCCAGCGGCCGTTCTGACCCCGCGGCTGTGACCGAGCGAAGCTGGAGGCGCCCTCCTCCCGGGCCGACTGTCTCCGCCCGGAGCTGGGCTGCGGAGTGGTCGGGTTTGAACGGGCCGCAGGGGCGCCGCTGCTGTGCTGAAGCTGCTGAAGCGCTTCTGGTTGTTTTCGTCCATTTGCGGGCTGGTACGCGGCGTTAGGTTGATTATTTCCGTTCATAAGCCCCCAGTTCTGGCTGCTTCCACTCTGCGTCACGGATTTCGCTTCTGTCCCGTTATTGGCCACCAGAGCGTTCTGGCCGAAGAAGGCGGCTGGGGCAGGCAGCCTACACCCAGTTCCCGCCGTACCACCCGGGAAGCCGGCCGGTACAGCCACCTGCTGACCCTGCGAGGGGACCGGCAGTCTGTGGCCACCGCTGTAGCCGTTGGGACCGGTAGGCACAGCTGCCTGGCCCGCTGCTGCAGGGTGGGAGGCCGCACCACCAGAGCCCTGCCCCATCACAGCGTCACAGTAGCCGACACCAGCCCCGGCCTGCCGGCGCAGCCAGGAGGGAGGTTGCTGGCTGAGGTACTGGGCTGGTGTGTAGTCAGGCTGACCACTGTACTGCTTTGCAAGACCAGGAAGAGTGCTGAACTGTTGCGCAAAGGCGGCGGTGGTCGAGAAGCGGGGGAATCCGCCTACACCTTCTGATGCAGTGGCTTTAGGGGGTGTGACAGGATAGTGTGATTGAACAAACGAGCCCTGGGCCAGCGCTGGAGGGTGGGATGACAGGGAAAAGCTCTGTCCGAGAACAGAAGGGTTTGGCACTGGTGCAGGAAAATCAGGAGCCACAGGGTTCTGCAGGGGTATAGACGGGTTCTGAGCTGGCAGATATGGGTTCTGAGATGGCAGAGATGGGTTCTGAGATGGCAGAGATGGGTTCTGAGTTGGCAGAGATGGGTTCTGAGCTGGAAGAGATGGGTTCTGAGATGGCAGCGATGAGTTCTGAGACGACAGGGCGCTCTGCGCCTGCAGACAAGAGCTTTGTGCTTGCAGCGGGGATTTCTGCACCTGAGCATAGTAACCCTGCGCAGGAACCAAAGAGCTCTGGCACGCCAGAGACGAGCCCTCCGACTGCAGAAGGCCCCTTTGCTGCTGGAGTGAAGCATGTTCCACCAGGAGGGCCGGGTTCTGTGCCGACAGGGAAGGGTTCGGCACTAGCAGAGTGTTCTGGTCGGAAGGGTTCTGCGGCAGCAGGCGGTCGGCGAAGGCGGCCAGTCGCTGCAGGTGGTAGCGAGGCTGCTCCGCCGGCTGGGCGGCGGCCGACGGCTGTCGGCAAAGCGAGGGACCAGGGCATGAATAGTCACGTGACTCGCAGTCTTAAGAAGAGGGCAGCGAGCAGTCTCAGAGACTCTGCCAACACACATCTGATATCCCGATAAGGTAAATTAACAGGTTCTCAGAAGGCCTATTGTAGATACTACAATACAATGGGAATAACCCTAGGCATTTAGAAGTCAAGAGTATATTATAAAAAAACAGAGAGCACGGTAAATGGAAAATTTCTGAAAAGGGAAAATAGAGAACAATGCTCAAACTATTACTAAAAAATCATAAAATTTAAACCCGATTGAGTAAAAAACTTATTGGTGTAAATAAAGCTCAAAGTTAAAAAGGCAATCAGCAATAACATTTCAAGAGTAAAAGTGAAAATACAACCTGCATCAGATAGCCGAAACCCGCCGCAGGAAACCCAGCCGATCAAAAGAAATAATGAGGTGATAACAACTTTTAAGTGGATATGGTAAAACATTCCCCAGCACAGAAAATTCGAGATATACGTTGACTAAAAACACAACTAGGCGTCTGAAAACGTCTCGAGTTGGTACAAACGTATCACGGACTGGAAGAAAAACTTAAACCAAACTTAAATTATCACGAGAAAAAAACTATTATGAAAACGAGCAAGCCCAAGAACGGAACAGTTAATGACCAAAGGGAGCTTAAACAGTACGGACAAGGTAAGCCAGGCAAACTCTTATGATATAACAAGTTCCCTCAACGATTTCTAGTTCAAATCTGACACAAATGAGGGAGTAAAGGGCGATATTTCTAGACACCATGTGATAAAAAACGGCATCCCAATAACACGGGTGAGTAGTTAGAACAGCTTTAAGCACCTTCCATTAAAATGTCAAATCACATCAGCCCCTGCTCACCGGCCCTGGTCGGCTGCATGCCTGCCATCTAGCGGACTCGGCGGGAACTACAGCTGCGCCGTTGCTATACCCGGCCGTGGGCCACTGTTGTTGCCAGGCCAGGGGCCCGCAGCGAGGCTCCCCGGCCACAGGCCATGACCCCGACATAACGGGCGACCCTGGCAAAATATCGACACACTCAGGACAGAGCCAGACACTGACGACATTCTCCAAGTACATTCTAACGCTTTGTGTAAAAAAGGAGCCTTCATGCAAATATATCAACACACAATAATTTAATGAACGCTGAATAAAAAAGTGTTAGCAGTTCATACACAAATGCGTCCCAGACATACGCTTTTTATCACATTAAACTAACGATTAATCCTACGATTGCTTTCGCATAGAAAGATGCAAGACTACTAGAAATGGGAACATGCTACGAGAGCACAAGCGTAAGTTTTGAGTTTGAAAACTAAATTAAGAATGACCGTATGAATTTGTATCAAAATACACTTACAAAATCGGAATGTGCCAGTATATCACAGAATCTCAGTGGTACTGGCGGGAGTACTTCCAGCCCTACATTGGCTGACTATCCTTAATACCTCAGTGCGTTTTCAAAACGTTCCTTTTTATTGTATGCTCGAGAGAACGAGCTTGCAAAGCGACAATATGGCTGTTTTGCTTTTTCGCCTATGCCATTCAATTGCAGGTGCCGTTCGCTCACCTTTCGGGAGAGAGCCGCTGCTCCTCAAATTCCCTTTGGCAAAAGCCTTGGAAGGTTCATTTCACCCCATGGACATCCTGCTCTGCAAAAAAGATAGACCATAATCACAAAATGTAGAAGGTTACAACAATCCGCGCGGAAAACATACCACGAATAACTATCGTCAAAAACGCTCCGGAGGGAGCATTGAATGCTGAGATTCAGTACAAAGCCAGCACCACGCTCGTGGCAATTGTAAGGAGCTGCCTCGGCTGCCTATGGAAGTGCTCCTCTGCCGGGCACGTGTGCCTTTCGGCACTTGGCTCTTGGCCGTGGACACCATTTCCTTATGGAGAGGACTCCAGCTGATGGCACATCGCCTCTCCAGCGCCAATGCACTGCTTACCGAAGTTGGGTTTGGTGGCATTTGTAATGGTGGGCCATGATGTTAAAGGGAAATGAAGTAACACGTATATGACGAACATTTCCCGAATTGAATCATTTTCTTATTCAGAAAATGGACCATTAGATCCACGCTGTATGTGTTGCAGCGCCTAGTGCTTTTAAAACCGCAGCTTATTGACAATTCTCAAACCAGGTAAAAAACTTTTCCAACCGATACCAATAGTATTCTATTACTTTATTAGGGCCACTCTCAACATACAATCTTGCCCAATTACAGGGAGTATTGGCGTGGGTGTTTAAGGATTCTCTCCACCAGGCCAGCCCGAACATGGAAGGCAGTTTCCCGCCATGGGGAATTGAACTCACGTTAATCCATGCTATCCGATCTGAAGACGGGCGATGAAGTCACTGGGCCACCCGGCCCCCATTTCGTCAATGTCGACCCCCCCCCCACCATTCATACGTGGTTTTCACATGCCGTTTTCAAGACACTTATTTTCAAGTGTTGTTTTAAATGCACGCTCCATGATGTAATTGAAAAAAACTCAATATTTTCTTCACTTAAAGCTTTCTTTCAAGCTCACGAAAACGTTTCAAAATTGTCACTAATGTATCTATTGACTCATTGCAAAGATTTGGATATAATATTTTACACGTTCGCCCATATCATTCACACATATCACATATTCTTGATAGTCCCATAAGCAGCCCCGTGGGACGTGAAGAAGCCAAAAGAGACGGAGAAACTTTCTTAGCTTGACACATTATGGCAGCAGAAAACACAAAAACAAAATCTTCAAGAAATACGTGACTAAAAAACGAACAATAAAGCTGTAAAATGCATAAGCAGTACTTACGGAGTCGCAAAAAAGTGTATGGATCTCAAACCAACAATTAAGCCAGCACTTACCACGACCACTCCACGAAAACAGTTTGAGCGCAGAACACAGCACGACCGGATCGCTTCAACGCCCCTCCACCGACACTATTCCTCCGGCACCAAAACTGTTTCAGTACAAGCCAGTGCAATACTTTTGCCAGGAGGTACCACCACACACTCCGAGAGAGAACAGGCCGCAACGCGCTCCTCCCTGAGGACAACTGGGCTTCCCCACTCGGAGCGAACGTTCCCCAGTTTGGACCTGGGTGGGGTAAATAAGGCAGCGTTCGCCTGTCGGATGGTATACCCATCACTTAGACGAGGAGTAAACTCATTCAGTCAAGCGTGTAACTGTGAGGACGATGCACACACAGCGGCTTTGTCCTGTATCTATTCAAGGGTTCGAAAGTGGGCGATCTTTTACATAATTCGCTACTGGATTTCGCATTTTGGGGAACCATACGGTAAATAATGGTTCAGTAGCTGCTGTCCTTTGCGGCGGATTTGAACGGACTCATTTGCCCGGACCAGATCGGAGATTGGATGGAAACTGAGAGGATGTCTCATCCATCGGAAATAGAAGAGACGTTACATGTTACAGCCCAGGTTACGCATGCTTCCAGCCCGAGGAAACCACGAAAAGGAATGAGTTACTCACATACTTTTGGGGAAAACATCCCCCTGCTATGCACCATCAATATACTGGATCCGGAAATAAAAAGTAACTTAAATAAAAGTAACTAACAGTAAAAAGTGTAATTTGGCCGCACAGAGGTAGTTAAACGTTTGTGTGTCTTATAGAGCAGCGAGTAATTTTAATGCGTATCTGAGATTGTTTTTTTAGCTGCTAATTCGAACAATTTAGAGCACTAACTAAAGAATTTACAAAACAACCGCCCTTTAACTGATGAATATGTTCACATGTATCATTCCATCGCTTTTTAAAGGTGTATTTTCCTTGCTTTCTTTTATCATTTTAACGTTTTTTCCCTTGAATGTATCGTGCCGTGTTCTTTGATTAATTCTATAAATATTCAACCTGTATGTACTGCTTTTAAATTCGCATGACTTGAGATACCATTGCGTTACTTGTACCTGTTACTCATTATTTTCATTTTCATATTCATAAACAAATAAACAATAAATATGCAGTACATGTATCACAACGCGTGTATCACATGTATGCATTCCGATGAACATAAAGAGCTTAAAGATGGCTTACAAAACCCAAAGAGCGGAAAATGATTCACGAGAACGCAGTGGAAAATTCAGAGGGAGTCGGGGGCAAAAGTCATTTCAACAGACTGAAAAGCTAGAGGCGACATTATTGCCCCTCCCCACTAGACAAATAAAAATGTCCTAAGTTTACCGGTTTTTACTATGACTGACAGTCTGCGGAAATTTCAGCCCCCTTCCCCAGGTGAGCGATGACAGATGTTGTACTTGAGAACGAGGTTTACACTAGGACTACCATACCGAGAAACGTCCGCTCCCGCACCCCCGCACCTACCCGAAGAAAACGGCTTCTTGTGCTTAGTCTGCGCTCACCAGAGCCATAAAATCGTGGCGACCAATGCAAGGCCACTTGGGGGAGGACCCCCACTCCCAAAAAGTTGGGGTACCGCTGCACCCCCCCCCTGCCGGAAATAACACATGACTTTCAGCAGCAAATAACAAAAAATAGACCTCACCGGGCCCCTTGTCCCCACTCGGAAATATATGGCCACTGCTCTAAAAATACAAAATACTTGTGGCTTTGATTTTGTTGCCCTTTTTCAAGGGAATTGCTAAAAAACATGCATTCAGGCCTAACTGCTAAAAGAAGACCTTAGATTGGAAAGCGCTGTTCTACACCCGAGATATATTTGGATGCGCGCACCACCGCTGTGGCATAATTGGTTAAAACGTCGCCGTTTAATTCGGGAGGTCCCTGGATCAGAGCTGACCTCTGGCAGCCTTCTCCTCGACCGCCCCCACACGCGAGATGGCAGTAAACTGGGTGCTGCTTGCCTTGACGCGGGAGTTTCGCTGACCAACCAACGCTATTGTTATTGGAAGCACGGGCCTGATCAGGCTCTAAATAGATCCACCGGTCCGGTGGCGCGCCCCGAGGACACAGCCTCGCCTCGTATCACTGGAGCAGTCCTCTGTTCCGCCGGGCCCGATAAATCGGGATAGCCTCGCCGTATCGTACGGCGGGGTGTGTGAAAGAAGGCGTGCGAAGACGACCGTCCCCACAAGGGCGCCGATAATTGGAAACATCTGCCGTGTACATAGTGTGACGGTGTGTATGTGTGGTGCAAATATTAAGAAATGACCCCAGGTCTGGAGCACCAAAATATTTTTAAAAGTTGGTTGGCAGCAGGGGCATACGTACCGGAGGTGCATGAGGGACACCACCCCCTTCCCCCAATCTCAAAAACTTAGGATGACCCCCTCCCCATTTTTCCGGAAATAGTATTGAAAATCGACAGCTATAGGGCATCAGGGGAGCGGGACCCCATCCTGGCCGTGACCCTGCTCCCCACCCCCACTCCAATATCTGCAGCGAATCCCCCGGTTGTGGGTATCAAAACCTATGTTTCTAGAGTAATGATTAACCCGAAAAGCGGCCAGAAGGTACAAAAACCTATAAGGTTGGTCCACATTCCTCTGAGAGTGGGGCACTGGGGTGGAGAGGAGCGGCAGGATCGGCGATGGAAGACGACTGGGTTCGGCGCCGGCAGGTGGAAGCCTGCCTACATCGGCAACCGCCTTCATGCAGCTCTGCCGGCGGTAAAGCGAACTTCTAGGTGAAAAGCGAACCAAAAGCGTACTATTTGACTGGAGTTATTTGCATGCGGACCGAAGTTCACACAACCAACTCAAGGGACACCTCTGCAAAAACTAGCCAACGCACATCTGGCGCATTGGTTGAGGGTGAACGGAAGGGGACCATTGGCACGCAGCAACAACGATGACTTAAAAAACGGACAAACCCACTGAACTAAAACGATTTTTCGAGCTTGAATTTGTTTCCTGGATACTGTTTTCAGAAAAAGGTAACAAAAAGTAGAAGGGAAACAGATTTCAGTGCGAAAGTACCGCCAGTTTATCATTTGTCCAATCCAAGTGCTTGGCTGATATTTTTCGTATTGAAAAACGCTTCCCCTTACTATTTTGCATGCCTCCTCTGGAAAAAAGAATCTATTTCACGGAGAACCATTGACAAAATGTTCGTCACTTTTTTCCCTGGGAGCAGGATCACGAACTTTCAACAAATACTTAAAGCAAAACTAAAAGATGCATTTCCTAATTCAAGGTAGACCTCTCCCTCAAGTTTCACAAAGTTTCCTGAAAACAAGTTAAGTGTTCTCATTTTTCGTTCCCAATAAGAAGAGCAAACTATCATGTTTGTCAATCTACCCCCTCAGAAAGGAACATGTTCGAAAACTAAAATCTAAGTTAATTCCTTAAAGCCCCAGTCACACTAGAGTTGTTGCCGGCAAACGATAGCCGATTCTGGTCGGCTAGTGGTCTGAACTGCTCTCCGACCGGTCCGATCGGTTGCAGTCACATTGAGTCGATGACCGAACTGTCGATTCCTGATACGGCGAGATCACGAACGCTAATGTGACTGCACAAGTTAAAATCGGGTGCGAGCAGTCGGAGAGCTGTCGCTGATGAGACTGGTGGGGTCCGCGATCAGTCGCCTCGAGCTCGCAGACCTTATCACGACTAATCGGCTACTGGGGTGAGCAGACAGGGAATGGTCGGAACCTTTTTGAGGACTGGTCGTAGATAAGTTTATAATGGTTGAAACCAGTGTGGGATCAGTTGGAGAGTGGTATCATACTGTTTTCGACCACCTGGCTGAGGCATAAAATGGCGAACCGTCGATGTGAAGGGTCGTTTGATTTGTACCCGCCAGACCATGAAAACAGGTATATACGAAATTTCGCTTCTGGCCTGCCTTATTTTCCAACTCTTCCTTTTGAAGCAAGATGTGCCAGTGTTGATACAGGATGGCTGTACCGAAGAAACAAGGACAGCAGGAGGCGGCACTCCTAGGTCCGACCCTGGTTGGAGACAGGGTTGCAGTAGGGGTCCTATCATTTTCTGATGCAGGAGTTGGAAGCTGAATCTGGGGTTGATTTCATCAACTACATGAGGATGGAACTATCAATGTTCCGGAAACTAGTCATGCGTATCTCTGAGCGAATTATGAAGAATTTTAATGCCTTCAGAGAACCATTTGAACCTGGACTCAAGCTGTCCATCACCCTGCGTCACTTGGCAACTGAGGAAAGCTACCACAGTCTGACATTTCAATTCAGAGTGTCTCATAACACCATTTCCAGTCTTAGTAAAAGACGCATGTGGACAGATCTTCGAAGAGTTTCACGAAGAAGTTGTATCTACCCCATCCAGTAACGATGAATGGGAGCACATCACCGAAAATTTCTCTAAGCGATGACAGTTTCACCGCTACTTTGGCGCCATTGATGGCAAACAGAAACAAGTCAAATCAAATAGTGGAATATTTCCTCTTTTTCTTTCAGTGTCACCTGCGTATCTTGACTTGGCTCTAAATTTGCAAATCAAGACGCTACATATAAATCCCTATACACAAACCCATTTTTCTTCAGTGAACTCTAAACAAATGAATACAGTGATGCAACTAACAAGAAACTTGTTAGAAATTAAAGGCGGAAACAAAAATGGCAAAATTTTGTGGCAGGCATGTATGTCTACCAGCCTCCTTCCGCCCCAGACGCTCGCCGACTGATCACAGATAAGCCGCCACGATCGCCAACAGTTTCAAGACCGCCCCCGTCTGAGCGAGGGTGCGGACCGACAGGTTTAGATCAGTGGTCGATTGGTCAGGGAATGGTCTCAGACTGGTCGCCGATGGATCGGCGTTTGATGTTTTACTCAGGGAAAGTATTTACCGCCGAATAATCGCTGACTGATCGCAGAGACGTCTCCGACAAGTCTCTGAATGGTCGCAGACCACTTCAGACCAACCATTGACTTATTTAGTCGGCGACCAATATTGCGAACCGTTCAATAAAATTGATCGGGACACTTTCGACAGGTATTTCGATCATGACCAACCACTTGCCGACTTGTCACCGAGCAATCGCAGACCTATCTTCGATTTTGACCGTCCGAGCGGTCGTAAGCAGTCGAAAACCAGTCAAATCGTGCAGAGTGACTGGGGCTTATGATTTTCTTTTCTAATGGTACTTCATCCCATTCAGCAAACACAGAACACATAAATTCATTCCATACCCTAGTTGCAGAGATGGAGATAACACATTTTCTTTACATTGTTGATGCAAAGGGCACTCTGAAATGTTGGACCTGTCTGGTAATATTGGAATTGGGAATGGAAAGTAGTAATGCAATAGCGCTAGGTAGTGTTCTTTTATAAATTACTATAGAACTATTATTTTTTCTTCCATAACCATACCTGGGTATTTGATCAGTTTATGTATAATAAAAATTAAATGAAAACTAGAAGCATATTATTAAAACACTAGTATCTCTAGTGGGTCGGTTTTGAGTGGGAATTCAGCTTCCATGATGGTGCTAACTAAAGGTACTGATGCACAGGTAGGTACCACTTACTTATGTATTCTTGATTCCGTGAACCAGCCTGTGGTGCACCTAACCTGCCATTGACCCATTCAGCATCCTAAATCCACATTCTTAAGGTAGCATGAAATACCATACCCAAAACTTGACCTAAGTTTGCCTCAATTCAGCAAGTTGGCCTGAAACGCAACTTCCTGCTAATGACACTTTTACCAATATCAGTCGCCTCTGCTTCTCAATTTGCTGCATCCTCAGAATGCAAATCCATCTGCTTAGCTTGCATACTGTCTGAACTTATGAACATGTTTTCCCTTCATTTTTCGCAGCTACAAATTCAGTAAAATTTCACAATGCCTCTGGTATGCTTCCAAAACCTGCGCTTATCACATTATCACCCATGCTGTGACAATGTGATATCCAGTTTGTACCATGTTACAGATGTAAGAATGTATGAGTCCTAAACAATTTTGAAAAATACAAATGATGTATACAATGTCCACTGGGACAAAGAGATTGAAAACTACTGGATCCAGTGAAATGTCATTTCTGTAGAAAATATTTTGGTTTAATGGGCTGCATGCTAACAAATAGCAGTACCTGCTGTGGAAGAAACTCACTGAGCTTGATGTATACACATTTTTATTTTATTCTGATCCAGTCTGCAAAGTATGGCGGCAAGCCAGACGAGTCACACCAGCCATCTAAAATTCTTGCACCACCAGCCTCCAAAAATTTGCAACCAATCTGTCATATACCAGGGAGAAAAACACACCCATTCCTACCCACACCATGCAATACTACCTCTCTTAGTAGTTAGTTAGTTAAGAACTTTTATAAAGCCCCCTCCTGCATCTTAAAAAAACATTCAGCCATTATTTGTTTGATATAAATGTCATCTTCCCTGCACCAGCCTCACAAATTTGCACCAGGTTGAAAAAATTTGCACTACTCGCTCCTGTCTCAAAGGACACATCGAGAAGATTTCTTCAAAAATGCATACTTTGCACACAGGATTCTGATCATAGTTTTTGTATTAAAATTTCCTGATTGCACATTTATTTCAAGTTAAAAATTTTGAGCTTATAGCACTATTACCATTTATCGGCTGCAAAATTTATGGAACTATTAAATGTTAGAAAGACTTTCAAGTCATGATTCAGAGCCTGCTTTGAGTCAATTTTTTACTTAACTCAGAGCTTAAACAACTCAATTCATTAATTTCTACCTCCATTGAAACTTTATGCATTTCTTTACCAATCCAGCATTCATTAGTATCATGATTTTCCCTCCACGCAACTGGCCAGTGGATATCTGCTCGACTCCAGACCTGTGTCTGTCTCAGCGTAATTCAGAACGTTTGCACCATGAGGTTACAGAACTGGGGTCCAGTGCCCTCACACATGAATATGTCCACACCAGTCAGCCAAGGCTTTTTTATGTTCCTGTGTGCCATATGTTCTGCCTTTAGTATCAATATATGTGTATGGTTTCAATTCTGGTTCTTGAATTGTCAAGTAGGTATGCTCACGAGCTAACGAGCAGAAAAACATGCTGAGCCCGATGAGTTAGAACTCAAACTATCAACAGTCATGTAAACCTCTCGAATGTCATCGATCTTCTACAATGTACTGCTTATACACACCATTCTCTACAACCTGACTATTCCAAAATAAAACAATGGGCAAATGAGAAATTATCGCACCCCATTCCGTAAATACGGTAAAGAGGCCCAACCACCGAATACCGATATCAACAGCAAGGCAGCACCACATCGCATGATGCTGGATGCTGGACGGGAAACAAACCGAGTACAATCCCACCGCAAACAAATGCTTTTTCCCAAACAAGTTTTTAGCTGGAAGCGCTATCTAAAGTGTAGCAATAGTAGACAATTTTGGTTGGGCAATGATTAAGAAGTTTCATAAATATGGCAATCATAAGCCGTAAATATTTCAGTTGGCAGTAAAATATGTTTGTAAAGAACAGTAGCAGTCTTGGCTTCGGATGGCCAAATCCTATTTTCTTTTATCACCTATTTTGACGAAGCTAGAATTCCCTGAAACTCAAAATATTCTGCAAAAAGCTACTATATGGAATAAATTCGCAATTTATTTTCTTTCAATTATTCTTTTGCTTTGCATTCATTCCACAATACTCTCTTATTTAGCTAGATATTTATAATAGTAGGATAATATTTAGTTATAATTATCCCTTTATAGTGAAATTATATTTTAACATCGCATTTGCCGCAGTTATCTGCGCCATTTTGGGCGACAACTGACAGGACAGTTCCACTTTCGCTTTTTACACGAGTCGACAAATTATTTCCTCAATCGTCTCCGAATTTACCCCGTGATTATTGTTGAGTGCGTGATTGAGGGGAAAACAATTTAAATAAAGTATTGATCTGGAGAATACGCGTACAAATGTGACTTAAATTGCATATGGTGCAGCAGCTGCATTGTTCTTTTACTGGGCGTTATCCACCGCGAGGCAAGGTGAGTAAGGTGGCCTTGTCATGGGATGCGTAAATCGGCAAAATATATAAAAAACTTGGCTGTTATGCTTTCGTTATTGTGTGGTACTCTTATTTTCTTTTGTGATGCTTAATATGTAAGTGGTTGGTTCCATACATTGAAGGCAACGCACATTCTATTGACAGCTTTTAACTTCTCATGATCATGTTGATGTCAAGTTCAGTCAGGGAAACTATGGTCAAGCGTACCCAAAAAAAGGTACTTCCAAAAATTGGTACGCTCCTTCTATTTTTTGGTACGCTTTTTCTAAAAATGGGTACGCAGAAGCGGCTCGATTTCGGACGGCTGTCACCCGGAAGAAAATGACCTAAAAAAATTTTTTGACTCAATTTATGATTGTTTATTGTTTAGTCAATGTGCTATAGTACTGCACTCTCACCGTCACTTCGCTCACCAGCTCAAACAGAGCCTTCCAACTGTACCCTCCTGGCACACGTCACCGGCCGGTCGATCTTCTATTTTAGGGTACGCAACTTCTAATTTTTGGTACGCTCAATGTAGCACCGAATTACAGGAGTGCGGCGGCAATTTTGGCGCACCTCAGTCTCTATTCCCGATGTTACTGCCTCCACGCAAAGTATGCAGCAACATGGATGGATCCAGGATTGTTAATCGAGGAGCCACCTTCATAGGCGGATCCAGGATTGCCGATCGGGGGGCACCTTCCCGGGGGCGCCATCCGGACTAGGGGGCGCCACTTATGACCGGCAAAAGCTATCAGGTGGGCGCCAAATCCTATCGGGTGGGCGCCGACTTTCGCATCCTGGGGGGTGGGAAGCGACATTTCAGGGGCGCACCATCGACCTTTCAGGGGGCGCCGAGGGTCGATCGGGGAGGCACGTGCCCCCCCTTGCCCCCCTGGATCCGCCTATGGCCACCTTCAGGGGAGGTATGCGGACCAGGGGGCACCACATTTTTGCCGGAAAAACTTGGTCAGGTGGGCGCTAGATCCTTTAAATGGGCCCCTATTTTCGCATCCTGGAGGGAGGGGGTGGCAAGCGACATTTCAGGGAGGGCGCCATCGACCTTTCAGAGGTCACCGTGGCCATTTCAGGGGTCGCCATGACCATCTCAGGGGCCCCCGAGGGTCGATGGGGGGGCACCCGCCCCTGGACCCGCGTATTTGCGCCACCCTTCCCCAGTCGGCCTTTGACGTCCCTCTGAAATGCCACTTTACCCATGAAGCGAAAATTGACGCTCAGCGACAAAATTTGTCCCCCTCCATGGGTTTTGGCGCCACCGAAATTTTTATGCCGCCTCTGGCCCAGATAGCGCCACTCCGCCATGTTCCCCCATATGCAAGCTGAGGAGCAACGTTGGGGAGATATGGGGCCAACATGTGGAAAATCACCGAACAAGGATTAGGAAGAAAATTTGCTAACTTGTGGCCACTTTTGGGGAACATAGCCCAGGGGGTAAGGCTTACCCCTCCCCCTCCCTGCGCCGCAAACCAGCCATTGCCGGATCCAGAGAGGACATGGGGGCAATCCCTACAGAGTGCCAGGGCTCCATAGGGGGGGCTGTCCTTGTGTTCGTGTGTTGCGTCATGGTTCGGCGCAGTGAGGTCGAGTCCTGTCGGAAACCAAGTAACTTGTGAGCTATAATCCTCTTTGGTTTCACGAATATGAATATGTCTTTGTCTTCTTCAGAGTTCTCTCCCATTCCACCCGAACGTTTGCTGATGTATTGACCTGAATACTGGTTTCAATATCCTCCAGCCTGCAAAGTATGGCAGCAGGCCAGACAAGTCGCACCAATCATCTAAACTTCTCGCACCACTATGCCATATACCAGGGAGAAAAATGCACCCATTCCTACCCGCACGATACAATGATACCTCTGTTATGAGTTAAGGACTTTTTCTCAAGCCCCCTCCTCTGTCTTAATAACCATTTAGCCATTACTTGTTTGGTTTGTCACCTTCCTCGGCACAGTCTTGCAAATTCGCACCAGGTTGATAAAATTTGCACCACTCGCTCCTGTCCCCAAGGGCACTTGCACTGACAATATCTCGTTGAAAATGTCATACTTTGCAAGCTGGGATCTCCTCACATATCTCTGCTTTGGTTCGTTTTTCTATGTAAGCATCCTCCAAAAATAGTAAAGCACATCAGTAATCTCAACTATTAAGAAAGATTGAAAAGGCCTGGCCTAGCCTTTTAAAGAATAAATATAATTGTGATATACAAACTTGTTTTTTTAAAGTTGAAAACTGGCAGAATTATCAAGCTTTCAACCCCAAGGTATTGCTTAAGAGGACACCATCTGTGAATGGTTAAGCAGCAAGCCACCAAACAGTCAACAAGAAATAATCTCACATTTTGTGCCACCATTGACTGGAACAGCTTACCAAATTGGGCAGTATCAGCCAAATCGTTGACTGTGTCCAAAACAAAACGGGACAAATTCTGGCCCAATCAAAAGTATAGGCTAGATAAAGATTAAGTATTAACTTTTATGCATATGATGAAATGGTTGCTCAAAATGTCCCAAGAAGTCATCATTAATATATCAATATCAATATCCGTTGCCATTTTCCCCACACCTTGACCAGTGTCTTCGGAAGATTCAGGCCCCCTAAAGACTCTTTCGAGTATTGTCAGCTTCAACTTCATGTCAAATTTACTGAGATTATGCTAAAATTATACATACCAACATAATCATTGCAAAAACAAAAATCAACTTTGATGTTTGTAGCACCCGCAGACAAGAATAACAATCCTTAGCTCATGTTGAAACAGTAAAACCGTGAACAAATATTTTTAAATTAAACTTCATATTAATATATAACCAGCATTGATACATATTAGCAATCATTCATATCAACATTTTCATTTTGCAAGAACCCAAAATACCGTTGCAAATATTAACTGCATTGTACTGAATACCTCCTGTTGTAAATATGCATGTTTATACCTAGAACAGCAGAATTACACTACATGCCTGGTCGATTTATATTAAACAAGCTCTGTAGATTTCAGAAATGGCCTCCTTTAAGGCCTACATGAATTAAATAAACAAAAATATACGCAATAAACAAAAAAAACGAAAATGGCGGCAAAGCGGCGGACGACATCGACGAAAAAATGACCCTCAACTCTAATGATTAGCCACAGTCTTACCACAAAACTTCGCATATGATATAAATGTGTCTAATTTTCAATATCTCATAGCCACATCAACCATAAGATGAAAAAAATCCATACTTTTTCAGTATTTCCACGCACTTCGCACCACACGCGTTACCTTCACTCTCGCACTTGACGCCGAGACGTGTTCAAGGATGTGGGATTTGAATTGAGCTTTGCGTTCCAGAGGGGTATTTGATGACGTAGAATCTGATGACGCTATGGAAACGTGCGTTCGCTAGATGTGAAAAGAGAATTCTGACAAAATTTGTGAGTGCTTCCCCGTTTTAAGACATTTTTGGCTTTCAAAAATTCGCAAAAATTACACCGGACTTTAGTTTTCTTCACAAGACTGTAAACCCCCCTAAAATTTTATCGGGAATCGAACTGTGCCAGGCAGAACATGCGCCAATTGTTACAAAAATGCGCCGAATGATTTTGTCAAGCCGATGTTGTTTTCCGTACCCAAAAATAGAAGATGCGTACCAAATTTTAGAAACAGCGTGCCATAAAATAGAAGAAGCGTACCCAATTTTAAAAAGCTTCTAATTTTTGGTACGCTTGACCATAGTTTCCCTGACTGAGTTATGCTCCTCAGGAAAACCAGAGTTGGGAGACCTAGGATGAATTACTTGATCATTCTTCCCTACAACTGTTTCCATACTCATGCCTCATAAATAACGGTTTATTTTTATTAAGTACTATTAGCAACGGGTAGGTATGATATTCAATACTTCCAACTCGCTCATCCCCTTCAAATTAGCTTGGCACTCCTATTTCTCTCCCACATGTTTTGCTCACTGTTCTTTGTTCCCTCTGCTTGCCACAAAATTTGTGCTGACTCGTGTATTGTCTTGTATCATGCATTGTGTACCTGCAATAAACTGTGGAAGACAATAGGAAATAGCCAAAGTCAAAAGGTAAAGCATGGCGGGTATTTAGAATGGCATGCACAATAAAAACAAAACTGGTTCAATAATACTAGAAAGTAGATGCTGTAAGATAATAAATGAGTAAAAGGGAACAATTTTGAAGTGTGTGCCAAAAGACTCCCCATGTCATCCCAACTCGTGAGGTTCTCTAGGTATGGGGTTATGACTTATGAGGCACTGTCAGATAATGACTTAAAGTAGAAGGTGATGAATGAAAGTAGAAGAAGATAATGACCCATCTGTAGAAGGTGGCAGCAAAGCTGCCCCCTGTTTTTCAAAGAGGGGGCAGACCTACCAAATTTGGGCAGCTTTTGCACATCTTAAGGACTGGTAAAGGAAACTCTGGAGCAAAAACTGACACTTGGAGCAGTACTGACACACTGAGGCACCAGTCTGCAGAGAGTGGCAGATTCTTTTGGGATCTCTTTGGGCAGCCTTGGGCAAGCTTACTAGTTTGGGACAGCTTTTGCCCATCTGAGGGGAAGGTAAGGAAACATTGGGGCAGTAGTGACATACTGAGACATGGAAGCTCTGCAAAGAAAAAAGTGAAAAAATGGGATTATTGTTCTTTAGTGCCCTTGTGTTTTATAAAATTATAAAAGGAATGCCCCAGTGCAAAGAAAAATCTGCCCAACCATGCCATTTGTTCTCCCTTTGGGGCAGGGTTTGAGCTGCCCCAAACACCTTGTTGAGAAGCCTGCCATGTTCTGCAGACTAGCTGGGGCAGACATGAAAGCACTGAAAATAATAAAAACTTATGAAAGAAATTGTGTTGGTTTTTTAAAAGTTGCCTTGCTACAGCATAAGAAGATGTATACCCTGGTAGAATGAAAGAAATTGTGTTGGTTTTTTAAAAGTTGCATTGCTACAGCATAAGAAGATGTATACCCTGGTAGAGAGAAAAGTCTGCCCCAGCAACCAAATGTATGGCCAGATTGGGGCAGGATTTGAGCTGCCCCAAAACACTTTGTTGAGAAGCCCCCCCCCACATTCAGCAGACTTGGTTTTAACTGATCAGTGCCAACATTTTGCACAAAGATCCTACTTCCTACTCTTATATGTGAACTTTTGTGCAGTCTGTTTCCTGCCTTATGTTCCTTGTCATTCTGTTGGCTGTCAAATTAGTATAAGGGGAGCAGTGACAAAGTCCAAGGCCTTAACCTTTCATTATCTCTAATGAAATGTACTGTCAAATGTTTTTATGAATTCTCTTTAGTGTCAATGGATTTATGGATGTGTGTGTGTGTATTGTTTTTTTCTGAGCACTATTTTGAGACCAAAATCTGTCACCACAGAAACGAAAGTGAGGCTAATCAAGTATCAAAATTTGATTAATGCCTCCCATGCATATTTTATATATTTACACTGAAATAGTGTTTAGAACAACAGTTGAATCACAAATGCAAGCTGCCTGCAGTATGCATTTCTCACCATAAATCATTTTG
This sequence comes from Lepas anatifera, assembly GCA_034440635.1. NCBI lineage: Eukaryota > Metazoa > Arthropoda > Thecostraca > Lepadidae > Lepas > Lepas anatifera. Next base: position 507 of record JAOTON010000218.1, on the reverse strand, counting down.
GTGTTTATATATTGAAATTTCTGCATCAGAACTATGCCCCCTGTAACCTCCTCCAAAAAACCACCTGCAATTTGAGGGGAGATTGGAGGCAGTTTGAGAAAAAGACTGGAACATGGAAACAGGTGTACTGTCTGCTTTTATCTTAAGATAAGACAAACAAAGATGTTTGTTTATCATCATATATTATCATTGTCATGCTGATCCCACATCTGTGACTAATGCTTATTTAGAGATGGCAGGCAAAGTTTGAACATATGAGCTGCCTGGGGAAATGCTGTTGATGTACTTCACAACCGAAATAATTGGAAGCATTTAGGTAGGCCCACCCAGATAATAGTGATGAAATGTGAAACACCTTGGTTGAGTCTCAGAATTTTGGGGGATGTCCCCCTGGTTTACCAGGTCGAGGACACATCCCCCCTGTTCCCATGCTTTTGACTCACTTACCTGTAGCATTATCAAAGATTGAGCAACAGTGTGTGCTGAATGACCTCAAACACAGGTAGA